>CM053625.1:131243851-131261343 GCA_028646595.1 Phalanger gymnotis | reverse complement strand
AGCCCTGCTTCCCTATGCTATTTTGTGGGTTCTGCAGTTCTAGAATTGTTTCAGAGCCATTTTTTATAGGTTTTTAGATGGACTTGGCGGGGAGCTCAGGCTAGTCCCTGCTTTCCAGCCGCCATCTTGGCTCTGCCCCCCAATACAATCAAATTTAAATAAAAATGAGACTAGAAAGGCTGAAAGTTCCTGGAGGGAAAGAACTATGCTTCACCTTTATCTGGTAAACTTCCATAGCACCTAGGACACACAGAATATTACAAGATTTTGAACTGTAAGGTACTCATGTAATTCAACCTGCTCATTTTAAAGATGAGGCATTGTGAGATGACATTTCCTGCCAAGTACACAAAAGCTAGTTAACAGGGCAGGAGTTTGAACCCATGCTCTCTGACTCCAAATTCTGCAATTTTCCACTGCTACTATGCTGCCTTGGGCACTCAATGGATAGTTATATAAAAATCTTCCAATAAAAACTGCCACAACACTATTTTTTTTTAGAAAAAGGGCAATGTTTTAGTTTTTAAAACATTGTATCAGTAATAGCTGCTACTCTTAGTTCTGGTTACTTATATTTGTGATAGTATGTCAGATCGTCTCAAAAATAATATTTTAAAGCTGATTCTTAAAAAACTGAAACAAAACAAAAACCGAATCTGGTCACATTGTCTATTAATGTATAAAAGCAAATTCTCAGAAATCTGGGGGGTAGGGGAGCAGTGACAGGCACAGAGCACTGAAAGGGCCCAAAAGCCAGAACTAATTCAATCTGACCACTACTTAATTTTCTTTAAACTTGGCACCATCCTTTGAAACTCATTCCAATGAAGACTGACCCTTAATTTCTGTATCTCCAGCACACACCATAGTGCCAGGCAGACAGTGGATGCTTAATAAATGGTTGCTGAATTAAAAAGAATTTCTCTTTTTCCTTACTTCAGGGCCTTGAGTTTCAAAAACGGCAGGGGGGCGGGGAGGGAGGGAAGGGGGACTAGGAGAAAGAAATGAGATCTATTAGGGCTCCTAAAACTCTGCAGTCAGTTACTTAAACATTTATTAAGTGCTACTGCGTGTCAAGAGCTTTGCTAAGTCTTGGGGATGCAAATCATAAACAAATGGGGAGACAACATACAGTAACTGCAAACTACATACAGTATAAACTGAAAATAACAGAAAGAAGGCACTAGAATTAAGAGAAATTGGGAAAAGTTTCCCGTAGAAATTGGGACGTGAAGGAAGCCAGGAGGTAGGGATGAGGGGGGAAAGCATTCTACACTGAGGGACAGCTGGTGAAAAATGCCCAGAGTCTGGAAAGTGTTTTATCCAAGGAACTACCAGGCGGCCAGTGTCACTGATCAAAGGGTCTATGGGAGAGTGTGAAGTGTGCAGTGGACTGGCAGGTGAGGACCTGGGCTCCAATTCTGATTGTACCCCCTCGCCAGGGGTGTGACCTTGGGCAGGTCGCGTCATCCCCCTCTGCCAGCATGTCCCTTCAGTGGAGGAGTTGAACTGGTTTAACTCCTATGAGACTTAACAAACCAAGTGGGTTCTTCCCGCTTAAAGTCCTGGGAAACCTGGGACCCGGGCGAGCTCATCTACCAATTCTTTCTAACTGCAAATCTCATGATCCCTCCAGCTTGGACTCGGTGTTACCAGCCCCCCAAACTCCCAACCGGGCTTCCTGCCCCCTCCCTCCCACTCCCATTAAGAACTGCATAGATGAAAGAAGAGAAAGAAAGAAGAGTCAGAATGCTCCGTGCCCCCCACAGTAAGAGGAGGGGGGCACATGGCTCCTTTTAGCCCCAGACCCTACGAGGATCCCCCCTCCCCGGGGCAGCGGCGCTCAGCACTGACTGCCAGGTGGCCCGGGACCCCCGACGTTGGCGAGGGTAGTGGGAACGCAGGGGCTTCCGGGGCTCTGGGCCAGGGGGCAACCCTTCCCCCGGCCTCACTTACTGTTGTACTGCACCCCTTTGGCGAACCTCCTCTGCAGCGCTTGGTTCATGGACTGCAGGCCCGCGGGGATGTTCTTGTCCCGGCCCGGAGCCTGGTCCGAGCCCACCAGCTTTTTGAGAGCGGAAAACATCTTCCTCCGCTCCCCAGCTCCGCGCCTCCCTCCCTGCAGCGGTCCCGGAGGATTCAGAGGGTTCCCCGGCGTCCTGAGTCAGGGAGGGGCGAGATCCGGGCGGGCGCGAGGGGGACCATGCCCGGGGAAGGGGGACGGAGGGCGAGGCTGGGGGGCAGTTGGGGGGGTGGCCTCTCCCCGTCCCCCTCCCCCGGGCAGAGCCCCAGCTGGCACCCTTCTCAAGGCCGGGGGCGGAGGAAGCAGGGTGGTCTGTCCGGCTCTAGTTCTCTGCAGCTCGGCTCGAGACGGTCGCGGGCTAGCCCCAGCCTCGGCTTCCTCCCTGGCTTCAGGCCGGGTCTCCAGGGGTCCTCACAGGACGTGGCACAGCTTTCGCGGCCTTCGGCACCGCTGCCAACAGAGCGCCTGCGTCGCCATCTTGGACTAGCTCGGGCGGAGGGGGAGGAGGGAGGCCAGAAGAGAACCTCGCGGGGCTTCGCCTCGGCTACGGGGGCCCATATGGGACATGGTAATGTGGGCGGAGCTAGTCCGGGGAGAAACGGAGTCCCAGTCCCCCTCCTCCCCCCCTGCTTACGGAGCTGGCAGGGGGAGGGGGGGTAGTGAGAAGGGGGTGGGGTGGAGAGAAGGGGCAAAGGCAGAATGGAAATCCGAATTCTCCTCTTGCGTCGCCCCACCTACACATTATTCCCAGAGACCCCCCCCCCCTTCTCCAGATACCTCACTCACCTTCAGACATCCCCCACCCCACCTTGATGATGATGATGATGATAATGACAGCTAGGTATTAAGGCTTGCAAAGGGCTTTACAAACTGTCATCTCATTTGATCCTTGTAACAACCTTGGGAGGTAATTAATTTTATTATTCCCAATTTACAGATGAGGAAACTGAGGCAGAGATGTAAAATGACTTGCCCAAGGGCTGGGGGCAGGGGGAGCAGTTGGGAGGAGGTGTCTCTCCCTGTCCCCCTCCCCCAGGAAGGTAATAATGGCAGATACACAGGATTTAAAGCCAGGCGAGTCTTTGACTGAAGATCTAGCATGTTTTACACTACACCAGGCTGCACTCTGCACCCCCAAGACCTCATCTCTCAGATCCAGGTTACGATGTACCAGGAGGCCATGTTGTGTCATGATTTGTAATTATATAGAGCTGCTGCGCTTGCCTCTGGAGAATAATAGTGTTAATAAGATAGCCTTAAATGGTTGTGACCAGTTTAGGATTTTTAAAAGCATTGAATACTCTCTTGAAGACCATCCACCCACCCACTCCCTTGCATTCAGTTGTGGTCCCAAGGTTATTGTCTGTTCAATGTATAGTTCTGGAAGGATGAATTAAACAGGCTGACTGTCTGTGACAAGAGACAGCATGGTACAGTGGAAGAGTGTTGGATTTAGAACCAAGATGACCTGGTTTCAAATGCTAGCTCTCACACTCACTCACTTACAGGGTAACCATAGTCAAATCATTTAAGCTCTTTGGACTTTAGCTTGCTCATCTATGAAATGGGGGAGGGGGAGGAAGAGGATATTTGAATTAAATGATCTCATAGGTTACAGATTTAGAGAGACAGAAAATGATCTCTAAATCTTTAAACCTATAAGTAATTCTAGATTTAGAATTAGAATTGGAAGGACCCTGAGAGGTTGAGATAAGGAAAAAAGGTTCAGAAAATTTAAGTGATTTGCCCAAAGTAGGTAGTAAGTGGTAGAGCCAGGATTCAAAAGCAAGTCATCTGACTCCAGATGCCCTTTTCTTGCATCAGAGGCCCCCACTTCACATGAAGGCACACTGTGAAGAACCTCACTTATCTGGTTTGTGCCAGTGGAACCTGAAAACTTCAGTATCTAGCATTTTCCCAGGTTTGGCCATCAGCTTTCCTTCCCACTCGGACTAACAAGGTTTCAAAAAAAAAATAGAGCAGCTTTGTTTATAAAGGGCTCAAAAAAGACAAATTTGAGTTCACAGAGACAGGCAGCTAGCTGGCACAGTATATAATGTACTGCACTTGGCGTTAGGAAGACCTGAGGTCAAATGCTGTCTCAGACATTTACTTAGCCATGGGATCCCAAGTCACTTAAATGCCACCCATTGATTTTACAAGCCTCTTTCTGCCCAGGGAGGCCTTATACCTATGGAGAAGGACTTGTTTTGGTCTCCACCAAATGGATGGTATCATCTGGCGATATATATTCTTTATCCATTTAGATTTTCCTGAATTAAGGAGTAAGGTAAAGAGGTAGTCATTAAAATGATCACCCAAAGTCTCTGATAAGAAGTGGCAGAGTAGTGACTTGAACCCAGGCAGTCTAATCTCCATGCTTACTTACTGCAGCATGTAATTCATGTAATGTAACCCCCGTATATAATAAAGGAGGAAACTATAAAGACCCAGAGAGACTTCTCCAACGTCACTCTCAAAACTCCTCCCACCTCTCAATCCAATTAGCTGTTAACTCTGTTGATTCTACCTTTGTCATAGCTCCCCAGCATGCCCCTTCCTCTCCTCTGACACTGCCACTCCCTTGGTGAAAGCTCCTATCATATTGCTCCTAGACTACAATAGCCTGCCAATGGGACTTGCTACCTCAAGTCTCTCCCCACTCCAGTCTATCCTCCACTCAGCTGTCAAAGTGATCATTCCAAAGTACAGGTCTGGCCAGGTTAACCCCTCCCCGACCCTCACTCACTCCACTCAATAAATTCAGTGGCTCCCTATCAAATAGAAATTTTGAAAAAACTCCAAATCTGTGCTTGGCTTCTGAAGCCCTTTATGATGTGTCTGTTTCCTGTCTTCCTAGTCTTCTTATCCCTTATTCCCCTCTATGTTCTCCGTGATCCATTGATACTGGCTTTCTTTTGTTTGCGCACAATGCTCCATTTCCTGACTGGGCATTTTTGCAGGGTGACTCCTATGGGTGAAATGCTCTCCCTTCTTACCTCCACTTCCTGGTGGCCTTGGCTTCCTTTAAGTCTCAGCTAAAATCCCACCTTCTATAACCTTCTCTCTGTTGATTATCTCCAATTTATCCTCTGTATATCTTGTCTGTACCTAGTTGTTTGCATGCATCCATTAGACTGTGAGCTCAAGGACAAGGACTATCTTTTGCCTTTTTTTGTGTCCCTAGTATATAGTACATCGCCAGGCAGATAATATTTGACAGACTGATGACAGACGAGTTAGTGGCAGAGCCAGAAAGACATCCCAGGTGTCCTAGTTCCCACATCCAACTCTGCTTTCCTGTGCTGCCCTCAACTCTCTCTTCCTGTTAAGTGGAGCTGACAGCAGGGATTAGGGTCTGCTACCCTCACTCTCCTACAATGATAATCCCCATTCAAGTCCCATCTTTCCCTACCCAGGTGCTGCTGCTTGGACAGGAATAGCTTGTGCTATATTCAGTTCTGGAAAAAAAAAATTTATTTGTGTAATAAACTGACCATGAAAGGAGGCAGTTCATTGTGAGCTGGAAAGTTGGACATGTAGGGCCTCGTGGGGTTAAGGAAAGGATCAAGACTAAAGGAGGAGCCGTTATTTCTTCTTTTGTTTCTTGGCATTTCTGAGTTTAGCGTCAATCAGATTTTCACTTTGCTTCTTGATCTCATCCCGGGAAGGGACATAGCTGTGTTCCACATCAGGAAACTGGAAGGATTCTGGAAAAAAGCATACGGCAAGAGGAGAATGGAGGAGCTCCTGGGCCCCACTGACTAGGAAGCCATCGGTGGAGTGCTACCTTTCCATGGTGAAGAGTCACTGGATTTGGCAGCCATTGTCATTCCAGGGGAGTGACTTACTAGGAACCCCCAAATTCGCTATATCCCATCCCCCTTTCCTATCCACCAGGATCTTTAGCTTACCTTTGTCCACAGTTAAATAGAAAATCAAGGAGGAAATACCTTATAACTAAACCCATACTACATGTCATTTACATAAACCCTCTGAGATAACATGAGCACATGTTCCAGTCCTTTTCCTTATGTCCTACAAGCGTAAATTGTTATTTCTTAATCAGCTGATGGGTATGTGGTTGGAGTGGAGATATGGCAGAAAGGTTCACCTCTGATAATTCAGAGACTAGGAAGAGGTGGGCCAGGTTCTCAGAACACAGTCCACCATCATGTGTGGGGCAAAGCTGATGGACAATGTGCCAATCCAATTCCATCTTGTCCCATATACTCCCAGCCCCTCCTGTTTGGGAATGAAGCTCTGAATATCTGAGAACGTTAAGCTGAAGAGTTATATGGGGTGTCTAGTACTCTACAGACTTCCCCCAGTCCCATCTGGGACAACTACAAACCTTAGCTACTGAATTCTCCCCAAGTTAAAAACTAGGCCTTACTTCTAATTCCTGCCTCTTATCCCTGTAGCTTAAAGTTTGTCAGTGGGGTTGGAGGAGGGGGAAGGTGGATTTGCTGAAGGCAGGATCAGCAGCCTCAGACATTAGGCTTTTTCCCCAGATTTATCACCTGCGCCATGGTGACTCACCTCTCCCATAATCATCAACATCTTCAAAAGTAATCTTCACGTTATGTGTCTCTTTTAGAGTGGTTTCTTCTAGGAAGTCTCGCACTTTCTGGGAAGACTGAAAAGCAGAGATCTCTTAAGATGGACCCGGGGGAAAGGAGCTGGAGGAAAAGCTGGGAAAGGGGGTACATATAAGAACTTTCTGCCTCTGCCCTCCCTCATTTACCTCTTCAAATATCTCCTCGTATTTCTTAGTTCTTTCTATCAGATAGAGTAACTTCTTCTCACAGTATTGTAGTTTACTGTAGGCATCTTTGCTATCAGCAGGACCAGGGATTCCTTTCTGAAGACAAAGAAATGTCTCTTTTCTTCTCAACTTCCTTCCTTAGCTCCTTTCTGCAGGGAGCTTCCCCTGGGTCAAAATTTCAGACTGGAGGTAGTGTTGGGTTATGGGTCATGTCTTAGTACCTTTTTATACTCCTTTGGGACAAGGTAAAAGGTAGGTACCACTGCCTCAGAAAAACCAGGACCTAGGTAGGGTTCGGGGGACACATTTTGGGGGAACTGAACCCTTGACAGCATCAGAAGTAGGGGAGCTATCAAGGAAGACAAAACTGAACTGGAGAAGCTTCAGAAAACAGTACATAAAAGGATTCTTGGAGAGGGAGGGATGGCTATATGAGGCTTGATTCAAAAGAGTAGATTAGGCAATAGATTGAGCCTCTTAAACCTAGGAAGATAAAAGCTGAAGATGAATATAACTGAAAGCTATAAAATCATGGCAGGGATGAGAGGAGTCCTGGCTATTCACCAGAACTAGATCCAGGGTATTTCTTCACTCCCACCCTCACTTTAGAAACTCCATTTTTGGTGGGGAGGGGAGGCAATTGAGGTTAAGTGACTTGCCAAGGGTCACACAACTAAAAGGTGTTTGAGGTCATATTTGAACTCAGGTCCTCCTGATTTCAGGGCCAGTGCTCATTCCTCACCCCCCACCCCCCAGTTTCTAATGATTAGACCTGTGATTTTATCAACGTAGAAAGCTCCCAAGGAAGAACTTTTTCTACCAATACAGGTCAGCATCTTTATGACAACTTATTTTTCTAGAGAGTTGTCTAAGAGCATTAAAGTGGCTTGTTGAGAACCACACAGCTGGCATGTGTCAGAGGAAGCCTTGGACCCAGGGCTTCTTGGCTTTGTGGCCAGCTCTGTATCCATTATGCCTAGTTCCCCCCCCCGCCGCCCCCTTGAAACAGACCATTTTATGACAAATTACAGGCTGTCCTGCTTCACCCACTGTAGAATAAACATATGAAACATTCTCCAAGAATATCCTGGTGGTTGGGCTGCTAGTATAAACAGTTTTGTTGACCTTGTACATTTTTTTTTAACAAATGAAGAAACCGAAGCCCAAGCTCACACAGATGACAAAGCCAGGATTCCAACCTGACCTTTTTTTTTTTATTATTCCAAATCTAGCACCTTTCCCCAATATATCAAGATAATTATAGAGACTCAGCAGATAATTAGGGAACTGAAAGGTTTTCTAATCTATAAAGTCACTTCAGGGAGAACAACAAACTGGCTTTCCCTAGATTTGTCCAGCTGAGAGGAGCATGTCTTGTGTTCCTGAGGGACAGTGAAGAGAGTTGGGCTGAGTTTTGGCCAGAGCAGCGGTACCTCTGAGGGCAATGTGATGCCTATCAGTCGAATGAACAGATTGTCAATGCCCAGCTGGATATTGAGAAGCAGTTGTTCACTCTTCATCAAGTTGTGGTTTTCCAGCTGGAGTCTTTCATTTTCCTCTTCCAGCATCTCCTTCATTTTCTCCTCCAGCTTCTTATATCTGTGGGTCCCAGAGCCCAGGAAGAAGCAGGGAAATGGGTACTGAGTCAGGCAGCATGGCTCCTGCCCAGAGTAAAGACAGCCTAGTCCTTGAAACTCCCAACCTAAGTGTCATGGCCGGCTCTTCACTTTTCCTCTTCTCTTTCCCATATCTTATCAATTGCCAAGTCCTGTTGATCCTAATTTTATCTGATCATGTCACTCCCATATTCAACAAACTTTATTGGCTTTCTTTCATCTACAGGACCAAATAGAAAATCCTCTGTTTGGCTTTTAAAAACTTTATAACCTAGGGCAGCTAGGTGGTGCAGCGGACAGGCTGCCAGACCTGGAGTCAGGAAGACCTGAGTTTAAATCTAGCCGCAGACACTTACTAGCCATGTGACCCTGGCAAATCACTTAAGTCTGTTTGCCTCAGTTTCCTCCTCTGTAAAATGAGCTGGAGAATGACATGGCAAATCACTCCAGTATCTTTGCCAGGAAAACCCCAAAAGGAGTCACAAAGAGTCAGATAGGACTGAACAGCAAAAGAACCGCCCCCCCCACCTCCGCCAAAAAAACCCAACTGTTCCCTTTCTACCTTACCAATCTTCCTACAACTGACTCCTCTCTACATACTATGAGATCCAGTGACACTACTGCATTTCCTGCCTCTGAGCATTTTCATTGGCTATCCCCTACATCTGGAATGCCCTCCCTCTTCCTCCCTGCCTTCTGTCTTTAAGTCTCAGCTGAAATCCCACCTTTTGGTTCCTCTTCATGCTAGTACCTTCCCTCTATTGATAATCTCCATTTTGTTCTGTATATATCTTGTACATAGTTGCTTCTATATGGAACTTCGTGAGAGCAGGGACTGTTTTGTGCCTATCCTCTGTGCCTGGCACATAGTAGGTGCTTAGCCAATGCTTGCTGACTTGACCTGGAACTTGTACTCAGCCCACAGTGCTTTTCATGCTTCCTATGAGTAGAGTAGAAGCTTCTAGGGGCATGCTAGAACTGTGAGAACTCACTCTTAGATAAGAACCAGGCTTAGGGGAATAAAAAGTCCTAGGCTTAAAGGTCACTAGGGTCAGCCCCTTCTGTACCTGTTGACGTTTGGGTTTTGATGAAACTTGAGCAGGGCCCGTTCTAGGTCCAACTTCTGCAGGAGGGCCTCGAGCTCCTTCCGTTTCAGTTCATATTCCTTGGTCTGCTGCAACAGGTTTTCCTGTGTGTGTTTCTGGGCCAGGAATCTGCCTGCGATATCCTGTTTGGTATGCAAGGAGAGAAAGGTGTACAGGCAAGGGAAGAGGCAGCACAGGTTGGACAGGAAAACCAGGAAGGAGCACAAATACAGTCTACCTTCACAACCCTTTCCCTCAACATTGTTGGAACAGAGCTCCTTCCTCCAACTCCATATTCTCTCAGTTGCCCAATTATAGACTTTGTATGTAGAAGTATTCAATAAATGGTGCTGGTTGCTAACTGGCAGCCTGATATGAATTTATTCTAAGTGTAGAGTTAGAGCTAGAAAATTTGAGTTTTTACTCCTTCTTCTGACACTTACTGACTGTATAACCCTTGGACAAGTCATATGGACTCAGGCACCTCTCTGAGACTCTAAGTTACAGAAGAGTGGTCACTTTTCTCACCAAAAGGAAACTGACACCTTACCAGAGGTGTCAAACACCTGGCCTGCAGGCCATACTATTCCCTGTGCTGCTGGAAAACCAGATTAAAATGTAATTGGGAAATAGTTAACAAAACATATAAAAATATAACAAAATGTTGTTGTTCAGTCATGTCTGACTCTTTGTGACCCCTTTTGGCATTTTCTTGGCAAAGGAATTAGAATAATTTTCCATGTCCTTCTCTAGCTCATTTTACAGTTGAGGAAACTGAGGCAAACAGGATTAAGTGACTCGCCCAGGGTCACATAGCTACTAAGTATCTGAGGCTGGATTAGAACTCAGGTTTTTCCTAACACCAGGCCTGGCACTCTGTCTACTGTGCCACCTAACTACTGCAATACAACCTACACAATGTCAACATGTGGGTTTCTAAGTCGATCTGTGGCCTGCAAGAATCCTTATTTGGTCTCCTTTCCATTTGAATTTGACACCATGACCCAAACTAGTGAAATCAGAGGACCACTCTTCTCTCAGCTCTTTCCTTCCCAGAAAAGGTATGTATGTAGGGATAGGGGTGGGGGGCGGGGAAGGGGGAGAAGGATGATGGTGAAAGGTTCTTAGGCTCATAGACTTAGAATTGGAAGGGGCCTTGGAGGTCATTTGGTCCAAAGGTAAAACTTTTCTTACAGTTTGCTTCTGTAATCATGTGTAGAGCCCAGAAGTACTAGAAGCCAGCAGCACAGGTACCCATGTATAGAGTTCCTGTAACTTGCCTTGGGCATAAACATTCCTAACTATTTATTTTGCTAGGCAAGATGGGGCCCCTTTTCAGGGTCATTAGAGCTCCCCATCACCCCTTGCAATACACTAAGTCCATGGAAGGGGAGTCAAAAGACTATGTTAGTCATGTTGACACTATGCCACACCTGCATTTCCTTCTCTTTGGACATCCAGCTTGCTCATGGCCTGGGCACAAAGTTGTTTACTTCAGGCTGAACCCTGGGCTGTGACCATGCAGCATTGTGTCAGAATTATAGAATGTTACAGATGGAAGGGACCTTAAGCATCATCTAATCCAGTCCCCTCATCTTATATATGAGGAAAATGAGGTCCGGAGAGGGGAATGATGGCCAAGTGTGTGGGTAAACAAAATGAGCTCTTAGCACTCAGTTCAACCAAGTGCCCTGGAAGAGTTTGGCCTTTGTTTCCTTGAGTAAATTTGGGAGTCCTTGGTGACCTCCTTGTCTCAGGGGAGGGCCTAGTTTACATATGAGTTTGAGTGGCATGTTTGAGACATCAGAGGCTTTTAGACTATGTGGGTTTAAGTCGCCTCTTTGTGACAATTCTAGGTCACGTAGGTGAGTTACATGTGTCTCCCTTGACCCTGAAAAAGATAGAAAACCAGGGGGTTAGCTTTCTCTTTTTCGGAGCTCTTACCCACCGCTGTGGTGGTGTGTGTCTCTGGGCCAGCCCTTGTTATGAGCTCTTGGTCTGACCCTAGATGTTGATAACTATGAATTGTATTGGGTCTGTCTGTCAATGCTTGTAATTTGTTTGTATTTTGCTCCGGAGTTCAAGGTGCTGGCTTTTTCCCCTGAACTAAGTGAATGGTATTTGTATGCTGGATTAAAGTAAACTTGTCAACCCCTTAACGTTGCTTTCCTTAGTAAAGCAGATGAAAAGAACTTGGGCTTTTGCAGTGTGCTGGTAGCGTTCTTGTTGTTGGGCTTGTGTTGGTCTTTCACCCCCACAACAGCTGCTAGCCAGATTGTTGAAACACCAAGGTCCAACTATTTGTGAATGGTACAACTAGGCCTTAAACCCAGGTCTCCTGACTTCTGGTTCACTGTTCTTCCTTCTACAATACACTGCTGCTCCATGTGTGGTTCCTAGGACAAGGAGAGCCACCTACTGGCTGTGGCGATGGTGTGTGTGTGTGTGTGTGTGTGTGTGTGTCTGTGTGCTTTCTGTCTTTACTCAAACTAGCCCACAGAGCTTTTCCATCCTCAGCTTGGTCTATATGCAGTTATGATCATCTCTTCCCTAACTCCAGCCACTTGAGGGCCCCAAGGAAAGAGGAGGAGCAGATCTTACCCAGAGGTGAGAGCACTGTACAGCAGTCTTAACCTTGTCCACTATGTGGGTCACTGCTGCTTGGTACTCAATATCAGACTTGGACACATCTTGCTTTTTTCCTGGAAGGAATAGCATAAAGCCATCATCTAGGGGTGGAGATGGAAGGCAAGGGAGGTATTGAGTCTCCTCCAAAGTGCCTGCCTACTGAGTCTCTGTGTCTCATAGAGTGTTTGAGTTGGAAGAGACATTAAGGGATTATGTAATCCAGCACCTTCATTTTATAGGTGGAAAAATGGGGCTCTGGAAGATGACACAATTGCAACATGAACTCAAGTCTCTTGTACCTTATAAATCCTTCCCTTGACATTGCTGCATCAGACTCTAGAAAGAGCCACTGGGTTGGGGCTGGGGGGAGTTGGGGATGGAGTGAGGTGTGAGGAGTACTTGAACTCATTGGCTTGTGGGGTCATCCTCACTTTTTTCATTTTTTTAAAAGAAGCTACTAAATTCTACTTTTCCCCTCACCTTTCTTTCTGGTAAAGCCGTGTTAACACAAGCCCCTGGGAAGTTAGAGTTCTATTCAAACGTATGTATTTGGGGACTCAAGAGACTCATCCCCTAGTCATACCCTGTGAAAGCCATATGACACCAGGGCCTTCAGTGCCACTATAGCTGCTTGAATGCACACACTGACCAGTAAGTGATAGGAT
Organism: Phalanger gymnotis; assembly: GCA_028646595.1. NCBI lineage: Eukaryota > Metazoa > Chordata > Mammalia > Diprotodontia > Phalangeridae > Phalanger > Phalanger gymnotis. The sequence continues at coordinate 131,248,558 of CM053625.1, read as the reverse complement.
GGGCCAGGCCAGAAGCTAGGGATGCCAGCTCAACTGTACACCAAGGCTATGGGGGCTGCTTATAGTCGTCAGCTTGTTTAGGATCCTTGATCCTGACGGTAGAAGAAACTAATTCCCGGGTGTGGTGAAAAAAAGAAAGCTTTTCTAACCTTTATGATTAAAATAATTCAGTTCAGAGAACAGTGGTATGAGTGAGAGGGGCAAGAAGACAGTAGCCAGTTTGATGTGTATGGAGGAATGTAATGGATAGAAAATCGAGACGAGTCAGGTGAGATCCACTGTGAGTTAAGGATGAATTCTGCAGTTCCAGGCGCTGTGTAGGCAGCCAGGTAATGTTGTGGATAGCGTTGGACTTGGAGTGAGGAAGGCCTGACTTCGAATCCTGCCTCTGACATTGTGCAAATCTCAACTCAGCCTCTATTTGTAAATTGGGGATAATAATAGCACCTATGTTACAGAGTTGTGAAGTTCAAGTGAGATGATATATGCAGAGCTCTTTGCGTTTAGTGTGAGAGTTCATGAGGTGACCAGTTGTATTCTGTTCTGGGTCCCAGTACCCTTTCCCACAAACCATTACCACCAACACAAGTACTAGAAGCAGAGAAAAGAAAACTTGACTAGATTCTGTATGACATATACATATATATGCATATGTGTATTTGTAAATATACATGTATTATATATATTACATGTATGTATATATGTTTGTATGTGTGTATTTGCATGACAAGTTTCAGTTCCCAAGGTGGAGGGAACAAACAAAGCTAGAACATGTGATCTGGGCCGTAATAATACTAGTAATAGCTCACATTTATACAGGTTTGGAGCTTTGGCAAAGCACACTACGGACAATAACTGATGTGAACAGGCCATCCATCTAAGAGTGGGGCCTGGGGAGTAGGTATTTCCTATCATTCTGTGAGCCCCTGTCCCCTTCAGGTTCCTACCCCAGGACTCATACCATGTGAGTTGGTTAGGTGAAGGATGGATTGTCCAGGGAGTCCATACACAAACTCGCTCATCGGGTCTAATGATTGGCCTTCTGGGGCCTGAAGAATTCTTGAAAGTGTAGCCCTGGAATGGGACTATCTGAGAAAACCTTCCCCAGGAAACCAGGCTGGATGCTAGGACTCATAGAAGCTATTCATTTTTAATTTTTTTTACCTTTTAGTGGCTCTGTTGTCACCAAGGTGGAGGAGAATTCCAAATCTCTCCTGCCCTTTGGGGGTGGGGGTGGAAGGAAACAGAAACATTGATTATATTAGTCATGGGTGGTCATCTCTTTAGAGGAGGAACTTTGGGCAGAGTATGTGAAACCTTACCCCCTCTTCCTGATGTGGCAGGAACATGGAAATCTTTCTTCCAAACACTCACCCAATTGGACCCTTTACTCCCTACCTCCAAGGGACTCACCCTCCGGTGCCTGTCACTGGCAGTGGAATGAATCTTTTCAATCAATTTCTTTTGCTGTGTGAGCTTTTGTTCCCTGGTCCTGCGCTCTGCAAGGAAGGCTGTCTCCATTTCTGTCATGTTTACCTGGGAAGGAATGGTGGGGAGGGGGAATGATAGTGATTTAGAAACCAATTCTAGCCAAGCTGATTTACCTCTGCCTCATTGCCCCTGGGAGACCCCACCAGAGTTAACTCAGGCTGACTCATTGTGCGGTTCAGGGCTCTGTGTGATCACAGAAGTATGTGAACAAAACTGAGGTCCCAGATACCTCTTGAGAAGCAATAGCCTTAGCAGGAGGAAGCTGAGGAAGCCAGGACTAGGCTATGACCTGAGAGTGAGGTGTGAGTTGAGAAGGAGTCTGAGGTCACATGAGATTGGGGGGGTGTGGTAAGGAGGGGTATGAAGATGAGGCTAATGGTTGTATATATAATGGTCATATATCTTCTTTGAACCACTAAGGTAGGAAGTGGGAAGAAGCAAGGATGAGTCTCCTGGATTGTTTAGCCAATAAGTTGTCCCGAAAGGAGAAGCTTAGAGCTAACCCTGGGGGCTCCCTCATCTTTTTCCCTGCAGTGGTTTCATTTTTCTGACCTTGGCCTCTTCTGTCATCTTTATGGCTTCATGGGTCATTACAGTCATGTCAGAAAGATCCTTCTGGTATAGCAACACCATGTTCTGCAGCTTGTCTAGCTGTGGTGGGTAGAATGCCAGCTCCTGGCGACAGGGACACAGGGAATTTCTTTATGCAACAAACATTTATTAAGGATCTGTATATGTCATTCTGTAATACATTATACTAGGAGCTGAGAATATGAAGACAGTGAAGGAATGAAAGATAAAGCATTAAGCACTTAGTAAGTGTTAGGTACTCTGCTAAACATACAGACAAGCTCTCATGAAGCTTCCGTTCTAGAGGGGGAGATAATATAGATTGGGGAAAGGTGACAATCCCAGGAATGGAGATGGAATGACGAAGCAGTCAATCAACACTACTATTCTTGAAGCAATAGTAATGTTGACTTGTTTACAACTCCCGAAGAAAGATAAAATGAAGCGAGCCCTACCCTTAAGACACGTTAAGATGTAAACTACAGGGATGCACTATCTAAACATATAAATAAATGGCAAGTAAATTGAGGAGGGGCAGAAAATAGCAATAACAATTGCAGGGAATGAGGAATGCTAAAAGGGCAGCTTGGTGGTACAGTGGATAGAGCACCAGGACTGGAGTCAGGAAATCTGAGTTCAAATCCAGCCTCAGACACTCAGACACTCAGACCCTGGCCAAGTCACTTAACCCCTATTTGCCTCAGTTCCTCATCTGTAAATGAGGGCATATTGGAGAAGGAAATGGCAAAGTCACTCCGGTATCTTTTCTAAGAAAACCCCTATATGGGGTCACATAGAGTCAGACACAATTGAACAGCAGCAGCAGCACTTAATCTGGGACCTGAATGAAGAAAAAGCCTCTTGAGGGACTGGTGAGAGGAAGTGCATGCTGGGTAGGGAGGGTGAGCCTATGCAAAGGGCTGGCAATGGGAAATGGAATTCAGAGTTTGGGGAATAGCTAGTGGTCCAGTTTGGTGGGAATGCAGAGTGCATGAAGGGGAGTAATATGAAATGTATGGGAATGTAGGAAGAGGGCTTTAAATGCTATATTTTATCCTAGAGACAATAGGGAATCGCTGAAGATTTTTGAGACAGGGAGTGACACAATTAGATTTGTACTTGAGAAAGATTCCTTCAGAGCCTTATGAAAGGGAGAAATTGGAAGTAAGCTACTACAAATACCCAGGAGAGGACTTATGAAGATTTGAACTAGGGGAATGGACAAATGAGTGTACAGAAGAAGGACAGACATGAGAGTAGTGTTATATAGGAAATATTGATTATTTAATAATGGATTGGCTGGGGGAAGGCATTAAAAGATGGAGAAATGTCACAATTGAAAACTGAGTATGAAATTGCAAAAACTGGGTGACTGGAAGAATGGTGGTGTCTATAACGGAAAGAGGGAAATCCGACAGGGAAAGATGATGGTTCTGTTTTGTATACATTGAGTTTAAGATGCCGATGGGACACCTAGATGGAGATCTTTCCTTGAAGGAGGTAGTTAGCAGTATGAGACCAGGTCAGCAGAGATTCCAAGTAGATATATCTATATTGGAGTCATTTATAATGGGAAGCGGCAGTGGTGCAGTAGAAAATGCACTGGACCTCACTCAAAATCCCATAATCCTTATTATTTGTGTGACTTTGGGGGCTTTCACTTGGCCTTCTTGGGCTTCAGTTTTCTCATCTATAAAAATGAAGTAGGAGGATGGATCAGGTGATCTCTGATCTCTGGACTAGAAGATCTCTGATCTTCTAGTTTTCTATCTCTGATCCTATAACCCTATGAACCCATAGCAGATGAGTATCCCCAAAAAGTAACTTAAGGGAAAGAGTATGTAGAAAGAAGAGGACCCATGATATTGCCTTCAGGTGGACCCACGTGTAGGGTGGATGGGAAATAGATGGTGATCCAGCAAAAGAAACTGAGAAAGTCTGTGGACCTTCTGTAGATAATCTACAGGTAGGAGCAGGACCAGGAGATAGCAGTGTCAAAGAAGCTGAGAGAGGAGAGGAAGGGGTGGTCAGAGTTGACAGCTACAGAGAGGACAAGTAGGATGAAGACTGAGAAAAGGCCATCAAATTTAGCAGTTAAAAGATCCTTTGAGAGAGAAGTTGCAGGAAAATGATCCTCTCAGAAGCCATATTACAAAGAGGTAGGTAGTGAATGGGAAGTGAGGAAGAGGAGACAGTAGAAGCAGATGACTTTTTCTAGGAGTTTTCAAAGGGGAGATGAGATCATAGTATGAGGGAATGACAAGGTTTTTTTTTGGGGGGGGTTTAATTTAATTTATTTAATATATTTAATTTTCAGCATTGATTTTCACAGGAGTTTGAATTACAAATTTTCTCCCCATTCCTACCCTCCCCCCACTCCAAGATGGCGTATATTCTGGTTGTCCTGTTCCCCAGTCAGCCCTCCCTTCTATCACCCCACTACCCTCCCATCCCCTTTTCCCTTCCTTTCTTGTAGGGCAAGATAAATTTCTACGCCCCATTGCCTGTGTATCTTATTTTCTAGTTGCATGCAAAAACTTTTATTTTTGTTTTTGAACATCTGTTTTTAAAACTTTGAGTTCCAAATTCTCTCCCCTCTTCCCTTCCCACCCACCCTCCCTAAGAAGTCAAGCAATTCAACATAGG
>CM053625.1:131180057-131243351 GCA_028646595.1 Phalanger gymnotis | reverse complement strand
ATTATGTATAACCCTTCCACAATACTCATGTTGTGAAAGACTAACTATATTTTGCTCCTTCCTAACCTATCCCCCTTTATAGAATTTTCTCCCTTGACCCTGTCCCCTTTCCAAAATGTTTGTTTTTGATTACCTCCATCCCCATCTGCACTCCCTTCTATCATCCCCCCTTTTTTTTATCTTCTTCCTCCTCCTTTCCTGTGGGGTAAGATACCCAATTGAGTATGTATGGTATTCCCTCTTCAGGTCAAATCTGACAAGAGCAAGATTCACTCATTCTCCCTCACCTGCCTTCTCTTTTCTTCCTACAGAACTGCTTTTTCTTGCCACTTTTATGCGAGATAATTTACCCCATTCTATCTCACCTTTTCTCCCTCTCTCAATATATTCCTCTCTCATCCCTTAATTTGATTTTATTTCTTTTAGATATCATCCCTTCATCTTCAACTCACCCTGTGCCCTCTCTCTCTCTCTATATATATACATATATACATACATAGACACACACATATACATACATACATATATATATACATACACATATATACTCATAAGGGAATGACAAGGTTAAGTAGAGGTGTTTTTTATGATGGGGAACACTTGGGCATATTTGTGGGCACTGGAGAAGGAGATAATAGATAAAGAATGAAGAGAAGGATGGGGAGAAATGAGCAAAAGGATGAGCTCCTTTTGTTTGGGAAGACAGGAAGGAATGGCATTAGGGGAACAAATAGGAAGATTGCATGTGGGCTTGGTGGCCCCAGTCTACACCTGGATCTGATTCTGATCTAAATGGGGACAGATGTGAGAAATAAGTGGATGGTGTTGGAACATTGGGTTTTTAATAATTTTTATGTTTAATCGGCATGAGGTGGCAAATCCATTGTTTTCCTTTGAATTTCCTTAATTATTAATGGAGAGGCAGATGGCATAATGGATAGAGAAAGCAGGCTTAAGAGGATCAGCCTGGGTTGTTCAAGGTTAACTACTGACACATGGTGATGGTATGACTCTGGGCAATCACTTAACCTCTCAAGACATTGAAGAAACTCAGCTCTTTAAAATCTTAAGTTGTAGGACAGCTGTAGATCAGCATGGGTAGAGGAAGTTTCCTCAAGAGAATACAGATCTCCCTGTATATTGATGAAGTTCCAGGACTCAGGGTCCCTCCACCCCAAATTATTAGTAAGGATGAACAGTTTTCCAAGTGTTTATGTTTCTTCTTTCGTGAATTGACTGTTCATAATTTTTGGCCTTCTGTCCATTGGTGATATAAGAGTATCCTTCTTATGGACTTAGATCAATTTCCTGCAAATTGTGGAGATCATACTTTTATATGACATATTCATTGCGAATATTTTCCCATTCTGTTTTTTAAATCTTTAATTGCTTTCCATTATGTAATTAAAGATGCATGTAATTAAGACTCATTTCTCTGACAGAGATTTATCACTACTACATTTAGAATAAGGACATTATTCTGCTTTTTCTACTTCTTTATGATTTATTTTGTACATTTATCTCATTAATCCATTTGGGGTTTTTTATTATTTGTGGCATGGGGCATGGACCTAAATTTACTTTTCTCTAGGTTAAACAACAAGTTTTCCAATATCATTCATTGAATAATTTCCTCAATGCTTATGCCATTGTAGTATACTAAACTTTTATTTTTATTTCTATTTTTAATAGCCCTTTTCTGTCCAACAGGTATATTTTTCCATTTTTTAAATCCAACATCAGACAGTTTCAACAATTTTCACTCTAATATATTTTGACATCCATGATAGTCCTGACTTTCAAGAAAGACCTTATCACATCACATAGTTGACCGTATGTTCCGGAAGGCAATTTTACTTTGGCCAGCTTTAGGAAATTCTACTTAGCTGGAGATGCACTTAGTGTGAGGTTAACAATGGACTGTGTATGTGATAGGATGACCAGACTAAAGAGGTAGTGTAGTAGAGTGCCAGACTTGTCAGGAAAACTTGACTTTGACTCCTTCCTAGACATTTACTAGCTGTATGACTCTGGGTAAGTCACTTAATTTCGGTCTGCCTCAATTTCTCCATCTGTGAAATGAGGAAGCTGAACTCGATAGCATCTATGGTTTCTTCCAACACCAAATCTATGCTCCTGTGGTCTCATTAGTAGAAGGTAATTTTTTTTTAAGCCACAGCCAACTTAAGAAGACTACCTTCTAAGACTTTAAGGGGTTTACAGTGTGTAGGGGTAGATGATCATCCAAAGGAATGAAATTCTGTGTTCTGTACTGAAATAATATCTTAGAGCTGCAAGGGCAAATCTTAGGATGGAAATCTTTTCAAAATTTCTATTTTAAACTGGTTGAACAGTGGGAAACTTTCCTCTGTAAGTTGGGAGAGAACCTCTATTGCATGCATTTTACATTTTATATGTATTTTATATTCTGAAATCCTCTTAAAAGAGGAACATTTTGTTATGTCCCAGGTCCTTAACAAATGTTCATTGACTTATGCACCTGAATCATATGTATATGCTGGGTGGTAGGAAAAAGCTCAAATCCTGCCTTCTGCTGGAGGCCTTTCCTGGTCTCCCTAGCACCTAGTGCTTTCCTCTCTGAAGGGGCTTTCCTCCTGCTCTGTATATAACTTGCATGTACCTACTTATTGACATATTGTCTCCTTCATCAGGAGATGAGGTCTTTGAGGGTAGGGCTTTTAGCTCTTTGTACGTGAAGTGCTTAGCACAGTGTATGGTACATAGTGAGTGCTTAATAAATGGTTTTTAATTGATTGAAAGAGGAGGGAGCATTGGAGAAGCCAGAGAAGAAACTACTGGATTTACATATTTTTCAGTCTTTTTTTTTAATGGAGGAAATCTCTCTATTTTGGCCTTTGGTTGGCAGCATGGAAGTCAGAGCTAGAGATTCTTTAGCAGAGGAGAATCTCCTCAGTCGGATGCTGTAACCCTGCTATGTCATAGATAGCATTTCACTTCGAATTGGTCCATCCCCCAGGGGCTAGCAACAGTCATTAGGGATGGTTGAGGCCAAAGTAAGGAAATCATAGGTGGATTCCAATTTGAAATATTGGAAGGCACTTTAGACATGATTTGGTCCAACTTTCTCATTTTACTGAGGAGGAAACTGAGACCTAGAGAGGTTAAATGCCCTGCCTAAGACCACAGAGGTAGTTGAGATTTGAAACCAGGTCTTTTATAAATCTATTGCTTCCTGCTTCCCCCCCCACCCCCTTCCCCGCCCCATCCCACTAAACAGACTTTGTGTGACTAAATCAACCTGCTTAAAATGCAATATGGAGGGGAATGGAAAGTGGGAAAAGGAGGGATGGGACTCACTTTTTTCAGATAATCCAACAGCCGAACGTAGAGTGAATAGATGTTCTGGCTAGTGTCGATCTTGATCATTGTCTTTTCAATATTGTTTTCTAACTGACGGATGATCTGGGCAAGACCAGGAAGTTGAGAACAGTATGTATGTTTGTGTGTGCATTTGGTAGGAATTGCTGGAGCACAAAAGGGGTGCCCAGGGGTAGGAAGATGCTCGAATGGGGCAAGACCAAAGCCATAATTAGGGTAGGGCAGGTAGGGGTTTGCCCCTGGGTGTTAAAATTTAGAAGGTGCTGAATTTAGAGGTCACTGACAGCACTTGGAGTTCTTCAGCATCTAGAAACAACAGAGCTTATCACTCAGTGAGAAAATCAGTTAAAAAAGGAAGCTACCAAATGGTGGGTTGGGAGGAATTCCTTCCCAGCACCCCTTTCTCTGCCCCTCTCGCCTCCTTGACCCCAGCTTTGGGTTTGTACTCATGCTCCGTAATCTGTCTCCACACAGGGGGTATTTTTCTCCTTTTCTGGGCTTACCTTGGGTGTGGTTTATGGTGTTAGTTCCCTGGGCACAGCAAGCTCTGGGCAAGGCTCTTTTAATCCTAAGCCTGAGACTGGGATCTTGAGTGGTCTCTCTCAGAATTCAAATTTTGTTTTTTTTTTAGGGATGAGGGGAAGTGCTAACATAGTCTCACATTCTACAGGCCTGCCCTCTCACCTGCAACTGCCGCAGCTCTTCTTTGCTACTGTTCTGCTGGTCCAGCAGATTGTCTAGCTCTATTTGCATGCTTTCCAGCATCTCCCCCCGCTGCCGAACGAGGTGCAACATCACATTGTGAACGTTCACTCGGTCAAAAACATACTTTCGCAGCTTTTCCCGAGCTACCTGTGAAGGTGTAAGAGGGCTGGGCCAAGGCCATGATGCACAGGAAGGAAGGAGGACATAGGAATGGATACACAGTAAGCTTGGGGAAGAAGATAGAGTGGAGGCATTGGGATGGGGCCCAAGACTAGTGATGGTGCAAGGATGGAGGCTGGTATGGGGTAATGGGATAGGAATATGATTGTATGTTTCAGCTCTGTAGAGCATAGCTCTACAAGGTTTCCTTTTGGGTTTCTGCTTCAAAGACATCACCTGCCACCCCCAATTCTGAGCTCCAAAAGCCAATGGCAAGACTTCAGAGCTTCTATCAGGGACTGGAGAGGTTAGCAACTTCACAATTTCCTTTTGGTGTGAGGTGGGCTGCTTTTGGGGGCCTTTTTGTTCCCGGGCATAAGCCAGTGGGTATTGATCCCTTTTGAAATTGTTCCACTTAAGCCCCAAAGAAAGGCCCCTTGGACTTGAGAGAGATGGGTAGAAGATACTATTTCCACCTTCTATGATTCCTGGCTATGCCTCTTCCTTTAGTTGTTACCTCCACAGTACTTCGGCAGGTGGCCAGCTTCAAAGGTAAGTTCTTTCGGCAGGCCCTGGCAATTGTCCATTCATCATGCTGTAAGGTTGGGTGAAATTTAGCTGAGCAGTTCCAGAATCACTGTTGCTCCTCCCCTTATACCCTGATGACCCGAGGTCCAGCCTCAATCCCCAATACAACCTCCACCCAGCAAAATTAATAATTGCACATATTTATATAGTGCTTTAAAGTTTACAAAGCCCTTTCCCCACAGCTGCCCTGTGAGGATGGTATTGTGGGTATACTTATCCCCATTTTATGTTTCCTATTTCTGTGAAAGGCATGATCATTCTTCTAGTCTCTCAGGTTTGTAATTTGGGCATTATCCTAGACTCTTGACTCTCACTCCAAACATAAAGTTGTCAAATCTTGCTTTTTGTACTTCCACAACATCCATTGCACCTGAACCCTTCTCTTGGACCCTTATTACTTCTCAACTAGACTATTACTACAACATCCTAATTGGTCTCCCTAATTTAAGTCTCTCCCCTCTCCAGTCCATCCAACATATTGCTTCCAGAGTAATTTTTCTCAAGTGCAGATCTGATCATGTGACTCTATTAGGAAATCTAGTGGCTTCTTATTGCCTCTAAAATATCAAGTCCTCTGTAAGCTTTTAAAGACTTAAACAGCTTGGTCCACTCTTTTCAGTTTCATGGGACATGTTTCCCCTCCACACTGCAATCCAACCATTTGGCTTTCTCTCTATTCCCCACACAAGACCACCTCTGTGACTTTGCATTGGCTGTCCCTCATGCCTAGAATGCACTCCCTCCTTACCTCCACCTTAGAGTCCCTCTCTTCCTTTAAGATGCATTCAAACATCATTATCTGTGTGTATCTCCCCTCGCCAAACTACCCATATTCAGCTACTTTGTATATATTTGTAATTATTAGATTTATGCAATGTATATTTTTATATATGCTTGTCTCTCCTACTAGAACATAAGCTCATTGTGAGGAGGGATTTTTTATTCTTTGTCCCCAGAGCCTAGCATAACACCAGGCACATAGTAAGTACTTCATAAATACTTGATTGATGAGGAAATAAGCTCAGATAAAGTAATTTGCCTATAGTCCTTCAATTAGTAAGTGGCAGAATCAAAACTCCAAGGTCTTCTGACTTCATGTCTAGGATTCTTCCCTTCTTCGTCAAACCTATTTCTCTTCCTTGCCAAATTTCCTCTATTCTGGTCCCAGTATCCCTACCCCAAGTTCACTTCTTATTACCTCACATCCCTCCCCACAACCTGTTCAGTCCTGAATCTCCTGCCTTAAGCAATAGGAAGAATTATCTTTCCCTGATGCCATTTTGGGCAGACGGTGAGGCAGCACATTATGGTGGATAGAACATTAGAATTTGGAAGATCTGGGTTCAAATTCTATTTTGGACACTAGCTGAGTGACCCTGGACAAGACAATTAATCTCAGTTTCCATATTTGTAAGATGAGGATAAGGTTAATACCTACCTCAAAGAGTTTTTGTGAAGGTCAAGACATTAATAATGCATAACATTAATAATAATATAATTAATGTGATATATTAACACATGCTTGATAATCATATAATTAAGATAATGTTAAGCATTTTGCAAACCTTAAAGCACTATGTAAACATGAACTATTAGTTTTATTATATTCGATTAAGGACTCTCTTCCATATATTCCAGCTGTGCCCTGGGCCCTCTTCTCTTCTTCTTCTATTCTGTTTCACTTGGCGATCTCATCAGCTCCTGTGGATTCAATTATCATCTCTATGTTGATGATTCTCAAATCTCTGTAACCTCTCTGCTGACCACCAGGGTCACATCTTGAACTTGCTTATTAGACATCTCATCTTGAACTGGATGTCCTGTAGACATCTTAAACTTAACATGTCCAAAACTGAACTCATTATCTTTCCCCCTCAAATCATCCCCTCTTCCAAACTTCCTTTTTACAGTTATCATTTCCACATCTCATGGGTTAGGGGTGCAGTGCCCCCATGATCTGGAAAACCTGCATAAAATTTTTTGGCCTTCCCTTCATACCAAAGAAGTCTGAATTTGTTCTTTTTCTTTTATTGGGTGTTTACAGTACCTTAATGAAAATTTGGGTTGATAGTATATAATACCATGCATATATTTTATACATTCCTGAGTTTCTAAACTTTTGCATGTCATCTGCTGGCCTTTGCATGTCATCTGCAGCTTCTGCAAAACTCCTCCAAAATTCCCATTTAATTTCTTCTGCCGACCCATGATATGTTTAAACCATGCTGATGAAAGTCGTGATATGGAAGAGATAACTGTACTATCAAAGATACCACTGTCCTCCCAGGTTCAAAACCAAGGTTTCATCCTTGACTCCTTACTGTCTCACCCCACTATATCCAATCTATTGTTAAGACCTGTTGATTTTACCTTAGTAACATCTCTCAAAGAGGCCCCCTTTTCTCTTCTGACACTGCCAACACCCTGGTGCAGACTGTAATCATGCTTGGACTATTGCAATAGCCTGTTGGTTAGTCTGCCTTCCCCAGTTTTTCCCATTCCAGTCTATCCTCTACTCAGATGTACAAATGATCTTCCTTAAGGTCTGGCCATGTATCCTCTTACTCAATGAACTCCACTGGCTCCCTATCAGGATTCAATATAAAATTGTGTTCGGCATTCAAAGACCTTCATAATCTGTTCCACCCCCTACCTTTACAGTCTTCTTACACTTAATCCCCACCTCTGACATAGTCTTTAATCCAGTAACACTGGCCTTCTTGTTGTTCCTTCAACAAGACACTATCTCAGGGCATTTTCATAGACTGTCAAGCAAGAAATGATCTCCCTCCTCATCGGTCTCCTAGTTTCACTGGCTTCCTTCAAATTGCAGCTAAAATCCTACTTTTTATAGGATGCCCTTTTAATTCAAGTGCCTTCCCTCTGAATTATTTCTAATTTATCCCGTATATAACTTGTTTGGATATTGTCTTTCCCCATTAGGTTGTAAGCTCTTTGAGGGCAGGTTTTTTTTTTTTACCTTTCTTTGTATCCCCAGGGTTTAGCACAGTGCTTGGCACATAGTAGGTGCTTAATATGTTTTTTGATTGATTGACCCGTAAGAGTTAGTACTCTTCAAGAGCGGGGAGTGTCTTTCTTATCATATCAAAGTCTTTCTGTAAGATGGAGTTGGAATAAGTTACTTCTAAGGTTCCTTCCAGCTCCAAATTTCTATGATTCCAAGTCCCCTGAGACCAAGGAATACATTTCTTCTGGAACCAGCACAGTTCTCTTGCCTAATATCCTGAGCTGGGATGATATATGGAAGCCTCCTTGGTTTATGGACTCTCCTGATTAGGGAAGTGTGGAACCCTGCCCTATGTAATGACCAATGTGTCTCTCCATGTTATGGTTCTATTGTCCCATACTCTAATTAGTCTATTTTGCAACTCAAATTGCCCCCATTTGGGAGAAGTTTCTTTGGAGAAGTCCTAGGATCATTGATTTAGGTTATAAATCTAGAGCTGGAGGGGACCTCAGAGGTCAGCTAGTCCAACCTTTTCTCTTCATTAATTTTATAGTTGAGGAAATGGAGACATGAGGAGGATAAATAACTTGTCCATGGTAGTAAATGTCAAAGGTGACTCCTTGTGTTTTTCTCCTCCCTCACCTCTCCACCCCACCCTCAGTGTAGGGCCAAACTTCTTCCATGAAAGGTGGAGATGGGGTGGTCTGGGAGATGGGGTAGAGTAGCTTAGCTACCATGGGGGCCACAATGACTTTGGGTCATGGTGCTGAGGGAATCTAGAGAAATAATTTTTCTCCTTTCCTTTTTAGGGAATGATCTTATGTCCAGAAAAACCCAGAGCAGAAGAAGGGAGAAAGGTGACTTAGGGTAAAGCCCTAGAGAATCTAGATAGTGTGTGTGTGTGTGTGTGTGTGTGTGTGTGTGTGTGTGTGTGTGTGTGTGTGTGTGTGTCCCAGCCTAAATGGCTGTATTCTACGTAAGAACTATGGTCTGGGCTCCTTAATCAATGAGGCTTTAGATCAAGTTCCGTACTCTTTTGGCGATTGTCCAGTCCTGGTAGAAATGACGGATGTTGTTCTGCAGGATGTTAATGACATCCTTGTTCTGGACTGTCTTCTCCTCGAAGGACTTGCTTTGTAGAACTCGGCCTTTTTCTGTGGGTAAATCAGAGGCAACATGGATGGGCACAGGAGTCAAGACATGAGGGGGTAGTTATCAGAAAATACTGCCAGTGGTACCCTTCTCCAAGGTAGACTCTGTGGGAGACCTCATCTAGCCAATCCCAGTGATGGTCTCTGAGAGTAAAGCCCTGGGGCACATCTCCTAACCTGTCTTCCTACCACACCTTCATTACCCATATGGACCAACGGAGCAACTGAAGGGGAAATGACTTCTTAAAGTTGTTCCCAAATCAATAAATAAAGGTATCAGTTTATATTGTTTCCTGCTTCTCTTGGCCATGATCTCTCTTCACAGAATATAGGGATTTGCTCAAAGCAAACAGCATTTATTCCTAAGAGAGTCTTACTGATCCCAACCTGGTAGGAATGGCTCTAGTTGGCAGGGAGTGTAAAGGGTATGAGGAGTTGGAGAGACTGGGAGTACACTCTACAATTGCATGGCTCCTGACAGCTCCCCATGATAATTTCATCTTTTGCCCCCTCCTCCTTCTCTACTACTATACCTGTCCCCTGATTGCTATTTGTTCGCCCAAATTTCATATTAGGGGCCCAATTCAAGTCTTAGGACCTCCCTGGAACCTCCTCCAAGCCCATACTTTGATCTTTCTCTTTCTGAACTCCCAGAGTACATATGAGTGCCATATTTCAAACTTTGTTATTGACTTGTTCTGTATCATTTTCTACTCATCTGTGTTGTCTTTTTGGAGTCAGCCCTATAAGGCTGACGACCAGACTCTCTCTTCCACTTGTATACCCACAGAGTGCCAAGCACAGGTCTGGGCACACGGTAGGTAGTCTAGACTTGCTGATTGTCTGTTCCCAAGAGCCCATCACCCATCATGCCAGGGTCAAAGGCCAAATAAGTGGGTATGAAGCTTACCCTGGAACTTGATGATGGTCTTTAGCTCCTGGATCTTATCCTTCAGGTTATTTAGATCCTGGACCCTCATGGTGACACTCCCAGGTCCCTCTCAAGTCTTCTTTCCTTCCCCAAAAGGGGAAGCTCTTGAAGCTCTGGTGTTACCTGCCCACCTTCCTCTTCCCTGCTCAATGGGCTAAGTAGTGTCTCTGATCCGATTGTCTCATTAATTGTGAGCTCAATGGAGCAATCTGTGACATAGTATAGGATTCTCAATTCTCATAGAATCCTGGAGTTCTAGATTTGCAATTACTCAACTAACCATTTTCTAAGAGTGGCCTAATAGGCCCCTGGGGTATTTATTCTTGGACCAAGTAAAATGAATCTTATGGTAATTAAGTAATTATAACATCCTGATATTGAAGTAAGGAGGGAAAATTGTCTATTCATTTGATACAGCTGAAAGAACACTGGATTTGGAAACAAAGGACCTAGTTTCAAATCCCTCTTCTTATCACCAGTCTGACTAAAGATGAACCTTTTCACCTTTCTAGGCCTCAATTTCTTCATCTATAGAACAATTCTCTCTAGTGTTCCTTTTAGAGACAAATTTTATTATCTATTCAGGTTAACTGAACATTTTACTCATGCGGATCTGAATGAGAGCCCATAGACAAGTTAGCAGAGGTTTGGGTCTGGACACGGTTCACTGAATTTGCTAATATCAGGGTGGGTGTGTGGGTGTGGGTGTGTGGGTGTGGGTGTGTGGGTGTGGGTGTGGGTGTGTGTGGTGTACTATTCCTAGTTCTTTTCTTTGTCTCATAGGGTGCAACATCTCAGGCCATGGCATTTTGTTTCTTTGTTTTGTATTTATCATGCTCTATTCTGTTACCTGTATATGTGGTTTATCTTCCTATTCAATGGGAAGTTGTATGAGGGCAGGAACTAGGTCTTACTAAGTTTTATATATCTCTCTCGACACTAAACACTGTCCTTAGCCTTTATTGTCTTTTAATAAGTATATGTTAAAATGCTAGATTTTTGTTCCTTGATGGTCCCCTCTCATCTTCCCCCATTTATATCCTCCTCTAAGAGAACAACCTTCGAAAGTTGAGAAGACCCCCATTAGCACATAGGCCCACTTTACTTTGGGCCCTTTTCAACCCTGGCTTTTTGATACTGGAGGGGCCAAAGCTGGAAGACCTTAGAAGTGGCTGACGAATGAAGAGATAACCTCTAGTGTTTCCTATTTCTCCCCAAAACTAACTCTCTAAGCATGTTGATGCAACAGATATTGTCTTTCTCTTCAAAACAGCTTTAAAAAACTTTCCTACTGTCCACACCAGCTCAAGTCATTCTTCATCTCTAGCCCTTTTGGTTAGGGAGCAAAAAGGCAGCAGACTGCACAGGATGTTAAAGCATTTTTTATGGGTATATATGGATTGGAGAGTGGAGTGCTTGTGCACAGCTGGAAGAACCATGATGGTGCAGACAAAATTACAGAGGACCCTTACTCCATGATGTCCCCATACTGATTTTTCTTCTGTTCTGGATCCAAACACTCTTGAGAGGCCTGCTCTGTAAGAAAAGAAAGAAACACTGTGTCTATTTGGATTTTTGTGCTCATTTCACAGAGGGAGGAACGGAGGCCTGATATTAGATTGTGCTCCTGAGGAGGAGGCTAGGATGGTTCTCTGATATCAACTTTGCAAAACATTTTTTATAAAGTCTCTGGCTTTAAACTTGTATTGAATAAGTAGGGTCTGCAATGATGCAGCCTTTGGTTTGCAACCTGTACCCAGCTCCTTATAACTGTACCCAGATCCTTATAACTTTCCCTAAGCACCACATCATTTTCCCAGAAGCTCACTGATCTCAGGGCTTTCTGCCTGCTCTACACTAAGCTACAGCCATTCCTTCCCAGTCCGTATTCCGCTACCCCCACCCCAAGCCAGGACAGAGGGGAGAAGACAAGTTTGTTTAAATGGCCTTTAGGTATTTTGCCCTTCCCCGTGCCCTGCCCCTTTTCCCTTTTATCTCTGTTTTTTTTTTTTTGGCAGGGCAATTGGGGTTAAGTGACTTGCCCAAGGTCACACAGCTAGTACATGTATCAAGTGTCCGAGTCCGGATTTGAAATCAGGTCCTCCTGACTCCAGGGCGGGTGCTCTACTCACTGCGCCACCTAGCTGCCCCTATTCCCTTTTTTCTCTGGACAGCATATACCATTTATTTCCCTAACTGATTCACATTTTCCTTTCCTGTTCCCACCTGTAGCTCAGGGAGTTCCCTGGGAGAAAGTTAAGGTAGTCTGCCCACCTGCCTGGCCCTTGGGCTTATCTCACCTGGGGCATGGTCTTGGGGTAGCCGTCCAGTCTCCAAGAAGAGCCAGAGATCAGAGCATTTCTGTGTTTCCACACGGGTCACTGCATAGCTGCCGAGTGAGCCAGCAACTAAGGAGCAGGATGGACTCCAGGAGTGAAAGGGTGGGAATGGGGGAGGGACAGACTTATCTGGGGCTTCTCTAGACTCCCCCAGATCTTTGGGAAAAGAAAGCCCCGCCTTCAGTCGGTAGCAGGAAATAATTTCCACCCAGCAGAGGTAGATAGAGTGACTTGGGGGCAGGGCTACACCGAGTTATCCAGTGAGATCTCAAATAAACGAAGGCTCCCAGGCTGCCTTAACTCCTTCCTCCTCCAACCCTTTCATTTCTTTGAGGGGGACCGATTGAATGGAAGGCAAAAATCATAGTACTGAGACCGGTCAGGGTCATGGGGTGGTTGGCAAGGCAAGACTCAGCAATCCCTCTCAATCTGTAGACACCCTCCCTGTACCTCCCCCCACCCCGTCTTCTCCCACAAACTTCGGGTACTCACCCATGGCCAGCAGCACGCTCCACTGCATGGGATAGGGCAGCTTCCTCTGGAGGACCTTCTGTAGGAGGAAGGCTGCACCGGTGCCTGCTAATGGCCAAGTCCCCGATTATCCTGACCCCACTCTTGCCCAGGGTGCCCTGGACAAGCTGGGGGGGGGGCACCTCAGGGTACAAGCGAGGATAGGTACAGGGGTCCGGGGCAATCCCGCCCCCTTCCCAGTAAAGGAGCCAACCCGCCCGCCTACCTGTGATGAACGTGACGATGCCTTTCATGAAGGCTTGGGATTGGCACGCAGCATACTCCCGGAGCCCCTGGGTGAGCACAGGTTTGGGTGCCAGTTCCCTAGAAGAGCCTCCCAAAGGGCAACAGACCCTCCCACCAAAGAAGGACCACCCCCCCAAACACCAGGAGACCGATGCTGCGACCCCCGACCCTCATCCCATGCATGAGCCTCTCCTCCAGCTCCTGCAGAAAGCGACCCTCCATTCCCAGGGCGGGGCCCTCGTTGCTCACCGGGTGTCTGGCGGCCACCGCATCATCCACTCGGGATAGGCCCAAGGTAACCATTGCTGGGAGAGAGACAGGAAGGGAGGCCGGGAGTGGGCGGGGCGGTAAGGGAGGGAGTGGGCGGGGCGATGAGGGAGTGGGCGGGGCTGAGGTGGATGTTAAAGCCCAGACGCCATGCCCCACTCCTGCGGCTTTTCCTACTGGGGCTTAGAGCGGGGATCTGCTGGAGCAAGCGCAGCTTTTCCTGCTGGCTTGGAAAGAGTGAGAGTGAAAGTAAGAGTGAACGAATTGGGAGTGAAAGAGTGAGCGTGCTTTCTGTCTGTGAGAGCGGGTGAGAATGAGACTGGTTTCTCTGTGTGATTGTCCGGTTTAATACGCCCCATGGTTTAAAGCTTGAAGGGACTTAGTTTTTTAATTTTTTTCAATTATCAAGCACTTTTTTTCCCCCTCCCACATCCCCCACCTCACTAAAAAAAACAAAACCTTTGTGACAAATAGGGCTAGTCAAACAAAACAAATTTCCAGGTTGACTATGTCCAAAATATATGCACATTTAGTCCATCCCCTCTATCAGGAGATGGGTAGCATTCTTCATCAATGGCCCTCTGGGCTCCTGGTTGATCAAAGTTCTTGAGTCTTTCAAAACTGGGGTTTTTTGTTTGTTTGTTTTTAACAAAATTGTTGTTACAGCATAAGTTGGCTGTCCTTTAGGCTCTGTCCACTCTGCATCAGTTGGTTGATGGTTGAAACGATATCTTTCATGTTTCTTACAGCACAATATTATTCTGTTACATTCATTAATTTGTTCAGCCATTTGACAAAAGAATTGTAAATTAAGGGGATGCCTATCAATTGGGAATATATGATTGTGACAGAATATTATTGTGCTTTGAGAAACGAATAGGATGATTTCAGAAAAACCTGGGAAGACTTATAGGAACTGATGCAAAGTGAAATGATCAGAACCAGAAGAATAATGTACACAGCAACAGTAATAATGTAAGGATTATCAATTGTGAAAGACGTAGCTACTCTGATGAAGATAAAGATCCAAGATAATTCCAAAGGATCTGTGATGAAAAATGCTATCCACTTCCAGAGAAAGAACTGATGAACCCTGAATACAGACTGAGGTATACTTTTTAAACTTTTTGTTTTCTTTTTTGCATGCTTTCTTTTGCAACATTGCTAATATGGAACTATGTTTTGGATGACTTCACATCTACAATCGATTTCATAATGCTTACCTTCTTAAGGGGTTAAGGAGGAGGAGCAGGCAGAAAGGAAGGAGAGAATTTGGAACTCAAAATTTAAAAACGAATACTAAATTTTTTTTACATGTAGCTGGGAAATGTTTAGTGAGATAAATATATATTCAAAAAATTGTTCAGCCGTAATTCAATTCCTAAATACTTTCTTAGTTTTTAGTTCTTTGCCACTACAAAAAAGCTTCTATAAATGTTTTTGTATATATAGGACCTTTCCTCGTTTGTCAATAAAACTCTGGCTATAGACTTAATAGTGGTTTCACTGGGTCAAAGGATATACATGGATTAGTAATTTTGGGAGCATAGTTCTAAACTGATTTCCAGAGTGGCTGGACCAATTCACAGTTCTACCAACAGTGCACATGTGCTCCTCCTCCCACTCCCCACTCCCAGTCATTCCTTGTTTTCTATTTATGTCAGCTTTGCCAGTCAGATTTAGCATGTCAAGTGGAAGTCAGATTTTCTTAATTTGCGTTTTTCTAATTATTAGTGATTAGGAACATTTTTTTTTCATATGGCTATAGATATAGCTTGGTTTTCTTCTCATGGGAACTGCCTGTTCATGTCAGTTGAAGAATGGCTCTAATGATAAATTTGACTGAGTTCCTTATGTATCTTGGAAATGAGATCTTTATCAGAAAAATCTGCGGATTTCCTCCCCCCACTTAGTTTGTTGCTACCAAAACTTTTTAATTTTATGTAATCAAAATTGCCCTTTTTAATTTCTGTGATCCTTTTGCATTTGTTTAAGAGAGACAAATGTGGCTACTGATGGCAATAGAGGGATGAGTACTACCTTTGGTTGCAAAGGTTCAAATTTCGTCTTTGATACTTACCTGTGTGACCTTGGGCACAACACTTAACGTCTTTGGGCCTCCAGTGGGGTTGGACTAGATGACTTTTAAGGTTCCTTTCTACCTTTAAATCTGTAAACCTAGACTGTTAAGTTTCTTGAGGACAAGAACCACTTTTTATCTTGACTTTATGTACTCCATGATCTGCACAAAGTAGTCACTTAACAAATGTCTATTGAATTAAATGCAATAGACATTGGGAAGGAAGAATATATGGGATGTGGTGAAAGGCTGAATGGGAGTTAGGTGTGTATCAAAGGAATTGAAGAGAATTGAAAAATTGAAGATAACCCTCCAGTTTCTAGCCTGGGAGGAACATGGCACCATTTTTAGAGGTAAGAGAGCCAGGAATAGGAAAAATGATAAAGTGGAGGGTAATGGGTTTTAGACATCTTGAGAATGAAGTGCTACATGGGAATATGCTGGTTGAGATATGTTCCACAGGCAGTCAGAAAGTGGGGAATGTGATTGTGGTGGCTAATGGTGGATGGCACCCACTCTATCCTATCACATAGTCTGAAGACATCAACTTTACTCAAGAGCTTTAGGAAAGCACTTAAAATTTTAGAGCAAAATAATTATTCTGGCAGCTTGTATGAAAGATGGATTGGGAGAGGGGGTGAGGAAGGAAAAGTATGGATATGGGAAGAGGGAGGAGGGATTGTCTTGTACTGGGGTACCAACAGCATTTTCTCAGAGGTGAAAGTTGATAATACAGTCAATGGGCTGGAGGCAGAAGGAAGGTGGGATCATTGTTGCTCAGACAAAGAGAATTAATCACCAGGCATTTATTAAGCTGCTACCATGTGTGAGGCACTGTGCTAAGTGCTAGAAACAAAGATATAAAGAATGAAACAATTCCTACTTTCAAGGAGCTTATATTCTAACTGGGGGCAGAGTTGGCGGAGGAAGAAAATAAGCTTTTCTATAATGCCTACTATATGTCAGGCATTATACTAAGCACTTTTTTTAAAATAATTATCTCATTTGATTCTCATAACAATCTTGTGAGGTAGATACTCTTATCTTCATTTTACAATTGAAGCTAACAGGTTAAGTGACTTGCTCAGGATCACACAGCAAGTGTGATGATTAAAAAGGTTTGAGAGACATAGTTTCTGGGTAATTTAATTATTTTGTTAATAAGGCCAGCATGTTATTAATAAAAGGGTGGTCATTTGGCTATTTCTCTCAGACCAGAGACAATCCTGGCTGCAGGCTCAGGGCATATATGTTCTGTTGGAAGAAGACTGACAATCCACTCTGATTGGTTAACATGATGAGAGGTGGGCTATATTAAAATGAGGGGCTAAAAGTGACATCCTTGGACCAAAAAACTATCTCTATACCCAGACCCTTCCTCCCTCCCCCCACCATTTTGTACTATCTAGTCAAAGAATGTATGCCCCATCCAAGTGGCCCCAGAGTGGGTCTCATTTCATTATCAGAAGCTGAACTTTTTAAAATCAGGAATTTAGAAGAAGGAGAGAACTCTGGATCTCCCCAAATTATTGATTATTAATAATCATTTCTCTCCCAAGTAAGTGTCTGAGGCTAGATTTGAACTCCAGTCTTGACTCCAGGCCCAGATCTCTATCCATTGTACTGCCATCTGCCTCTAAGGAGACCCAGGGCACTTACATTCTAAGGGTGGTGGTGGAGGCGGAGTTGGGGTGAAATTGTAGCTGAAAGAAGAAAGGGAGGCTGGATGGGGATTAGGAAAGAAGCAAAAAAAAAAAAAAGGAACATGTTCTTGGCATCTAGTCCTCAGTTCCTTAGATATCTTGGAAATGAAACCTCTATCAGAGAAACTTGCCATTGGTTGCTGACTGTCAGGGGCTGAGTTGGTAAAGTGGAGCCTGAGGGCCCTGGGTTAGTTGTTTCCTGGTCTTTCCTCTGCTGTTGGAGCTTTATCCCTTCATTCCTGGATCCTCCAATTCTTCTTTTCAGAGGTTCTGGGGAGACCTCACAGCATTACTCTCTGGGGACCAATGGAAAGACTCTGCACTGAGCAAACCTATTCTAGTCTTTGTAGCTCTTCTCAGTCATCCTGGTTCTTTGAAGATCCAGTAGATATTGGGGGTTTGTAGAGCTCTACATGAAGTTGAAAGGTGAAGATGATGGTGGTGTTGGTGTTGATAATAATGCTGATGGGGAGGGAAGAGGCAAAACAAAAAGGGAGAAGAGAAGTTTGACTAACTTATTTATAGGAAGTAGAAAGCTAAGTAAAATAAATGAGTAAAATGAGCTAATATTGGTAACAGACGTTGCAAACCTTCAAGTACTATATAATTGCCAGCTTTTATTTAAATATTTGAAAAGGGCATATTCAACCTTTCTGTATCACCTAAAGGTAACTGAGATTTCTGATACTATAGCTCCTGAGATGTCACCAGTGTGCATCTCCTTAATAATTGGCTAGTAGACATCAATTAACTTTTAGGAAAGGGATTTATTGAGGAGGTACTTACAAGTACAATGGTGTTGAGGTACTTGTGTGAACATATATGGCCACAGGGCCTAATTCCTGGTCCTGGAAATTCCTTTCTCTCTTCATGGAATCCTCATAGAGTTTGCTAGGAGGTGTGGCATTGGTGATGCAGCAATCGTTCTGCTGCTTAGCCGGGGTGCTCCTTGTGGAGCATGACAGCTCAGCCTGGTGGGTCAATCTGCTTTTGTGCTAGGCCAGGCAGGCTACTTGGCCTGAAATTTCTCCAGGCCCTGCAGTGCTTACAAGGTTACTGCCTGGGCAAGTCCATCTCTAGGTTGCTGCTCATTCACCTTCCAACTCCTGTGGCTGCTGCTACTGGCTTCTGTGGATTCTACTGCTAATTGGTTGCTGGTAGGTCCTTTGATGTGAGCTGTGGCTCTCCTAAACTTACCTATTTGCTTGGGCATTCTCATCTTGCAATTCTCATTCTTGTAAAATCAGGCAGGAATAAACTTTTTTTTTTTTTAATAAAAGAGGCACCATGTACTTACTGTTACCAGATTGGAGAAATTTAGCCAGCTTTCCCTCTCCCACTCGGCAGTACTCTCCCTCTCACTCTTAGCTGACAAAAAAGAGACTGAGAGATGAGTGGGCTGAATCTTTTGATTGCAATATTCAGTTCTAGCTCAGCCACTCCTGAGTCAACATTTCTTCCCAGCTGCAGCCACTTAGAAGACTTTTCACACAGTCCAATCCCCTGAGTCACTCATGGCCTGAAATAAGCCCCCTTGGATTAGAAACAAGCAGAATATGTACATGTATATGTACACACGCACACACACACATAAGCTAAACAGCTCTCATTGCCCAGTCCATCATGTTGCACTTGTATTTATTTTGTACGTATCCTATATAAATGCACACATTGTCTTCCCCAATAGAAGATAAAGTCCTTGAGGACAGGCACTATTCCATTTTTGCCCTTGTATCTGCAGCACCTAGCACAGTGCCTGGCACATGACAGGAGCTTAATAAACACTCATTGATTGACCGAAGGAGAGAGCACTACCAGGGAAAGTTTCAAAGAAGAAGTGGTTTATGAGTTAATCATTGAAGAAGGGGAAAAGAGCAATTCTACCCTGGAGGATAACAGCCAAGGGTGTGCCAGAGCCAACTCAAACCTGGCACTGTTTGGTTTTCACTGTGAGCTTTTACACCTTGAAAACTGGCAAATGCTACAAATCAGGGCTCGAGTTATGGTTTTGTTGATTGTCAAGACTTAAGAAAGTGATGGAGAAAATGATGTAGATTAAACTTAGAAATGTGTCATGCATTCACTCCCCTCCCCACCATCTACCCCACAAGTTGGTTGTTAACTATTTACCAGCACTTTTAACTTTAGTACATCCCACCTCAGACAGGGATTTTGTCACATTCTCATTTGAGCCACATCTCTCTCAACCCCTGGACTTGAACTTGCTAGCCTGAAACTGTGATATATATATATATGTGTATGTGTATGTATGTATATACACATACATGTATACACATATATACATATATGTATATATCTATCTGTCTATCTATCTATCTATCTATCTATCTATCTATCTATCTATCTATCTATCTAAACCCCTCTATTTTTCAGTGGCATAGGATTAGGGGGTTGGAAAGATATCATAGTCCCACCATTGTTGGGCGCTTCCTAACAGTGATCATTAATGATCTTGAAGCGGGGGGCATTTTAAGAATGTATAAAAATATTCATCCTACACTCCTACCCCATGGATAATTCATATGATTATTTTCTTATGGAGGATGTCAGTCTGTACTCTTATAGGATTGTGCTTAATCATACTGAAGTCTTTCCTCACCTTCCTTATCTGTAGAATTAAGGGGTTGGACGAGATGGCCTTTGGAGTTCCTTCTAGGCCCCGTAGCCATGATCCTGTGAAAACAACTCTGAGGTTTCACTTTATGCCAGGCATGATGGAAAAGATGGAAATAGTTAATGTTGGTAAAACAGTTGTAAAGCAGGCACACTAGCACACTGTTGGTGGAATGGTGAATAAGTACAGCTCTTCTGAAAATCACTTTGGAATTATGCTTTTAAAAAAGTGACTAAAATAGTCATACCTTTTGATTGGAGATCCCACTGCTAAGCGTATCCCCATAACATGTAAAAGTCAGAAAGATACACTAAAATATTCACAGCAACCTATTTTGCGGTAGCAAAGAATGGGAAGCAAAGTAGGTTCCCATTGCCTGAAGAATGGCTAAATATATTGGGGCACAATATAGAAAGACTTGAATTTATGATGGAAGATGCTATCCGCCTTCAGAGAAACAGATAACAAGTGCGAATAAGCATAGTATGTTCTTAGATATATGTGTAAGAGCATATATATGTATGTTTATAGATATCTACGTATATGCATATATAAATATATGTGTATGTATGTGTGTATGTATATATATATGTGTGTATACACACACACATATATAAATATATATGTGTTTATATCTATCTATCTATCTCCATGATTAATTGTAGCCTTCTTAAGGTGGGGAGAGGGGAAGAGAGGGGGAAAAAATAAAGTAAAAAGTGTACAGTAGAGAACAAAAGAAAACCTACAAGGAAGCAAAGAAAAGTTGGGCAGCTTTGAAAACAATGTGTAGTATTTAATATATAGGTTTTCTTGAAATGGAAATTTGTTGTTTTATATTGGATCATCTTTTATGGTCTTCTGTGTACATGGCAATGTTTATTTTTTCTTTTCTCATTTTTTATTTAAGTTTAAAACAAATAAAACATATATATATATACATATATATATATGAACATGAATGTAGTGGAATATTACTTCAATATAACAAGTGACAAATGGGAAAAACTCAGAGAATTATGGGAAGGAAGATATATAAAGTGATTTAGAGTGAAGTAAGAAGGACCAGGAAAATAATATGCAAAATGATTACAATAATAAATTTAAAAGAAGTTAAAACAAAACAAAATGGAATGCTGTGTCATTGTAATGACCAAGGTTGGCCCTGGAGAGGAATTGAGAAAAGGCACCTTTTTCTTCTCTTTGCAGATGTGGGGGACTATGGCTGTGAAACATTACACATCATCAGACTCAGTTGATGTGTTAGTTGGTTTTTTGCTGAAATGCTTCCTCACTCTTCCCCTTTTGTTTTTAAACTCTTGTCACAGGGGATGGCTCACTGGGGAGTGGAGCCCAAGAGGGATACACTTGAACACGGATATAAAAACAAAAGGCATCAGTAAAGAAAGAAAAGAAAAGAAGTTTGATTGCCTCAGTATTGTACTGATATTTGATGTAGTGCTGCCTCCCTATGGTTTTGGACAAGTCTTCCCTCACAGTGCAGCAAACTGAAGGGGACACAGTACTCTTTTATTCAACTCAATAGCTCCTGGAGTCATGAAATTCTGTGTTCAGAACTGACACAAAAGCAACTTAAGACAAACTATCTACCTAGAAAGAGGATTAGAATGCATACAATGTAATGGCTTATATAAGGATTAGTTGAAAGAACTGGGGATATTTAGAAAGGAAGGTTTAGGAAGGACATGCTAGGTGTCTTTTATTATTTGAAGGGCTGTCAGGTGGAAGAGGTATTCAATTTGTTTTGCTTTGCCTCAGATGAAGACCTTGAAGCAATGGGAGGAAATTGCAGAGAAATAGAATTCAGCTTAATATAAGGAAAAAAGCTTCCTAATGACAATGTACAATGTACAAAAATGAAATGAAGTAATCAATCAATCGACATTTATTAAGCTCCTCCTAGGTACCATGCACTGTGATAAGTGCTGGAGATACGGAAAGAGTCAAAAGACAGTGTTTGACTTCAAGGAGCTTACAATCTAATAGCTAGCATTTATACATCGCTTACTGTATGCCAAGTGTTTTAACCCTCTCATTTAACCCTTATGATAACCCTGGGAGATAGGTGCTATTAATATCCTTGTTTTATAGATGAAGAGACAGGTTAAGTGACTTGTCCATGGTCAGCCAGCCAGTGAGTGTCTGAGGCCAGATTTGAACTTGGGTCTTTCTGACTCCAGGCCTGGTTCTCTATCCACTGTGTCACTTAGCTGCCTTATAAAAAATTCTTATCACTTGAGGTCTTTAAGTTGTGTGAACACTTGTTGGGGATATTGTTGAGAAGATTAGAAGAGTCCTGTTGAAGTATATTTAGTATAAGATGACCATGAGGTCCCTTCAAGCTGAGATTCTAATTCTTCTGGGCAGAAAAAAAATACACAGGCAACAATAATATAACATGAAAGTAAATGATTAGGCAAAGGTTAAATTGAGATGAGGCTTTTATTTGGTGGGCACTGTGAAATCATTTTAGGTTTTTGAGGAAGAGGGAAGGGAAGGGAATAAGCATTTATATAACACCTACTCTGTGCCAGGGATTGTGCTAAGTGTTTTTACAAATATCTTATTTGATCCTCATGACAACCCTGTAGAAGGTAGGTTTATATGATTTTTACACCCATTTTATAGTTGAAGAGGCTGAGGCAAAAAGAGGTTAAATGACTTTCCCAGGGCCACACAGCCACTAAGCAAGGGAAACTGGGTTTGAACTCAGGTCTTCCTGACTCCAGGCCTAGTGCTGTAGACATGGGACCATCTAAGCTGCATATGCATCTAAGATCAGATATGAGCAGAGATGTGTTTTGGAAGGATTGCTGGGGCAGAAATATGTATTATAGCTATGTAGGCACTGGGGACTACTGAAAGAGGGAGACCAGTCAGGAGGTTATTGTTATAATACAGATATGAGGGGATGAGGGCCTGCCCTGGGATGGTGGTAGTGGGAACAGAGTGGAGAGGATGGTAGAGAAAGAAATTGAGCCAAAGGCATTCTTAAGCCATTTCCATACCTTTAAAACTTGTGTAGAATTACCTTTAAACCGTACTGCACCGCCCCCCCCCCCACCAAAAAGCAGTAGCATCTCTGCTCCATCTTGCCCCGCCAACTATGGTGGGAGACATCAACATCAAACAACAATTCCCTGTGTAGTTCCTTCCCCCTAAGAGTCTGGTCCTGAATTCTTTCAATAGCTGCAGAGTATCTGGGGTTAGACAGGCTTGAACTTCATTTCAGATATCTTGTAAGAATAATGGTGCCCTTTTCCAGAGACCCAATTGATTCCATTGGCATAGCTTTCATGGTTTCCCCGGAGATAGAGCCCATTGAGATTAGCACGGTGGCAGCTTCCATACCACCAGCCCCCCTTGAACGTCTCGGCACAGCTGGATTTGTATTCATCATTGTCTTGGTCCTTGGTGGTAAATGTCTTGTTATTGTGGTAGCTCAGTGAGTCGCCTGCAGAGATTAGAGTACAACAAAAACTCTTAGTTGTCCAGCTCCGTCCACCCCCATGATGTTCTAAAAGTACATAAAGGGAATCAGAGAAACATGTGATGGACTAGCCCCAGGGACACCTGGGTCCCAGCCCTGGCTCTATCATTGATTAATTAGTAGCCATTTAACATCTCTGGGTAAAAAGAGAGATGAAGAGAGAGGAGAAAGGGAGAGATAGAGAGAGAGAGAGAAAGAAATGGTGAGAGATGGTAAAGGATGATTTAGAGCTGGGAGGGACCTCAGAGGCTAGCTAGTCCCAAACTCTTTATTTTCAGATAAGGAAACTGAACTCAGAGTGGTTAAGCGATTTGTCTAAGGACACACAGGTTAGAAATTACGGAAGTGGGGAGAGAGTACGAGAAAGTGAGAGTATTAAGAAAAGCATCACAGAAATGAGGTTCCTGATCTGATTCTTGAAAAAAGATAGAAAAAGCAGAGGTGAGGAGCAAGTGTAACCCAGGCATGGGGATGAGCTTGAATGAATATAAAGAGGCAAGAGTTAATGTATTGAGTTCAGGGATCACCTGGGAATCCAATTTGGCTGCAATGTAAGGTATATGATGGCCTAATGTGAAATAAGGAGGTTGGAGGCAAACTATAAAGGGCCTTGAATGTTAGTCTAATGACTTGCCACTTTATGCTAGAGGAGATGGGGGCCATTAAAGTTTTTTTTAGCAGGGGAATGACTTGTTCAAATTTATGTCTGAGGAAGAGTATTTTGGGAATAATGCGAAGGATGAATAAGGGGGGAGACTGGGTGCAGGGAAACCACTTAAGAAGCTATTAAAATAGCCCAGATCAGAGGTGATTAGGGCCTCAGCTTAGGGTAGTAGAATTGTAAGTAAAGAGAAGGGGACAGAATTGAGAGGTGTTATAGAAGCTAAGTAGTTCAGTGGATAGAGTGCCGGGCCTAGAGTCAGAAAAACCTCAGTTCAAATCCAGATCAGACACTTACTAGTTGTTTGACCCTGGGCAAGTCACCTAACCTCTGTCTATCTCCGTTTCCTCAACTGTAAAATGGAAGCAATAACCTACTTTTTACAGAGTTGCTGTGAGGAGTAAATGAAATAACATGTGGAAAGTGCTTAGCCCCGTGCTTGGAACATAGTAGGTGCTTTTTGCTTGTTCCCTTTCCTCTTATAGAACTGACAGGACTTGGAAAGTAACCGCATCAGGGGATAGAAGAGCAACAAGATGAAAAGATGTGGTTTTGAATCTGGTGCTCTGGGAAGATAGTGGTGCTCTTGACAGAAATAAGAAAGCTAGGAGGAGGGAAGGTTTACTTGGGAAGATGAAAAGTTCAATTCTGGATATGCTGAGTTTGAAGTGCTGGTGGAGCATCTTGGTCCATTAGGTGGGACTGGAGTTCAGGGGAAGGATTGGGGCTAACTATATAAAAAAGGAAGAAGCAAGCCAGCAAGCATTTATTAAGCACTTGCTATATAACTCCAAGGGATGCAGCTTTTTGTCTTATTCAGGGTCTTTCTCTGCCCCCAAATAATCTATCTCCTGTCTTCTCCATTCCACACCTTACAACCTCTCACAGAATTTCCGCAAGTCTTCCCCTTCAGGGTACACCTTTTCCTAACCAATTCTTTCCAATACATGTATTGTCTAATTATCATCCCTTTTAGGTTTTCTTACTCTCTGGGATAGGCCAGTTCTGTGACCTTTAGAAGCTATTCTAAAATGTGAAATCTCTCATTAAACTTTGTGTTGTCATTATCCCATAATTATGCCACAGAGTGCTTCATATGGGCAGTGGGGCCATCAGTTCCTGAGGGGTAGACACAATGGCATGTGGCCTCCTCATTTTAATATATTATAACATTATATGCCACTGGGATCCTTAGGGATTATCTCATCTAACCCCCTCTTCTTGTAGATGGTATGATTGAGGCTTGACTTGCCCAAGGTCAGTGATGGAGCAAGTATGAGAACCTAGCGAGAGTCTCTCTTGAGTTCTCTTAGAGAGTATCCAATGGTTTTACATCCTTGGGATTGTGCCCAAGTCATAGATTGTAGGGAGGTAGAAAGCTCTGGCCAAGGAAGAAGAAATGGCGGCCGGAGTTGCAGGGGCAAGGTGGTGGAAAAGCAATGTTTTTTCTTAAGGGACGGGGGATATTTGAATACATGACTCTTCACCCCTTCTCTGGAGCCCTCTCCCTGTCACAGATACATGGATAACTCACCCACCTGCATTCCCATCCACAAAGTTTCCCAGGATCAACCTGTATTTCTCTGTCTCTCCTAGAATCTGGAACGATGAGTACTTGGCAAAGAAATGGTTTTGGTCGAAGTCTTGGAGGTCGATTCGGAGTTCGTTGTTTCCTGTTTAGAAAGGGTATGAAATTGTGTTCTATTAGTCAACTCCTCCTTTGCCTTGATGCCTCTGGACGGGACTGTCTTTAGGGCTTGAAGTTTCAGCCTAGCTGCTTTAATTTATTACATTTCTACCTTCTTTCTTCAGTTCCTATTGATAGGGCTGCTGGACTTCTCCAACCCCCAGGGCTTTTGTGACGAGGGGAACCTATAAATGTTGTCCCCCGATTTGTTCATGAGCATGATCTCTGCCTTTCTTTAGCCCGTCTACCATGTTTCCCAGTTTTGTGTATATTGAGACTGTCAATACTAGATATTTTCGTTCCCCCACTAATAGGTATGTCATCAGTTTTTGGTGCCTGTCGATGGTTGGGAACTCACATTTAGCACGTGAATAATTACATTAATATTTATAGAGAGTCTAGATTTCTATATTTATAGAGTCTGTGTGAGGGAAAAACCTCATAGGAACAAAACCTGGCATATAGTAGATACTTAATAAGTGTTTGTTGAATTGAATTGGACTGAACTGAATCGACTAGAGATCTTTCTAATGCTAAGGGAGCTAAAGGAGTGATTCTCTATTGATAGAGAAATAGGTAGGGAGATACTTTTGGGCAAGGGGACATTTTCTAGTGCTCTCCACATCATACCATGCAAGAACAACCCTACTCTCTGTATGCACTATATCTGTGGACAAGGACCCTTTGCCTGGACCCAGGGGAATGTGGGTAGAGATGCTGAGTTTTTTACTCTGAGTTGTCAGACGGTAGATGTTGTCATTCCCCAACCAAAATTCCCCTAGATGACTGCCAAAGCCTCTCTTGTATGCAGCCCAGTCCTGGAAGAAATTCACAGACCCATCAGCTCGTCTCTGGAAAACCTATGGTGGAAGAAGAGGAGGGAATAGAGGTTGATATGTGTAGTCTGGAAAACAGAAGATTATGAGTGGATAGAGTATTTTCAAGTGCCTGAAAGGTTGTCATATAGACGAATCACTGGGATTGTTCTCTAATCAGGGGTAGGGAACCTATGGCCACATGTGGCCTTGAGGCCACAGGTTCCCCACCCCTGTATAGCATCCCAGAGCATAGGACCAAGAGCAATAGGTAGAAGTCATAGAAAGAGAGATTTTGCCTCAGTGGAATGTAGCCTGCCTTTGGGAGCGTGCAGACTTGGCAAAGAGATGATTTGACTCTGAAGTAGGAAGAAGAAAAGACTCAAGAGACAAATAAGCCAGAAGAGAGTAGAGTTGAGATGGTACCAAGCATCTGGTGAGAGATTTAAGCTATGAGAGAGTCTATCAAAAAACCTCGAGTGACACTGTGTGGTGATGCATCGGGATCCAGAATGGCAGCTGAGGGATGTGAAGCTCTGAGGAGGTGAGAATCAGCACAAGAAACCAGGCCTATAGGGGTTTGGGGAGAACCTCCTCTGCTTCCTTGCAAAATTGCTTTTTCCTCTTGCATAGCTAGATGTGTGAGCACTTATTCCATATCTATTGCTTTCAATTTAGATCTTATTTACCTACTACAAAACTCTGTTGGTCAGCTGAAATGTTAAGCTGGGTGCACATGTTCTTCAAGAATTACACATAGGGAGAAAATAAGAGAGGAGGTATTCTTGGCTTTGAAGAGACGGAAAGTTGAGTTAGCAGCTGTTGGTGTGGGGACTTTAAGCTAGCAGGGCAAAGGGGGAGAACGTTGCTAGACCATGCAAGCCTGACATATGGATTTAGATAATCCTAGAAATAAGGAGCCTGTGAAAATGTCAGGCTGTCAGGAGTAAAGCATGGGTAAGAGCACTTTCCCTTTCCAACTGATGGCCACCATTCTGGGAGGGGTGGATTTGAAAGGAAGGCCCTTCTTCCTTGAGGGAGGAGAGAGTTGAAAGAAAGTTAGGCTTACACAGAGAAGGTGGGAATGGAATTTCCCCCTCTCCCAGTACATGGGCAGCTTAGCCTACCTTGCTGGCTATTGACACTAGCTGCTTACAACTAGCAAAGAGAGTTCCATAGTTTAATGGGTTGCCTTGGGAGATGATGAATTTCTCCTCATTGAAGATTTTCAGGTAGATACTGGCTGCTCACTTGTCTGGGAAATGGTTGAAGAGATTTCTGTTCAGACATTGGTTGGAGTAAATGAAGTCTGAGGTCCTTTCTGATTCCATGATTCTGTGATTATGCTTGGAAGAATGAAATCCCCCCAGGGTCCTCTAGTTAACTTCATCTTTTGTAGACCATATAGTCAGAAGACCTCTTCATCCTGAAGACTCTCTCACTAAACCTTGGACAATTTCTTCTTGTTTTAGTTTGAGACTAGTTTTTCCTGGAGAATAGAAAACTAAGGACAAGACTTCTTTCATCTATGGAGTCTGAATGTAGATTGAGGCAAACTATTTGCTCTCTTTTTTTCGTTTTTTTGGGGGTTTCGTTTCTCCTTTCCCATGATTCATTCCATTGGTTATAATTCTTCTTTACAATTGGACTATTATGTAAATAAATTCAATGTGAAGGTATACGTAGAACCTACATTGGATTACATGCCATCTTGAGGGGAGAGGGGAGGAGAGGGAGGGAGAGAAAATTTGGAATCCCAAAACCTGTGGAACTGAATGTTGTAAACTAAAAATAAAAAAAAAATTAAAAAAAGATTTAAAAAAAGACTTCTTTTAGACACATGATGGTTATTATAAGGAACTCACTGAGCAGCCCCTTCTCCATCTCCCCTGAAGACACAATAAGAGGAAATAAAATTCTATTGCTAAGGAAGTCAGGTAAGACCCAAAGGAGATTTTTTTCAATGAGAAGAGATCTTGGATACTGAAATAGACAATATTCTCTGTAGCTGTGGAACCTCTTTCCTAGCAATCCAGAAATACTTCAAGGATGCCTTATTAGAAGGAAAGGAAAATGGATTACAGCAGAGGTGTCAAACATGGTGCCTACAGTCACATGTGACCCATAATACTCCCTAGTGTGGCCCAAGCCAGATTAGGCTGTAATTGGAAAATATTTAACAAAATAAATAAAAATACAATAAATCATGATAGTGTTAATATGTATCTTTAAAAGTCAATATGTGAAAAATTTTAACATGTAATTGGGAGAAAAATTTTAAAAATATACAAATTTCTTTTTAAAAAAAAGTCAATTCGTGGCCTTCGGTATACAGTTTAGTGCTTCCTGTTTCTATTTGAGTTTGGTACCACTGGACCAATGAAGGTCCCATTTTCACTCTTGGTTTCTGGATTTTAGATTCTATGAATAGTTACCTAGTCAGGAAGGTTAGTGATAAGAAAAGAGGCCCTGAACAGGCTCCTCACAAAGTGTGATTAACTATGCGGTATTAGTTCCCTCCATAGAACTGTAGAATGTCAGAGCTGGAAGGGACCTTGGAGAATAGCTGAATTCTCTCATTTTAAAGATGGAGAAACAGAGGCATAGAGGAAGGAAATGATTTGGGCCTAGGCCAGCCTGCTCCTGGAGGTGTTCACTCACAGTCCATCCCCCACCATCGGTGTCCATGTCACACAACACAGTCATGGGAGTGCAGTCATGGGGGTAGATGGTGTACCAGCCACTCAGGATCTTCCCCTGGTCTATTAGATCCTTGCAAGTTCTTGGTCCTGGAGAGAGGGAAATGCCAAATATAAAGGAGGTAAATCTGGCTCAGGCTGAAAACGCCTGCACGAAGCAAAGTGTATCCAAGGCTTTTTCCTTGGCCTGCTTCTTTTTTCTCTTTCTCTCTCCCTACTGGCCTAGTCCACTCTCATGGCTTCTATGATCACCTCTGTGCAGTTGACTCCCAAATTTATATTTTTAGCCCTAATCTCTCCCCTTATATCTCCAAATGACTGACTCCCAGTGGCACTTCAAAAACATGTTTGTACCCGGATTCAACATCTTCTCTCCTAAAGCTCCCCTTCTTTTTAACTTTTCTATTTTTGTTGATGGGGCCATCATTCTTATCTCTCTTACCACTCTGCCTACAGTCAGTCACCAAGTGTTGTCAATGTTGTCTCCTCACATCTCTCAAATTCATCTCTTTTTTACTCATATAGCTACCACCCTAGTTCAGTCCCTCATTACTACTGAAACAGCCTCCTAACTGGCCTCCCTGCCTCCTTTCTCTCCTCTCTCCAGTCCATCCTTTATGCAGCTGCAAAATTCACCTTCTTAATGCACAGTCTGATTCTGTTCCTTCCATGCTAAAAAACCTTCAGGGGCTCCCTGATGGTCATAGAAAAAAAATGCAAATTCCTTAGTCTGGTATGTAAGGCCATCCATAATATGGCTCGAACCTACCTTTCCTTCACTCTAATTTCTTTAATGTGCTTTACTTTCTAGCCAAACTGACCCACTAGCTTTTCTCTGATCCCCTCCTTCTGTGCATTTAAGGAGCATGCTCTATGTCTGGAGCACACTCACTGCTGTTGCGATCTTTCTCTATTAAGACTGGGCCACCTCTTTTACAAAGTCTTCACATCCTTTATTTCCATATTTCCTTTATTTCCATATTTCCTTTACCTGTTCCTGCTCCCCTCCAATTGAATGTGATCTCTGAATTCCTCAAGTTTCTTACAGAACCGTCTCCATCCTTCTTTTGTCCTTATCTTAATTTACCTCCGTTTATACTCGTTGATGTGCATGTTGCGTTGCTCCTACTAGACTGCAAGTGTCTTGAGGGCAAGGCCTATGTTGCTTTGTTTTAGTTGTAATCTGAAGAGAGTCAGTGTGGCAAAGTGCATAGAGAATTGGCATCTGAGTCAGGTGGACTTGGTTCTGCTTGACACACCCTGGCTCTGTGATGCTGGGCAGATCACGTAATGTCTTTGTGTTCTACCTAACTCTCTAAGACTGTGAATGGAAGCACAAATGACAATCTGCATTAGAGGAGGGAAGTTCCTCTTCCAGGAGTTCATTGTAATAACCAAATCACAAGTCCAGTCCCTATCCTGACCTAGATCAAATTATTCCCCTTGTGGCAGCTACCTTATATTCAGACATAGTATCCAAGACAAAATCATTAGTTCTGAAATTCTAGCCTTATAAACCCAAGCCTTCAAAGTGATGGGGAAAGTCATTTCACTTGTCCTTCCTTCTCTCTCCCTCAGGTGTCCTAGAGGCTGATGGAGCTCTGGTGGTCCCTCTCTAGACCCAGTTATCGAAGAGTGCCCTTCTTGCCTGAGCAATGTCCTGAGAGCTGGTGCCCTGACCTTGGAGGGGCTGCTCCCATAGGATTATAGATTTTGACCTGGAAGGGACCAAAAAGGCCCTAGTCCAACCCCTTTATTTTACAGATGAGGAAAAGTAACCAGAGGAGTTAAACGATTTGCCCAAAGTTATACAGGTAGGAAGTGTGAGGTTTGGGCTTTATATTCATGTTCTCCAATACCAAAATTGATGCTACCTTTTAGCTGCTTCTCTTGCTGTCCAGGGCCACACTCACCATTTTTACACAGCATGTCTTCCAGGTCCTGTGCCCCTGGAGATGGAAAGGAAAAATGGGGCAAAGTTAGGAGGACCAAACATGACACATGGGGCACAAGAACCAGGATGTGAAACATGGGGCACAGGGTCCACGTTAGCTCCTTTGATTTTACCCCAAGTACAGTATCAGAAGTGCAAGAAGCTGAAGAGGCTATTGGCTCTTCCTCTTGGCCTCACTTCTCTTGGTAGTTCTCTGTTCCTCCAGTCTTCTACTTCTCAGCAGATCAAGCACAGACCAATGCTCTCCAGAGACACCCAGAAGATATCTCTGACGCAACTCTGGTATAGGACTAATTCTGTCAAACATCTCTTCCTCTCTAAATTCTGAGCTCCCTACCCGCTTTTAAAAATTTTATGGCAATTCTTCTATGGGGTAGCTAGGTGGATCAGTGGATAAGTGCGTTAAGCCTGGAGTTAGGAAGACCTAATTTCAAGTCCGGCCTCAGATGCTTACTAGCTGCGACTCTGGGCAAGTCACTTAACCTCTGTTTGCCTTAATCTACTACAGAAGGAAATAGCAAAGCACTTTAGTATCTTTGCCAAGGAAATCTTGTCTTACAGGGTCATGAAGAGTCGGATACAACTGAACTGCTGAATAATTCTTCCACAGAGGATAGGATGCTTCCTGGGCACTCAGGCCCATTTTCTAAATCTATGATCCTTGTATTCTAAAGAGCCCCATCAGAGGGGAAACTTAATTATGTTGCCTTGGCCTTCCATTTCAATTATTCTCTCCTTTCCTTTCAAGAGCTTTGAAAGTACCAGAGAACAACTGGCCAAGAGTAGGGAGCATGGGGAGGGAAGGGAGGAGGATAAGCACTTATATACCACCTATTATATGCCAGGAACTATGCTAAGTGCCTTACAATTATCTCATCTGGTCCTTACAATGACCCTGGAGGGTAGATGCTATTATTACCCTCATTTTATGTTAAGGAAACTGAAGCAGATAGAGGATAAGTGATTTGCCCAAGGTCACATAGCTAGGAAGTATCTGAGACTAGATTTGAACTTGGGTCTTCCCAACTCCAGGATCAGAGCCCTATCCACTGTACCATAGAGCTAGGGCTTCTATGCCACAATGTCAGGATTGTACTGCGCAGGCAGGAGAGGCCTACAACCTAGGGTCCAGGGAGAAAGAATCCCTTCAAGCTAAGAGGTTTTTTTCCTCTTTACATACAGCTCTCCAAACTTGTCACGGGTAATTATGAGGAATATTCTCACCAAAGGAAGATGACATCCCTGGGGCTCCTTTTTCTCCTGAAAGAGAGAAATCAATTTTAATTCTTGGCTGTTCTGGAGAGGTTTTTCCCTTCTTGTTGTTCTGGGAAATTATTTTCTTGTTGATTATGACCAGTAAGAGTTGCCAACTACACACTTCCCTGGAGTCTGTCCAGTTATGCAATTGGTGATGGGGGAGAAGTATAATTCTATCTAACAACCCAGGGGATAAACTGCAATTAGGTCAGGAGAATGAGCTCCCTTCCCTTTTCTTCTTGATACCTTTGGTCAGTCATGTATCTACTACAGCTATAGACTTATTCCCTAGGGCTGTATAAAGGGTAGAGCAGTCCTTTGTATGTTGTAGTTTGTTCTTCATTCTCAAAGAGAATCATGACATCAAGAAGGAGATATCGTGACTTGCAAATGAATTGGATTTAAATGAGGAAGGGGTGTGCAAAGTCACCAACCTTAGTTTCTCTTCTGGAACCACCTGGGCTCAGTGGCACAATATAGATCAGAATGACTGGAAAAGGCCCTGGGTGCAGTGAGCGGCCTTGGCCTTTTAAAGGTAAGATCTTTCCCAGGTCTCAGTTTGTCTGAGGCAAAGCCCATGCAGCTATTAAGGCTAGATAAAAATGAGGCAAAGAATAGCCTCTTTTACCTAGTCAATAATATAAAATAAAATCAGTCTGAGATGGGAAGACCCTTAGGGTTTCTGACCAAAACAGAAACGATTGCTATTTACACTTATTCTGAGTGTAAATAACCAAAAAAATAACCAAGTGAGGCTTGGACCTATTACTGGCCAATCAATGAGAGCCAGAGTGATTTGGATTTAAGCCATGGTCCATAAAAAAGAAATCCAGCATGTAAATCTTAAGATATCTTGCTAAGTTGCAGCAATCAAAATTTGCATTCCTTTGTAAATTTTCGTTTACATTCCAGACCACCCTAGGTCTCGATTTCCTATGTGGAGAGAGGGAGAGGAGAGAGGGAAGGAAGGAAGGGAGGAATTGGAACTGGCCAGGTGGGTCCCCAGTGGGGCTGTTAACACTACTACTCACAGGTTCTTGTTTGTCCATCATTCAAACTCTCAAGTTTGTCCTTCATGACATCAGGAAGGAGATATCACGACTTGCAAGTGAATTAGATTTAAATGAGGGAAGGCTGTGCAAAGTCACCAGTCTCTCTGGAGCCATTGGGTCCAATGGCAAGATATAGATCAGGACAACTGGAGATGGTCTCTAATTCAGTGGGAAACCTTGGCATTTTTAAGCTAAGATCTTTCCCAGGTCTCAGTTTGTCATAAGTGATGCCCATTTAGTGATTACAGCTAGGTAAAAATGAGGCAAAAATGGCCTCTTTAACATAGCTAATATATAAATAAATGAATAAAATCAATCTGGAAGGGGAAGACCTTCAGGGTTTCTGGCCAAAACAGAAATAATTGCTATGTACACTTACTCACAGCCATCAGAATCCAAACAATGACCAAGCGAGGCTTGGGCTGGGACCTATTATTGACCAATAAATGAGAGTCACGGTGATTTGAGTTTAAGGCATAGCCCATAAAAAGAAATCCAGCCCATAAATCCCAATGGGTAAGGGTATGATTCCTTGTGTGGACAGAGAGAGAGAGGAGGAAGAGCAGGGAAGGAGGGAAGGAAGGAAGCGAACTTTGTATATGAGACAGTTATGGAAGGACACTTTAAAAAAAATTGTAGAAAGATAATTTTAGAGCTGGGCATGAGGTCTCAAGTTGAAGTCAGGCCCAGAAGCGTAACCTTGGCCTAGATCCCAGTGACAGAAAGAGATTGATGCTCAATCTGTGGGCTCTGGCCTACTTCATTGGGAGACCTTGGGCAAGTATATCACTTAACTGTCCATTGGCTCAGATATTGAGAATATCTAAGGACATTTTGCACTCCTTTTCTATCTTTTTGTGTAAGGTCATGCCCCCTTTCAGACACTGGCATTGCTGATTGAAAGGGAGTGCGAGTTGAATATAAAAAACACTAAGAGAGCAGCCAGATGACACCGCTTATCTAGGGCAAAGACAGCCTCAGCACATTGTTTCCCAGACGCTCACTTGTGTGTGATCAATGAGAGAACTTTAGAGTTAATCACTGGAGAACCCTGAAACCCAGAATTCTTTGTAATTATTGGGCAAATGTAGAGACTTGGGGTTATGCTTGTTTATGGCCAGCTAGCCCTAGTATCTTACAAGTGGCACACAGGTGAGGCGGGAGACATACAGATGGTCAAAAGCTCCGTTTATTGTTACAGCAAGCAGGATGTTTACACAGTACTAGCCTTTGTTTCTGGGTGCAAGCAAGCTCGTGCATGATCCTCTAAATCTATCAGCACCGTGTTTCCGTGCTCGTGGACAGTCTGTGCTCTGTACTTATTTGGAAAGGGTTAGGGAGTCAGTTTGTGTGTTAAGGCAACAGTGGGGAGAACTGGATGCTCTATTTGCAACTGCTTATCTAACTTTGTACAATTCTTAACTTTGTACAGGCTGTTCTTATCTTAAGTTACAGTTTAACTCTGTTTTGGGGGCTTGGCCCCTCACACTCCTCCTATTTGTCTGTCTGATCCTTCTCAATCTCTTTCACTGATTCTTCATTCTTGTCATGCCAGCTAATCATGAATGTCCCACAAGCCTCTGTCCTGAGCTCTTTTCCTTTCTCTCTCTATGCCAGATATTCTTACCCTATTTTGTCAAGGACCCCTTTGGCAGTCTGGTGAAGCCTGAATGGGATGGATAATTGTGAAGACTTCACAGGGTAAAATACAGGGGTTACACTCTTCTCTAGGGAATGTCTGAGGGAGTAGGAGAGGTTTGGGATTTGACCTTGTGGTGATGCTAGAAGGTCAGGGTCTGGAGCTGTGGGCTTGCCCTTCCCCCTCTCTCAGATGTTAGAAGATAATGGACTTCCTGTGAGCTATTTGTTCTCTGCTCCAGGAAGGTCTCTCCCCACCCCACCTTATTTCTTCTCCTAGTGTTTCAGATGCCCCCCACTTCCCCCCGCCCCAGCAGTTGAGGTCCGATAGGGAAAACCTGAATGGACTGGATCAACCTTGGTCCTCTGTCTAGTTTTTGCACCTAGACTGTAAGCCCACCTTCCAGCCAATGGTGAGAAGGGATAGAGGTGGGTGGGGAATCTTTTCATTAAGAGTATAAATTAAGGCAGGTTCCCTTTTGCCTCGCCTCCTCTATTATGGAGGTGCGCCCAAATCTTGCAAGATTTGTAAAATAAATTTACTTTGTTTCTCCTAAAGATGTCTCTCCTATTATTTGAAAATTCTGTCCCATACAAGCCTATGGACCCCTTCTCAGAATAATGTTTTTAAAAGCATAAAATATAACACATAGTATTACAAGGGAAATAAATTGTATTGAAATGAAGTTGTCACAATAATGATAATGATAATAATAATAAACCCAAGTTCACATACACCAGATTAAGAACCTGTGCTCTATATTCTAT
The DNA here is from genome assembly GCA_028646595.1 of Phalanger gymnotis. Taxonomy (NCBI): domain Eukaryota; kingdom Metazoa; phylum Chordata; class Mammalia; order Diprotodontia; family Phalangeridae; genus Phalanger; species Phalanger gymnotis. The sequence continues at coordinate 131,207,670 of CM053625.1, read as the reverse complement.
CTTGCTTTATTTATCTCATCAACTCCCATGGGTTCAATGATCAATTTGTGTAGATGATTTCCAATCTTTATATTCAGCCAGAGTCTGTCTCCTGAGTTATGGTCATGCATTACCATATGTTTCCTGGATGGCTCCAATTGGATGTCTCTTATGATGTACCTCAAGCTTACCATGTCTGAAACAGAACTCTTTATTTTTCCTTCCCAACCTTTCCCTCTTCCCAGGTCCCCTGTTACTGTCCTCCTAGTCACCCAGGCTCACAAACTTAGTACCAACCTCAGCTCCCCAATCACACTCACTTCAAATATCTAATCTGTTGCCAAATCTAGTCATTTTTATCTTCACTACATCACTTGTATACATTCCCTCCTCTATACTTATACAGACACAACTCTTATTACTTCTCTCTTTTTTTTAAAACTTTGTAACCCTAATAATTAATTATTACTTCTCTTCTGGACTATTACAATAACTTTCTAATGGGTTTTTCTGTCTCAAGTCTCTTCCCTTTACATTCTATCTTCCACTCGGTTTCCAGGACAATCTTTTCTAAAGCATAGGTCCAATCATGTTCCCTGCCCCCTCACTTTATACCCTACAAAGATTTCCTGTGGAACTTTATTACTTCTAGTATCAAATATAAACTCCTCTGTTTGGTACTTAAGGCTTTTCACAACCTGACCCCATGGCACCTTTCCAATCTTCTTACAATTTTCTCTTTTCTGCCAACTGTAGGTTCCAGCAATACTGGCTCACTTGTAGTTCCTTGACCACGACACTCCCATCTCCTCTCTCCAATCTTTGCACTAGCTATCCCCCAAAGCTAGAAAGTCCTACCCCTTCCTCTCTCCCTGACCTTAGCTTTCTTAAAGACAGCTGTTCTAATCCTGGCCACTTCCAGAGGTTTTCCTTGTTTCTCCCAGTTCTTAACACCTTCCATTCTGAGTGACTTCCATTTCCTCTGTGCAGTTATCCCTTCCACGTCATGGGGATTAGGGGCATGGCCCTGGCCCCTTCCCCCCAACCCTGGAAAATCTGTATAAAATTTTTTGGCCCTCCCTTTATACCAGAGAAGAAGTCTGAATTATTATGGTATTAAAAGATAAAATATGTTGATATAAAATACTACACATAGATTTTATGCATTTCTGAGTTTCTCAACTTTTTCTGTGTCATCTGCTAACCTTTGTGTGTCATCTGTGGTGTCTGCGAAACTCCCCCCAAATTCTCATTTCATTTCTTATGCTGACCTGTGATATATCGAAACTGCCATGGGTAAAGTTGTGATGTGGAAGGGATAACTGTATACATTTTGTATCTACTTAGTTGCTTCCATGTTATCTCCTCCATTAGACTATGAGCTCCCTGAGGGCAGGTTCTGTTTTTGCCTTTACTTGTATCTCCAGGGCTTAGGAGAGTACCTGGCACACAGAATAAGTGCTTAGTAAATGTTTGCTGAGTGACTGACTGACCTAGAACTATGGGGTAACTCTATGGCCGATAAGACTAGGGGGTTTCCCAAATCCAAGAAGATGTATTTTGTCAATGTAATTAATTAAACTTATTTTTAATGATTTACATTTAATTTAGTTAATTTCAAACAACAAAATATCGTCACAACTCTTCAGTCACTCCTTTTAAGTTTCCAGTAGAATTTTTTTTTCATTCATTTTCATTTACTTTTCCTCTAATATAGTTGTAATTAGCATACATTCTGTTGTGTGGGATGAAAGACCCTCACCAACTAAATTTATAATAAGGAGCCATCTCAGGATGGGAAGAGAAATAAATTTTATTCAGTTCTCAAGAATAGGGCATCCTCTGCCAGAACAGATCTAGCAAGGGAGGTGCTTTACGAGAGGCAAAGCACCAATAATTATACCTAACACAAGAGATTTCTCGCCTACCTCTGACCCTTCTCACCATTGGCTGGGAGGTGGGCTTACAATCTGAGCACGAAAGCTAGACAAAGAACTGGGAAATTGAGGCGCAGAAACTCCAATTCCCATTCCCTTAGTTAATGATTACAACTGAGGTGACATCTATAAATCTAAAGAAGGAGACTAGGATAAGGGGAGGGGGAGACCCTTTCCATTCTTCTACGGTACTTTTACAGTAAAAGAAAGCAGGTCACAGTGACCCTATTCTTACTAAGCAAATCTATAAACCAGAACCAGAAGAAAGAACAGAAAGTTTCAGGGTAAACTTTCCCAGAGGCTGAGCCATCAGACTCTCATGGCCTCAGAATTTTTCACTTCCCTATTTCCCTATTTCTTGATTTTTTAAACATTTCTTAGTATATCTATATCTATATCTATATATCTATATATATATTTATACATATCTTCCCTGTGAAGTCTTTACATTTTATTTACCTCACACACTGTTCTTCTGGTTCTATTTCCCTTCTTTTCCAGCTCCCCAACTTCCTTTTCATGAAGGTCTTTTCAGATTCTTTGTAATGGCTGGTCTTAATTGCATTCTATTATATGAGAGGCAGTATGGTCGAGCGTAGACTCAGGAAGGCTTGGAGTCAAAAAGATCTGAGTTCCAGTCTCTGATAATAATAATAGCTAACATTTATATATCAGTGACTATGTGTCAGGCACTGTGCTAGGGGCTTTACACTTATCATCTCATTTGATCATCACAACAACCCTGGGAGGTTATTGTTGTTCAGTCAGTTTTAGTTGTTTCCAAATCTTTGTGACCCCATTCGGGGTTTTCTTGGCAAAGATACTGGAGTGGTTTGCCATTTCCTTCTCCAGATCATTTTACAGATGAGGAAACTGAGGCAAACAGGATAAAGTGACTTGCCCAGGTTCACACAGCTAGTCAGTGTCTGAGGTGGGCTTGAACTCAGGTATAGGTCCTATTATTATCCCCATTTTACAAATGAGGAAACTGAAGTTAAAGTGATTTGCCCAGGCTTATACAGCTAGGAAGTGTCTGAGGCCTGATCTGAACTCAGGTCTTCCTGATTCCAGGCCTAGTGCTCTAACTGCTAAATTATCTAGCAGTTACTCAATTTCTTGGCTCAAGGCAACTAAGACAGCCAAGTCCATTTGGTGGAAAGTGGTTCCATTTCCACACAAGGAATTCACTACCACTCAATCAAAATCATGGTACTTGTCTGCAGTCCTCTAGGACTCCCCTTATATGATGAGTTAGCCCCACTCTATCATTGTTTGGGTCCGGAGGCTCAAAGTGAATGTAAACAGCAATTGTTTCTGTTTTGGCCAGGAACCTTGAGGGTCTTCCCCTCCCAGATGGATTTTCTTTTGACTTGATAAAAATGGCCATTCTTAGCCTTATTTCTTGCCTAGCTTTAATGGCTGAATGGGTGTTGCCTCAGTCAAACTGAGACCTGGGAAACATCTTAGCTTAAAAAGGCTAAGGTCTCCCATTGCCTCCAGGGCCATCTCCAGTTGTACTGATCTATATCCTGCCACTGGGCCCAGATGGCTCCAGAGGAGAAAGTGAGGTTGGTGACTTTGCACAGCCCTGTCTCATTTAAATGCAATTCACTTGCAAGTCTTGGCATCACCTTTCTGATATCTTGAACCTCTTTAGGAACAAAGGACAAACAATAACAACTTGGTTCACAATTTTTCTCTCCTCCCCAATTCCTGCCCTTATTCTTTGGGACTTCAACATACATATTGACTTTCCTTTAGACATCCTAGCCACTCAGTCTCTCAATCTACTCATTTCCCATGACCTGCTTACTTACTCCACCATTCCACATCAGCCCCACACAAAGTTGGTATATCCTTGATCTTGCCATCACTAACAAATGCACTATCTCCATGTTCCAGAATTCCAAAATATCCTTATCTGACCATCATCTATTGGCTTTCTACCTCTCCCTCTGCCTTCCCTTACTGAACCCTACTCTTCATGCACGCTGTGATGCCTAATCCCTTTTTTAGAGACATGTTTGACACTGAAATTCAGGTATCAGGGACAATTTATTTTAGAAGAATCCAAAGGAATTGGAAATGTTCCTGACCAGGAGCAGACTTCGCTCTTCTTTGGGAAGAGAAAGTGGAGAATACAGGAGGGAGACCAGCTTTATTCTGTTAGACTGACGCAGATTGATGTAGCATCAGCTCAGTACCTCCCTTCAGAGAACGGATTGGTCCACTCCCCTCCGGGTTACAATCTTCCCTGTATTCCGCTTACATGCCACTGCTCCTTGGTATCTTCCCACCCCCATCTCCCAATATATGTCCCATGTTAAAAAATGGCAGAAAGCGCCTCCCTGTGGGTACATAAGGTAATATACAATTAGCCAATTAAGCATGCTTAATAGCAATTTGACCCAGTTCTCTCTTCAACCCTGACTGTTGTCTGGCTGGTTTAGGCCAGTTCAAAACCACAAGCTTTATTCAGATTGGTTGGGCATGTCTATCCTGGTTAATTTTTATTCTCTTCTTTATTCAAGCTGACACTTAATTAACACTTAATTAATTATTCTGTAGAAACCTAACTTTCCCTAACTTTTACTAACCTCTCACAACTTCATCATGCAGTTATCTCAGGTCATTTCCCTTGCACTAGTTACTCTCTCCTTTTTCCCCCATCCTGACCCCTTGGCAAACCACTTCAACTCTATACTTTCCTCTTCTCTTGAGTCCCTGGCCCCCTTCTCATATCACTGATTGTACCCTGCCAAATCTTAACTTTGGATCATTTCTACCATCTGCTGCCTCTGCTCCTACACATATGCTGTTGAACAAAAATAGAGAAAATCATACAATTGTTCTGACTACAAATCTATGTCATAGAACTCCAACTGGGACCTTACTGCTGCTAGGCAATCCTATTGTACTTCACTATCCTACTTTCCACATCAGCTCTTCCAAACCTTTTCATCCCTCCTCAAACCCCCTGTGTCTCCCTCATTTCCCTTAATATGCCCAACTGAGAACTTGCCTCATATTTTATAGAAAAAATGAAGGCCATTCACTGTGAATTCCCTCTTCTCTCTTTCTAATCTCATATCATTCAGATGACTTCTGCCACTATTTCTTCCTTCACTCCTGTCTCATTTAAAAGTAGAAGTTTTTAAAGGACTTTCAAAGCCAAGCAGAAGATTTTGTATTTTATACTAGAAACAAAGGGGGAGCCTTTGTTTCTTCGTGGGGTGGATCTTCATGAGCCAAGGAGTTGTGCTTTATGAGCATCATTTTGGAAACTGTGGAGGATATTCTGAAAAGAAAGAAAGACAACTCAAAAAGATCAATGGAAGACTGGGAGGCAGGGTGTATTGCGATAGTCCAGGTATGAAGTAAAGAGGGCCTAGATTATGGTGGTGGTCCTATGAGTACAGAAAGCTGACAGATTTGAGATACAAGAAGACTTGGAAACTAATTAGATATAAGGGGTGAGAAAGAGGGAGGATGTAAGGATGACTCCAAGGTTGTAAATAATGTATTTAATTCCATTATGGAGGGGTAATGACTTTTTTTCTATTCAGCAAATACAGGGAATTAATATGAAGAGGATGAGTATACTGGCTACATTAAACTAAAAATATACATATAACAAAAAAATTAAAATAAAAAGAGGATTGGGAAAGAATATTTACAGCAAATATGATAGTTTTTTGCACTTAATAGTATTTTGTTGTTTTCCAACTACATGTAAAGATAATTTTCAGCATTCATTTTTGTAAGATTTTGAGTTCCAAATCTTTTCCCTCTTTCCCTTCCCTTCCTCCTCCTCAAGACAGCAAGCAATCTCCTATAGGTTATACATGTACAATCATGTACATATTTCCATATTAGTCATGTGGTGAAAGAAGAATCAGAACAAAAGGGAAAAACCACGAGAAAGAAAAAAAACAATGAAATAAGTGAAGATAGTGTACTTCAATCTGCATTCAGACTCCACGGTTCTTTCTTTGGATATGAACAGCATTTTCTATCATGAGTCTTTTGGAAGTATCTTGGCTCATTGTATTGCTGAAAAGAGCTAGGTCCGTCAGTTGATCACCACACAATGTTGCTGTTACTGTGTACAGTGTTCTCATACTTCTGCTCACTTCACTCAGCAATATGACAGATTTTTTTAATACCACTATCTAAAATGCATAAGGAATTGTTAGACATTAACAAAAGTAAAAGCCCCCATTTACAATGGATAAGTGGTTAAAAGATATAATTTTGAAAAGAGACAAATTATTAGTAATATTAGTAATGCTTAACTTTATTATCGATAAAAAATATGCAAAATAATCTTTACATAATTGGAAAAAATAAGCTGTTATTAAATGGAAAAAAATATTCAAAATAAAACAGCTGTGAAGTTTCATTGCACATCTACCAAATTGGCAAAAAAATAATTAAAAGCAATGAAATTCTATGCTGATAGGGCTATAGAAGAACCAGCATAGTCATTTATTGCTGGTGGAACTGCGAACTTGCAGAATTTTTAGGGGAAGAGCAATCTGGCAACGTGCGGTAAAAATTAAAAAAAAATCATATCCTCTGACCTGCTAATTCCATTGCCGTGAATTTATCATGAAAGTATTGTCAAAACAGCAAAAAAATGCTTAAAGAATGTTCATGGTTGCATTAGTTATAATTGGAAAAAAAACCAACCCTGCACATGCACATAAACGCCTGGAAACACCCTAAATGTCCAAAAACAAGGTTAAAAGCGAAATAAATTATGGTAAAATTATACGATAATTATTTTTGTCTGAGTGAGGTGGGGGGGGCTGGAACTATGATTCTTTCTCAATCAGTCAATAAACATTTATTAAGCAACCACTATGTGTCAGGCATTATGCTAATCAATGAGAATTCGAGAAGAAGCAAAAGACAATCCTTGCCCTTGTAGGTGCTCACAATCGAATGGGGCAGACAACATAGAGTATATGCTCAGATCAAATTGCCCTGCTTGTTATTCCTTCTTTTAAAAAAATTTTTTTGAATAACATTTCATTTTTTCGTATTTACATGTAAAAATAATTTTTAGTGTTCATTAAAAAAAACAACAAAACTCTGAGGTCCAAATTCTCTCTCTCTCTTTCCTCCCCTCTCCCTGATATGGTAAGCAATTTGGTATGTTATACATGTACAGTTATGCAAAATACATTTCTATATTAGTCACGTTGTGAAAGAAAACACAAATAAAAAAACCCATGAAAAAATAAAGTGCAAAATAATGATTTGATTTGCATTCAGATTTGCTGTTCCTTTTCTATAAACTTCTATTTCCTGTCTGTTTTTGCTCACGTTGTTCCCCAAACTATAATACATTCCTTCTTTACCTCTACCTCCTATAATCCTTAATTTTCTTCGAAACTCATCTCAGTTGCCATCTCATATAGAAAAACTACCTCTGCCTCTCTAGTTGCTGATTATATTGTAACAAATTTTATATTTAATTTTCTATGTACGTATTGTTCTCCCCTCCTTCTCCTCTCCCCAATAGAACACGAGGCTTTTGAAGGCAGGGATTATTTCCATTTTTTCTTTATATATCCATTGTCTAGTGCAGTCTTGGCACAAAGCAGGTATTTATGTAGTAGGGAGTTGACTGGGAAATCCCTGATCAGTTGAGGCACCCTCCACCCCTACGATAACTCGTTTGATGAAATTATAGTATTTAAGGGACAGGTATGTTATATATGTACAGTTAAAGTTTTCTCCAAGATTTGGAGTAGATGATTCTCGGATTGTAAAAGATTCTATTCATGGTTTGTTAAAGGAAGTATAAAGAATGTAGAGTCCAAATGTAGACTTTTCACCAGGAGGAAAGACATCAGGATCCTATTGTGTATGAATTGGCTTGGCTACAAGTATTCCCTACATGCGTGCCTCCCTACTGGTGTTCTTTGTTGTGTATATGTCCACTGTTCTATTGGATACAGCATTTATATGAGAGGTTTATGGGGGAAATGTTTTGGTACTACTGTTCATGCTATGCTATTTCAATAAATGCCTTTGCCTTGAGCTAACCTGGGGGACTAGAGCATGGAGTTAGGAGGTTGTGTGGAGGGAGTGTTATACATGGGGGACTGGGGAATGTTGTTTGTGGGACGCCTTGAGAGGGCCACTTTGGCTGGATCACAGAGTGTGGGGAGGAAAATAATATATGTGACGAGGTTGGAAAAATAGCTTGAGGTCAGGTTGTAAAGGGTTTTGAAGGTCAAATGGAAGATTTTATAATATATGTTAGAGACGCTGGGTCGACATGCTAGGAGCAACTCACATTTTTGTTGACTGGGCATATGGTTAAATGCATCTTTTTTTAAGTGGGGGAAGGGCGTTATGGAAAAAAAGGGAGCCTTAGATGATGGCGTGGTTAAAAGTGGCAAAAGCATTGTTCAAGATGTATCAAGTGCCCTCTTTTGGGAATAAAGAGAAAGAGCCTGTTGACCTTTGGGATTGGTATAAGACACTTTTGAGGAAATCTACATCAAAAATATTCCCTGACTCATAAATTTTTTTTAAAGTTTATTATTTTTATTTTTTCAAGGAACAATTATTGTATTAATCTGTCCCTTTCTCTATTCCCCCATCTCTTAATGAGCAACCCCCCCAAAACAAAACCCAAACTTGAAAAACAAATCCTTTAATACATCTCTACATGATCTAGCAAAATAAATTCCCACCTTACTAGCTCTTATAACTTCATTGGAAAGGTTGAATTGCCAATGAAAGGAGGATAAAGTGAATTGTGCTTATGTATTAGGCAGGTAGAGGAAGAGGCAAATGAGCTTTTAATCTTGTCCTTCAAAGCAGAGGACCATTTAACAGATTTGTTGATTCCCCTGATGAAGATGTCAATGTTAATGGAGGCAGGAACTAATAGGCAACAGGTGGAAAAGATGCTGCTGCCTGAGATACAGAAGTTGCTTTGAAGAATGCCTTGAGCTCTGCAGAAATTGAGATAATTAAAGAGGATAATAAAATTAAAAGTAATCATGAAAGGGAGTTATAGGAAGTAGTTTAAAAAAAAACAACCCTAACAACAACCCCTCAGCCTTACCCCATTATCTGTCCCTGTATTATTGCTTCCCCAAGAATTACTTCAAGAATGGGAGTGTAAGATGGTCTATAGGCTTTTAATATAAAAGAGCTTTGGTGGTTGCCAAAAAATCTTTTTTTAATTTATTTTTTTATTTTTAGTTTACAAAACTCAGTTCCACAAGTTTTTGAGTTCCAAATTTTCTCCCCTCTCTCTCCTCCCCACTTTCCCCCAAGACGGCATGTAATCCATCTACATATACCTTCACGTTAAACATATTTACATAATAGTCAAGTTGTAAATAAGAATTATAATCAGTGGAATGAATCATGAGAAAGAAGAAACCAAACCAAAAAAGAAAAAAAAAGAGTTTGCCTCAATCTTCACTCACACTGTAATTCTTTATCTGGATGTGGATAGCTTTTTCCATCATGAGTCTTTTGGAATTGTCTTAGAACCTTGCATTGATAAGAAGAGCCAAGTCTATCAAAGTTAGTCATCATAGATACAATGTGTCTGTAATCGTGTATTATGTTCTCCTGGTTCTGTTCCTCTCACTCAGCAGCAGATCATGTCAGTCTTTCCAGGTTATAAAATCTGTCTGCTCCTCATTTCTTATAGCACAATAGTATTCCCTTACATTCATATACCACAACTTGTTTAGCTATTCCTCAATTGATGGGCATCCCCTTGATTGCCAATTCTTTGCCACCACAAAAAGAGCTGCTATAAAATTTTTTGTACATATGGGTCCCTTTCCCACTTGTGTGATCTCTTTGGGATATAGCCCTAGAAGTGATAGTGCTGGGTCAAAGGGTATGTACATTTTTATAGCCCTTTGGGCATAGTTCCAAACTGCTCTCCAGAATGGCTGGATCAGTTCAAGACTCTACCAACAATGTAACAGTGTTTCTATTATCCCACATTTTCTCCAGCATTTATCATTTTCCTTGCAAAAGAAATCTAATGAATCCCTAAAACAATGGCTAATGAAGATGTGGACTATGATTTGGTTTTGCAAAGTTAGCTTAATCAATTGAAGGCCCAGGATGGGAATTGTCCTTTTTTCCCTTTCAGGTGGTAAAATGGGGAGTTCTGCACACTTGGCACCTTAAAGATGAATGCTCTGTATTACCAGATCTCTGATGGAAGACAGCAAGGAAAGGGGTGAAATTTTTGAAATAGATAAATATGGGGAATTGGATTTATGCCTTCTCCCCATGATTTCTATTCTTCATGACCAGCTAGTTCCAGGTAAGTTTTAGATTCTGCCTTTGGGGCACATCCCCAACTGAACTGTGTCAGGCTGAAACATGGGCCTTCACCACCAGATGAGTATAAAGGACTGGACACAGCAATTGGTGAAGTTCGAGTGGGAGATGAGGCAGCCATAAGGTTGTTCACACAAAAACTCATTCCAAGAATGATGAGGAGGAATGATGCCATGTTGGGTGAACAGCATGTAATCATATTCTTTTTTGTAAGGAACTTTTGGCATAGTTTTAAAAATATAGTATGGATAAGAAGATAATTAATGGTCAGCCTATGGGGGTATTAGTAAAATTGTACTGGTACATCAGGGACAAAACTAGCAAAGGCCCTTCTACTCCATCAAAATTAGGACATCTCTGAAAGCCTTTAACCTACCTGATTAGTCTCCCCCCCCCCCCCCCCGCCGCCCCCACCTGATCAGTTGTCTAGCCCACATGCTTGTACTGCTGGGTCTTTCTGGCTAGATTTGAAGACATGTTGGGATGAGGCTCCATGGGGAGCACTAAATAGATTGCCTTGTTGCAGTGAGTGTTCAACTGAGGTTGGCTAATATAAATTTGTAGTAGACCCCATTAGTTTGCACGATTTCCTCCAGTTGTGTTCAGCAGCATTTGAGTAGGAATGGAGGCTGATGTTAGGAATAACTCTGGGTTGGAATATTGCAAGACATCAGTGTTTGTAGAACAAGAGAGCAAAGGATTTGAGAGGACAGATGGAGTTGAGCTAGTTAACTGTAGGTAGAGATTTGGAAGGGAAGAAAAGTAGTCAGAACCAAACAGCCTGGAAAGTCCCAAGGGGTGGAGAATTAGAGAACTTGAGAAAACAAAGAATGGGCTTAGGAAGAGTGAGATATAGGGAATGATAAAATGATAGGAGGTTATGATCAGATAGAAGAAAGTTTTCTCTCCTGAAAGTGAAACATTTGTGAGCATTTCATACTCAATGTCCCATGTCAGCTCTCCTTTTCAAGGCTAAACTCCTTGAGAAGGCTGTAGGCAACAAGGCCTCCACTTCTTTTCCTCTCACCTAACCCTCTGTGCTGTCTGGCTTCTAATCACACCACCCTCTCAAAGACACAATTTTTGAGGAACCTGCCTGGGTACTTTTTCTGTCCTCTGGAACCAGATTTCTCAGAAAGTGTCACCTTCTGTCAGAGTCTGGGAATAAGGGTGGGTTTAAAAGCATGAGAGGCTGCCAAGATTTTTGTCTCTGAGAGACTTGCTTATGTCACCCCACTGGCTCAGATGGTGGCTGTGAAGTCAGTGGGGTGTCACTGGGTCAGAACAAAGCCTTGACAGTGTTGTCATAGAGGTCTTCTATGTTGCAATTCTCAGTTCCCAGGGTCTTCCCTGCTATGTGGAAATATAGAGTATTTGCACCTTGAGATGGCCATTCATTCTTTTATCCTAGTGGGCAGAAAGAAAGGTCCTGGAAGTGAGAACAAAGTAAAGGGGTGGGGTGGAGCAGGGAGAGTTGTGCTTGTCTTCACCCTGCATAGGAGGATTGACAGAACCAGAGGTAAATATTAGCATCTGCCACTCCTGGAGACACATGGGAAAGTTTCTCCCATGTTCCATGTGGTCCAGACAACCTGCTACTATAATAGCCCTGTCAATTCTTCTGATTCTCCAGGTCTCAATTTAGGGACAGGTAAGGCATTTTATTCCTCAGTGTCTTTTCTTCCCAAGTCCTCTGACTTTTGCCCAGTGTCTTTACATCTCTGTACTTGGCTAGTTGTAGTTGTCCAAATGGGTACCAGAGGGTTTCCTTTGCTTCTTTAGTTTTCATTTTAGGGATTTCCATCATGTGGATGGGGAATGAGTACAATCCCGTTCCCTCTCCTCCCCTCTTCCCTCCTAGCCAGGGCATCTTTTGATTATGCAACCAGTAAATATGAATGAATGAATGAAAAAACATTTTTAAGTCTTTTCTATGGGCTGGGCACTGTGTTAGACTCTGGAGATAGAAACAGAAAAAGACAAATGTTAGGAAAGATTTAAAGAGCTGGGGTTATTGCAATAATGCTCTACCACTTCTTGCAGGCATGGGTTCAGATTGTATGGTAATCTTTGCTAGTGAGTGGAGAGGGGTAGAATAGTTCAAGGATCATGGTTAGTGGAAGTGGGGCAAGAAACATGGCATAAAACTTGGCTCCTAACTGGTAGTGGGTTCCCACCTACTCTTCATTGCTGGAAAGTAGCACCCAGGAGCTCAAAAGCAGCATGGAATGAGGATGAACTGGGGATGATGGGTGCATATTCATCTTGGAGTTGCCGGAAGGCAGGGCATTCTTGTGTTCCTACAAAGCCCAGAATTTCATTGCCGTGAATTTGTAGGAATAGTTATATGCTTTCCCTGACTTCCAATGCCATTGGCATAATTCTGGTGGGCCTCCCTCAAGTAGAGCCTATTGAAATTGGCTTCATGGAATTTATTGGCCACCAGCGTCCCTGAAAATAGAAGTATAGCTCCCTGGTGTCTTATTATTTTTGTTTATGTCTTGGGTAGAAAACAGCATGTTCTTGTGCATATTTAAGAAATTTCCTGAGGAGATTAGGACAGAAATCTAGCTGGCCAGTGGGCATTGCACATTTCACCTACACCCTACCCCCCAGCCCCTTGCCAGTAATCACCCACCAGTTCCCCACCTTCTGCCCTTTGCCTCAGGACACTGGCAGTTCTGGGCAGCAAAGGCTGGGTCCCCAGTAGGGAAAGTGCATTTAGACATTCTATGATTTGGTTCTGGGATTATTCAAATCACCTTCATGGCCGACCAGCCTTTAATACTCTTCTGTCAAATTAATCTCCCTATTCTACCACTTTCACTATAGATGTTTAGAATGAGGAGCTCTGAGCTCACACTCATCTCTCTGACACAGCAGAAAGCCCAGCTCCTCTGCTGGGGAAGGGATGGGGTGGAGAGGAAAAATAGCAGGTTAGGCAGGGCTGCTCCCAGACAACAAAGTAGCATCAGGATTTATGTCCAACATTCAAGTCCACTGTTTTCATCCAACCGCCTGCATGCTAACACCCATTACAACATATAAACACACATCTTCCCAATATACCCCAAAACATATGTAGTGAGTGCATCCAGGTATTGTCCTGAGTCCACCCACTTATTGGAATTTGGTTCTAGCCTTGATGTTGCCCTAAACAGGGTCTAAAATCCCTCGTCACCCACCTTTCCTCTGTCTGGAGAGGAGAGCTGCTTGACTCTAGCATCTCAAGTACTCTCCTCTTGGTGGGGGGAATATGTCTCTAAGCTTTATGTAAGGATCCTAAGTCTGGAGAATTGTATAGACTCCTAGAAGAAGTAAAAAACTCCTGGAGAAGGAAGGAGAGTCACTTTGTTTATGGTTTCATGTGTGAATCTTCATTAGGTTAATAAAGCCTGCCCTATATTAACTTTGTTAGTCTGAATAATTGCTTGGGAGCTGAGTCCTTTCCCCTTTTTATAGGGACCTAAACATCAGGCAAATTCTGATGTTTTCAGGGGAAACCCTAGGTAAAGGCTGGAGTCAGAGATACTCAGTAAGAACAGCCTAAGACTGAACCTAGTCCATATAAACCTAGAACTCTGGATTTGGGCTCTCGGATTCTCTCTCTCTCTCTCTCTGTCTCTCTCTCTCTGTCTCTCTCTCTGTCTCTCTCTCTGTCTCTCTCTCTGTCTCTTTCTCTCCCTCTCTCCCTCTCTCCTCCTCCTCCTCTTCATATACATATATCCTGATACACATTTACATATGCCTCTACACATAAATACACAATCCAAACACAATACCTATATATACTAAAATAACACATAAACACAACCTAACACACATACTTAGACACACATTTTCTTTAGAAAGGCCTCTATCTCAGTTCTCTCTATTGTCTTTATCTCATTTGTGTAGGAATATAAGCTCCCAGGAAAAGAATCAGGAATTTCGAGATACCACAACTACAATGGCCCAGTGTGAGGAGGTGTTTATGATGATGTAGACAAAGAAAGGTCCTAAAGTTAGGAAGGGCTGATAACCCTTGAAAGAAGGTTCCCATGACCAGTCTCATTGGAGAAGTGGGTTCAGATAATGGGGAAGGATCTATCTGGGTATCACACCGCCCTTCCTTCTATTGAGTTCTCCCTTTTGTGCTGACGTGGTTAGTGAAGTTGCCGTTACTCCTCATGTTGCAGTTCTAGGCTTGGCGCATGCAGGTCATGGTTGTTTCATGTTAGTTGTTTCAGTCATGTCTGACTCTTCTTGACCCCATTTGGGGTTTCTTGGATAAGATAATGGAGTGGTTTACCATTTTCTTCTCTATAATCCAGTCCTATAGAGCTGCCTTTCTCGTTCTCAGCATCACTGAGACCGTGGTCCACCCAATAGAGGAGAAATGTAAATAATTCTATTCTGAGGATTTGGGAAAGTTTTCCCTCAAACTGGAGAATGTTTCTGGAGCTCTTTTTTCTCCTAAAGTGAGTCACAAATTAAACAATCCTGTTATTGGTGATTGGAACATATTCCCAGGTACTTTTCACTAGACCTTGTTCTCCTCTTCACTGGTCTGTAAGCTTTCCAAGGACAGTTGTTATATCTTACTCAGTGACCTTGACTGGTCCTATGTATATGGATGGAGACTATGCCTTTGATCCCTTAGTAATAGGGGAAGAAGCTAAAAGATCTGCCCCTACCTTACTTATACTTATCACTATTAGTGATACTGTGAGGGACTTGGCAGTGGACAGCCACAGGAGTAAAACCTAGGTCAGCAGAGTCAGCCCTCTGCTATGCTTGCTGGGCATTGACTACTGCTGCCATTTTCTCCAGGAAGGATGAATAGTACGACATTAGGAGATGGGAAAGGGGTGACACTGAATGGTAGGGGATGGAGGAGGACACTGATTATGAGGGAAGATGGTTGGAATGTAAGAGTTAGGAGATAGAGGGGAGACTGTTGGGAAGTGAGGGACACTGGGATTGAGGAGTGGAGGAGTGACATTAGGGCTAAGGGATGGAGAGGGGATTTGGGGGGTGGTGATACAGGATGAACCTAGAGGAGGAGTCATTTCTCCTTTTTGTTTATAATACTGCTCATCTCCCATATCCATAGAGAAAGGAACAGGAAACGGTATATCGAGTTCTGGGCTGGGGATTCCACATCCTATTTCTCCCATCTGGGGCTGTTCTCTTCTCTCTGCTGTATCTGAATCTGCTGCCCTGCTACTCATCCAAAGCTGGCCCTAACACTTCTGGTCTATGAATTTTTTCCTAGTCTCCAGGTAGAGCTCAAAGGAGACCATATTTGACCAAGAGGCTTTTTTCGGAGCTAAGCATGAGCCTTGTGCTTGGGACTTCCCTTACCTTTGGCTCTTGGAGAGCCTGAAGCCCCTTTGTTTCCTGAGGGGAAAACATACAGGCCAATTTAGTACTGCAAAGAAACTTAGATGCCAGTTTATCTAACCTCCTCATTTTACAGATGAGGAAATGTATTTTTCACATTTCTACCTCTTCTCCACCCATGGGGAGGGAGGAAGGAATTAGTCCTTGTGGGAAGGAGTCCTATTGGGAATGATGGGAAATTGATTAAGGCCAGGGCAGAAATCCTGAGAATTGAGGTCACAAGGGAGAAATTGAATGTTAGAGGGTTGGAGAAGAAAAGTGAAATCTTCACCAGCTGTTTCTCTCCCTAATTTGGCCTTCTACGTACAGCCATATTCCTGATTCCTTTCCACAGGAGTTACTGTCCCTGAAAGGAGATTCCCTAATGCTTAGGATCTGTGCCAAGAAGGTTAGAACTGGGGATAGGCAGGCAGTCAAAGACATTACTTGTCATCTCTTACCTTTGCTTCTTTCTGATCTAATCTTTCCTGGGCTCTTTGGGGACTCTCTTTCTCCTGAAAAAATGCAAGAACCCACACTGAGGATATGGTAAAGATGAAATTCCTTGAACACTTACTGGTGGAAGTCAGGGGTAGGGGAAGAGGAGAGAGCAGACATTCTGTGAGCCAGTAAAGGATGGGCATTTGGAACCTACATCAAGGCTTCTTACTGAGTAGTTTTGGGAATGCTAATGGCAAGTGAAATGGCCATGGAGACAAGAACTAGGGATAGGAGCTGAGCTAGGAATGGAAAAGTAACCAAGGATGGAGATGGCGTTAGCAATATAATGTATAATAATATATTATAATATATAATAATATAATATAATAAGGTTGGAAACTGGGTCTGAGAGAAGGATTAGGCAGGAACTGGTTGATAGGGGTGGGGTCAATAGGTACTGGTTGTTGGGGGTTGGTGTCTGATGTCAGATGGTCCCCTGAAAATTCTCCTGATAACAAGGGGTAGAGTTATCTTCTGTAATTTACATCCTTTCTACCTTTGCTTGGTAATGTCTCACACTGGACTCAGGCACATACCCTTCAATCCAGCTGTACCAGCTTCTCCTTTGGGCACTGGAGCTCCAGGAAAGCCGGGTAGCTTTGGAGGATGGCAAATTTGTCTGAGGGTCCAGACCCACAACTTTCACCTCTGGAACAAAGAGGGGAGAGGCAGAGGTAGGAGATGACCTTGGTAAACTGCTTGGCTTCCCAAAAGATAATTATAAACCAGCCTATCCACTTCTACCCACTGCTCTGAGTCCAACTTGTTTCATTCCAAATCCAAAAAGTTTCCAGGAAAAAGTCTCTATTCTTTTCTACCTTGCAATTTCCCAATTCTTCTTGAACTCCAAAGCACTATCCAGTAATGACACTAAGACCATCTAAGCCAAAGTAACTCCTCCTGCCCCACCCCCCCCCAAACTCTTGAAGAACTTGAAGATCTCTCTAAGTCTATCTGGCATATTCTGACCCCTTAATCTGACCCCAAATAAAACAAATGCCTGCACTATACAAGCAGGACTGGGAACCCCATTGGAGAGTATGTTAACAGCAATAGCACAGGGGCTGGGAAAGAATTTAATCTTCCCTATTGCAGTAAAGGCAGGAAGCACACAGAAAGTTGAAACATGCTGATCATGAAGAAAACCGATCTGAGTCTTTATTTCCTATTTTTTTCCTTCGACCTCCCCCTTTACAAGAGCCACTTTTGAGATTACCCATCTTTTCCCATATCTACCCATCTTCTACTAGCTGGGCCAGTGAGCTCTGGAAATAGGGGAAAGCAGGGAAGGTATTTGGAGCTAAAGGAAGGGCAGCCAATAGACCAGCTCATTTATCCCTGATAAGGAAGGCCCGGCTAATGGTGAGTAGCTTGACCTTTGAATAAGTTCATTTCAAACACAGAGAAATTCTGGTCAAATCTTGAAAGAGTGAAGATTAACCTATGTGATGAGGACTGAGAAATCACAGCCTCCCAATTTCCCAACCTTGTTTAAGTGGAACTCAGTGAGCCATAGATAATTCTTGGGTTAGAGAAAAAGGCATCAAATTAAAAGAAAACATACTCATGGTGTAGATTTATTTAAGAAGAAAAAATAGAAACCACCACCACCACCAAACTGTTCTCAACAGGTCTTTTGTGAGAGGTAGCATGTGAGGTGGATAGAGCAGTATCCAAGTTGGAGTTAGGAGGTTCAGATGTGGCCTCTGATACTTTACTAGCTGTGTGACCATGAGCAATTCACTTAACCTCTCTGAGCTCCAGTTTCCTTATCTGTAAAATTATAGCAGCAGCCTTAGAAAAATTTAATTCAAACATACATTTTCAGATGTTTACGATATGCAGAAGGATAAGCTGATGATAAGCAATTCAAGTCATGTAGAAGACAGTGGGTTAGCAGTTCAATGTCTAGACTAGGGGTGGGTAACCTGTAGCCTTGAGGCCACACGTAGTCCTCTAGGTCCTCAAGTGTGACCCTTTGACTGAAACAGTCCCCTAGTCTGCCATAGGTTCCCAAAGTGGGTGATACCACCCCCTGGGGGGCACTGGACTGATCCAGGGGGGGAGTAGTAGCCTTGGGTGCAATGGAGGGTGTTGAATAAAAATAAGGAGCAGTGGGAGATAAGGAAAAAACAGAATATTTTGTAGTACCTGTTTCATCTGCTGTGTAACAGAGTTAAAGTCATAATGATTACATTATTTTCCAAATAAACACACAAAATACAAGTTATAATCAATCAGTGGTCAAGTCCACTGACAGGTCTTAACAAACAAGTGTTGGCAGGTGAGCCTGTCACACATTGTTGGGAAATTCAGTATGCATCAGCAGGAATATGTGGACGTAAATGGCTTATTTACAATACAATACTACACAGTTATGTGGCACAATATTGCACCATCAAAATTTCAATGCAGGAAAAAACTCCATAAATTTACAATAAGTTATTAAATTTAAGATGAGCCATTAAAATTTTTATATATTTTCTAAATGAGGCAAATTTCAAAAAAAAACCCATTAATCTGGTCTAAACCCTTTAGGACAAGGGTTCTTAACCTGGGGTTCACAGATTCCTACCCACTCAGAGTCCATGGCTCTTTCAGGGGGCCCCACAAACTTGTTTTTTAAACATTTTGATAATTGTATTTCAATATAATTTTTTTTTTACAATTCTATTTTATTTTATACACTTAAAAAACTTCTTTCTGAGGAAGGATCTACAGGCTTCAGTAGACTGTCGAAGGGGTCTGGGACACAAAAAAAGTTAACAAGCTCTGACTTAGAACATGTTCTAGACTGTGAGAATTGATGTCCAGAGTAATGGCCCCAAGGCTCTGAGGGGGCCTCAGGTTCTGTGATGGTCATTAGAATTTTCTTAGGGAAGAAAGGGGACCCAAGTACCACAGAGGTCTCAACCATAAAAGTTAAAACCCAAAGGATTTTCTGTAAATCTCTAAGCTTCCCAGAAAATTAAAATCACCAGAGGCCCTCATTCACCTGATATTCTTTAGCCTGGCTTGTTTGTTAAGTGAAGTATCTATCATCAGTGGTCTTATTGATAGTTATGGAGGGGTAGAGAGGTGAATAGTAGGGTCATAGACCAAAGGATTGTCAATTTAGAATTCGAAGGCCATCTAGTATCGAGGCCATCTATTCTATCTCTCTCATTTTATGGAAAAGGAAACTGAGGCCCAGAGGGAGTGACTTATCCTAGGTCACACAGGTGGTAATTGGCAGAGTTGAATACAGAGAAATTTATTGTCCCTGGTTCAAGATCTGAAGCACAGTGCATCCTTCCTTTCTCCTTGATGACCTCTGCGCTCTGGCTAACCTTTTAAATAACCTCGATATTATATATAAGACAACAATGATAACAACATAGGCATAGGAAAGTTGAGTTCAATCCTAGACAAATTTTAATTCTGCAGCATTCACTGTCACCATTAGATTAATTGCACTTTACTCAGAAATAGAATCACATCTTTTGGTGGTATTTTTTCCTATGGCCATTTACCATCTGGCTACTCACGTAGACTGGCGTATTTCAGCAAAATCATTGAGTGAGGGAAGTTTGTTACTACCATTTGTCCATCTTGCAAAATGTTAACCCTCCCCCATTCCCCTTTTATGGTACCCTCCATGGTACGTGACCAACATCCTAAGCTGGTAGCTTCTCCAGCTACTTCAATAAGAGTCACGAAGGGAAGGAGTCAATATGCATTCACACTGTAGGGTTAAGGACCTAAAAAATGTCACTTTCCAGAAGAATTCTCTTTTTAAATCAGGAGTATTAAGAGAACTCAAAGGAATGAAATATGAATGGTGGAATTCTAGACACTTGGTCACTGAATGGAGTAGACATTTGGGTGCATTTTGGTGCCCTGATATCACAGTGCCTACTCTGTGAAATGTGGATTTACCCCTGGGGAGGCCAGCCATGTTCTTACATCCTCAGTCTCTGTCTACCTGCTGAATCCTGGGTTCTTGTCAGTGCTTTGGGGTCTGGGAGCCATTTGCCTCCTTTCTCACCAGTAGCAGTTTCAAGAAGAGTTTTGGAGGTACTCAGGTCAACAAATGGGTCACCCACTCACCTGGACATGTGTCGCCTTCCTTCTTCTGGCAAAGGCAAAAGGAGAGGGAAAGAAGCATGAGGAGGATCTTCCAGATGGACCAGACCATTCTGTTACTTGGATGCTTCCTTGGGGTTCAGGTCTTCTTCACCACCTTGGCCTCAAAGAAAAATAGGGCTCTGACCTTGGTCCTTTAAAGCTCAGCTCCTCCTGTTCTCCACCTTCCCTACGAGAATGGAGCTGATGAAAGTTTCAGCAGAAGCCAAGCAATGAACATTCACTTCCCCTTTGGAAGATATCCATGGGTAGAGCTGTAGTCCAGGTGGCTCTTAATACATTTGGGGCCCCACAGTCTGAAGGTTTCCAAATGATAGTTAACCTCCCCCAACCCTCAATATTGGGGCTAATATGCCAACATTCCTTTGAAGGTTCCATGCATTAGATGGCATTTAAAAGTGCTTTATGTATAATACCATGCTAGCTAAACTCCAAACCTACAAAGCAATGTTTCCGTGGAGATTATAGGCTAGTCCCTGATCTCAGGGACCACAGAAGGGTACCATGTAGACTGGGCCAAAGAATGAAACTCTTGAACCAGAGCTGAAAATAATGAGTACAAATGAATGCATTGGTGTATTGTGAAGTTGTGATTATGGACAAAATATATATGAAATATCAATAAAGGGCAGTATTCTAGGCCCTGGTTTCTTCCTACCAAGGAAATCCTAAAAAGTTCAAAGTTGTGCCCCAAACAGAGTATCTAGGAAAATGATTCGGTGGTGTTTTGAGGATTTACTAGTAGTTTATATAGTAAATCTCATCTGAGTCATACAATGACCCAGTGAGGCTGACACGATGAATTTTATTATCTCCATTTTGTGGATGAGGAAATTGAAACTTATAAAGGTTAAGTGACCTACCTATAATCATACACCTAGTCAGAAGCAGAATTTGAACCCAGGTTTGCCTAAATCCAAGTCCAACGTTAGCTACTTACTCTGTATTGCTGCTTCTCTAAAAGAGGTGAACAGAGAGGCAGGCAGGTCTGAATTGGGAGGAAATGATTAACTGCCTGCCCATGCTTAAGATCTAGTTGTGTAACAGGAAGAGGGAAATTTGGGGATTAATCTGGGTTTCTGCATAGTTATACAAATGCCCCATTGTTGTGTACATACAGGGACTATTCTTGTTGTATCCAGGCCCAAGTTCAATGTAAGGAGGCCAATGTCTCCTTAAGGTTCTGTCTGGAGCCGGGGGAGTTTCAGCCCAATTGACTTGACCCTTCTGAGGGGTTGTATCAACAATTTGGGGACGAAAATGCTTTTACCTTTGGAACACTGGACTTTGTGCCATCTTCAGACCCCAAGAGACTCCTTAAACTGGAAAGACTTCTGGAGGAGAGGAATCCTGGGGCTCAATCTTCAATAGAGGAGGGGAAGCGAGGTGGTCCCGATATCTGATAGGGGCATAGAGTTAGAGAGTGTGCTGAAGATGTGTGTTAAGGGGTTGGTGCCCAAAGATATGAGCACTTTGGAAAGTCTTTGAATGCCAAACAGGATTTTATATTGGATCCCAGAGGTGATGGGGAGCCACAGGAGTTTATTGAGTAGGTGAAGTAACATGATCAGACTTTTGCTTTAGGAAGATTTTGGCACCTAAGTGGAGGATAGAATGGAGGGGAGAGACTTGTAGGCATTGTAACTTTCTAGCCATGAGGTGATAAGGACCTGCACCAGGGCAGTGGCAATGCCAGAGGAGAGAGGGGGAAGTATTTGAAAGATGTTACAAAAGTAAAATCAATGAGCCTTGGCAACAGTTTGGATATGGAGGGTCGGAGACAGTGAGGAGTTATGGAAGATGCCTAAGTTTCACACCTCGGTAAATGGAAGGGTTGGGATTGAGAAAACTGGAATGGATTTGCTTTTCTCCTGAATAACGACTGAGAAGAAATGGTCTTGGAATGCCAATCTTTGAGAGGCACAGGATCTAAGAGCTGAAATGGAACTTAGAGGTCATCTAGTCCAATCTCCTCATTATACATTTGAAGAACCTGATTCCCAGAGAGGTTAAGTGACTTGCCTGTTTTCACACAGGTAGTGAGTGAACCCAGGTTCTCTGACTCCAAATTTAGCCCTCTTTCCATTGTATCATGATACTTCTTCTACCTCCAAGAAGAGACTGGAGAAACCACATTTGGAAACAACAGCCCACCTGTGACCATTCAGACTAATACAGCTGAGCATAAGACCATAGATTTAGGGTTTTGAGTTGGGAGAGCTCTTTAAGATGATATAGTTAAACCCCATCATTTTCAGATAACTGAGAACCAGAGAGGTTGTGACTTGCCCAGTCACCCAAGTTGTCAGTGGCAATGCTGAGATTGAAGCTCATATCCTTTGACTTCAGAGCCAACTCTTTTTTCCACCTCAACTCCCTGAGAGAGCCTCTGAGTGTTCCAGAGTCCACTCTGTCAGGAAGGAAGGTGCCAGCTAGACAGGAAGCTAAGAGGGGTCTAATTTGGGGGACATATAATTCTTGATTACTCGATAAGCAATGTTGGTGCCACAGGAGGGGGAGAATCAAGAGGCTGGGATTAGGGTTGGATTTCTCTTCCCTATAAGAGTCTGGGATCTGCTTCTAAGGCAAACACGAGAGGGGCCAAGATCCCAACAGAGCTACCATGGAGAAGGTTACCCAGATACTCATGTTCCTGTGTGCTAAGGCCTTGACTATTCAGGCTGCGGAAACATGTCCGGGTGAGTGAAACCCCCTAAGTAGTTTTGGGGATCTGATATTTCTGGGTTTATCACCACAGCCTCAGAGATGCATATTTAGTTTCCTTATACATTTTGCTGTCGAGGGAAGAGAACTAACATTTGAACCATTCATTTTCTTCTTTATTTAAAATGAAAAAAAATATTTTTTCATTTAAACATTATTTTATTGGGTTTTTTTGTTTTCATATGACCTTCATTTCTGAATACCTCTCTCCACTCATTAAGCCATTCTTTGTTCTTGTTGTTCAGTCATGTCCAACTCTTTGTGACCCTATTTGGGGTTTCCTTGGCAAAGATACTGGAGCAGTTTGCCACTTCCTTCTCCAGATCATTTTACAAATGAGAAAACTGAGGCAAACAGGGTGAAGTGACTTGCCCATGGTCACAGCTAGTAAGTGTCTGAGACAGATTTGAACTCAGTTCTTCTTGATTTCGGGCCAGCACTCTATCCACTGAGCCACCATTTTAAAAAATGTTACCTTCATTTCTGAATACTTCTTTCCACTTTTTCTATTCATTGAGCCATTCTTCGTAACAATGATTAAAAAATAAAGAAGGAAAGAAAAGACAGTTTGGCAAAAACCAATCAACACTTCAGTCATATATTCCACATCCATAGTTCCCTGCCTCTGCAAGGAATCAATTAAACACCAAGCATTTATTAATCATTCACTATGCGCCACTAAGGAAATACAAAAAATATTTCATTTAATCTCTTCTGTTTAGTCTGTGGTTGGGGAGTTATAAATAGGTTTATTCTTGACACCTTTTGTGTGTAAATGCCAGTTTCCACCTATTCCTCCCAACTCATTCACACTCTAGTGTGTGCATTCACACTTCTAGTGTGTCAGTCACTACCTGAACCAAGGGGAGTGAGAATAGATCTAGTTCTTCCTGAAGACTGAATGTGCTAATTAATCCAGACCATCTTCATAGGCTGAGCTCATCTTAATCTTCTCATAGAGTCAGGCCAGAGAACCCCACAAGGAATCAAATGAGATTTTTGAGTTTATCTGCTGAGCAAATTTTTCTGTTGGACAACTTTAGATTCTAAGAAAATTAGAAATCTTACTTTTTTTTTAAATTTCTATCCTCTCTAAGGCAGATAATCTTCAAATTGAGACCCCAGTCCCAATTTCTCACCTAGCCTTTAGGCTCATATTTCCAGTTACCTTCTGGGCTGCTCCACTTGGAGATGTCCCAATGTCACCTCAAATTAAACGTTTCAAATTAAACGTTCCATCTTCTCTCCCAAGCACATATGATGCCCCTATTTCTGTTAATGATAATTCTGGTCTCTTAGACCAGAATTTAAGAGTTGCCTGAAATTCTAGAATTCCCTTTCACTTTTCTCTTTTACCTTCCTTTCCCCCATATCCACTCAGTTAACCAGGTAGCATAATTTCTTTCCAGAAAGGCCTCCTGGATTCATCTCCTTAATATTTTTATCAATTACTTGGACAAGGGCACAGGTAGAATCCTTATGGAATATGAAGATGATGCAAAGCTAGAAGGCATAACTAACCCACTGACAGATTCAAGATCCAAAAATATCTTTGTAGGCTAGAACATTGGGTTGAATCTAGGGGGTCTCAGTGGAGAATAGCACTGGATTTGGACTCAGAAAATGAGTTCAAAGCCTATCTTTGCCACATACTATCTCTGTTATCTTGAGAAGTCATTTAACTTCTTGTAACTTCGGTTTCATTATCTAGAAAATGGAAATTTTCTGAGTTAGATGACCTTCGAGAGTCCTTCATATATATTTTCTCTCCTTTTCAGCTACACTCCTAGAAAAAGCTTATTGCCTCCACTTCCTTTCCTCTCACTCCTCAACCTTTTGCAATTATGGCTTTTGACCTCATCACTCAACTGAAATTTCTCTCTCTAAAGTTATGGTGGTCTCTAATTGCTAAATCTGATGGTCTTCTCTCAATCTTCATCCTTTTTGACCTCTCTGCATTTGAAACTGTTGGCCTCCTCTTCCTGGACACTCTCTTTTTTTTCTGGGTTTTTGTCACACTACTCTCTCTTGGTTCTCCTCCTACTCAGTGCCCTTTACTGACTCATCATGAATAACACAAATTTTAATAGCTTTACCTGAAGGTTCTGTCCTAAGGCCTTTTCTTCTCTCTTCTTCTCTTGGTGACCTCATCAATTCCCATGGTTTTAATTATGACTTCTATGCAAATTACTCACAGATGTACAGATCCAGCCCCAATGGCTTTCTGGAGCTTCATTCCCCATCATCAATTGCGTATGGGACACTTTAGAGTTGATGTCCTATAGACATCTCAAACTCAACATGTTCAAAACAGAACATTATCTTTCTCCCTCAGACTACCTGTTTTTCAGACTTCTCTATTTTAGTTCCAAGGTACCAACCACCATTCTTCCAGCCTTCCAGGTTTTTAAGCTTACTATTATTCTCTGCTCTCACTTTCCCTCATCCCACATATCAAACCAGATATTATCTTGACATTTCTCACACCAACAGCTTCTTTATAGTCATAAAAACATAACCTTAGCTTATCATTCCTCATTTTTAACCAACTCGTCTCTTTCCTGAAAGTCTCTTCTTTAAGTGACTATATGACTATGTTACTCCCCTACTTTATAAACTCTAGTGGTTCCTTATTTCCTCCAGGATAAAATATAAACTTTTCTATCTTCCTTACTTCCTTTCTTTTTTTTCTTTCCTTCTTTCCTTCCTCCTTTCTTTCCTTCTTTCCTCCTTTCTTTCTTTCTTTCTTTCTTTCTTTCTTTCTTTCTTTCTTTCTTTCTTTCTTTCTTTCTTTCTTTCTTTCTTTCTTCCTTCCTTTCTTCCTTGCTTGCTTTCTTGCTTTCTCTTTCCTTGGAAAAACCTTTCACAACCTTGTCTAAACCTATCTTTCTAAGCTTACTATATCTTACTTCCTTGTATGTACTGTTTGGCCCAGCCAAATTGGGCTTCTTGCCATTTTTCACACATAGTACTCCTGATTCTGTGTCTTTGCACTGACTGTCTCCCAGACCTGGAATGCATTCACTTCTCACTTCCACCTGATATGTTCTCCTTCATGATGTAGTTCTAACACAAACTTTTCCATGAAGGCCTTCCTTATCCCTTCAACTTTTAATGCCTTCCCTCCTGTTGTATTTATTTTGTTTTTATTCTATATGTATGTGTTGCTTCCCCTAATAGAATGCTAGCTCCTTGAGATTAGGGATTGCTTCATTTTTTTTGGTGTTGAGATCCCCTAGCACCTAGAACAATCCATGTTACCTTGTAGGCGCTTAATAAATGTTTATTGATTGCTAGATTCCAGCTCTAAATCTGTCATCCTATGATAAGATGAAACTGAATTGCAGAGGTCAACAGAATGATATGGCAACCAAAGCTAATGTGATCTTGGGCTGTGTTAAGAGAGACCTAGCTTCTACAAATAAGGAGGCGAGGGTTCCCCATTGGTGGTCTGATCAGGGCAGACTCCATCTGTTTGGTTCTGGGTGCCACAGTTTAGAAAGGACTTTAATAAGCTGAGGGGCAACAAGGATGGTGAAGGGCTTTGAATTCATGTCACTTGAGGATCAGCTGAAGAAAATGAAGATACTACTCATCCAAGAGAAGATTGGTGAGATATGACAACTCTTCAAATGTTTGAAGGGCATGAATGGTTTGTTTGAAGTGATTTTTCTAAAACACAGGTCCAACTATGTCACCCATCCTACTCAAGAAACTCCAGGGGCTCTCCTTCACCTCTAGGATCAAATACAAAATCTCTGGTTTGCTGTTTAAAGCCCTTCATAACCTGGCCTCTTCCTATTTTCCCACTCTTCTTATATCTTACATTCTCCCCCTTCCATCCAGCGACACTGATTCATATTCTTCTATCCAGTGACACTGGCTTCCTTCCTATTCCTTCAGCAAGACACTCCATTTCTTGGCTCTGGACTTTTTCATTGTCCTTCTGTTGAGAATGCTTTCCCTCCTCATTTCTGCCTCCTTGTTTTCCTAGCTTTCTTCAAGCCCCAGCTAAAATCCCACTTTCTATAGGAAGCCATTCCTAACTCCTCTACATTTTAGTGCCTTTCCCCTCTCAATTATTTCTTATTTATCCTGTATATAGCTTGTTTGTACATAGTTCGCATGTTGTCTCCCTCATTAGATTGTGAGCTCTTTGACCGCAGGTCTGTCTTTTGTCTTTCTTTGTATTCCCAATGCTTAGCAATGTCTTGCACATGATTGGTGCTTAAGAAATGCTTATTGACTAATTGTCTGTCATGTGGAAGAGCAATTATACTTATTTTGTTCATCTCCAGAGGTTAGAACCAGGGCTAGGCCCAGTAGGGGAAAGTAACAAACAGATGAATTTAGGTTTTGCGGGGCGGAGCCAAGATGGCGACTGGAAAGCAGTAACTGGCATGAGCTCCCCACCAAGTCCCTCCAAAAACCTATAAAAAAATGGCTCTGAACCAATTCTAGAACTGCAGAACCCACAAAGTGGCAGAGGGAAGCAGGGCTCCAGCCCAGGACAGCCTGTATGGTCTCGGAGTAAGGTCTGTTCCTAATGGAACTCCCAGCCCCCAGCTGAGGGGAGCGGAGCTGAGCCAAGCAGAGCCCAGCGCGCGTGTGGCGCGGCAGACCGCGGACCGACGAGACCAGGA
>CM053625.1:131142894-131179557 GCA_028646595.1 Phalanger gymnotis | reverse complement strand
CTATATAATGTCACTGAATGATATGTTTTGCTTTATTGTGAATGATATGTTTTAGTTTCCTTCGTAATTGGGTCAATGTGTTCTAGGATACATGGCTGAAATTGGACGTAGAGCTGTCCCTGCCCCAAGAATCCCATTCCAGAGGCCAGTTCTTTAGCGAGCTAGCAAGAATTCCAAGAATACTACATGCTTAGGCAGTCACCGGAGAGTGTAGGGTGCTTAAGCCTAAAGGAGACAGAAGTAACAACAAGTTAAACCAAGACAAAGAACAAAAGAGTAAGCAAGTATGGGCTACTATACTTCAAATAAAATCCAATTATTCATTTTTATCTCATCTTAAAATTTCTAGTCTTTGTGTAAGTTTTATAGAGATAGGAACTGGACTTGTGTTTTCATTAGGCAGCTAGGTAACACAGTTGGTAGAGAACTGGGCCTGGAGTCAGCAAGACCCCAGTTAAATCCAGCCCCAGACACTTTCTAAATATGTGACCCTGGGCAAGTCACTTAACCTCTGTTTGCCTTAGTTTCCCTATTTGTAAAGAATATATTATTAATATAATATTATTATTAAAAATATAAAATTCATTATAAATAAGTACAATATATAGATATTTAATATCAATATTAGTTAATATCAATAATATTAGCAACTACCTCTTAGGATTGTTTGTGAGGATCAAATGAGATATTATTTGTAAAGTACTCAGCACGATGCCTGGCACATAGTAAGTGTTATATTATAAATGTTAACTATTTTTATTATTGGTATGGGGAAGTTGCAGGTAAAGAAATTCCCTCCATCAATGACTATCAGCATCTTCTCTGCAACATAAACTCTTAAAGAGTTGCCTAGAACGGAGGTGTCAAATTCCCTATGTAACTGACCTGCAAACCTCTCTGGAGGTGGGAACCAGATTAAAATGTAATTGAGGAGCAGCTAGGTGGCACAATGGATAGATTACCGGCCCTGGAGTCAGGAGGACCTGAGTTCAAATCTGGCCTCAGATACTAACTGTATAATCATGAGCAAGTCACTTAACCCCCATTGTCTCCAAAGGAAACAAAAATGTAATTGGAAATTGTTTAACAAAACAAATGAAAATTCAATTCAACATTTTATTGTCATTTCAGTCATGTCCAACTCTTGGTGACCCCATTTGGAGTTTTCTTGGCAAAGATACTGGAGTGATTTGCTATTTTCTTCTCCAGCTCATTTTATAGATGAGGAAACTGAGGCAAACGGCTAAGTGACTTGGCCAGGGTCACACAGCTATTAAGTGTCTGAGGCCAGATTTGGGTTTATGAAGATGAGTCTTCCAGACTCCATGGCCAGCACTGTATCCACCTCACCACCTAGGTGCTCCTCAATGTTAATTTGTGGTTTTCTAAGTCAACATGCCTTAGTCATAGGGATCCGTTTCCCTTTAAGTTTGATGCTATTGGATTTATCATTGAGAGGTCCAGTGACTTGTCTAGGACCACAAGGCTAGCGGGTGTCAAAGAGAGAAGACTCAACACCTGGCCTCCCTGACTCCCAGGCCAGTGCTCTCTGTGCTGTACCACTCCGGCTTTCCTGAGTTTTATAATGTACCTTAACCATTAGTGGTATGGTAAATTTACAATTATATATTTATAAGCAGAGTAATGCTAATAATTCTGTTGTGGTTGAATATTTGGTACAATGGATCACATAGAACCTGAAGGCAGAGATAAACAATCCCTTTAATAAAAACATATCTAATTACTTCTCTCCCCCAGCAAAACCGATTCCCAATGGAGTAAAAAAAAAATAGCCCCAAAGGTGAAAACAGGTGAAAGTTGTCAGGAAAAAGAATGAAAGCAGTTGGAAAGGAAGTTCCCTGATGTCTTAGGAGCTCTCCACTAAACTCCTAAAGCTGTTTTTATTTATGTGATCCAAGGTCCAAAGCCACCACCCACCTTGGGGCAAAGTTGCCTCAAACTGCTTCAGGTCTGCTCCATTGCTTCTTGGCTCCCAAGGTGTTGCTGTGGGAATCTAAGCTCAAGCCTCCCCAGTTCCATTAGTATCCTGGCCACAAAAGATCATATGTATATAAACACTTATAACATATACAACACACACAATATATACATACACACATATGTATGTATGTATGTTCACACACATATATACATATACATGTATACTTTATAAATAAGCAAATATTGGAGGTACATATGCAAAAATTATTTACTGGTAAGAACTTGGGATCTATATTTATTTGTGGGTGTTTTATTCATTGTGCCAGTTACCATTCTGACATTGGTGTCATTGCCTCCTTCCATCTACTTTGAAAGTTCAGGCTGGAGTTGTTTTCATTCTCCTCTAGTCAATACCTTGGTCTCTGTCAGTTCTGTGCAGCTTTGGGGGTAGGGAGCCATAGTTTGCCAGGGCGGAAATAAATCATCTCTAGTTGGTAGTATCAAATTCCAGTCCAGGTTCTGAAACTGTGTATGTGCCTGTTTTCAAACAGCTCAGCAATGTATGACTCCAGTTCGCTTTAGTTTAGCACTTAGCACAGTGCCTGGTACACAGAAGGCACATGATAAATGCTTATTTATTGACTGCTCCTGTCCCACTATTGCTTGATTGGAAATTCTTAGACTAATTGGTATTACCAGTCATTGGATAGATCCTGGCTACTATAGGGCCCGGGCAGAACTGGAGCAGAGAGCCAAGGCCAAGGAGGGACAGGGCAACAGGTAGGGATGGGAAGAAATGTGGATTCTTCAGTCAGTAGTCAGTCAGTACTTGTGCCTTTGGGCTGCTTTCAGTTAGGTCCTCTCAGTATGTTGATCTCAGAGCAGTTTTTTCTCAGGTTTTCTTAATTTTCTCAGGGTGCTTTTCTTATAGGAATGCCTTTTTTGGTCCCCTTTTGGCAAATAAAAAGTCCACATGCAAAAAGGGGCAATAATTTATAGAGTCTGTGTTATTTATTTATTCATCCATTTATTTATTTGTTCATTCATTCATGTATTTATCTATCTAATCTATCCATTCATTCTTTTATTCATCCATTCGCTTATTCATCCATTTATTAATTTATCTACTTATTCATTCCTTTGTTTATTTGTTGGGGAACATGACTTATCTCTCCAGTAGAATGTAAATTCCTTGAGAGCAAGAATAAATTCTTTTTTTTTCCCTCTTTGTACACTAAGGGCCTGGAGAAGGGTTTTACACATGGTTTTTGGTCAGTCTTGTGATTTCAGTTGTGAAGGGAACATGATGAAGAAGACTCCCTCTATTAATGCATGTCAGTAAATGACCTGCAACTTATAGTCTTAAAAAATTGGAGCTCTTAACTTTTGTTTGTGTCACAGTCCCCTTTGGCAATTTGGTTAAACTTATGGACCTCTTCTCAGAATAATGTTTTAAAATAATTAAAGGAAAATGTTAAATTTCAGCTAGAAGTGAGGGAAAATAAAGATGCATTTTTCCCCCATTCATATTCATAGATTCCTTGGGGACAGGGTTCAGAATTCCGGTCTTTGAGAGTTGCCTGGGGCCACTGAGAGATTAAGGGGCTTGGATATGTGTCAGTCAGTATGTGTCAGAGGTGGGATTTGAGTCTAAGTCTTCCTGAATCGGAGATGTTCACTGTATCCACTACTTCACACTGCACATGGGATGAATCATTATCAGGGGTGTGCTAATAAGTGCTTAAAAAACAGCTCTCCAGAGGGAAAAATTGCTTGCAAGACACACTTTTGAGTTTAATTTGCATTATTAACCTTTTCTGTAGCACTTTCTTAAATCTAGGCAGTCTGCAAAACAAATCAAGGCCTGGTTTGTAGCATTTGCCAAGGTTTAAATGCTCACACTGAAAATTTAACAATTGGCTTTCTAGAACTGGTACAAGTTGACTCCAGCACACCCCTGGATCTACTACATTTTTATTCAATTGAATGGCAGATGATTGGGGATCAGAAGCCACTGACTCACAGTTAGGAACCTTCCTCTTCTCTCTCCATACACTTCCTAGACAGGTCAACCATTTCTGTCAATATCCTGAGACTTCTGCCACTGGTACCAGTGTCCCGGGGTCTCTTGAGATAATCAGTCACAACTCCCTTCTTTCCCCTCAGGTCAATAACTACCCTAAGCATCTATCTAGGGTTGGGTACTTCCACTTTCTGATTCAATGCCCAGTTTCACACAGGGGTCCCCATTTCTTCTCATCCTTTGTCCCATCTGGAAGCTGGAGAAATGATGGCACAGCCAATGGAAGAGTTGCTCTCATCCTTGCTTTCTTGGTCTGTCATCACTTCTAACCTCCTGGTTGCTGTAGGGCAGTGGCAAACTTAAGTCAAGGGGCTAGATGAGCAGCTGTAATGATGGGATAGTCTCTGCAAACAGATCTCTCTGCCTGTGGGCATCTGCTGTCCCCCTCTTCCCTATTCTGGTTCTTTTCTGCCCCCTTCTTGATCTTGGATCCTTCTCTGACCTGACTGTAGGATCCTAGATCCTGGAGCTGGAAGGGATCCAGAGACTTTCTAGTCCAACCTCTTTCCCCTGTAGATGAGGATGTGTCTTACTCTGGGCTAGCTAGGTGGTCCAGTAGATAGAGTGCTGGGCATGGAGTCATCTTCTTGAGTTCAAATCTGGCCTCAGACATGTATGTACTAGTTGTGTGACCCTGGCCAAGTCACTTAACCCTGTTTGCCTCAGTTTCCTCACCTGTAAAATGAGCTGGAGAAGGAAATTGCAAACCACTCCTGTATCTTTGCCAAGAAAACCCCAATGGAGTCACTAAGAGTCAGAAATGACTGAACAAAATGTCTGGCTCTGGCCCTCTTTTCTATGTTTTCTACCTCTTTCTGCTCAGTCTACAGAGGGGAAGAGAAGCCTTTCAGTCCCAGAAATGCCATGAGGTAGACAGTCTGGAATCAAAGTATCATGGATTGAGAACTTGGGGGGATGTAAGAAGTCATTTGGCCCAGCTCCTTTGTTTAGTGCGCTGAGCAATCTCTAAAAAAGGGTTGCAAAGCCAGAGAAACCTCGAGTGTTCTGCATTACATGCTAGAATCTTTGCTCTTGGGAGCCCAGCAGAGACAGAGGGAAAAAACCCTAAGTCTAGTTTGAAAGCACCAAGTACACTTTTCACAGATTCCAAGCTTAGTTGGCCATGCATAGTATTGCATCACTTCCAAGCTTACCTGTCTGTTCCTGGGATGAGTGGAAGGAAATGTTTCTGGTGCAGTCTTGGTGACAGATCTTTCCTAGAACCCTGCTCCTCTTTATTTCTTGTGCTAATTTTCTCATAGAAAGGATAGAGTGTTCTCTTAGAGAATCCATTAGTGGAAATGCAACATCCTGGGATCACAGGATCATAAATTTAGAACTTGAAAAGACGCTAGAGGCCACTGAGCCCAATACCCTCATTTTTGTGGATGTTCAGTTGTTTCAGTTGTGTCTGGCTCTTCGTTAACCCGTTTAGGATTTTCTTGGCAAAGATACTGAAGTGCTCTGTCATTTCCTTCTCTAGCTCATTTTACAGTTGAGGAAAACTGAGGCAAACAGGGTGACGTGACTTGCCCAGGGTCAAACTGCTAGCTGAGGCTAGATTTGAACTCAGGAAGATGAGTCTTCCTAACTCCAGGCCAAGCACTCTATCCATTGTGCCAACTAGCCGTCTCCTTTCATTTTACTGGTGAAGAAACTGAGGCACAAAGAGATTAGGTGACTTAGGGTCACACAATTAGTAAATTCTGGAGGTAGGCTTCTAACTCAGATCTTCTTGACTCCAAGTCCAGGGCCCTGTGGTACTTTTGGTCACCCTTTTAAATTATGCTTTTTCTTTTTACTTGCTTTAAAGCTGAAAACAGCTTTAAGGGGCAGGAACTCCAGATGTTACAATGGCTGGATTGCAGACTGGAGAAACCTTTTCTCTGGAGTCTGAGGAGCCAAATATACTCCTTCCTAAACTCAGAGTATTGCACACAGCACTCAGCCTTGCTCAGGAGTTTTTTTCGGACATGATTTCACTAAGGGCAGGTGGCATCCCTGGGCTTCTTTTCTTCAAGGTTCAGTTTTTGGCTGTTCTGGAGCCTTTTCCCACCTGCTTCCCTGGGCATTTGCTTGGTGCTTATCATGACTGGTCAACTGTACACTTTCCTGGAGTCTACTCAATTACATAAACAGTGATAACTGAGCTGTGTAATCCCAAGTAGCAGCTCAGGAAATGAACTACTTTAAGGAAGGAGAATGAATTACCTTCTCTTTCCCCCTTGGCACCTTTGCTGAGGGGGTGGTTAACTTAGACAGGAGTCACATCTATGCATTGGTGACTCTCTCCTTGGGACTATATAAAGGGCAGATATGGATAGTATTGGAAAGACAGGGTTGGACAGGAAGATGCAGGGTAGAAGAGGGGGCAGAAAGCTGGTTTTGGAGCCAGGAAAACATGGGTTCATGTTTTGCCTCTGATATATTCTGGATGTATGAATCTAGACAAATCACTTAACTTCTCAGTGTCCTAGGTAACTCTCTAGGACTATAAATTGCAGAAAAAAATGCTGATCTGCATTGATAGAGGGAATTTCCTGATCAGAGAGTTCCCTAAACCAATAAAGGCCTAGATGGACAATGTTTGAAGGGCAGGATTGAAAAGTGCATGGAGACTTCTGTGGGATTGTGTATGGATAATAGAGTAGAACATATATGAAAGACAGAAAGACATAACAGTTACCTTGGTGTAGCCTCTGGGTTAGAGTAGAATCATAAAAGAAAGATGATTTTATTCCTCCAAAAGCAACCTCTGTCTCTGAAGGTCAACAGTGCTTTAGGATATATCTTCAGTCATATCACGTGCAAATAACTCCCTAAACTTAGGAAACACTGTCTTTGGAACTGTCTAACACAATTCACAAAGTTTCAATGGGGTCAGATCCTGGGTCCACCCCATTCAGGGGAAAAGAGAAGAAGCCAATCCCAAACATCTAGAAGATACACTGGAATCCCAAAGCCAACTGAATTACCAACAACTTCCAACAGAAAACCAAAATGATTTGTAGAACATTGCCTCCCAATAAGTTTCAAAGAGTGAATGAAAATGCTTGATTAGGCTTCTCAGGAATGAGACTCAGGGGACCCAACCACTGATTTCCAGCAGACCTTGACCGCAGCTCTCCGTATTTAATGAAAAGGCAAGCGCATCCTAGACATAAAGCCCACATCAAAAATTGGTAAAAAAAAAATGATGAAAAACAAGATTAGAAAACACTTGTTCGATTGTATGGTACAATGAACAGAGGCAAGACTATCAAACTCAGGAAGTTAATGCTCTAAATAGGCAGGATGTTATTAGCTCAGATCTTACACAATCGGCTCCACTGAGCAAAACTAGGCTAACTGGATATGTGGTGGTCACCTCTGGGTTATAAGTTCTGGGACCAGCCACCCCTTTGAGACATTATTGGTTCCTGAAGTGGACAGAGCAGAAATTAAGGAAAATGAAGGCCATCCTGCTAAGGTCCCTCCTGGGACTGATCTGTATGTCCCTGGCACAGGCAGATGTCCTGGTACAGCCAGACTTTGATGTCAAACAGGTAATTGTGCTTTTCTGTTTCTTTTACTGGGGATGGTGGTGTAGGAGGGGTATTCAGTGCCCATGGAGAGTCCTTTCAGAGGATTAAATGGTCAGCAAAACACTTTCTACTTATAGTTTTCCCTAAGCTCAGACATTTTCCTGATCACCTCCCTGAAAACGACCTACTGAAACTCCCAATGATTTATCATTCCCAGTTCTAGTCTGACCAGCAAAACAGCGGTCCAGGGTTTAAGTTCGATTGGTCACCTTTGTCATCATCATCAGAATTATTGCCGTGAGGTATTACTAGTAATTTTTGTACCTGAGAGTGTTTGTGCCCTCAACTTGGTGGTGATAGAGCAGGATGTAGGACCTATCATTTATTCAAATTTATTCAATGCGTAATTCTCTGAATGCCCAGGTTGAATTTTTATGATCCATCTCTTTATCTGTCCATTCAGTGTTTCCTATAGACTGTCCCCTGGCATTCTTATTCCTCTTCACCTACTCTTAACTACGACACTGAACTTTAAAAGTCCTTCTTAACAGGCGATACTGAGGTTCTTTAGAAATCTAACAACTAGTTTCTCGGCAGGTCTCAGCTATGCTTAGTAATTTAAAAAATCTTTCCAGAGCGGGGTGGATAGGACTTTGTGCCAAGGTGCTGACATGGAGGCACTTCCTCCCTGTGGTAACAATTGTCCCAAAGTCTCACCTTAGGGTCACAAACATCCTTGGGTTGGCTCCCTCATAGTGTCCTATCATTGTAGAGCCTTTCTTTCAGTGCCCATTTTTACAATCAACCTCTGCAAGAGTGGGAGTCAGATGGTCCCTATCTTGCTGAGACTGTTCTCATGGTTAGATTGCCGTATGGGTCATTGCCACTCAGCTGCCTCTTCTCCATCAGCATTCTCTCTTTTTTCCCTTGTGCTTTCAATCAATATTAGGGCTGGGATGCCCTATACTAACCTTATACAGGAAGCGAGGGGGCCCAAGGCTGTTTTTGGAAGCTACTCTTCAACCTTTCTTTTCCTTCTGGTCCATCATAAGCTCAAACACAGGACACAGATACACCAGAGTTGTGACTTGCTGTGAGACCTGTCCATTCAAGTCATTCAATATCTCCGCTCTCTTCATCCACCTGGGTACCCTGAATAGATAGAGGACAGAAGGAAGGACAAGCAGAATGTCTTGCCCATGAACTGTTCTCCCCAGTTTTCAGGCTTGTGGTATGTCGTTTCCATGGTGTCAGATTGCAAAGTCTTCCTCAGCAAGAAGGAAAATATATTGATGTCAACAAGATTAATAAATGCCACGGAGGATGGCAACCTCAATGTCCACCTGGCCTTACCTTGGTGAGCATGATTTATTTCCTCATTTGGGGATCCTCATCCCTCTCCTTTCACTCTTTCCTTTGCTCTGGGCTATTAGATAGATGGATGGATAGATAAATAAAACACATATTAAGCACTTAGTATGTGCCAAGCACTGTGTTAAATGCTGGAGATACAAATCAAAGACAGTCTCTGATTTTATTTCTGTCAGAGTCTCTGACTCTATTTTGTTCTCATTGGGGAAGACAGCACATAAAGAGGGAAGTAGAAAGGAGGTAGGGTGTTCAACCTTGGGAGCATGGCAGGAGATGTCTAGAATCGAGTGAAATAAGGCCAAAGCTGGCTAGCCTATCAAAGCTCAGAATGGTTCCAGGAGTGAAACCAATTTTCCAGTGGGGAAACAGGGGAAATGGTTTAGCAAGAGTCTTGAAACTAGGCTCATAGAAGAACAGGAAGAAGTTGGGGAATCAGTGGAGCTGGACATGAGCTACTTAGAAGACAAAGGAGTCTGGTCTGCAGGGAGGTGGAACACAGGTCTAGGGGGTCAGACCTGGCAGGGGTCAGTGCAAAGGTTGTACCCAAGGGTGGGGAAGAAAATCCTTAAAGAGATATATAGAATGTGACTATTGCAATTAAGTGATTTTTTTCTGATGGAATTAACTATAGACTTCAGCCTAGTAGAGAATAAGGGGTGGGTGGTGGCAGGCAGGATTTCCTTCATTCTTTCCACAGAGCACACTGTAATCCCCTGTAGAGATGCAGGAGGTGATTTGGACCAGGAGGTCCTTCAGTAGCTCAATTGACTGGGTCTAGCACAGAGATGAGGGCTAAGTACAGTGGTGATAAGATGTTGGGAAAGATGTACACTGTTGCCCTGGTTGGTAGATGGTCAATCACCTGTTCTCAGGGAACTCTGTCAGGCCTGAGGAAATCTCCCCTTTTGAGGGTTGCTAAGGATTTTTAAACTGTATGATTTCTATCCCTGTTGATCCCCTAGGGCTGATGGCTGTGAGACAATGGATGCGGAGTACATCAAGATAGGGTCAGAAGGTCACTACAAAGTCCCTGGTAGGTTGGATTGGGTTTGAAGGGTACCAGCTGCTTCCCTCCCCACCCTCCTCCATTTGATCAAGAGATGGATGTCCTTGTTTTTCCATTGAAGCAAAATGGGCAAACACCAATGGCTACCTGCACTTTATCTCTAGGCTAGACCCCAATCCCTTCTTTCCTTCTACTGTTCTTCCTTTATTCTGTCTCATGGAGGGTCCTGTAGGGAAGACAAGAGAAACAGAAGGTCCAAAAAGGGAAACCTCTCCAGAATTGACTAACTTGCCATCATTTTCCAGTTATCCTTTCCTTGGCCTTTTCCACATTCAGTGATTTGCCAAGTACTGTAAATTAAATCTCTGCAATGTTTCTTCATCCATCCTTTCTTTTCCATTCCATTGTCAATGCCCTCTCTCTGGTTCTCACTGACTCTTGTTTGGATTTTTGCAGTAATTTCCTAACTGAGATTCTCACCTCTAGTCTTTCATGACTCCAATCTATGCTTCACTTCCTTGCTTGTTTAATCTTCCTATTGCATAGGATTATAGATACAGAGTTGGAAGGGCCTGACAAATAATCTAGTCTAACTTCCTCATTTTTAAGATAAGGAAATTGAGGATTAAAAAAAAATTTGTGACTTGCCAAAGGTCATGCAGGCAGCAGTGACAGAGTTAAACAGAGTATTTTTGTGACCATGTTATTTGGCTGATCAAAAACTTTTATTGAGTCCTAATTTTTCTACTGAGTAAAATTTGAACTCCTTAACCTGACATTCCAGACCCTCTACAATCTGGTTCTAGCCTAGCTTTTAAATCAATTCAATTCAACAAGCATTTACTAAGCACCTACTATATACTGCACTTGGGTTACAAAGATAAGTATTACTCAGTTTTTGCCCTCAAGTACATTACAAACTAATTGGGCTGGAGGGGTGGGAGATGAGAGCA
Source organism: Phalanger gymnotis (assembly GCA_028646595.1). Taxonomy (NCBI): domain Eukaryota; kingdom Metazoa; phylum Chordata; class Mammalia; order Diprotodontia; family Phalangeridae; genus Phalanger; species Phalanger gymnotis. Next base: position 131,168,679 of record CM053625.1, on the reverse strand, counting down.
AAATATTTGTACATAAATAGTTATGTTACAAAGGATAGGGAAGGATAGGGAAGAGGTCTTTCCTGATAATGTGCTAAGACGAAATTTGAGGAGGGAGAGATCACTTTGGCCTGGTGGGTAGGGAGGTCAGAGGACTTGAGGGAAAGAGGGATTTCAACAGGCTAGGAGGAGAGAGAGAGGGAGTCTATTTGAGGCATAGTTCATAGTTCATAGATTCGGAGTTGTAAGGAACCTCAAGGGTTATCTAGTGTAACCTACCTCATTTTACATATGAGGAAACTGTGGTCCCCTAACGGTAAATAATTAGTCCAAAGGTGGTACAGCCATGGAGGAGAGAGTGAAAAAAGCAGAGATGGGAGAGGGGCAGGGCAAAAAGAGGGGATGGAGAGTATTCCCTTTGGCTAGGACATAGAATACAATGAAGGAGGAGCAGTGTGAGAAAAGCCTGGAAAGCTGAGTTGGATTCTGGGGAGGTGGGGATGGGGAGGACTGAATAACAGGATTAGTAATTTATGCTTTATGTGAAAGGCAATGGGGACCCATGAAAGTTTTTTGAGCAGAAAAGAAATAGGATTAGGGTGTTTCATTAAGGAGATTACATGGGTAGTAATGCGAAGGATAAATTAGAGAAGGGGCTAGAAAAATGGAAGAATAGAAGAATGGAAGCAGGAAGACCCTTTAGGAGGCTGTAATAGTTGTCTAGGCAAAGAGAGATAAAAGTCTGAACTAATAATTAGACAATTGGAGGGAATGGATGTGAAGGATATGGTGAAAGTAGTTTTCATAGGACTTGGCAACTAATTGGCTAAGGAGGGGGCAGAAAGGAAGATGGAAGAACCAAAGAGGACACTGAAGTTAGAAGCCTGGGTTCAAATCCTGACTCTGACACATGGCTTGTATGATTTTGGGCAAGTCACTCAAATCTCCCTAGGCCTCAGTTTCTTCATCTGCAAAATAAGAGGGGTTGAATTAGATGATCTCGGAGGTATCCTCCAACTTTACGATCCTTGAGAGACAAGAGATCCTTGTGGACAAGTCCAAGAGCACTTGGAGTCAGGAAGGCCTGACTTCACATCTGGGCTCAAGATGCTTGCTAGCTTTGTGCAACTCATTTAATTTTTGCTGGCTTCAGTTTCCCCATCTGCAAAATGGGGATAATAATAACATCTGCCTCTCAGGGTTGTTGTGAGGATCAAATGAAATAATAATTGTAAAGCACTTAGCACAGTGCCTGGCACAGAGTAAGTTCAATATAAATATTAACAATTATTATTATTGGTTATTATATTTCCCCATCTCTGCAAAGAATCAAGGGAAGGTACTTTCTCATGTTTCTTTTTTTGGACCCAAACTTGGCCATTGGAGTTTCTCACCATTCGGTTTTGCAGTTGTTCTTGCCATGTACATTGTTGTCATCATGTAAATGTTGTTTTCTTGGCCCTCCCTGTTTATTTCACTTTGCATCAGTTCATACAAGTCTTCCTATACTTCTCTGCGTTCATCAGAGTTATTGTTTCTTAGAGTATGGTAATATTCCATTGCAGTTGTGTGCCACAACTCGTTTAGACATTCCCTAACTGAGGGGCACCTACTTTGTTTCTAGTTCTTTTCAACTTACTATCATTATAAAGGCATTTCTGATGGTCCTGAACAAGGCCGGGACTTTTTTTTAGGTTTTTAGGTTTCTAGACTGGTCCCACATCTCACCAGAGCTTCCTTTCTAGCTAATGGCTACCTGGACGTGCGTGTGGCTGAGACTGATTACAAATCCTACTGCATCCTGTACATCTACAAGGAGCTGGATGGGATACTCAGCACCATGGTGCAGCTATTCAGTATGTGGGCGTCAAAGTTTTGGGGTGGGCATGGGGTGAGGGGACTTGGGTAGGAGTTATTCTCTAGGAGAATCTTCCATGATTGTCCTTTCCCAGCCTGGAAAGGAGCTGAAGGCATTTGGTGTTGAGGTTGGGGGCTTCCGGAAGTTTCATCTCAACTTGGAAGGAGGGAGTAGAAGGAGACTCACCCCTGAAGGTTCTGAAGGAATCCTTGCTTGGACTTTCAAAGTCCTAGATCCAACTTCTATCAGGAAACTTTGGCTTCCTGTTCCTTTATTCCAACTCTAGTAACCCAGGGCCCTTTGTGTGTTATAGTGAAAAGAGTGCTGCATTTGGAGTCAAAGGACTTTTGTTCATATCCTAGCTCTGCAACTTACTGTCTGTGTCATTGGGCAAGTTACTAGATTTCTCTGGGCCTCAGTTTCTCATCTGTAAAATGAGAATATTAGGTTAGAATTCTTCCCAGGTCCCTTCTAGCTCTAAATCAACGATCCTCTAATCCTTTTATGTTCATCCTTTCTCTGCCCACAGGTCGGACCCAGGATGTGAGTGCCAAGGCTCTGAGAGCATTCCAGGATTTCTATCCTATTGTGGGACTTGAGGATGACATGATGTCCCTGCTCTCCAAGTCAGGTAGCTTTGGAAGATGTTTCTATCACCATTTCCTTCCTTGAAGCTGATAAAGAAGCTTGCCCATCCCATGACACCTATATAGGTTGGGGATGGGGTAGGCTCTCACTCAGTGAAACAACTAAGGTAGGGCAGACAACATCACCATACTGGGTGCAACTCAGCAAGGGAGCACAAAATAAAAAGATTTTCCAAGCTGCCTCCATAGCTTCCTTTAGCTTTCCATAGCTTTCTTTAGAGCAGTGGTTCTGAAACTTTTTGGTCTCGGAACCCCTTTACAATTGCAAAAACTACTGAGGACCTTAAAGAGTTTTAATTTATCTGAGTTATATCTATTGATATTTACTATATAAGAAGTTAAATTGGATTAAATTTAAAAATGTTTACAAATTTATTTAAAACAATAATAAACCCATTATGTTAACATAACCTATTTTTATGGAAACTAGCTATATTTTCCAAAGCAGAAAAAATTAGTGAGAAGCAATACATTTTAAAAATTTATTTTTGCAAATCTCTAGTGACTGGCTTAATAGAAGACAGCTGGATTCTTGTATCTGTTTCATCTCCTCTGTTCTGTTCTATTATGTTGTTTTAAGTCTGGCTTACATAGACATATAGCTGGAAAAAGGAGAAGTATTTTAATAAGCAATTGATGTCTTAGTATTATCTTGAAGATAGCTTTGACCATGCACAGCCCCATGAAGGGTCTCAGGGACTTGCTGAAAGGGTCTTGGATCTGTGGATTATACTTCAAGAACTGCCACTTTAGAGATATACTCATTGAAGTTATTTTGTGCAGAGCTCTGGCCTGAGACAATTCTTCCCTTGAGAACCATAGAATTTGTGTTAGAAAGGACCTCAGAGGTCGTCTAGTCCGGCCTCAGAATTCCTGAGGTAGGAGTCATCTCTGCAATGTTCCTGGCAAGTGAGCATTTAGACTCTCTGCTTGCACAGCCCCAGGGACAGTTAGCTCACACTACCTTGCAAGGCAGACAGATTGCACTGTTGTATTGTTCTTTCTGTAATAATGATCACTGACATTTACATGGCACTTTCAAGTTTGTGAAACGCTGTGCACACATTATTCCAAATGAATCACATGACACCCCATGTGATAGGTGCTACAATTATTATCACCCCCATTTCAAGTCAAGAAACAGGCTCAGGCAAGTTAAATGACTTGTCCATGGTCACACAGCTACTGTCAGAAGTGAGATTTGAACCCAGGTCTTTCTGACTCAGGGTCAAGTGAGCTTCTGTAAACTTATTTTAAACTTATTTTGGTAACTATATTTGAATATGATATGTTTCATTTGTAATCCTCTGTATTCTGTTTTATGCATTTAATAACAGAAAAGGGGTACATAGGCTTCATCAGACTGCCAAAGAGGTCCGAGACACAAAAAGGGTTCAGAGTTCCTTCTCTGGGTCCAGCATTCTATTTTCTGCCTCCCAGAGCCAATAATTTATCCTTGTTTTGTCAAACAATCAATCAGCCCCAAACTATTTATTAAGTACCTGCTATGGGTCACTTTTCTATGACCCAGGCAGGTGGCTGTTGGCTCTGTTGGAAGACAGAAAGGCTACTTATTTTGGAGAGTGTAGCAGTATTGCCTTAGACAGCTTTAACACGTTCCTTCCCATCATCCCTTATGTTACCATGTCTCTTTCCCCCACCTCTTGGAAGTTTACCCTAGTGGCATAAATTCTCAGTGCTGACACTGGTCCCACTTCCTCTGGGGAGCAGCCATTGACCTGGGAAAACTAGTCAAGTTGGTGCTGGCTTGGAGAACATCTCTAGATAAGTTCTTTCTTATACCATTCACTGGGCCAGATCCAGAGGAAACTTGAGCTGGGTCTGGAGGTGCCTGGGAGGTTTTACCTGCTTTGTGGTGCATCGGAAGAAACACCTGGTTTTGTTACATCCTAGTCTCGCAGCAGTGGGAATGGGGGTGTGTGGCCAATGAACAGATTCATAGTTTGGAGGTTGGTTCCCAAGTCTATCTTATAACTCTTATGTACTTGCTTTTATTTCTACAGATGCTTGTTCCCAGGAAAACATTGAGGTGAGTTTGTCCTGGTTTCAGAACACAGCCTCAACTTCATATTTTAAATAGTGGAGAATCAATTACACAACAATCTCTAACATTCCAGTGTTCCTGTTGGGGATCCTGACTAACCTTAACTGATAGTTCTATGCTCACCAACATAGCAGGACTCAGTTTTACATACCTTGGCATGTAAATGACAAAGTAGTTTCTCTGTGAAAAATATTTCCTTTGGGACAGAGAAAGGTAGCTTCTTCTTCTTCTTCTTCTTCTTCTTCTTCTTCTTCTTCTTCTTCTCCTTCTTCTTCTTCTTCTTCTTCTTCTTCTTCTTCTTCTCCTTCTCCTTCTCCTTCTTCTTCTTCTTCTCCTTCTTCTTCTTCTTTTCCTTCTCCTTCTCCTTCTTCTTCTTCTTCTCCTTCTTCTTCTTCTTCTTCTTCTTCTTCTTCTTCTTCTTCTTCTCCTCCTCCTCCTCCTTCTCCTCCTCCTTCTTCTTTTCCTCCTCCTCCTCCTTCTCCTCCTCCTCCTTCTTTTCCTCCTCCTCCTCCTTCTTCTGTTCCTCCTCCTCCTCCTCTTCCTCCTCCTCCTTCTATTTCTTCTTTGAATATTGATATCTTGTATTTTGAGGGCAGCTAGATGGGCACAGTGGATAGAGTGGTGTGCCTAGAGTTAGGAAGGCTCATCTCTGTGAGTTCAAATATGGCCTCAGACATTTACTAGCTATGTGACCCTAGGCAAGTCACTTTACCTGCTTTGACTCAGTTTCTTCATTTGTAAAATAAGCTGGAGAAGGAAATGTCGAACCATTCAAGTATCTTTGACAAGAAAACTCCAAATGGGGTCATGAAGATTTAGACATGACTGAACAATAACAATCTTGTGTTTTTATACCACTTTTAATTCTGAATAGTTCCCTCCCTCTTCCTTGAATCTAGGTGAGCCATAGAGAAGGGTCATTTCTAATGAGGAATTTCTTAGTTTTGTTTGTTAACAAAATGTGGGCAAGTGACCTTGGGCAAGTTGCTTCTCACTGTAAGTTAACTTCTCAGTTTTCTAAGCAACTTTCTCATACTCTGAGTTACAGAGAAGGTGCTGACTTGTATTGGTAGAGGGAATTTCCTCACTTGGGAGTTCTCTATGCCAATGAAATTGGAGGTGCAGTTCTTAGCCCTATCTCTAACAATCACAGGATCGCAGATTTTGATCTGGAAGGGATCTGGCGCAACCTCTTTATTTCATAGGTGAACAAATTGAGGCCCAGAGGAGGTAAGAGACTTGCCCAAGGTCACAGAGGTAGTAAAAGTTGGACCTCAAACCCAGGTCCTTTGGCTCTAATTCTAGCAGTCTTTCACAGTACTACATAGCTCCTCATTTAGGGAAGACAATGACATATGGATACTTTGACTAAAAGTTAGACTTTGGTCTTTAGCAGGAAGAGTACCATGGAGAAAATTCATATCCATATTTCATATGCAATATGGTATAATTTTCATCTCCAGCAAGAATTTTTGGCCTTGCTTTAAAGTCCTGAGTCAATATTTGCATTTCTGCCTTTACACTCCAATTTCCAGCAGGAATCAGGCTTAGTAAACACTGGGTAAATATCTCTTAGTTTCTCAGAAACTTTGGAGGAATAACAGAATTCTAATAACCCAGATGTGGCACATGAGTATATACTCTACCATATTTCTGAGTGTTGGGCCAGAGACATGAAGAACAGAGGGAAGGCCTAAAGAGTGAATGGAATGGGGGAAAGGTAGCTCTATATTCCATAATACCCTTCAACCTTTTTCTACCACAGGGAAAAGCCTAGAGAAGACTTCTTCAGTCATGAATAGAGAAACTGTGATCAGTAAGGAATCACAGATCTTCGAGGACTTCTTGGACCCTCCATCAGGGGAGTCCTTCCTATTCCTCCTCTATGACTCTGCTTTGGGATCCTTCCTAGAATTTCTCCTTCTGTATTGAATAAATAGACTCCCTAAGATTTCCCACTAGGCTCCACGCAGATCTTTGATGATGTCTTTATAAAGTTCGTTGTGTTCAGGGCCCCAGAGAATACTAAAGGGGAATTAAAATTTTTGGCCTTTAGAAAAATAGAATGACCAAGCTGGAGGAGATCTTAGATATCTTAGGTCCAGTTTAACTTTCTACCCTAGCAAGACTCCTCTTTATGTCTCCGATAAGTGGCCAATCCAGACTCTGCTTAGATACTTCCAATGATGGTGGCCTCATTACCTTGAGAGTGCCTAGTCCATTCTATTTCTGGAGAGGTCTATTAGGAAGCTCCTGTTCAGCTTGGGCCAGATATGTTTTAGGGAACTCCTTATATGGAATCTTTTTCTACCCATGCAGATTAGCACTCACTCTGCAATTTATACCATGTAGCATTTATAAATTTATAATAATATATTACAACATATGCTTTTAGAGACTTGCCTAGGAAACTGAGGGACTGCGTGATTGCCTAGGGTCACATAAGCAGTATGTGTTAGAGGTGAGACTTGGCTGAGGTCTTGGCTGAGGCAAACCCTCTATTCAATACATAACATATGGCATCTTCCTCATATTGGGCCCAATCTGCCTTTCTGTAGCTTCTACCCACTGGTTCTGTCTCAGCCTGGGGAATAATAGAGAACAAGCTGAATGTCTTTACCTTATAGATTTAGAAAAAAATGACAGGGACAGCACAAAGGAGAACCCAAAAGTCAGGGTATATTTGGATGGAGAAGTTGACCTCGCTCATCACTATGAAGTAAAATTGTAGACAGAAAGACTAGCTCAAAGTGGTGGAATCTTCCAGATTCAACTGTTTATGGGAAGTATCTTCTCTGGGTACAATAGAGGAGCTCTGGCACACTGCCTGGCACTGCCCTCTCACATTGCTTCTCTTCTCTCAGCCCAGAGTATATCTTCTAGGGGCACAGCTAAATATTGGGGGCCTTTATATAAAAGCAGTCCAATGATAACCCTCTATCACCACTAAAATACAGGGGCTGTTTGGGTAGCATGTACACTGGTGGGGGGTAGAGAGGGAGGGAAGGAGAAAGAGACAGACAGAGACACACACACACAGATGGAGAGAGAGAGAGAGAGAGAGAGAGAGAGAGAGAGAGAGAGAGAGAGAGAGAGAGAGAGAGAGAATGCTGTTGACAGTGACAGTTTCCCTGACTCTTTTCCTCACGTCTAGTCATCACTCTTTGCTCTTTCCCCATGCAGACTAGAACCCAGGCAACAAATCCCTTGAAGCTGTGTGACTGATTGTTGGGGGGAGGCAGCTATTTCCTGGGAGTCCAGAAGGTTTGGCAGAAGTGAAGGGTCCAGTCCAAGTCCTAGATCCTCTGCAGCTTAAATGTCATTCGCTAGCAGCCTGGAAATATCACTTAGGGAATTAGTAGAAACTGAGAATGGGTAGCAGGCTGGTTGGGCTCTCAGAGCCCGCTTTGGTCTCTGGGTCAGCGCTGTTTGGATTGCAAATCTGGCGTGGTGACAGCCTTGTCATGTTTCTCTATTCAGCAGTGCACTAGCCTCCTACTCTGAGTGTCTCTGGTCTGTTAATTCTGGGCACATTGCACACCATAAAGCTCATGTCTTTGAGATTCATAAACTTTAAATGGTTCTGGAGTTTAATGAAATAGGGAGAGAGCCCAGACCGTCTTTGTGCATCTTTTCCAACCCACAATCATCTCATTGTGCTGCCTAGACCATAACCACACTGTAATCAGCCCTGAGTGGGAGTGTGTCCTCATTCTTGCCTCAAGGTTCTCTTGGACAGGCTTCTCTGACCTTTGTGCCCTAAGAGAAGGGCCCCTACATACCGGGAATCTCTCCTCTTGTTCTAGCATAGACAGATGCCATCCTTTGTTGCTGGGTTGGACCACCCAGGGTGGAAAGAAATATGGGAAACAGTATCTAGATGGGGATCTGGGGTTATTTACTTCTTGACATTCCTGGTCTTGAGCAAAATTATGAATTAGTTAAAATCAGTCTGTAGGGGCTTCCAACCTGCCACTTTTAGGTATTCTTCCTAAATTAAATGTCCTCTTAGGATCTTCAGTCCCCTGGACCTGTCCTCCCTAGTAGCTTCACTCCCTACCACCCAGGCATTTTCTCTGCTATGCTCCCTATGCATGGAGCTTCCCCCAAATTCTATCATATCTCCACAGGGCCCCAGGGTGAGTACCTAATAATCTAATCAACTAATAGGGCCTGGTAGTTTTACATGAAAAGGGTAGGGGGCTACTTGCTGTTAACATGTATGAATTGAACAGGGGCCTTTCAGCTTTGTTTACTAACACATCAGTGACTGGAAAGGTATGTTTTTCAGAGGAAAAGTGAAGAAGGAAATATCATGCATAGCAGAGCCACGTGAAAGACATTTTGGGACAAAAGAGACCTTAAGATGTCTCTGAAATCACACTGCTTTGTAAGTCAGCTATGCTTCTGACATACAGGGCAAGTCCTGTCTCTGGAGTAAAGATTTCTCTCTGGCCTGAGGAACTGAGGTCTGTCCTCCTGGTTTGGATGAGGGCAAAACCTGAGATGGTGGCATCGAGGCTTCCCTTTACCCTCCTTCTTCATCCCCTTCACAAACTATGAGTTCAAAAAGCTACTACACAAATTCAGGATTAGGATAACTATGGCTAAACAATAATTCATGTAAAAAAGATATGGAACTTTCATCTCAATGCGAATCAATATTAATCAATCAGCATGCATTTATTTAGTGCCTACTGTGTGCCAGGCATGATGCTGGGCTTTAGGGACATGAAGACAAAAGTAGAACAGTTCCTGTCCTTGAGGAGCTTACAATCTATTTGGGGGAGACCACATGTACACATTTAATCATATACAAAATAGGTTCAAGATAATTTTGTACAAGGTACTAGTAGTTGAGTGTGTCAGGAAAGGTTTCATGTAGAAGGGGGTGCTTGATCTGAGTCTTGAAGGAAAGGAGGAATCTTGAGAGGCAGAAGTGAAAAATGAGTGTACCCTACGCCTGGAGGGATAGACTATACAAGGCACAAAGATGGGAGATAGAGTAGAATAGATGAGGAATGGCAAGAAGGCAGGTTTGGTTGGACTCAAGTGTATGTGAAGGGAAGCAATGTGTAATAGGTCTAGAAAGTCACTGGGACTGAGCCAAAAACAATGTTTGCCAATGGGAACTCAGGGGCAGGGAGGTCAGGATGGAATTTGACTCTTCAAGGCTAGTTATGGGAATGGTTCCCTTCCAGGGTCCAAACTATAGTCTAGAGAACACTGAATGAATTCAAATTTAATAAACATTAATTTAGCACTAATTTATCATTAATTTGCAAATTATTGTGTTTGGTCATAGGAGAAAAAAACGAGACTTACTCTTTTCCCTCAAGAATCATACAGTTTAGTAGAGGAAAACTATAAACAAAACGAGAGAATGCAGGAAGTGTCTAGAAAAAGCACAAAGTGATGGTAGAGGTTAGAGGAGAGATTATTCCAGCTTTTTTTTGGGGGGGGGTGGTAGTGGTAGTGGTGAATCAGGGAAGGTTTTGTGGAGGATGTGACTAGGCTCAGTCCTGAAGGAGGCAAAGAACTTCAACAACCTATAGAGATGATGGTAGTGATGGTGGAGAGGGCATTCCAAGAGCAAGATGTGAGCAAAGGGATGGAAATAGGTGTAGCTGAGACAAGTTCTTGGAACTTTGAGTTGTTTAGTTAAACTGCAATATAGAATAAAAGGGAGTAGTGGGAGAAAAGCCTGGAAACTTAGGTTGGAGACTGTGGAAAATGTTGATGATGATGATGATAGGAGCAAAGATGATATGCCAGGTGAAGGAATTTGGACTTATTTAGTCACTGAGAGAGAGGCGTGTTAGGGTCAGATATATACGGGGGCCTGAAAATACACAAGGGAGGGATTTGAATGCTTGTTGGAGTACAGTGCATAGAAAATGAAACAGATGGGATGAAATGAGATCATCTCTCAGTGACCTGCTGTGAGCATGATGCTGTGCTGGACATCGAGGACATGGGGCTCATGCAGGCGCAAAATTTAATTTTTGTTACTCTTGCTCTTGTGAGATCATTGTTGCTAAATAAATAATCTGAGATTTGACCCACGTCTGTCTTATCTCTTTTGTGGTCCCCAAATTTACAAAAGTGGCCAAAGTCCCGAAAAATAGATAAAATGTATGGAAATAGGAGCCATGGTTTACCCAACCCTATGTGTGTGTATGCATGGGTGCGAGCACACCTCTGTGTGTGTGTGTGTGTGTGTGTGTGTGTGTGTGTGTGTGTGAGAGCATGCACATGTAGAAACTGTGTGTGTGAATAGAACTTTTCTATGTTTGGATGTATTTATTTGCCATTAGGAAGGAGGAACTTGACCAAAATTGAAAAAGAGCTGGTTTTTTTTTTCTGCTCTGTGTTGAACTGCAATGGGTACTGGCTAGATTTGGTAGATGGAATAGTTTATAACTATAATATCTGCTAGATCTGATGATCTCTTGTCCCTTTTCATTAAAGTGTCCTGTTGACTGAAGATTACGTTTTTCCTTTGAGAAGTATATTGTATTGGAAGAAAGGGCAGGGAGGCCTCATAAGTCAGCTGAAAGGCAGTGTGGGGACCTCTCCCTGCCCCCACCCCCACCCCACTCCCTCCTGCTCAGAGTATGCTGAGGTTTGCTTGCTTTTGCTTCAATAACATCTCCTAATAACCTCCTCTCCCCATTTAACTAAAATGAAAGATAAAAAGACTTTGAAAGGATCTCCTTCTGTTAGTCTCACTCTCCAGAAAGAGTGGCCATGGCCAGATAACAAGACTTAGAAGGACCAAAGGTATTGCCTACAGGGTAATGGAAAGGGCCTAGAGCAGCATGAACAGGCTGCTACAACTATGACACACTTCAAAGATCAGAAGTAAGTGATTTCAATGAAGAATTGTATGACAGAAGAATGACCTTTCCAGATGTTGGGAGAATATGAGACAGAACCTCCAGCATATTTGGTGGGCCTTCTATAGTTAACTTTTGGGAGGTCATGGATGAGAGGGGCATGGGTCCATATGTAGAGACTGTAAGATTTATCATTAGAGGTAGCTCCCAAATCTGTGAGATCACTGATGCATTTGAGTATGGAAATGACTTGAGGATTTCCTCATGGTTCCCCCTGCCCCAGGTATCTTTCTCTTCTGACTTTTGGAAGGAGCTGCTATAGTTAAAGAATTCATCACCATGTGGCCAGAGTGCTGGTACTGAGTCTTTCTGTATGGTAGAGGTGGAAGATAGCTGATAGACAGCTAGCATGCTCCACTGATATTCTCAGGAGAATGGAAGGAAGACCCCTGGCACCTTGGGTGGACCCTCTGGAGTGAACCAATGGGAGGACATGGACAAGAGTTGCACAGATGGGCTGACATGGGCAGGTGGTAAGCTTTGGCTTTGGCTGGAATGTCCACATTGGTGAAATCACAGATTCACTCCATTATTTAGAAGGATTGGGTGTATCCATACAAAAGTGGTAACCTTCACAACTTGAATTTCCTTTTCTTTCTTCCCCTCCTCCCCCACCTCAACTAAAGGAGAAATATATTTCCATTATAGAATAAAAGAAAAGTAGCTTTTCTGGGGGCAAGAGACAGGATAGAAAGTAAGGACAGGGAAAAGGAGATAAGGGGAAAATGGATGAGTCTGAGGCTTTAGGGATGCAGAAGGCAAAGAGATCCATTTGCTCTCTGAACCATTTTGCTCTCAGCCTGGACATTATTCTTGGGAGTCCTAGTCACACAGAACAACTGATTATTGTCTGTTCTTTGTCTCAAGGGTTTTACAGAGATGAGTGATTTATATCCCGACTCTTGCCCTCAGGCCCTTTATGTTCCAATTAAGGTTTTGGGAGGAGGTGATAAAATGATGCCACCTCCAGGACTGTGCCTGAAGCTGTAACTACAGTAGATGAGTAGTATCTCAACCCTGAACAGTGTGATCAGAACCGGACAGTAGGCTATCGAATGACAGAGGCTTGATTTTTATTCCATATACTTCACTCTCCTCCTTCTTACTTTGTGCATATTCCCTATTCCAAAACCATGGAATAAAGTACTACAAAGGAACCCATAATTAGGACTATATCTCTCTCAAACTGCCCCAGCCACCATTACCTTGTATTTATTTGGTATATCCTGATTTATGTACATGTTGTTTCCCCCAATAGAGTGTAAGCTCCTATCACAGTACCTGACACATAGTAGATCTTTAATAAATGCTTATTGATTGATTGATTTTGAGGATGTCACACTTCCTTATCTGTTATAACTCCCGGGCAAAGGCAATTCTTCCCATGGCAGATTGCTTTCTTCGACCCAGAGCTCCAACACCCATTTTGGTAGGTGTGGGTTCACATCTGATTGGGCTCCACCTTTGAAGACAATCCAGCAAGTTCTATCTTGTGGCCAGGATTTGCTTAATGGGTTCCTTCCAGTTATTGCATAACAATCTCATGCAGAAGAATATAAATCCAGGGACTGCAAGGCAGCTATGACTCTCCTTTCCTTCAGCCATCATTAGTTCCTGAGGCTGTTTGGGGCAGCAGCAGAGAGAATGAAGACCGTCCTGCTAAGTGTTCTCCTAGGGATGTTCACTATGTTAAAGGCACAACCGGTGATTTCTGAAAAGAAATTTGATTTAGTAAAGGTAATATCTGTGTCTTGGCTTGGGGGTGAATATGAAGGCTACTGTCAGCGGGAAACAGCAGGGGCGGGGGGCGGGGACTTGGTTAAGGTTTGCCCAGGGTGGGCAGTCACTGCCCAGGCAGTTTCTCCACACGGCGGGGGTGGGGAACTTTCTGGGCCACCCCAGCCTTCCCTACCAGAGTTCTTGTAGCTTTTGAGACCTGTCCTGCTCAGGTACCACTTTAAAAGGGAGGAAGAAAAAGGAGATTATAACCGGGAAACAAATTTTACGCCTTGGTCAAAGAGCATCTCCAGGAAAATAGTATCTACTGAAAAGTTCTAGGGGTGAAATGGAAAGAAGAATGGATGGGGTTTCCAGAGCCTGTCCATTACGTTATTGCTCTTCTCTGTCTCAGGGCAGCCACATTGAGGAGAGTCTAACTTTCCTTTTTTTTTTTTTTTTTGTTGAGGAGATCAGGGTTAAGTGACTTGCCTAAGGTCACACAACTAGTAAGTGTCAAAGGTCTGAGGGCAGATTTGAACTTGGGTCCTTCTGATTCCAGGGCTGGTGCTCTATCCACTGAACCACCTAACTTTCCCTGGGGGAAATCTAACTTTCCCAGAAGCCATTCAGGCTGTAGTTTGCCTGACTTATCTCTCTCTCATCCACTCAGACTCAGGGACATTCTTTGTCGGGTTACACAGATAGTATTCTCATGGACTTAAAGGGAAGGCTTTGGGGTACAAAGGAAGAGAATACTGGTTTGGGGGTCAGAAGATTAGGGTTTAAGTCCCAGCACTTCAACTTGCTATCTGAGTGATTTTAGCCAAATTTGGTCTCAGTTTCCTCATATGTAAATTGAGGGGTTATTCTAGACAACTTCCGAGGTTCCTTCCAGCTCTGAATATATAAGAATGAGAATAAAATACTATTTATAATAGAAAAAAAGCTGGAAAAAACTGTCTTCCACAACTGGGCAATGGCTGAATTAAATGTGTTCTATGAAAATAAGAGAATATTCCTGTTCATAAGGAATGTGTCTCCAAACCACGTTTGGAAAGAGTCTCCATGTTGCTTCTCTAGACCATAGTCATGATGTATGTAGTCATTCTTGCCTCAGTGAGAAAGGCCAATAAGACTCATGGGATCTTTACCTGTAAATTGCAGAGTTGTCTTCCCTGTACTCTCTGGGGGAAATAAGTAGTCTTCTTCCACATAAGCTATTCACTTCAGTTTTCAGGCTTCTGGTATGAAATTGGAATATCCTCCAATTCTGACTTCTTTTTGAAGCAAAAAGGGACCAAGAGGTTGGGAGCTGCAGTTGTGATACCGGTGGAAAATAATATAAGAGTAAAAACTATTTATGACAAGTAAGTTGACACTTTTTGTTGGCAATACTCTCTCAGGCTAGTTGTATTGATGAAATGTCAACTACTTTATTATAGGCAGTAAGGAGAAAATGAGTCTGAGACATCATGCCAGAAAAATTTAATGGATTAAGAAACCAAGTATGATTCTAATTGAATGAAAGTTAGACTCTCATTGGTCCATTAGAATAAATAATTTCAGAATTCAGATTTAGGTGCTGTTCTTGTTGATTTCCCTATTGGACCCTCTGTCCAGTACTTTTCATATAGAGATTCTTCTCTCTTCCTCATACTCTAATTGTAGCTTGGTCCTTGGTTTCCTGAAAAGTCTTTATACTTTCTCAGTCACCCATTCCACTTTCTTACTCCTTTAGCTAAGTAAGGCTTTCTACTGTAATGGAAAGCACATTGGCTTTGAAGTAAGAAAAGGCCTAGGTTTGAATCCTGTCCCTGATAACTTACCAGGTCTGTGAAATATGAAGACTTCACTTAGCACTCTGGAACTCACTTTTCTCATCTGTAAGATGGAGATAATAATGCTTGCAATAATTGACAGGGTTGTGGTAAGGCAAGTGCTTTCTAAATCTTATATTGTGTCATAAATGTGGGCAATTGGTAACTATCTTAATATCTAATATTTTCTAAAACATTTGAGCTACACTCTTTACTTTTTCTTAATTTCCTCCACTGTAGCCTAAATTCTTGTTTTCTTCTATTTGTTCCCTTTTTTCTTAGTGCCAGAGATATCTTGGTACTCTTTAGTGGCATAGTCAGGCCTCCTATGTCCAGTCACAGTCAGCTATCAGTCTATAAGTCATTATTAAATAGGACATATAGGCTGGTATACATGTTCACACATCAGTCCTAGTATAGTTCCTGTCACCTAATAGACATTTAATACATGTTTGCTAACTGACTGACGTGCAAGATATGCATTTAAGGACACTTCCCTTTAACTCCCTCTTAGTTGTCTCTCTTTTTGCTCATCTGCTACCTCAAAGCCCTTACTTGGATGATAAACTTATTCTCCCTGGAATGTGACAAAGGGAAATGACATTCAAGGCCCCGCCATGTTACACTGGTCCTCTATAGGACAAGCAGTACCCTTGTCCCCCTCAGGTTGGGCTGTGGTAAGCTTCAGCACAGGCAGCTTGCCTAGCCCTGCGCAGCTCCTTGGCCTGTCAGTAGCTCCCTTCTGAAGGTTTTTGCCCAAGCATTTAGCAGAGATATTCCTGCCCGAGATCTTCAGTGAAGAGGTCTCGGGAGTGGGGATATGAAAGGATCATAAGGGATGGTGTTGGAAGAAGATTCTTTTGGGAGATTTTCTGGGAGGAGAATTGGCCTGACAGCTGTTCTGTGTCCCTGTAGATCGCACGAATGTATTCAGGAAGATATTTTGGGTAACCAAGTGGACATGCCAGGGAAGTTTGCATTTTCTAGTAAGTACCATCAATAATCTTGGGGACTTGCTTAGTCTCAGCAGGGTGGGTTGGTTCATCATTCTTCTACTATTGCATTGGGATCCATAGCTAAGACCTTGACCTTTTAATTTCTTAGCTCCAGGGGCTGGTTCTATCCCACGGGATCACTAACTCCACCCCATCATTTCCCCTGAGTTTGACTATCTGATCTTGTCACATTCCATTAAGATTGTAGTTCTAGAGCTGGAAGGGGCCTTAGAAGCCATCTAGTCCATCTCCCTCCCCCTTTTTACACATGGAGAAATAGGCCCAAGGAAGGGAAGTGACTTGTCCTACTAGTAGTACGACTCACAGGTAGTAAGTCTCAGAGGCAGGATTTGAACCCACCTCCTCTGACTGCAAAGCCAGTTCTCCTTCCACTGTATCATATTATCTTTATGCTCTGGAAAACATCAGGCCTTTTGTCCTTCTTTTCTATTTCACTTGTCTCTCCTCCCCACAGAGTTCTCTCTCCTTTTCCTTCCTCCCAAAATCCCAAATAAATACCTCCAAGGTCCTGGGTTATTGGAACACCTGGTAGCTAGTTCTCCCCATACACTCATGTAGGGGTTTTTAACCCCTCCTTTCTATTGGGTTAATTTTTGATTTAGGCCTCCCAACATCAGATTCAGAAAGCTATGCTCTTTGAATCCAATAATGGTACCCTGGTCACACTTTTAGATTTGATGGTTACAGCCCTCTTGCAATAGGGTCTGCATGAAGAGGAAAAGGGGGGCTGGATAGATCTGGGGGAAAATCATTAAAGAGGATCACCCACATAGGCAGGGGCAGAAGTTTAATTAGCTGCCAAAGAACCCAGTGGGGAGCATGGGGCAAGGAGCAGGTGGGTGAATAGTGCCCAGTTGCTCCTTAAGTTTCCTTTCTTACTATTTTGAAATCTGGCACTGCCCTCTAGGCTTGGGAGGAGATTCCTATCCTCAAAACTTAAGAATCCTGCCACCTACCTTTCCAATAACTCAGCCCACCCCGAAGGAACTTCTTTGGAAATTAATTTGCTTCGGATGAACTTGTGAACCCTGTCTCCCTACCTCAGCTGGAGCCCTAGGTTGCATTTCTCTCTATGTCTGGGACATCATTCACTTTTTCTTTTCTTTATTTCTTTATTACATTCATTAAAATTTTTTTAAAAGTTTCAAATTCTTTCCCTCCCTCCTGCCCCTCCCCTACCCATTGAGAAGGCAAGCAATACAGTATTAATCATACATGTTAAGCCATACAAAACATATTTCCATTTTTTTGTTGGTTTTCACTTCTTCATGACCCCATTTAGGGTTTACTTGGCAAAGATTCTGGAGTGATTTGCCATTTCCTTCTCCCACTCATTTCCCAGATGAAGAAGCTGATGCAAACAGAATGAAGTGACTTGCCCAGGGTCACACAGATAGCAAGTGTCTGAGGTTGGATTTGAACTCAGGAAGATTCATCTTCCTGACTCCAGGCCTGGCACTTTATCTACTGTGCCACTAGCTGCCCATTTCCATATTAGTCATGTAAAACAAAAAAAAAAATAAAAAGCAAGAATCATAAAATGAAAAAGGTATGCTTCAATCTATACTCAGTTCACCAATTCTCTCTCTGGAGATGGATAGCATTTTTCATCATGGGTCTTTTGGAACTGTTTTGGATCATGGTATTAATCAGAGTAGTTGAGTCTTTCAGAATTGGTCATTGTTAAAATATTACTGCTTCTGTATCACTTCACTTTTCAATGTGCTACTGCATATATATGTCATTTCATGTAAACTTTACTAAAAATTTTCTCCACCTTAGAGTCTGTCTATTTCTCTGTCTTCTAAGTGGGGACAGGTGACTTGGAGGAATCCAAAGACTCTATGTGCTTGGCAAATAGCTATAGTAGCCATGGTCTGGGGTAGGAAGTGACTGGTGGAATCTCAAATCTGGGAAATTGGGATGAGAGGTTCTCATACTTTGTAATGAGGTCAGTTGCTTTAAAGATACAGCAAAAGTAAGAGTCTAGCATTCTACCACTTTTTTTTTAAATTGGTGAATTTTATTTTGAGAAAAGAGAGAAACAAAAACCGAACAAATTAAAAAAAAAGATGATTGCTGGAAAGCAATTAAACCAAACAATGCAAAAGGGTGGTTGCAAATGATTGCACAAGCAACCTTGTACTTTTACTGTTTGTTGAAAGGCAAGAAGGTTGTGTCTGAGTTTTAACAAGGTAACTAGTAATGCCACTCATGTTTAAATCTGGGTTTGATTGCATTTTAAGATGGTTTTTATTTATGGAGTTGTAACTAGAAAGTCTAGATTTTTTTTTGGCTATGCTTCTATTGCTCTATATTGCTTTAGATCTTCCTGTGTATCTTTGAATTCTTCATATCTCTCTCTATACAGAACGATAATAATATATTATGTCCATATGCCACAATTTATTTAGCCATTCCTTAATTATTTAATGCATAGTTTATTTTCAGCTTTTTTCCTTTTATAAACAATGCTACTTTGAATATTTTTGTATAGATAGGCTTTTTCTTCTTATCAATTAGTTTCTTATTTTCTATATAAAACTAAGAGAGGGTTAACTAGATCAGAGGGTATGAATATTTTGATAACTTTTTATTGTATATTGTTTTATTGTATAGTCCTTTATTACTTTCTAAACCAGACAAGCCAATTCATAGTTTCACCAGCAGCGTATTAGTATGTCTCATTTCACATAGTCCTAACACCATTGACTATTTTCATCTTTTACAGCCTTTGTCAATTTGATGCATCTCTCCTCTTACCATACATTGTCTATGTTATTTTGCTTTGTTTTCAGCTTAGTTATTTCAAATATTAAAGGCTAATATCTCTTTTTTTTTTCTTTTACAGGGTCTAGGGAAGCATATGTGACAGAGACAGACTATAAGACTTATGCCATAGTGAATGTTTCCGTCCTAAAGAAAGGAATGAGACTTAATGTCTTGAAGTTTTTCAGTATGTACTGGGACCACAGAGCTGGAGTCGAGGGGATTGTGACCTGAAGGAAGCACAGTGGATGTGGGAGATATGAAAAAAGAAATGGAAAAGCAGAATGATCAGTTTGTCCTCAATGAGGCTGAGCCTCCACTTAGTCTCAAATATAGATTGCCATGGTGGGGGGTGGGGGGAATGTAGCACAAATAGCCTTCTTCAATTATAAGACCAGCTCCTAACTCCTCAGATCAGGGTTTTACATTTGCTGTTCCCCAAACACTTAACCTTCCTTTCTCTGTAGTCCAGAAGGGAGGGAGAGAATTAGTGGTGTCCGTCTTGGGAAACCAGTGATGTGCTCTGTAAAGCAATAGTAATACAACTTCTGATGGAGAAGGCTGATTGCCATCCTTTGCTCCTTGATTAGCCCAGTTCCTAGGATGATATTTTATTTTAACCTCCTACCATTGGGAGCATTGGCTCCTTAGCGTTATGATTCCTTATTTCCTCCTTCTGTAAGACATTTGCCCGTCCCCTATTTTTTGCAATCCTTAAATGGTTCCCTAATTCTAAGTAAACCCATTTATGTTATATGCTTTGTTCATAGGTCGAGCCTTGGTGAATATTGATAAAGGTTTGAAAAGATTAAGAGAAATCAGTGAAAATATTGGGATCTCCAGGGATAATATATTCATGTTAATCTATGATGGTAAGAACACTTTTACCTTTCCTGGGGGAAGAATCACCCTACTCTGAAACACTGGAGTCTTTTAAGACTCTGGAACCCCTTTACTCTCTCTGCCTCTCACTGACTTTTCTTTCTTTTCTTAGATACATGTGTGAAGATGTTAAAGAAGGTGAATCCCTTTCTATCAGTTACTCAGTGAAATTGACAGCAAGAGAGACGTGACTTCTGTAGCCAAGATGCTGGCACCACAGTGATACAACATAACTGCTTGGCATTTGATGGGAAAAGTTTTTTCTTTTTTCTTTCCTTTGTTCCTATATATGACAAGGAACAAAGCATAAGGGGAAAATGTTCTAACTCTGAAAATATGGAGGTGTTCATAGAAATAACTTTGAAAAATGTCTGGGGGTGTAGTCTGCTCTTTAGAGGAATTTATGGCCAACAAGTATGGATTATGCTAAAGTAGAGCAGGTGCAACAGTGCTTGGATAGGGAAGAAAGGGAGAGGTAGGATCTATTCCATTTATATTTAGGGAAGTATGAAACCTTTCTTCCATCTGCTACCTTTTGCTTGTGAGCAAACCATTTCACTTTATTTTCCCTTTTGTTACAAGCACTGTCCAGGAGATATACTCCTATATTCTGCTAGCCTCCTGGGTCTATTGAGGGCAGCGAGAGGATGCTCTAGAACATGGTAGCACCAGAAAGTTGTCTTTCAGACTCATTTAGGTACATCAGGTATTTGTCCTATTCTGGAGGCAGGAGTTGGTCTCTGTGGCATTTGCTCTCAATTCTATTTTTCAGTAGTGACCCATGATGGGGATCTCTTTATCCAAGATCCTCAAAATAGCCCAAACCAATTTTTATTTGCCTGCTCTGAACATATCAGAAAGTGGGTACTATTTATTATCTAACAGCTCTGTTTTCTAGCAAACGATGAAAAGACTCAGACATTTTGGTTGTCTACATGAACGCCAAGAAACAGGGGGTCAGATAATTTCCATCTAAAAACACCAGAATAAATTGTCTTAAGCCAGTGTTCTAGGGAAGCTGAGGGCATTTGTGCATCTAACCCCATTTTGATGGGTTTCTTCTTACTTCTTATGTAGGTTGAATGGGAAGGAGAATGCAAAGGTTGTTTCTAGGGAAGACTAATTAGTTCTAATTCAAATCATCAGTGTTCCTTGGAAAGGGATTATTGCCAAAATGTAATCAGAAATTGGTCGTGCCAATTTCATATCGCTTATGGTTTTATGAAGTTTCCTCAGTGATATATACTATTCTTGCCTTGACAGATACTTATTAACCTCAGTCCCAAGTTGTTTGTACATGCACAACAGAATTCCTTCTATGCTTTCTGTGTTGCAGGATAATCCGTAGAGGAGCGTGTTTTGGTTGCCGGTGGAAAAAGTCACCTACCCTGCCTCCAAGGATTCACAGATTTGATCATCCTTTTGCTCTTTCTCCATCTTTCCATCCCTTTGTCCTTTTTCATATCCCCAACCTCTCTCATGGACTTAGTCTCGGTACTGAATAAACGTATATTCCAAACTGCTCTGTATGTGCTGTATGCCTTCTGGATGGGGCTGGAAGCCATTCTTGGGGTCCAGATTTAATGACCATTAACCCTCATGGGAGAGTCTCTAGACAAGCAATGTTTTTGCTTGTTCATTAAAGTGATAGTGTGAATAACAGTGCATTACAATGATCTAAATGACTATTTTATTCCCAAAATGGGGCACAATTGAGCTGATGGAGCTGCTATATATTGGGCTTTCTGACTGAACCATAGTGGTTACTATCTTGTGTCATTTCTCTTTTTGCATGTCTTTGTCCTGGGCTGTACCCAAGTATAGAAAATTTGTAATCATGTTGCACTAAAAAAAAAAAGCTAGAGAGTGAGAATCCTGGAATTTTTATTTTGGTTTGGTGGCATCACATTTTTCTCCAGACTTTTAAAAAGCTCTTTTCTGTCTGTTTATATAGCCAAAAAAGGAAGCCAAGGCTAGATCTCTCCTGGACGCTACCGGCAAAAAAGCCCGAAGTAAAGACATCATAACAGGGGCTTACAGACCTAGTCAGTTGTTTAAAGAGAACAATCCAATGACATGTTGAAAATGAAGATGCCCCCAAAGGCATAGGTAACTAGATGGTGCAGTGTTCGACTTGGAATCAGAAAGACCTGAGTTCAAATTCTGCTTCAGATACTTACTGGTTGTGTAGAGCTAAGGGAAAGCACTTAACTTCTCAACTTCAGTTTACTCATCTGTAAAATAAAAAGAATAATAGTACCTACCTTATAGCACTATTGTGAGGATCAAATGAAATACTACTGTATACATAATTTGCGAAACTTGAAGTGCTATATAAAGTGCGGTATATTATTAGCTAAGATGAACCAAAAGGCAAGTGTACTTTACGAGAATGAAAGGATTTGTTTCTTTCCAGCAATATTTTCAGAGGACTGAATTAATCATAGTATTATATCTAAGGATGGAAGAAACCTTAGAGTTCATCTAGTCCATTCCCTCGTTTTACAGCCCAGAAAACAGGCATGGCAGAAAGGCTAAATGACCCTTGCCCATGGTCACACACCTAGCAAGGTCTCAGTTAATTCCAGATCCTGGTTTTTTTTTTTTGCCACTACACCAAGCTGCTTTAGGTAGCTAGATTATTGTTGCTGTTGTTTGTCCTTCCTTTTTGAAGAGGACCATGCTATCATGAAGGTGATGCCATGACTTGCAGTTGAATTGGATTTAAGTGAGGGAGGACTGTGCTATGTCACCAACCTTACTTTCTCCTCCAGAGCCATCTGGGTACAGTGACAAGATATAGATCAGGATGACTGGAGATGGCCCTATATGCAGTGGGAGACCTTGACCTTTTTAAGCTAAGGTATTTCTGAATTCTCATTTTTGACTGAGGCAGTGCCTATTTAGTGATTAAGGCTAAGAAATAAATGAGCCAAGGAACGGCCCCTTTTAACTAATAAAAAAAATCAATCTGGGAGGGGGAGCCCTTACGGTTTCTGGCCAAAACAGAAACAATTCTATTTCCATTCATTCTGAGCCATCAGGGCTCAAACAATGACCACAAAGTGGTCTTGGACAGGGATCTATAGTTGGCCAATCAATGAGAGCCAGAGTGAATTGGGTTTAAGGCATGGTCTTTAAGAAAGAAATCTATTCTGTAAATCCCAAGATATCTTGTTTGGTTTTAGCCATCAAAATTTACATTTCTTTGGGCAGAGCACCCACCGGTAAGGGTTTGATACCCTATGTGGACAGAGGGAGAGGAAGGAGAGAAAAGGAGGGAAGGGAAAGGAAGGGGAGGGAAGAGAAGGGAAGAAGGAAGAAAGGAAGGAAGGAAAGAAGGAAGGAAGGAAGGAAGGAAGGAAGGAAGGAAGGAAGAAGCTGCATTTCCCAACTGGAACTGGCCAGTTGAGTCTCCAGTGGGGCAGCTTGAATTATTCACAGGTTGTTGTTTGTCCTTCATCCTTGAAGAGGACCATGATATCAGGAAGGTGATGCCATGATTTGTAATTGAATTATAATTAAGTAAGGGAGGGCTGTGCAAAGTCACCAGCCTCACTTTCTCCTCTAGAGCCATCTGGGTCCAGTATAGATCAGGCTGACTGGAGATAGCCCCCAGGTAGCTAGATTAGAGGATACTTAAAAATAGTAGGTCTACTATTTCCTCTACATACTTTTCCATAATTCTTTGACAATTCATTCTCTGCATGCAAGAAGAAACCAATAGAGCTTGTTCTTTGAATGTTCTTGGTTTCTTATTTAATACTTTCCCCCGACTCCCCCCCAACCCCACGCCAGCGTCCTCCATGAAGTCCTTGGCAGATGAGGTTGGATAGATAGAACATCAGAGAGAATTTTAAAATGGGGTAAAGCCAAGTCCAAAATAGAAGTTAGAACTAATTCAGAGAAGAGACAAAATCACCTAAAGTCTGACTCTTTTTATTGTTCCATTGTATGTGACACATTTAGCCTCATTAGATGGGAATTCTGAACATGTTGAAGGAAATGTGTGGTAGACCTTGAGATGAAATAAAACTCTATGAAGTTCCAGTACCAAGGTTTTACTATCCTAAATCAAAAAGGATTTCACTTTCATTTAGATTAAGGATGTGTAGATAGGAAGCCCTGGAATCTCACCTAATAGAAAGTGCAGGACAATTGGACAAACTTGTTGCAAATGCTTTCATTGGTTTGCAAGAAGATACCACAAATATTGGTCTGATGATCCATCAACAGCATGCCCTCATCAGTGCCTGAAGAGGCACATCTATTTGGGAGTCTGAGTTTGTGATGTTTAAAAAGATTGAGAGATATAATTTCTTAGTAATTTGTCATTTTATTAATAATAGTAGCACTTCAATAGAAGAGGTCAGTGGCACTCTTGAATGCCAAAGATAATCATGGTGGTAGGTTCACAGCTTATATGGTCTTGGAAAATTGGATGTCACAGAGGGTGGCAATCAATTCTGATTGGTTAACAAGTAATGAGAGAGAATGAATATTACAGTAGGGGCTGCACCTATTCTAATGAATTTTGATTATATCATTTACTTTTAACTTACCCCCAGCCTTGAGCAATCTAGGGTTTGAACAAGATTGTTAAAGAAGTTAATTCAATCTCATCAGCAGCAGTGCCCTTCAGAGGCTGAGGTTTTGAAATGAGGACTTTAGAAAAAGCAGGAAGTCTGGATCTTCTCAAATCTTTGGTTATCAATAATCCTTTTTCTCAAGGTCCTCTTCTTGGTGTCTGAATCAAGAGACCTATGTTTTGGTTTGGTTTTGCCTTGGAAAAGTACTAGGCTATAACATCTTGGAGCATAAATGAATGAATGAAAGAATAAAGCATTTATTAAGCTCTTGTATGTAAAGCATTGAGCTAAACTCTGACAAATAGAAATGTAAGACAGTCCGTGCTTTTCAAGGCTCTCACATTCTGATGGGGGAGGGAACATTTATGAAAGATTTTAGCTGCAAGTCATATGGAAAGATCCCATGCTCCTTAGGGAGCAGTGGCAAAGCAGATGTCATGCTTCTTCTTTAAGGTCATATCTATTGATAAAATAATATCCATTTCTGATGTTGACTCATTTGACAATGCCAAGAACTTTGGTGATATGAAATTTCTTTTCTTGGTCATTATTACTTATGGCTGTAGAATATCCAGGAACAGTTACCAGGCTGCACTTCCCCAATTAGAACTGAAATACCTATTTTGCCATTACAAAATCCTTCTGTGATGCTTTATTGAAGCACGGAAATGATGGTTCTCAAAGACTATGCCAGTAAGAGCAAGTTCTGGCAGGTTCTTCCATAATAGGGAGGCTGTGAGGATAGCCTGGGCAACAGATGGAGTCGGCTATCTGGTAACCAATGCAGCTAAGTCTAAAGAAAATGCAGTGTGGTTCCTAGATGATGAATTTTTTTTGAAAATGAAACAAAAAGTTTAAAATGATCTCCAGCCTTATGTAGCTCTCTTCTATTCCTGCAGTGACTTTGGTGGAGTGGTGGAAAATGAGGACATAAAGAATCACTATTTTTAAATTATCTACAACTAACTAATTTTATTGATAAATTTTGATTTGACACAGCAAACAAATCTAAATTTACAAGACCTAGTTCATGAAAACAAGTGAGAAAAATAACACTAAAGAATTGTTTGTTGAAAAGATATTGAATGGTATTACATTGTGTTGTCTACTGTGTTTAACTTGAGTTTTATTGCTGTTTGATGTTGTCTCTTGCTTTTTTTTCTTAATGAATACTTATGAAAAAATTTATTTGATATTTTTTAGTTTTCAAAAGTGTTTGCTTTTGACTACTTCTTCCCCCATCTGCCCTCCCTTCTATTGTCCTCCTTTTTTATCTCCTTCCCCCTACTTTCATGCGGGATAAGATACCCAATTGAGTGTGTATGATATTCCCTCCTCTAGTCAAATCCGATGAGAGCAAGATTCATTCTTTCCCCCTCACCTGCTCCCTCTTCCCTTCTAACAAACTGCTTTTTCTTGCCACTTTTGTGTGAGATAATTTACCCCATTCTATCTCGTCCTTTCTCCCTCTCTCAATATATTCCTCTCTCATCCTTTAATTTGATTTTATTTTTTTAGATATCATCCCTTCATATTCAACTCACC
>CM053625.1:131124743-131142394 GCA_028646595.1 Phalanger gymnotis | reverse complement strand
TTTTTGGGTCTTCTTTAGCAAGTCATTGACTTGTTTTTCATGATTTTCTTGCATCACTCTCATTTCTCTTCCCAATTTTTCTTACTTGCTTTTCCAAATCCTTTTTGAGCTCTTCCATGGCCTGAGCCCAATTCATATTTTTCTTAGAGGCTTTTGATGTAGGCTCTTTGACTTCATCGATTTCTTCTGGCTGTATGTTTTGCTCTTCTTTGTCCCCAAAAAAAGATTCCAAAGTCTGAGTCTGAATCTGGGTTTGTTTTCACTGCCTGTCCATGTTCACAGCCAACTACTTGATCCTTGAGCTTTTTGTAAAAGTATGATTGCTTGTAGAGTAGAGAGTACTTTGTAACAAGCTTTAGGGGCCTTGTGCTGCTGTTTTCAGAGCTACTTCTACACAGCAAGCTCTGCCACACCAGCACTCCTCCCCTAAGAACCACCAACTCAGACCGTGACTCAGATCTAAGCAGGCTCTGCACTCCCGCCCTGATCCACCACTTAATTCCTCCCACCTGGTGGGCCTGGGGCTGGAAGTAACTGCAGCTTGGAAGCAGCCCCAGAGCTGTACCACTTCTGCGCCCCAGAGCTAGGGCCAACCGTGTGCTCCTTTCACTGTGTTCTAGATGTTCCACCAGCTAACCTTCTCTGTTGTCTTTGGTGTTTGTGGGTTGAGAAGTCTGGTAACTGTCACAGCTCAATGATTCAGGGCCCTGTGGCCTGGTCTGCCTGGCTCCAGGTCTGGTTGGTCCTGGTGCTGCCCACGCTAGGCTCTGCTCTGCTCTGCTCCCAGCTCCATGAGATAGACCCTTCCCTGAAACCATCCAGGCTTTCCTGGGCTGGAGCCCTACTTCCCTCTGTTATTTCGTGGGTTCTGCAGTTCTAGAATTTGTTCAGAGCCATTTTTTTGGTGTTTGGAGGGTCCTGGCAGGGAGCTCATGCAAGTCCTTGCTTTCCAGGTGCCATGTTGGCTCTGCCCCTTGTTGTCTTTTTCAATTAAAGTTTTTTTTTTAATTAACAAAAATACATTTTCTCTCCTTTTCACCTCTTACTCCATGGTAGGAGGTGGTGCTGGTAAAGAAAAATTTACTGCAATAAATATGTAAGGTCAAACAAAACAAATTCCCTCATGGTCCATTATTAAAAAAAAAAGTTTCATTCTGCACCCTGAATCTGTCACTTCTCTGTCAGGAGATGGACAGCTTGTTACATTGTTGTTTCTCTGGAATCATATGATCATTGATGATAGTTCTTATGGTTTTCAAGGTTATTTGTCTTTACAACATTATTGTTGTACAAATTGTTTCATTCATTTAATCTTCTTATTAAGTACCATGTGCCAGGCACTGTGCTAAGTACCATACAAATATTATCTTACTTAATCCTCACAACAACCCTTGGAGGTAGATGCTAGTATTTTTCTCATTTTACAGTTGAGGAAACTGAGATAGGCATAGAATAAGTGAGATAGGTACACAGTAACAGAAAAATTAACAGGACTCCGTGATTGGTTGGTTTTGTGGGAAGAAAGGTGTATAATATACATCTGCTGTGTGGAAAGCCTTAAGAGATTCAAACAATGGTCACGTCATTGATACTAATGGATATATTGGAAGGGAGGTAATTTGGGACAGAATTGTTGGTAATGTTGGTACAGAAGAATCATGATTACATGGTGATTACTCACTTTTATGTACTCTGTGTTCTGATCAGATTGGGTTATTGCTGTTCCCCATAAGAAAAAATATTCCTTCTCTCTCATTTTGTACTTTTGCACAGGCTGTCCCTTTTATGCCTGGAATGCTCTTCCTCCTCACTTCTTCCTTTTAGAATTCTTGGGCCTCTTTGAGGCTCGGTTTAAATGTCATCAATGCAATGCTTAGCTTGTCCCCCTCAGTTGCCCATGCTCTTGCCCCATGATTATTTAACTGTGTACCTGTAGTTTGCTGTAAAGTTATTGAGGGCAAAGACTTTTTTGTTTTTGTCTTTGTATCCTTAGCACTATGCAAGGTGCCTGGAACATAATAGGCAATAACATATGCTTGTTGAATTGTTGAATGTTTAAACAGGTAATGATAAATCTTGGATACTGAGGCTCTTAGTGTAGACCCTCATTCAGGAGATCCAAAGCAGTCCATCACATTGGAGGCTAACTAGGCTGGCTTCACAACCATCCTTACGGCCTTTGATGGACAGATGACCAAAGGAAGTGAAGTCACTACCACTAGCTCCAGAGATGAGCTATTGTGTTGGGGAATCCGATATTACCAAGGTCTGATTTGGTCAGGATTCCTGTACCTGCAGGAATGATCTTATTCTTATATTTAGTTTAATAATTCAACCTTCAACTCAAGTGTTCCTCATTCCAGGTCCAATCCTCTAAGTCTACTTTGCTATGCTGTTATGGAGGGGATTATTTTTTGGGTATAGACTATACTATGTGGCTATCAAGGTCCTTTCCAGCTCTGAATGTATATGTGACATCAACTTAAAGTTATTGTTGCATGTATTTCCCACCTTCTTTCTTTATCACTCTATGTGGAGGGCCAGTGTGACTTAGTGAGTAGAAAGCTAGACTTGAAGTCAGGAAGACTTGGGTTCAAAATCTACTTCTGACGTCTATTGGCTGTGTGACTTTGGGTAAGTCACTTGATCTCTTAGTGCTCTAGGGTACTTCCTATAAGTTGTAGAAGAGGTGCCAACCTGCACTGATAGAGGGAATTTTTTCATGTGGAAGGTCATTATATTTATGACATCACAGGCTCAGTTACTAGCATTTACTTCTTATTCCTTATGTGTCCATTTCAACCCTTAGAACTTTGTCATAATTATTTAATTATTGTGTAGCTTGTCATTTCATTCTTCAAGAGGACAATAACATCAGGGAGATGAAGATATGACTTGTAATTGACTTTGATTTGAATGAGGGAGGGTTGTGCAAGGTCACCAGCCTCACTTTCTCTTCTAGGGTCATCTGAGTCCAGTGGCCAGATATTGATCAGGATGACTGGAGGTGACCCAGGATGCAGTGGGAGACCTTGGCCCTTTTAAGCTGAAGTCTTTTCAGGTTCTCACTTTGAGTGAGGCAACACCCATTCAATGAATAGGCCCCTTTAAGAAGTGTGTCAAGGGATAGCCCTTTTAATTAAAAAAAATCAAACTGGGAGGAGAAGATCCTCAGAGTTGTTGGCCCAAAGAGAAGCACTTACTATTTACATTCACTCTGAGCCAGAAGGGCCCAAAAATAATTGATTCATTTACTTAGGAAAGAACTCTTCATTTAACAAAAATTGT
This sequence comes from Phalanger gymnotis, assembly GCA_028646595.1. NCBI lineage: Eukaryota > Metazoa > Chordata > Mammalia > Diprotodontia > Phalangeridae > Phalanger > Phalanger gymnotis. The sequence goes on along the minus strand of CM053625.1, from coordinate 131,139,106 downwards.
TAGTAAAGCTGGAAAACAGCCCGGTAGAAATTAGGCTTAGCCCAATATCTCGCACAGTATTCCACAATAAATTCAAGGGGGATATGTGACTTTAATATTAAAGATCATAGTATAAAATAAGAAAAGAAGCAGATAATATACTTTTCACAGCTATGAATATATACATTCTTAACCGAACAAGGGATAAAAGTAATTATAAAAGATAAAACAGATAACATTGATTATATGCAACTGAAAAGCTTCTACACAACCAAAATTAATGCATCTGGGATAAGAAGGGAAGCAGCTGAATAGAAGAAAAAAAATCTTTGTGTCAAAGAACTTTGTCACAAACACATATTCTTTGACTTGAACTCCTATCCTGCGAAGGGCTAAGTCTACTCTTGCTTTTGTCTCATGTCCTACAAGTTCTTAGAGACCCCTCATATTTTTCTGTGCGCTAAGGTTACTAATTTGGCAATGAATCAAACACAATAGACCTCTTGCCCTTGTGATTCATAAACTTAAAAGGATGCTGGAGTTCAATGGAGTAGAAAGAGTTCAGACTGTTTTTTGTGCCTCTTGTCAAGACCATAGAGTTCTCAGTGTGCTGAAACCTGGACCATGATACTGATGTAATCAGCACTGAGGCTGACCTTTAAGGTCTTCCATTAAGTATGCTGCAACCTACCTTTCCATATTTATTTCACAACTTCAATCCTCAGGTGCTCTATGCTCCTCTAAGTTGAAGCATAGACAATTATCTCTAGTTTCAAGGCTTTTGCTCATTCTGTTGCTTACACTCGCAATGCCCTTTCCTCACCTGTGCTTGTTGTCATCCTGTACTTCCTCAAGGCCCAACTCAAATATTGTCTCCTCTGCGAAGTCTTCCTGATTCCCCTAACTAAAAATGGTACCATATGTTCAAAAATATTTTTAGCAGCTCTTTTCATAGTGACAGAGAAATTTGGAAACTGAGAGGGTGCCTATTATTCGGGGAATGGCTAAACAAGTTATAATACATGAAGGTGATAGAATACTATTGTGCCATAAGAAACAATGAAAAGATGGTTTCAGAAAAACCTGGGAAAGCTTGTATGAACTGATACAAAGAGAAGTGAGCAGAAATAAGAGAACAATTTATACATTAATAATAATGTCATAACTGAAAATAAAATTGGATTAAAAAGGAAGTGATAGCCATTCAACTTTTTAGCACTTTGTACTTCTCTTATGCAAGTACTAAATCTAATTTGTACTAGATTTATCTGTATTTTCAAGCTCCTTGATTGCAGGGATCATATCTTATTTATATTTATATTCGATATTGTCTCTAGCTCTAGCTCAGTGCATTGAATGTAATAGGGTCTTTGTTTCTTTTAAGGGAAGGTATTATGGAGGATTCGGTGAACTGAAGATGCAGCAGTATATTAATAAATATATACTGAATAAAAGACTTGAACGGGAGCATGGCCTTATTCCTGCTTTAGAAATACCTTTTGGTCTTATTTTTGTACTCAAGGAAAAGCCTATGATAATAATAATAATTAATAATAATGATAATAGCTCACATTTATTTAGTCTTTTTTGGGTTATAATGTACTTTACATATGTGACCTCATTTGGTCCTTACAACAGCTCTTTGGGTGGGCTAGGTGTCATTTTTATTCCTATTTTCAGGTGAGGAAAAGAAGGCTGAGAAAGGATGAGCAACTTGCCCAGAGTCACACAGCTAGTAAATGTTTGAGGTGAGATTAGAATCCAGGTCTTCCTAACTCCAGGTTCAACTGTCTAAATCTACATTGCAATGCTGTTGTGGAAGGCATTTTTTTCTAGGTATAGGTTGTACTAGGTGGCTATTGCGGTCCTTTCCATTTCTGAAATTCTGTGATTCTGAGCATAGGAGACTAGAGTATGCTGGTGCCATAGGCAAAAATGATGGTGCTGATCTGGACCTCTGAAGTAAACTTAGTAAATAAAGGGTCACCTGATTTCAGGTGATACTTAAAGCCTCAGTGTTGTTGTTCAGTAGTTTCCAACTCTTGGTGACCCCATACCCCATTTGGAGTTTTCTTGGCAAAGATATTGGAGTGCTTTTTCCTTCTCCAGCTCCTCTGACAAGTGAGGAAACTGAGGCAAACAGGGTTAAGTGATGTACCCAGGGTCACACAGCTAGTACATGTCTGAGGTCAGATTTGAACTCAGGTCTTTCTGACTCCAGATTTGGCACTCTTTCCACTCTGTCACCTAGCTGCTCCCTCAATACTAAATATTAAATGAATACTGGCCCCTCCATGCTAAATGAAATTTCTAATGGGTGGGGTACAGAGAAGAGATAAGAGAGAGAAACACTGAACCTAAGAATGAATAAGGAAAACAGCAGGTCGTAGCGAAAAGAATGCTGGACTAGAAGTCAGGAGAGTCAGGAGATCTGGGTTCAAATTCCCATCTTAGACTTAAACCAGCTCTTGCACCCGGGGGGAGTTCTTTGATTGCCTATACCTTAAAGTTTCCACAGTTCAAATTCTGGGATCATCCTATTTGTAACACTTAGCTCAAAGGAGTGCTGTGGAGGTGTTTTCCATGTATTAGGAATCTACCCCAGAGATCTAATTACTTCCTCTAGGCCTGTGCCTTGCACATAGCAAGGGCTCAATAAATCTTTCTTGAATGACTGGATCTTTTATATTAGTATGGACTACCTAGAATCTAGAGGAAGTAGGAAGGAAACAAGCATTTGTTAAGTGCCTACTATGTGCTAGCTACTGTACTAAATGCTTTATTAATATCCCATTTAATCCCTATAAGAACAACCCTAGAAGGTAGGTACTATTATTTTCCTCATTTTACAATTGAGGAAACTGAGGCAGACAGAAGTTAAATGTCTAAGACTGGCCTTGGACTCTGGTCTTCTTGACTTCAGGCTCAACACTTTATGTACTAGGCCACCTGGCTGACTATCTTATCTAATAAGTAATCTCCCTCTCTCTCTTTGTCTCTTTCTCTGTCTTTCTGTCCGTCTGTCTTCTCTCTCTCTCTGTCTCTGTCTGTGTCTCTGTCTCTCTCTCTCCCTCTCTTTTCCCTCTTCTCTCTTTCTGTCTCTCATCATAATATACTAAGACGGAGAGTCACCAGGCTCTTCTAGCTATATGACTAGTCTCATAACTCATGACTCTCTACTATCTGTTAAGAACTTGAGATATCAACTCTTGGAGATTCCTTGATTCAGTTAAAATTTGAGCCACCAGCAGCATTGGAGCTGCCCTTCATCCTGCTTCCTCATCCCCTTCACATGACTCTATTGCTATATATAGTGCCTGTTCTCTAGCTGAAGCAACAAAGCACCTTGAGGGAGAGAGAAAAGAAGGAATGTGGCAGGCAAGTCAGACCATCACCACCTTGACCACCATCTCCCCTCAGACTGTGATTGAGGTAGCTCAGGACCTTGAAATCAAGAGTCTTGGTAGTATCAATGCTTCCAACCCAATGGCTATAGCCATCTTCTTGGGAAGCAACCCCTATAGAGATGTAGCCAGGCAACTGCTCCTGCACATTTTATAGCCACTGCTGTTGAAGATCCAGAAAGGAAAATTCTTCCCACCAAAGTCATTGGCACTGTTAAATAATTCTACATTGAAAATGACATGCTTTTTATAAGTGGAAATGACATTAAACAGGCGGCATTAACATCTACTGAGAATCGTGGGACTTTTCCTTCCGGCCTGCAGCTGAAATTTTCTTTATGTATTTTTCTCCCTCATTAGAATGAAAGTGTCTTGAAAGCAGTGACTGTCTTGCATTTCTGTTTGTATTTCTAGTGCTTAGCACATTGCTTTGCTTGGGCAGGGATCTATTGTTGTCCAATCCATGAGTTCCAGAGTGAATTGGGTTTAAGGCTTGGTCTTTGAGAAAGAAATCTAGCCAGAAAACCATAAGTTAACTAGGTAACTTTTGGCCAACAAAATTTACCTTCCTTTGGGCAGAACACTCTCAGGTAAAGAGAGGAGGGGAGGAGAGAAGAGAAGAGAGGATGAGCTGAGTTGCCCAAATGGAACTGGCCAGTTGGGTCCCCATTCAAGCAGCTTGGACTACTCACAGGTTGTGATTTGTCCTTCATTCTGGAAGAGGACCATGACATCAGGGAGATGATGATATGACTTTCAATTGTCTTTGATTTGAGTGAGGGAGGGCTATGCAAAGTCACCAGCCTCGCTTTCTTCTCCTGAGACATCTGGTTCTAGCAGCCAGATATCGATGATAACTGTTTCTCTTTTGGCTAGCAACCCTGAAGGTCTTCTCCTCCCATTTTATTTATTTATTTTTGAGTAAAGGGGCCATCCCTTGACTCACTTCTTCATTGAATGGGTGTTGCCTCACTCAAAGTGAGAACCTGAAAAGACCTTAGCTTAAAAGGGCCAACTTCTCCCACTACATCCTGGGCCATCTCTAGTCATCCTGATCGATATCTAGCCACCAGATCCAGATGGCTGTGAAGGAGAAAGTGAGGCTGCTGACTTTGCACAGCCCTCCCTAATTTAAATCAAAGTCTATGGCAAGTCATGTCATCATCTCTCTGATGTCATTGTCCTTTTCAAGAATGAAGGACAAGCCACAGTCACACAATCACAACCTGCTTTGCACATAGTAAGCTCTTAATGAATGCTTCATTCATCCATTTAAAGAGCTATAGTCTTAAGGAGCATATGGGGAAAATGTTACCACATTTGGAAAAAAAGACCCTCACACAATCGAAACTCTATTTTGGAGTCATTTTTACCTTTGTTTATTTCACAAATTCTTTATTCAGGAATCTAGGTATATGCAGGAGATCTGGCAGCTCTGAAACAGACAAGATCTGCCCAAAGTTTCATAAGATTTTTTTGTTGTTATTCTGAACTTGACAAACTCTAACAAATGTGAACATTCACATATACATAAAAAACTCCCAGAAAAAAAGAGGATTGTGCATGAAATGACAAATATCCATATAACATTCGGCTTTTAGAAAGCATATAGTAAGTTTAGCACTTTGGTTTCTAAGCTGTCTTACCTGTGTTTTCTTCTGAATCTCTTTGTGCTCTGTTCTATGAGCTTAAAAAATTGTTCTTGATTCATTCTTTTGGTGTTTGTGTGTGAGAGAGACTGTCATTACCCTTTCTTCTTCCAATTTTCAACTCAAGTTTTAAAAATATAATCTTCCCTTGTAACACATAAACATAGTTACCGTTTGAGGTTTCAAAAGAGAAACTGCAAACTATCATATGAAAGATTGCTCTAAAATTCCCCAAGAGGTTTCTGAGGTTTCACCTCAACCATCAGTTTAGAGAATATGAAAAAAGATGAATATAGCAAACATTGGTAGGGCTGTAAAAAGACAGATACATTAATGAATTCTTGTTGATGGAGATGTAAACTAGTCTAACTGCTCTGAAAAACAATTTAGAACTATGCTAGAAAAATAAGTAAACTGTACATACCCTTTGACCCAGTGATTCTATTACAAGGAAGTCAAAGACAGAGGGAAAGGTGCCATATTTACCAACAATACTTTTTGTGGTAGTAAAGAATTAGAAATAAAGCAGAAACTTATCAATTGTAGAGTGGCTCAACAAATTGTGGCACATGAACTTAATGGAGTATTATTGTGCTATAAGAAATGAAAAATATAAAGAATTCCGAAAAGCTTGAGAAGGCTTATGTGAACTGATAGATTGAAGTTAACAGAACCAAGAGAAAAATTTACACAATCAAACAATTAATTAACAATCATTTATTAAATGTCTGGGCAGCTAGGTGGCTCAGGAGTAAGGAGGACCTGAGTTCAAATGTGACCTCAGACACTTAGTAGCTGTGTGATGCTGGATAAGTCACTTAACCCTATTTGCCTCATGTATAAAATGAGCTGGAGAAGGAAATGGCAAACCATTCCAGTATCATTGGCAAGAAAACCCTAAATGGGGTCACAAAGAGTCTGACAACTCAACAACAATAACATTTATTAAGTGTCTGCTATGTTTCAGACACTGTCCACCATAATATAAAGGAAAACAGGATTGAAAGATATTGGAACTCTGCTCACTCTTCCTCCTCTGGGTTGAGAACGAGTGGCAGAATCAAGGATTTACAGCTAGAAAGGAACTTAGTCCACCAGCCTCATTTTGTGGATGAGAAACTGAAGCCCAGAAAGATTATGTGATATGTTGAAAGTGGTACAGATAGTAAGTGGAAGAGCTGGAATTTGAACCCTAGTCTCCTGACTTCACATCTACCATACTTTCCACTGTACTACACCAGACTACAGGTACAGAAAGAGGCATATTTATAAGATATAGACAATGTGCTAATTTGTTTTATTTAACTGTACTTCTGGGTTAAAGAGTTCTATTTGGGATTTGAGGGACTGTGAGTAATCCAGTTTAGTATGAATTTAGAGCAGATGAAGGGGAATATTGAGAAGTGTGATACAGCAGAAGGAATATTAGTTTTAGAGGTAGAGGACCTGGGTCCCAACTCTATCACTTGCTAGCTGGGTGACTTTGGAGAGCCATTTAACCTCTCGAGGTCTTAATTGCCTTCCTTAACTAGTTTCCTTGTCTGTAAAATGACAGAGTTGGGCTCAATGATCTCAAAGTTCCCTTCTAGTTCTAAATCTATGATCCTAGTATGAAATAAAGCTGGAAAAGAAGGTTGGAGTGTCTATGGAGGACTTCGAAGGTCAAAACTGAAGAACTTTTGGAAGTTTTGGAAGAAGTTTTGGAAATTTGGAATACAGTTGAAAATCCTTCTTTCGGTTTGTTGTTCAGTGGTTTCAGTTGTATCTGACGCTCCATGGCCCAATTTGGGGTTTTCTTGGCAAAGATATGGGAGTGGTTTGCCCTTTCCCTCTCCAGCTCATTTTACAGATGAAGAAACTGAAGCAAACGAGGTTAAGTGATTTGTCCAGGATCACACAGCTAGCAAGTGTCTGAGGCCATATTTGAACTCAGAAAGATGATTCTTCCTGACTCCAGGCCTTGCATGCTATCCACCGTACCATCTCTAGGCCCTGATGCGGGTGTTCAATGCCTGTCACAAACTATAGGTACACTCTTTTTCAGGCTCATCTCCTAACATTTCCCAATGAAAGTTTGCTATGTATGTCTCCCGGGTAGCCCAAGCACTTCCCCAATTCCATGCCTATGCTTAGGCTATACCCTCTGTTGTTTATCCTTCCCATCTTCCATAAAGCTTCAGCCAAACTTTTGTCTCCTCCATGAAGCCTTCCTTGAGCACTATGGCTGCTAGTTATTGTTCCCTTTTCTAAATTCTTACAGCGCTCATTATACATAACCAAGTATTGCAGCAATTTCTGCATATGTCTGATATCCCCAACAATAATATAAACTTATATATAATAATATATGTTGTGATATCATTATACAATATTCTATGATTTGATGTGATTATATATGATATATAATATGTAATATATTATATGATACAATAATAATATAAACCTCAAGAAGTCAGAGACTGTTTTGTTGTTCTTTGTATATACCCTCAGAATACTTAGCACAGTGCCTCTCCCATGGTACATGTTCAGTAAATATCTGTTGAATGAATATGGAATAGATTAATTTTCCATTAGGATACCCATTTTGAAAGACACTCTTTGCCCTATAGATCACTTTCTTCAACCCAGGGCCCGTTTTGGAAGGTGTGGGTCTGTATATGACTGAGCTCCTCCTTTGTGGAAGATCCAGGAAGCTCTATCTTGTGACTAAGATATGCTGAGTGAGCTCCTGGTAGTTTTTGCTTAACAACCCGATGTGGATGTAAACCTAGAGCAGCTGTTCTTCTCCATTCTAATACCTTCCTGAAGTTGCTTAGAACCGACACCAGGGAGAATGAAGGCTTTGCTTTTGTGTGCCCTGCTGGGGACTTTCACAGGATTACACGCACAGAAAAATGCTCCCATTCTGGAAGATTTTGAAAAAGAAAGGGTAATATCTATTTTTCACTTTGAGGATGAATGTCAAGGCTCCAGTCCTTGGGAGAGGGAGAGGGTTGGTTGGAATTTGCTCAGGGTGGGCAATCCCCATTTGGACGGCTTCCCCACTCAGCAATACTGGGGGGCCCTCCCTGCCAACCCAGACTCCCCTCCTAGACTCGGTCTCTACAGTTTTGGAGTCTGTCTTGCTTGTGCTATCATTTTAAGGGCAGGAAGAAAAAGTTGATTATATCTTGAAATGAATCATATCCTCAGGCAGAGTTTTTGCAAGAAGCTGTTAGGTTTCCGTGGAAAGAAAATTCCTTTGAGATCAAGACCTCTCCCAGACTGTCTTTCTGGGCCCGTTGGGGAGTCTGACTTTCCCAGAAGCCATAAAAGCCAGAAGCTCATAGAGATTACTTGGTCTAAACTAAACAGCTAGCACCCTTACAAGGTTTCAGGAGACTAGTTTCCAATGACCCCAGTATTCCTTATGAGAGTCATAGTGGAAAAAACAATGGATTTGGAGTCAGAGAATCTGGGTTTGAATTCTGGCTCTGCCGTTTATAGGGCAGCTAGGTGATCCAGCAGATAGAGTGCCAGGTCTTAAGTCAGGAGAGACCTGAGTTCAAATCCAGCCTCAGATAGTTAACTAGCTGTGTGACCCTGGGAAAGTCACTTAACCCTGTTTGCCTCAGTTTTCTCCTCTGTAAAATGAGTTGGAAAAGGAAATGGGGAACCACTCTAGTGTGTGCCAAGAAGACCCCAAATGGGGTCATGAAGAGTGGGACGTGACTGAACAGCAACAAATCTGCTGTTTATATAACTTAACCTTGGGCAAGTCATTTCATTTTTTGTTTCAGTTTCCCTCTCTGTAAAATGAAACGGTTGGACTAGATGGTCTCTTCATGTTCTTTCCAGTTCTAAATCTATGCTCTATATCTGGGAGTACTGCTGATTAAGGGGCAGATTAGACTCCTGATCTGGGAAGTTGTACCTACTTGTGCAAAGGGCAATTCAACAAGCATTTATTAAGAGTCTGCTATAAAGCAGTGTGCCAGGCAATGGGGAGAAAAAGACAAACCAAAACAGACCCTGCCCTCCAGTTGCTTACATTATATTTCTTCTGGACTCTGAGAGGACTTTGCTGTTGTTCAGTGATTTCACTTGTGTCCAACTCTTTGTGACCCCATTTGGGGTTTTCTTGACAAAGATGCTGGAGGGGTTTGCCATTTCCTTCTCCAGCTCATTTTACAGATAAGGAAACTGAAGCAAACAGGGTTAAGTGACTTGTCCAGGGTCACACAGCTAGTAAGTGCTTGAGGCCAGATTTGAACTCAGAGAGATGAGTCTTTCTGACTTGGCATTCTATCCACCACACAACTCAACTTAATTAATAGCTAATAGCAAACATTTATATGGTGCTTGCTATGGGACAGACATTACACTCAGCACTTTATGTATGTTAACTCATTTGATCCTCCCAATAACTCTGGGAGATAGGTGCTGTTATTATCATTCCCATTTTACAGATGAGGAAACTGAGGCAAACAGGTTAAGTGACTTGCCCAGGGTCACACAGCTAGTAAATGTCCAAGGCTGGATTTGAACTCAAGTCTTCTGAACTTCAGGCCCTGATGGAGGATGGGAACTGGACCCCTAGAAGAAAAAGACCATGTCTTTGCTCAGGAATTTTCCCACACATTTCTACCTAGATACTCAACAATCCTTTTAACTGTCCTTTCAGTGTGTTTCTCTGTCCACTTAACTCCTTTCATTGTTTGCACCTGGCCCACCCCAGGCTACTTGCCACTCCTTAATCCCATCCAGATCTTCCCACAGTCTTTTTCTGTATAAAAGTACCAATCTTACCCCCATTAAATTGCGCAGACTCACTAGGATCTGGCTCACTTCTGTTCTCACAAATACTGCAGATTTACTAGAAATCTTGCCTATCTAACCAGTGTCATAATAAAACCTCACTACTCTGACTGAAAGAAGGGTTGAGTGGTCAGATTCTTTTGAGGCAGACCCACCTTGTACCCTTGCATTTTGAGGTTCCCAGCATCCCTAAACCTCAACAGCCTCATACTCTATCCACTTCACCATCTATTTGGAATAGATTTAGATCTTCTTATATGCTTTTGAATCCTGGATTGGGGTCATCATCTCTCATTTTGGGGGCGGTGAAATTTTTTTTTTTTTTGCATTGAAATAACTCCTGGGAGTGTGAAATTCTAATTTTATTGGCTCAAATGATTTCGAGTTGATTTAGGCAAATGACAAAACAGAAGAGCAGAGAAGTGTTTTTCTTAGTAAGAAAGCACTAGGATTCAAACATATCCTCTGACCCAAAACCTCATCTTTGTCTATTATACCATACTGCTTTCCGCTCTGGATGATTCTCTTTGCATACACATTTGTCCTTCATGGGGGCTAAGGCCTAGCTTATCTGGTTTAGAAAGTATAGAAAAAGCCATGAATTTCCGAAGTCACAATCTCTACTTTACTTCTTCTGAGGTCAAAAGACTTGAGTTCAAATTTGACCTCAGATACTGAGTGATCTCAGGGCAAGTTATTAAATGTTATCAGCCTAGTTTCCTAATCTTTAAAATGGGGATAATAGCATCTAATTCCCAATTCTCATTGTGAGGACCCAATGCTAGAATATTTGTAAAGCGCTGGCAAACTTTAATCACCACGCAAAAGCTAGCTATTATTATGTTAGCTATCGGCTAAAGAAATTCAAAGGGAAAGCCAATTACCTTTACAGGTTTAATCAATGCCCTTAAAAAATCTGGATAGTCCTTATAGAAAGCAATACAGATCCTTTCACCAGAAAACTGATAGAGAATTCCAAACCTTGTGTTTTTAAACAAATTTTTTATTTCATTTTTTTCAATTAACAAAAATCTATTTTTTCTTCCTTCTACTTCCTTTCCTACTCCACTTAAAAGAAAAGAAAAAGAAAAAGAAAACCCTTAACAATTATATATAATCAAACAAAACAAATAACTGTGCTGGCCATGTTTAAAGGTTATCTGGTCATTGGTCATTGAATTGATCGGTTCTGTGAGAGCTGCTTAAGACCCTCATCACATATTTTTTGTATATATGGATCCTTTTCCTTTTGCTTTGATCTCTTTGGGGATATATGCCTGACGCATTTTAGGATTGCTGGGTACCCCGACGATGTGGTTTGGGGTTGCTGGGAACCCCAAAATGTCAGGGTACAGGGCGAGATTGCCTGCAAAGAATTCAAGCACTCAAGCCTTCTTTCAGTGAAAGTGACATGGTTTATTGTTATGCCAATAGAGCAGGCCACGTCCCTAATGAATCTGTCTGTGCCTTGATGGGAACGAGACTGATATTTAAATACAAAAAAGACAATGAGAAGACCTGGATGGGATTAAGGAGTGGTAAATAGCCTGGGGATGGGATGGTCTAGATGCCTCCACTGAGATGCCAGGGATTTGGGGTGACGAAATATGTGGGAAAATATAGGGTCCAGGTCACATCATGTCATCATTCCAACTAGTGGCATCTTTAGACCACAGGCTTATCCTATTTTGTTTTTTAAAATACTGTAATAGTCACATCTGCCTACCTTGCATTTTTGCAGACTTACTTAACTATTCTGGGTGCTCATTTAAACAAATTCCAGTGCATCTTTCATCATTGTGTCCTAGGATTGTGTGGAACATAGTCCATTCCATTATTTTATTTTATTTTTAATTTATGGAATATAGCAAGCATTTCCATAACAGTATAATCAAAAAAGATGATTGCACATGAAACTGCAAATCTACTATGTACAACTTTCTATTCATTTTAAACATATAATAGTTATATAAATTTTTTTTTCCTTTTTTATCTCCCCCTTATCCCCCATGGCTACCATTAGACACAACACGCATACATACATACATACATACATACACACACGTATACATATATACATGTAAAATCACTCTATACATACTTCTATTTATCAGTTCTTTCTCTGGATGCAGATAGCGTCTTCCTTCGTATGTCCTTTGTAGTTAACTTGGGTATTTATAATAGTAAAAATGACTTATTTGCTTAAAGTTGTTCCTAAAACAATCTTTCTGTTACTGTATACAGTGCTCTCTTGGTTCTGCTCATTTCACTCTTCGTTATTTCATGCAAGTCTATCCATGTTTTTCTAAGATCTACAGCCTCATCATTTCTTACAGCATAGTAGTATTCCATCACAATCATATACCACAATTTGTTCAGCCATTCCCCAATTGGTGGGCATCCCTGCAATTTCCAGTTCTTTGCTACTGCAAAGAGAACTGCTAAAAATATTTTATTTATTTATTATTATTTTTAGTTTCAGTAATGATAGGTAACCTTTAGGTAGTACTCTAAGGTCTGCAAAGTATTTTACACATATTACGTCTTGTGGTCCTTACAAAATCCCTGTGAAGCAGATGCCACTATTACCTCTTTTTTTTTAGGTGATGAGTTCAAGAGGTTGTGCCTTGTCCAGGGTCAACTATTAGGTTTCTTTTTTTTTTTTTAATCAGTATTTTTTTTATAAAAAATCATTCCATTCTAATCCAACTTCCTTCCAAGGTAACCCTTTCTAGTTGCTCTGGGCAGATTCATGCAAATTCATCTTTGCCTCTTTTGAGGCCCTCTGGGCTCGTGGAATCTGATCTGGGGGGAAATCCATGAACCATAGTGTTTTCCTCCCTGTATCCTGGGTAAAGGTGCTGCTCTTACATGAGTTGTCTGTGCCTTTCAGTTCATAGGCCTCTGGTATGAAGTTGGGATCATCTCTAGTTCTGACATGTTCATGAATCCAAAGTTTTCCATGAAGGTTGGAGTTATGCTTATGGGCCTTAGACAAGCAGGAATATTTACAATGATGATATATGACAGGTAAGTACAACACTGGAAACTCTGTAACCTCACAGTCCATATAGGTTATTAGCTCTGAACCTATACTTTTTTTTCTTTGGAAAATAGACATTTATGATAAAGGGGCTGGGCACAAGTGAGGCTGAGAGAGAGGTACCTCTTGCCAGGTCTTGGGGAATCAAACTCTACAGAGAAGGGCCATCACATCCTATCTGGAATCTATATTAAAGAATATATGAGAACTCCCACTTCAGGTCCAGACTTCAATCTCCTTGATGGTGAAATCCTGGTGGGGTTTCCTGGTGGGGTGAATGGAGATGGGGAATAACCATGAGGGGAGGTGAAGGAATTGGAGAGAGACAATTCTGGGAAATAGGAGAAAGTCAGAGAGACACTCATTTCCAGCTCGTTTTTGTGGAAGTCCTTTCCTCCCTGTCAAAGGGTATTACTTAAGTTCCCTTTAGGGGTTATGTGGCTTCTCTTCTGCACTTTTTGTAGAGTCTTGAAGCTGTTTTTCCTCAGTATAACTAGTTTGTCTTTAGATTCTAATGGAAGCATTATGTCAGCTGTCCTAGGGACACTGCTGGGAAAAATGACAGCAATAAGAAGTCCAAAATCCTTGGACCCTATGAATTTACAAAGTTCTCCTTTAGTCAAGGGGTGAGGGTGAGTGGAGAATATGATACCAAGACTGAGACTGGGCCTCTTCTCTCCCTTCAAAGGATTCCTTTTAGGACTGGAGGCTTCCATCTCTAAGTTGCCAGGTGTTTGAGTCCTAATTACACACTAGCTTTCCAGTATTACATAAGCCCACTGGGTATGACCAAGTCCCTCAACCAATCCTAACAGATTTTTTTTAATTTAGTTGAAATGCCATTGATTGAGTGATTCATTAGAGACAACCTGCTCTCTTCATATCTAGTTCATGTCTCTGATTACTTAATTCAATTGATTCCCGTTCCCATCTGATTAAAGGTAGCTGGGTTACAAAGAGTGGGAGTGATTAACTCAGTTAATCTCCACACTTACAGATGGATTAGGAAAGGATCAGACTGAAATTGGGGATATTGGTTAGGGGTTATTACAATTGTCCAGATGAGAAGTGATAAAGGCTAGGATTAGGGGAGTGGTGGCCACGTGAGTAGAAAGGGAATAATAGAGAGATGTTGTGGGGATAGAATTGTCAACATGCGACAAATGATTGAATATGGGGACGAGGAAGACTGAAGTGTTGAGGATGACTTCAAAATTTCAAACCTAGATTACTAAAAAATGGTGGCATCTTCAAGAGGAATGAGGAAGTTAAGTATAAGTTTTGTGTGTATACTGAATTTGGGACAAATTGAATTTTAGATGCCAATAGGACATCCAGGTAGAGATTTCTAGCAGGCAGTTGGCAACCTGGGACTGGAGCTCAGATCAGAGATGAGGAATTGGATATTGAGATTTTGGAATCAACTGTTTAGGGATGATAACATCCAGCAAGCAGGAGGTATGAACATATATACATATATATATATATATA
>CM053625.1:131095105-131124243 GCA_028646595.1 Phalanger gymnotis | reverse complement strand
GTCGCCATCTTGGCTCTGCCCCCCCCCCCCGCCTCCATTCTTTTGACCACTTTCCCAGGCCATTGCCACTGTTCTGGCAACACACTCCTCCTTTCCCAATCCTGACCCTTAGTAAACCAATTTGATTCCATACTATTGCCTACTCTTGAATCCCAAGTTCTCTTGTCCATTGATTGTCCATTGATGATCATGCCTTGCCAGATCCTGACTCTGGATTGTTATTTTCTCCTCACCTTAAATTCCTTTGAAAACATCTATTATCTCTTCCTTTATTGCTTTGCTAGGCAGCTAGGTAGCTCAGTGGATGAAGCGTTGGACCTGGGGTTAGGAAGATCTGAATTAAAAACTAGCCTCAGGTACTTCTTAGCTGTGTGACCCTGGGCAAGTCACTTAACCTCTGCCTCAGTTTCCTCATCTGTAAAATGGGAATAATAAGCACACCTGCCTTCCACTGTTGTGAAGATAAAATAAGATTTAAGTGCTTTGTGAACCTTGAGGAACTATACAAGTACTAGCTGTTATTAATTATTCTCCTGGGCTCTGATGAAGGGATGGTTCTTTCTCTTGACTCAGCTAACCCCTCTAGATCTCAGCCAATAATGCTTTCCCTCTAAGCTTACCTTGTGCCTATTTTGTAGTTATCTTGTATATCACTATCTATGTACATGTTCCTCCTATGTTACTGTCTTGTCATGGCAGAGTGCCTGTAAAGTTCAACGAAACTATGCCACGTAGATTATCCAAGATGGACTGGTCACAGTGAAGAGTTTTGACAAAAGGTGATCCCTAGAGAAGAAAATAGTGAACCGTTTCAGTATCTTTGTCAAGAAAATCTCATTGATAGCATTAAAATGATAAGAAGAAAACAATAGAATGGGAAAGACAAATGATCTCTTCAAGAAAACTAGAGATGTCAAGGGAAAATTTCATTCAAAAATGGGCATGATAAAAGACAAAAATGGTAGGGACTTAACAGAAGTAGAAGAGATTAAGAAAAAGTGGCAAGAATATACAGAACAATAAAAGAAAGATCTTAACATCACTGATAATCATGATGGTGTGGTTACTGATCTAGAGCCAGATATCCTGATGAATGAAGTCAAGGGGGCCTTAGGAAGCATTGTTAGCAATAAGGCTAGTAGGGGTGACAGAATTCCTGCTGAATTATTTATCCTAAAACATGATGGTGTTAAAGTGCTGCACTCAATATGCCAGCAAATTTGGGAAACTCAACAGTGGCCAATGGATTGGAAAAGATCAGTTTATGTCCCAATGCTAAACAAGGGCAATGCCAGAGACTATTCAAATTACCAAACTATTGGCTTGTTTCACCTACCAGCAAGATTATGCTTAAAAGTCTGTAATCTAGGCTTCAGCAATATGTGAACCAAAAATTACCAGAACAAGCAGGTTTTTGTAGAGACAGAGGAACTAGAGAACCAAATTGTCAGTGTTCTCTGGATTATGGGGAAAGCAAGGGAATTCCAGAAAAAAAAATCTGCTTCTGTTTTGCTGACTATACTAAAGCCTTTGTGTGAATCACAACAAAATGTGCAAGTGCTCGAAGATCTGGGAGTACCAGATCATCTTACTTGTCTCCTGAGGAACCTGTACGTGGGCCATAAAGCAACAGTGGGCAAGAAGCAAGACAGTTCCTAGAATTCTTAATAAAATTCACATTGTAAACTTGCTTTGAGATTTAGTCCAAACTGACTGTCCTTTTTTTAACCTATGGTTTTGTGATGTTGAGTAGGGGAGGAAGACTTCTTAGGGGTATAATCCACCTGTGGAATGAGGTGGAGAAGTTGATTCAGATTTTTCCTTTCCTTTGTCCTTTCTCTCAAATATATCTATGACAATGTTCCTAAGTTCTTCTATACCTTTCTCATGCCACCTAGGGCAGAAAAGACAGGTATACCACTTAATCCTTGGTAGAGATTAATTAACAAAAGAAGAATTAATAATTTCTGCATTATGAGATTTGAGTGACTCTAGCCCCTAATACTACCTAGTGTGTCTACATAGTCTATATAATCTACATATAATGAAAATGAGTAGATGCCTCATTTTTTTCTTGACAAATCATTTGAAATCTGCTCCAATGGTCATCCATACCCGAATTGGGCACTCTAATAAAACTTACCACAAAATTTCAAAGTCACCCAACTTCATTTTGTAAAACTCTCAAGTCAAAGTTTCTAATTTCAAAATATATGCCAATTCAAAAATTTCTTTCTGAATTGATTTGTATTTAATGTTAACTTGTAAAATTCCCAAGCATCTAATTACATCTACTCTTTTAGTGAAACTTATTTACTTTTTAGTGGTTCCCTGATTAACATAAACTTTTCTCTTTTTCATGAACCAGGAAAGAGTTAATTAAGTTCTTAGGTGCCATAGCTATTTTAACTATCACTTGCAACCTATTTTTCCCCCTTCACTTTGGAATTTTACTGATGCCACTTTTAAACTAGCTTCTATCTAATCAGTGAAATGACTTTCTTCTTTTAGCTGTAAAACAGTCAATCTATCATTCTCCAGGGAAAGAGTGATAAAAGATCCATGTAACATTCACAGTTATGTTCTTAATTTCCTTAAAACAGACTCTACAGAATTAAAACTTGCTAAACCCTTTCAGCATTTACAAAAACATTCAAACTAAAATTTGAAAATCTGTGGTGGAGAAATTACATTTAGTTATAAACTTAGTTTCTAATTAGTTTACAATGTCATAAATTTCTGCAAATTGCAAATCCTTGTCTGTGTCGAGCTGACAAGTAGGCTGCTATTCTCAGTTTGGTCACTAGATGTCTTCAAAGACCATGCTATAGATTCACACAGCCCTAGCCGCAAAACAAAAGACTTAGTGTGCCTAAGAAAAATAATTTTTAGGCTCTATTCTGGTTGTCCCTTTTTTGTATAACTGAGAATATGAGCTTCCCTATGTTTTTTTTATTTTTTTTGGAGGAGGGAAGGCAGGGCAATTGGGGTTAAGTGACTTGCCCAAGGTCACACAGCTAGTGTGTCAAGTGTCTGACGTCACATTTGAACTCAGGTCCTCCTGATTCCGGGACTGGTGCTCTACTCACTGCACCACCTAGCTGCCCCGCTTCCCTACATTTTAATGAGAAATATCCCTCTTGATTTCAGATTGAGAACCTCCTTGAAGAAGAAATTCTTCAAGGTTTCAGCACCCTCCTAGCTTAAGGCCAGAAGCTCTTCTCCCTACCTCCCCCTTACCCCTAGTAAATCATCTGAGGTTTAAGAACCTCCTCTTAGTAACAAACAAAAAACAAACCAGGAGTCTCCTCATAGAAAGTAAATTCTCTAAAGTTTAAGACTTCCCAGAAAAAGGGTATTAATCCCTCTCAGGTTACCAGAGTATTCCCACCACCCTTTGAAGAAAGAACAATTTCTCCCAGCATTTAAATCCTCTCTTGAAGCTGAGAGTCCCTCTTGGAGGGATCGCTTGGGCTTCATATTGCCAATTATTTCCAAATTATCACACCAAACATAAAATAGCACCCCAAGACAGCCATGGACAAAGTTGCAACTTTTCCCCAGTGTGGTGCTTACTTTCTAGCTCAGAGTTAAAATTGTAGAATTTGAGGTTGAGAGAAGAGCCAGATTTCTACTTAAAGTTCTCTAGGAAAAGCCCCCCTTCTAGGTGAAAAAATCTTATTGGGGAGCACTGAAAGGGAGGATTCCCCCAGGGAGTTTGGGGGACCAGTTTCTCTGCCCTGATCCCACTGCTGTCACCAATTGTCTTAACAGGACTTAATAAAATTAAACTGAGGCACAAAGGTCTGAGCATGTTCAGTGTATTAGTAAAGTGTGAATTTACCAGTAAATAGGATCTCGGGTTCCCCAGCAAAGCCAAGACCCTGAATGAGGGGAACAACTTTCTTTTGTAGTTTTGGGGAGTACAGAAAATTAGACTATGAGCTGCTAAGGGCAAGAATTGTGTATTGTCTTTTTGTATACCTGTCAAGATTTAGCATACCCCTTAGATAAAGGCTTATTGATAGTTTGACTGGCTAACAAATACATTTACCCAGAAAAGAAATGAAATACAGTCTATAAACAAATGCATCCTAATATAATACGAAGTTCCCAAGTGGGAGTACCAAGTAAGAGAAAGTGGGTCATGATGCTAGTCAGAAGAAGGATCAGTTTGACATCACGTTCTGAGGACTGGCTAGATTTAGGGTTCTCAGAATAGGCTCAGTAAGTATAATCCAGTGGCCCAAAAGGAGAAAATAAATAAGGCATGGTGCTTTGACCTCAGTAACTTCACTGGGAACTTCTGCCTTCTCCTGCCATTTGACATCATGGGATGCAGCCTAGGCTGTTCCTGCCAGCTTAGATGGTATCCTAGTAACTTTCACTCTAGACTAATGAACTAAGAGGGAAGGCAAAAGGGAAGTGTGGAGAGCCTCTGGGATGTGTATTCCCCTTCCAACTTGTCAGTATATTTTGTGTCCTCCACTTTTTTTGCTAGAAATAAAATTGTGATGTATTGCAAACTTCCTGGCCAGAAGGATAAAATGTTAAATGAGTCTCAGAAGCAGATGACAAAGCTAGTAGAGGCAAAAAGAATGGTGATGGGGGACTTCAACTATCCTGACATTCATTAATGCTCTCCAGGAACTATGGAAGGGTTGGGACTTGGCCTGTGATTTCATCAGTGTAGAGAACTTTCAGGTGGGGAAACTCCCTCTATCGATGCAGGTTAGCATTTTGCCTAGAGCACTTGTGCCTCAATTTCTTAAAGCTCTCTTCCTCTTACCCCACAAACAGCACCACTGGCTAGAGACTTCCCAAAGAGCTATTTTGCTTTGCCTACCTTCATACTCCTTTCTTGGTCTTAATTACTCACCCCGAATACTGAAACCTATAATGATCTCTCCCTTCTCTGAATCATCATCTATATTACTTACACTCAGTGTCAAATTGTATGTTTCAGGAAACTAATGTTACACATAGAGAGAGAAGAGATCAGAGTGAGATGGAATTCCAATTGGATTGAGTGCCCTAACGCTAATGCCCTTCCTTTCCTGAACTTGACCTGTTGCTATATTTGGGCACAATCCCAGATATTTCCCTGTAGCTCATCTCACCTTTGCTATCCCATTTGAGAAAGAAATCAGGCAATGACTGGTTCTCTGGATCTAGACTGTGGTTGTGGAGGAGTAGGAGGAAGAGGAGGAGGAGGGGTGTGTGTGTGTGTGTGTGTGTGTGTGCGTGTGTGTGCGCACACGCATGTGTGAGAGAGAGATACGTGAACTTCAAAGAGTTCAAGAGAAAGATATACCCCTCATGGCTCATCACCTTTATCAGTACCTGCTGTACCAGCCTGAGGCCCAGAGGCCTGGAGAGGAGGAATCATCAATCATTAAGACAATCTCCACTGGCAGAGCTGCCAGACGAGATCTTGGTCAGGACAGCACATTCTCTGACTTGAGACTCCACTGATCACCCAATGCCACTGATCAAAGTCTAACTTTTTCCTCCATTGAAATTGGCTCTGATTCCTAGCTCACAGTAACCATTTCCCCTTTCTGGTGTCCAGTAGAACCTAAGAGTCTGGGCTATGCAATTTGTCACCTTAGGATGACAGGGCTCCAGATTTAGGGCTGGAAAAGACCTTAGATAGCAGTCTAACTCTTTTAATAGAAAAACAAAGAAACTTGAGATCCAGAGAGGTGATTTGCCCAAGATCACACAGATAATAGGGGGCAGAACTGGGATTAATTATATCTTATATAGTTCCCTTAGCTTTCCATATGCCTTTTTCTTCTGATTGCAAGCAATTTCATGCTCAAGGATAGGAACCATGCCTCTCTCTTCTTCTCCTCCCCCAGTAACATTGCTGATTAACTGACTGATTAAGCACAAACTGTACCAGGTCCAGTAAAAAGAAGCTCTTCCAATACATTTGCAAGATGAGGCCGAGGCAGAATTGTTTAGTAGGCTAATGTACCACTATGTTTTCTTCTCAGGTCACCTTTCCCCACTCCAGGGATGCTCTCCTCCTAGGACCTTTTACTTATAGAAAAAGAAGCAGAAATAGATCCTCAGAGACCTCCCAACAGTAATACAACCGATAGCTGTATATTAGAAAATCAGGTCCTGATAAAGGAGGAAGAATGAATTGAAGCATCACTGTCCAGATTTGATGAGACCCTCATTTGAGCATCTTGGGTCACAAAGTTCCAACTTGTCACTAGGAGCCTCAATTCAATTCAATTCAATATAGTAACATTATTAAAAGCATCCACTATTAAAAGTACCTACTATGTGCACATATCTATATATCCGTGTGTATGTCTAATTCTTCCAAACAATCCAGTACATATCGTTACTTGATTTTATCCAGTGGCCAGAAGTACCAAAACTGATTAACTAGATTTCATTTAATGCCCTTGATTGATTGATTTAATAGAGGTGACTTGGGGTTATTAACACCTGTTTTAGACCGTTGATTGATTCCTTAACAATTAATGAGATAGTATTACTGGTTAAAGATATCAGGGATTAGAGTAATTTAGTGATGTTAATTGGGATTAGAGGGGTGAAACACTCCACTTAGTCTCCCTCTTCTCCATTTTAATATTTATTGACCTCAGCAAATCTGCTGGAGTACATTTGGCAAGTTCCATAGTCTCAAATCTTGTATGCAGTGATTTGAGGAGGTTCAGCATTATCCTTTTTGAATACCTTTCAAAGTATTTTCTCCTAAAGAGCCTAATGAAAAGTCTGTCTCAAAATTAGTAAACAAATAAAGACATAAATATTTGTCTATAATTCTGAATATATGGTGATACAACTTTAAAACACATAATTTTACACAATTCTCACAGATTGTTATTTGCCTTAGTGCTTACAAAAGTCCTTCTCCAATGCAAAAACAATAAGGAAAAGAAGCTGAAGAGAAGCAAAGCTTCCTATTTCAAAAGAAAAGTCTGATCCCTACAGAGTGCCCAGAGCACAGGGTTATCCCCACAAGGATCAGGGAGCTAGTGTCCCTTGGAAATTACTTAGTTAAGTGGCGTGGTAAGGACTGTGGCTGTTGTTCTCTCTTTCTCCCACTTGAGGGCCCCCTCTGCTCTAGGCTCAGTTCAGTAATACTGCTACAACAAAACAGGTCGGAGCAGGGGGACTAAGATATTTTTCCTCTTCTCCTACCAGGGGACCCTCTACTCTGGAACTGAATATATGAACTAGATTTAATCCTTGACTAACTTAAAAAGAAAAAAATCAAGCCTCCAAACTGTCCTGGACTCTTCCATGAATCTTTCAGTGCATAGGGCCATCCAACAGGGCTCTGGACAAAATTTCTGGGTGCATCTTTCCACATAGGGCACACCAAAATTTCTCCAGATACTCAAGTTCTCCAAATAGAGTTCTGCTATCATAAGAACAATTAAATGGAGTTCCTAATTCACCCTTTTCTAGCTAAGTGGGTCAACCTCAAAGGAAATAACATTCAGAAAAGCTTTCAAAAGGTCTGGAACTTCTAAAACTGGATTTAGGGCTTAGTGTTGGTTACTTGGGGTTTCTAGGACAACCTTATCCTATGGACTTGTGGTCCATAAGGATTTCAGACAAGCTGTCTAGACCCATGTTACAAATAAGGAAATAAGTCTATGATTGCTTAAAAGCAAAAAAGAAAAAAATGAACTTTTATGAGCCATCAGTGTAATATAGGAAAATTTGTAACAGCAGTATTTTTAGGATGCAAAAATCTGTAGTCAAGGTTATTGTAATACAACTAATATTAGTACTAAAGCATTCAAATAAACAAAAAAAAAGGAATGTGACTTCTAAGGAAACACACTAGAAAACCAGAGAAAAAGAGAAAAAAAATTACTGGATCACAGAAAACTATCATATCCAATAATGATAGTCCTGGATAATCTCTTCAGTGAGTCCCCACAAATATGAAGGACCCAATATTTATTCTGGATGAGTTCCCATATGTAGCATGCCCCTACTTTCTCCAACTCCTATTCCCACTTGGTTGGGTCCCTAGAGGCTGACATCACCTCAGGACTTTAGGGGTAACTCTGAGGGGTTGGGGTTGATATCTAGCATTATCACCCATGAGCCCCACTGATTATCAAGTTGATATCAATTAGCCGATCAGAGTTAGTTAGCTTTCAGTTTGGGTAAGAATGGTCGCTACAAAACATTCCCCAACAAGTCTGGGACACACTCTTCCACAAGCACAGGATTCAGGGGAAAATGAGCTCAAGCTAAGAGGGCATTATGACACTCACAGCCCTAGCTGGATAGAAGTCCTTTTCTCCTTTCCTGGAGTCCTTACGTAGTTTCCCTTCAATATCTATTGTTTCCTTTTAGAGCCTCCCTTGTAGAGTGCTGAATCTGCCTTTCCTCACACCAGAGGTATGAGACTGAAGCTGTTTGTTCTTGGTACAACTAAAGTTGTTTGTCTTGGTTCTTGTCTTGTTCTTGGTTTGTCCTCCCTCAGCTCCTGGATGGATGCATTATTTGCTACTAGTTCGATATCTCTAAAGATATGGTTACTAGGAGTATGTGAGAGGGAGACATAGGACATTCCCTTTGATGTCACTCCCCAACCCTCCCCTCCTGCTGCTCTCTGGTGTGGGTATAAATGGATTATCTTCTCAAATATATCTCAAAGGTTGATTCATGGAGTAGTTGCTGGTAAATTTTCCTGTTAGACTATCTTTTGATATATATAGGACTAGAGGGATGTCTAATTCTTTTCACCAATCCCACTGTGTTCCATTGCATGATTACACCCAGCGGCTCAGGCACTTCAGTCTTTCAGATTGATTAATGAGATTGTTTGCATTTAGTTAGAACTATCTAGAATCATTCACACCTATTTTTACTTTTCGGTTGATTGATTCCTGACCCAATCAAAGAGGCAATATCTCCTGAGAAAGATATCAGGGCACTGGGCATCTTGCTAGTTAAATTAATTGGGGTCAGGGTATAAAGCACCCTTCTTACATGAGGATTTGTGTATTGCAGTGGGTCATAGTCTATGTCAGCAAAGACCCAGCTTAAAACCCAAGGATAGATTCTTGACACAGGTCAGGATCAGCCATTGTTCTTGCGACTGGTCAGCTTTCCACAAGGGACAGCACAGGGTGGATCTGCTGGCCATACTTCATCCCTTCAGGGTCCTGTGGTTGCGGCAATCAGTGATGAAACAGAGGATAAAGAACATGTTACTTATTTCATTTTTAGTTCTGGTCTCTGTGTCCCTAGCACAGATACTGACATCCAGGCTATAGAAAGGATCCTGTTTACAAGAGGTAATCTTCAGAATTACTGGGTTCTCTAACCTACGATGGGTAAGTCTGCCTTAGGTAAAGTCACCCATGTAATATCTGTTCCCTCAGAATTGGGCCACTAACTTAGCTCTGTCTGAGCTCCTGTGATCTGTTGGGCTTCTGATCTCATCACTGTCCCCAGAATTCAGCATTTGGAGAGGAAAGATTTCCTCCTGCTGCTAAGTATTCCTATGCCAACTCTTGACCTTTTGATTATTACTAGTGATATGAACAGGTAATGAGCTTGAGAGAGAAAGTGACAGCTTCCTGGTGCAATCTGAGGGAGGATAAGGATAGACCCAAAGGGCAAAGATTTGTGCTGCTGAATCAACTTGTCATTTTATTTTTTATTCTTTTGATTTAAATTATTTATTTAGTATTTCATTTTCCCCAATTACATGTAAAAACAATTTTTAACATTTGTTTTTAAATTTTGAGTTCTGAATTCTCCCTCCCTCCTCCCCCACCCCATTGACAAGACAAGCAATTTGATATAGGTTATACATGTGTAGTCATGCAAAACATATTTCCATATTAGCCATGTTGTAAAAGAAAACAGACCAACCTCCTCCCTACCCCACTAAGAAAAATAATGAAACCTGAAAAAAGTATGCTTCAATCTGTATTCAGACTCCAACAATTCTTTCTCTGGGGATGGATAGCATTTTTCATTTTGACAGATTGGTTCTCAGAGCATAGAATGAAGAAGTTCATACAGACCTTTTTTTTTGGAGGGGGAAAAGGCAGGGCAATTGGATTTAAGTGACTTGCCCAAGGTCACACAGGTAGTAAGTATGTCAAGTGTCTGAGGCTGAATTTGAACTCAGGTCCTCCTGACTCCAGGGCCAGTGCTCTACTCACTGTTCCACCTAGCTACCCGCATACAGACCTTCTAATCTTGTAGGTAATCAAAACCAAGATAAAATTATCAGCAAGCTTGTCTCAGTTCATCTGCCCAAACACTCTCACCCTTACCTTTTCTCTCTAGGTTGTAGGATCTTGGTATGTTCTCACCATTGCACCTGACTCAAAGGAATTCTTGAAAATAAAGGACACAATGAAAACAGGTTCTTTTCTTCTAAATTCTGTCAGTAGTAGAGACCAAGTTAACAACACATTCTTTTGATTAGTAAGAAAGACAGTCATTCTCTCCCAATTCTCATTAGCAATTGTTTCAGGGATATCTCTTGGAGTTAGATGTTCATTCCCAGTGTGTATGGTAGTCTTGAATAGTCATGATGGCTGCCTCCACTTGTGGAAGCCATCTGATCGTCCTTCTTTGGGTCATCAACCTTTTTCACGGCCATCATCATGGATGACTTAAGTGTGGTCCAACATCTATTCCTTCAGATGACTCCCAAAATTGGACAGGTTTTTTTCCTTTTTGTGTACTGTTTCATTTAACTTTAGATTCAGTTTAATGCAGCATGGCTCTGGAGGTCTGTAAGCCTGCCATCATGAATATCATCATCACTACCCTCCATTGGGTATTTGTGGAATGGACTGTATGCCACACAGCATATAGTGAAATCTGACTTGCCCCAACCAAATCCAGGCTATAAAATCAATCATTCTCAATGGTATTTTTCCACATTACAAAGCATCTTTGCCTTACACAAATATTTGGTTCAAGGGTGGGATACCCCTGTTGTTCTATTAAAAATAGACTGATCTGAAAAACTGGCAACCCAAAGGTAAGTTGCTTCATTTCTGAGTCTCTGTTTTCTCATGTGTTGGAATTGGAATTGATGACCTCAAACATCTAGCTGTAAACCTATGATTCTACTCTAAGAGATAAGAAGATAATGAAAAATGAAGACCTGTAGAAAGTGGGAATAAGGCATTTTTCAGGCTTTAATGCAAGCATGGGGAAAAACATTCAGTTCACACAAATCTGATTCACAGAGCATTTTAAGAACATGTCTGTTTTGTAAAACAAGGCCCACTTGTAATTTCATCTTCAATAATAGTGCTAACTTAAAGTCTTTGGAATAAACCAAACTACTAGGGTCTCAATATCCTTGATTTTAGTGTAGTATGAAAGTGTATTAGATTGGGTGGGAGTCAAGAGGTCTTCTCTTCCACTAATTCATTTTGCCACTGCAGGGAGTCACTTCAACTGTTCTGCTGAAAAAAAAAACACTAACTGTTCCATCATTAAAAACAAAATAAAACAAAAGACAAGCCAGACAGCAAACCAAGATAGAAGAAAAGGTAGATCCCAAATCTCAAAGAATAGGATTTTTTTTTCATTCTACTAGATTACCTTTAAGGCTTCTTACAGTACTAAATATCCTTTATGATTCCAAATCTTTCTTCTGTTGATATTTTTAGAGAAAATGGGTGTGAAAAATAAGCTCCTTCTAACAAGAGATCCTATGAAAATGAAATGTCTGAATCCATGTAAGTATAGATAGCTTCCTTGAGCCTCAAAAAGAACAGCAAACAAAATGGATTCTGATCCAAGCTTGGACCTATGATAGAACCCAAGGCCAAAGACAGCTTCTTTGTACCCCTATTGTGATCAACCTGAGTAGCACTCTAGGGATGGTAGGCAGTGTAAATGCAGTGGAAAGAAGGCTGAAATCAAGGTCACAGGACCTGAGTTCATATTGTGGTTTTGTCCCTTATTACTTAAGTGAACTTGAATAACATCATTTAAATTTTCTGTGCCTTAATTCCTCATCTTTAGAATGAGGTGGCTGGCCTCAATGACCTTTCAGGGCCTTTCCAGTTCTAAAATCCTATAACTGTGAGTGTCTTCCTCTTCAAGGCAGATAATACCCAGAGCTTGTTGGGGGCTGGGATGTGATGATAGGGCACAGATGAGACATCCATTTTTTGTTTTTCAACAAGAGACATAAAAGAATTCCTGGTTTTGGCTACGGACCATGTGGACTTTGCTGAGATTTACTTAGAAAGGGAGTTGGATAAAGAACATATTAAAAAAGTACTTCTATGTGGTAAGTAGTGAGGCAACAGATCTTTGGAATGGAGTCTACGTGAATTCCAGGAGGCACGGGAAGCATGGGATGGGGAGGTGTGCTCTGGGAGACCTCTCAGTAGGGCAGAGTTACCAGTATGAGCACCCAGCTGCAGCTCTTGGGAAGGCATTGGCAGGACTCACAGGATCATAAAAGTTGAGAGTTAGAAGTGACTTATTATATTGGGACCATCTAGTCCAATCTATACATGGAAGGCATTCCCCATTCTAATAGAAACATCCTTTTGCCTCTGCGGCAATGGTGACCAGGGGGAAGGGTCAGGGGCCAAGGAAGAGACAATCTGAGGCAGGTCTGGAGAGAGATAACTGACAAGGGTGGAGGCCAGGGACTTTGTGTCTATCTATATTATCATAATTGATGGCTGCCATGTTGTAGGATGCAAGGGAAGGGAGTAGGCTGACAGGGTCCTCAGATCTTTGGGACTCAAGAGAGGTGAGATTGATTACTGCATATATAGATATTTATAGATTGATAAAGGAAGCAAGATTGAGAGAAGCAGCTCCCAGAGGCTGGAAAACCTTAGTCTCGTGAAGCCTCTCACTGCTGAACCTTTGGATCATTCATCAGATATCCTGGAGTCACTGACATTCAATCTATCCTTCACATCACGAAGACTCCTCTTTCCTTGGCACTATGCAGTATAGTAGATGGTATATTCTTCCTGGAGGCAGGAATACCTGAGTTCAAATACCACCTCAGGACTCTTCTTGAGGGTCACTTAAGGGATCCGGGACTAGTGGTTTAAAAAAAAAATCTCTGTTTGCCTCAGTTTCCTCATCTGTAAAAATGTAGATAATAATAGCACCTACCTCCCAGGTTGTCGTGAGGATCAAATAAGATGATCCTTACAAAGTACTTTGCAAACCTTAAAGCTCTCTATAAATGCTAGTTGTTATGAATACTATTGTAGTAATTGCCTCTGTCCAATGGTCCCATTCTTCCCTCCCCCAACCTGGGTTGTGGACAGGGTTTCATAGCAAAAGTTATACACTCTGTTGTGTCCCCTCTTGTACATAATGCCTGTGAAGATCTCTCCAGCTAAAATTCTCATTCCTGGTTCTAGGTCATGACAAGAATCTGAGCAACGGCAAAATGCAGATGTTCTGGTAATGAAAGATACCTTGGGTCTCAGGGAAGATCAGGAGGCTTTACTATTATTGGAAGGTAAATTCTGAGAGAAGGTAGTTTTGTTTTGGGACTCCTCTTTGTACCACTGACTCTGTTAGGTCCCAAATTGAGCAGAATCATGACTGTCACCTTTCTCTGTCCCTTTTCTCTTCTTTCTTCCCTTTCTCTTTGGCTTCAGGATCCGAAGGAAGCAGCATATTGTAGCTGACATATGTACAGAGTATCCCAAAAGTCTTAGTGCAGTTTTAAGCTATTGACATTCATAATGACTGAAGTTTGCAAAGTATTTTGGAAGTAGTATTATTATCCTCATTTTACAAACAAGGAAACTGAGGATTAGAAAAGTTAAGAAATTTACCCGTGGTCTCGCACCTCTAATAAAAATGTGCATGGTAGGATTTGAACCATGTGTCTCCTAACTCCAAGTCTAGTGTTCTGATGCATTATTCACTTCTACTTAATCCTTGGGAACTCTGTATGGTTTTTGCATTTTAGAAGTGGAAGAAGATAGAATTATAGTCTACCTTAGAGATTATTTGGTTCAGGGGTGGGGAACCTGTGGCTTTGAGACCACATGTGGCCCTTGGACTGATTAGGGCCACACTTAAGGACCTAGAGGACCATGTGTGGACTGGAGGCTGCAGGTTCTCCACCTCTGATTTTTGGTCCAATTGCCACATCCAGATGAGGAGATTTAGACCTAGAGAGAAAAAAAATGACCTACCAAAGGGCAGCTCATACTACGTCATTATCTCATGCCTGGACTAGTGCAATAGCCTCCTGGTTGCTCTCTCTGCCTCAAATCTCTCCCCTCTCCAGTCTATCTTCCCCTCAGCTTCCAAAGTATAGGTCTAAGATTACCTAGCATTTACAGCATACTTATCTTGAATGTACATAATTGTTTGCATATAGTCCCCTCTCCACTAGAAAGTCAGCCCCTTGAGGGCAGAGATCTTGTATTTGCCTTTCTTTGTAACCCCAGCAACTAGCACAGAGTAAGTACTTGACAGATGTTTGTTGATTGACTACCTGACAGAGGAAGAACTAAGACCAGAATCTAGGTCTCTTGACTCCTCCTCAAGTTCTTCTTTCATTATCTAGACCACACTGCGTGGGTGTCACTACTTCCTCCTTTCTTTTTTCATACTCCTGCCTTGTTCTGTCTTGTCCATTTAGAGAGCAGAATGGTATAGCACCTAGAGCGCTCACTATGTGCTAACCACTGACTATGGCATCAGAAGAATGGGGCTTAAATCCTGCTTCTGTTACTACTTTTTTTTTTGAGGCAATGGGGTTAAGTGACTTGCCCAGGGTCACATAGTCTGAAACTGAATTTGAACTCAGCTTCTCCTGACTCCAGGACTGGCGCTCTATCCACTGTGCCATCTAGCTGCCCCTGTTACTACTTAACTGTCAATTGAACTTAGCTGTATAAAAATGAGCAAGTCACTCAACTTTTTTTTAAAAAAAGTTGTTTAATTTTTTAGGATTGCTTCTGCCCCTTCTATAAAAACTGAAGGGGTTAGTCTAGAGGAAAGGAGTATGAAAGAGAGAATAGAGTGGGCTTTCAAAGCCAGGGAGATCTTGGTTCAAGACCTATATACTGGCTGTGTGACCTTGGGCAAGTCGCTTTACCTCTTAGTGTCCCAGGCAATGATCTGAGGTTCTAAGTTGCAGAGCAGGTGCTGAGCCTCATTGATAGAGAGAGATTCCTCTTCTGGAACTCCCTGAATGGCTCACATCATCTCCAGTCTGGTCCCTAGGCTAGATTAGATGATCTCTAAAGTCATTTATAGCTTTAATCCCGTTTTTTCCCCCTCCACAATCTCTTTCCACTAAATAGCCAAATATTTTAAGTATTTAAGTATTTTAAAATTTGTGGGTTAGAGTTTTATGTTCCTTGTTTTCAAAAGGAAAAAAAACACCTAAATCAAGTTGCTTTTTATTCATGCAACACTTGATTTATTTTCTTTCGTTGGGTTGTTAGCCCTCGATCAGAAAATTAAAAAAAAATTCCACATCCCAGAACTGAATGCACCATAGGATGAAGGTCTAATCAGGGATGGGGAACCATCAGCCTCAAGGCCACTTGTGGCCCTCTAGGTCCTTGAGTTCTGACCTTTTGATTGAGTCCAAGTTTTATAGAACAAATCCTTTTATTAAGGGGAAGTTATTATTCTGTGAAGTTTGGATTCAGTCAAAGGGATTCACTTGAGGCCCCATGTGGCCTTGAAGCCCCAGGTTCCCCACCCCTGGTCTAAATGGTGGGAGGGTGGTATTATGCTAAGAGGTGTAGATTTAATGACAGCCAGACCTGGGTTTGAATCCTTCCTCTGATGCTTGTTGATGTTGCCCTAAGCAAGTTGTAGAGCCTCAGTTCTCTCATCTGTAAATAGGGGATAATTATAATGCCTGTGGCACTCACTTCAGTGTCCTCGTGAAACCCCAGAGATAGTATATGATAGTACATGTTCCATGTACATCAGCTGCAGTTATCAGAATGGATGTCCAAAAGGGGGACTTGTTGCATTGCAAATTTATTTGTGCTGTCAGCTTACCTAGTTCAGGTAACTAAGGAGCTACCCGAGTTCAAGAAGCCAGTGTCTTTCTGGAGCTAATGACTGCAGGGGCAGAGGGGGCAAAGGAAGAATTATGTTCTGTGAGTATATTCAGAGACTCTCTTGGACTGCCCTGCAGAGCCTTCAGACCAAAGCTGTGAGCCACAGACCACAAATACACGTGGTTTGTTCCCTGACCAATAGGGAGTCTTGATTTCTTAGAGAATGTTAGCTTTGGTCCTACAGATGTGAACGGGAAGCAACCTGGGTCTGAGTGATTCTTACTGACTGACTCTTACTCTCACAGACTCCCATGCAAACAAAATCATCTCAGGTTGAGTCAGGAGCTGACTTTATGAAGCTGGGATTAGATTGGTCATTTGTTTACACATTTAACAAAGATTCCTTAAGTACCTCCTTTGCTAGGACCTGGGGGGTTTGGAGAGGAGAAGAGATCCTAGTTCCTGACGTCAAGGAACCTTTATGTTATTTACAGTCAAATTGGGGAGATCTCGCACACACAAAGTAACTAGGCAATAGGAGAAAGTTATAGATACAACATATAACCTTCCCCTAAGTACCGAGAGGAGGAAGAGTAAAGGAAGAATTGGTCCTGAATAGGATTATTCTAGGGAGGCTTCTGGAGTGTGAATTTTGAGCTGGATTTTGTTATAATCTGGAAATATAAATAGAGGAAAGGAGGTGAGAAATCATACCAGGTAGGGATACTAACATGAGCAAAGCCTTGGAGGTGGGGTATGAGCCAGATTGTTTGTGGGGTGTCAGTAAGGAATCTATCTTGGTTTGAGGGGATATATATGAGGTATATATAATATATATTGGAGATAATTAAGCAATGAAGCCTCAGGATCGGTTGGGGGAGGGGAGCAGGTATGGAAGGGAATAAGTATTTATTAGCTACTTACTATATATCAGGCACTGCACTAAGCACATTATAACTAAGATCTCATTTGATTCCCACTACAACCCTGTGAGGTAGGTGATATTATCCTCATTTTACATTAAGAAACCTGAGGCAGACAGAGATTAAGTAAATTGTCCAGGTTTACCCTGCTAGGAAGTCTCTGAGGCTTGCTTCAAGCTCAGGTTTTACTGACACCAAGCCCAAGGCTCTATCCACTGTACCACCTAGTTGAGTAAGTTACTCTTGGAGCTGATAGACACAGAGAGCTATCACCATTTCTTGACCACAGCAATGATCTGAGAAAGGAAGGTAATATCTAAGAGGGAAGATAATATCAGGATGTGTGCATGGAACACTGGGAAAGTACTCAGCATAAATTGGATCTGTGAGCTGGTACATAGAATTAAAATCAAATGAGAAAATAAACGAGTGCTTTAAAAAAATCTTAAAAGTTAATGTTACAATGAAAGGATTTTTATTTAGGTGTGGAGATAAAGTCTGGAGATGCGAAGTTATCTTCTATCTTGATCGTCCACCCCAAATCCATTTTCCTCCGAACCTGTTGTTTTGCAGTGAGATTTGAGCCTCCCTCAGCAGGGGAAAATGATTGTACTTTTGAAGGTGCCTCCCAGGGTCCAAGCCTGTGGTAATCTTGTTATCCTATCTCTGTGGTTCTCTTCTTTCCTTGGGAATAAAGACAGATCAATTCAATAAGTCAACAAGTAGTTGACTGGCACTACAATGTGCCAGGACTGAGTGTTAGGCACAAAGATCGAAGGTAATAAAATGAAGAGTTCCTGCATTTGGAGAGCTTACATTTTAGGTGGGAGATAGGAATGGGGAACAACATTTATGCAGATAAGTAAATAAAAATGAAATGAAAAGCAAATACGAAGTAATTTTGGAAGGGAGGGCAGGGCACAGGGAAACATTAATAATTAGGAGGATCAAAAGGTAGCTTTGGATAGAACTAGAGATTTCAAGATGTGGAGATGAGGAGAGAATATTCTTGGTATATGGAACAGCCTGTGCAAAGGTCCAAAGATACGAGAGAGAATGCTGCATCTAATTAACAAGAAGGTCAGTTTAGCTTGGATGCATAGCATCAGAGGGGATGTATAATGTATGATCAACCTAGAAAATTAGGCTAGAGTTAGATTGTGAAGGAAATGAGTATTTAATCAAGCACCTACTATGTGTTAGGTAGTATATTAAACACTTTACAAATATCTCATTTGATCCTCCCAACACTCTGGTGAGGTAGGTGCTATCATGATTTTAGAGTTGAAGAACCTGAGGCAGACAGAATTTAAGTGAATTTCCCAGGGTCACACAACAACTAAATGTCTGAGATCAGATTTTTGAACTCGGGTCTTCCTGACTCCTGGCCCAGCACTCTATCTACTGCACCACCTAGCTGGCTCTAATAGTGAAAGATTTTAGATGTCCATTACAGGAGTCTGTATTTTATCCTAGAGGCAATTGTGAGTTCCTTAGGTATGGAATGACATAATTAATCAACAAACACTTATTAGATACCTACTATGTGCTAGGCATGGCATTGGGTGCTGGGGTCATACTATGCTTTAGGAATATCAATTCAGAAGCAGAATGGAGCATGGATTGAAAAGAGAAAAGAAGCAATAAGGGCCTGAGCTAAGGGCTTGGCTATGTGAGTGGAGATAAGTACTAACATTTACTATGGATGTGGAATCTGGAAATAAAATCTACAAGACTTGACAACTAAAAATGGGGTATGAGGGAAAGACTTGAAGATGATATGAAGTTGTGAACCTGGGTGATTGAAAAATGGTGTCTTCCAAAGGAATGGAAATTATACAGTTTTTTCTTGGGGATAGTTGGAGGGAAGATAATGAGGTGTATTTTGAATGTGTTGAGTTTGAGATGTCTTCTGGACAACTAGGTAGATATGTCTAGTAGGTAGCTGGCAATGGAGGAGTGGAACTCAGAAGAGAAATAAAGGCCAGATATGTATATTTGGGTGTCATCTGCACAGAAATAATGTTTCCTTGGGAGATGATGAAATCACAAATAGATAGTGTAGAGGGAGAAGAGAATTACAACAAAGTCCTAGGATATACCCGTATATAGGAAGCAGAACGTAGGTGGTGACCCAACAAAGGAAGTTGATGAGTGCTCAGACAGGTAGAAGAACCTAGAGAGAGTAGTTAACTGAAATCTAGAGGGGAGAAAATATCTAGGAGAAGAGGGAGATCAACAGTGGTAAATTCTACAGAGAGGTTAAAAATAAAAAAGGATGAAGACTGAGAAAAGACCATTGGATTCAGCAACTAAGAGATCATTGGTATTCTTGTTAAAAGTAGTTTCACTTGGATGGTGGGTCCTGAAGCCAAATTAAAAGGTATTAAAAGTGAGTAGGAGGTGAGGAAGGGGAGAGGTAGTGAATTGGAGTTTGACTGGAAAGGGAAGGGAGATAGAGGATGATAGCTTGAGGCAAAGGCAAAGTCAAGGAAGGTTTTAAAGAATGAGCATATTTGTAAGGAGTAAGGAAGAAACCAATGGATAAAGAGATTGAAGATTAGGAGGAGAGAGAGAGAGAGAGAGAGAGAGAGAGAGTCAGATGAGAAAGGAGATGAGAGCAAGGCACAAGTGGAGGGGATGACCCTGGCAAAGAGAAGGGTCCTTTTTTCCTGAACTGTTAGACTCATTCTGAATATTTAGATAGAGCCAAAGATTTATGAGGGAGAGGATAATCACCTACCCCAATTTTTTGCCATTTCTATATACGCAGGATTTGCTATGGGGCCATGCTTGTAACACCTGAAATAGCCAATTTGATTTCTGTATCTTGAATGAATACTTTTGGATGGATGAATATTTGTTGGGAATATTGGAGAAAGAACTCATGCTTTTGGTAGGGATAGAGCTGTGTGATTCTTGAGCTCATGACAGTAGGTCCTCAGCAAGCTATAAGCTGTTTCCAATGATTAGAAATGGATTACACTGAACAATTCAATTGAACAATGTGCAAGGAACTGTGATAGGCCTGGGGATATAAAGACAAAAGTAGAATAGTCCTTGCATTCAAGGAGCTTACATTCTGTGGGAGAAAGGAAATCTGTATAGAGATAGGTAATTATAAGATACATTAAAGATAAATGCAAAGTAATTGAGAAAGGAAGCAGGGAAAATATGAATAACTGGGAGAATCAGGAAAGGCTTCATGTAGGAGATGACACTTGACCTGAGCCTTGAAAGGAAATAGGAATTCCAAGAAACAGGTATGGAAGGGATGATTCTTAGCAAGGGAGATCAGTTTATGCAATAGCATGAAACTAGAAGATGGAATGCCATGTTCAGAGAAAAGTAAGCAGGCCAGTTGAGCTAGATTGTAGAGAGTAGGAGGGGAAGAAATATGACAGTTGCCTGCTTTTTTGGAGTCCCTATAACTGTACAAACTTGTCATTGTTGTTAGCAATTATGGTGGTAGATGGGTGTTTCAGTTTGTGCCTCAGCTAGTAGTCTTAGCTAGGGTTTTTTAAAAAATATTTTATTTTTCTCCTTACCTACATGTAAAATTTTTTGACATTTGTTTTTTTTTCTGGTTTTGAGTTCCAAATTTCCTCCCTCCCTTCCTTTCTCCCCTCCCTCTTCACTGAGAAGGCAAGCAATTTGATAGGTTATACATGTGTAGTCATACAACACATTTCTGTATTAGTCATGTTATGAAAGAACACACAGACCCAAAGGAAAAAAAAACACCACACACTCACAAAATAAAGAGAATGAAAAATAGTATGCCTCGATCTGCATTTAGACTCCATCAGTTCTTTCTCTGGACACAGGTAGTATTTTTTATCATGAGTCTTTCAGAAATGTCTTGAATTATTGTATTGCTGAGAATAGCCAAGTCATTCATAGTTGATCATCTTACAATATTGCTGTTACTGTGTACAATGTTCTCCTGGTTGTACTCACTTTACTTTGCACCAGTCTCCCCAGGTTTTTCTGAAATAATCCTGCTCCTCATTTCTTACAGCACAATAGCATTCCATCACAATCATATACCAAAACTTGTTTAGCCATTCCCCAGTTGATGGGTATCACCAGGGAGGGTTTCAGTTCATGGCCCAGGCTTCACTGGCATTATGGCCTAAACACATCAGATACCTTTAGCATCCATAGAAACAAAAGGTATTGAATGGTACTGGACTCAAAAGTTGCAAACCCCTTTTTTCTCTCTATGTGCCCTCACTTGGCTGCCCTCATCCGGAGAGAATTATACCTTTTAACCCTGTTACTTGGACATTGAGTTAGTCCACTGGTTCCAACTTCTCCTCTCTATTTCTTGGTATGACTGATGCCATCTCAGGATTTCAGGTCTCTGGGTGAAGTGAGTTTTGGATGCTGGGAATAACCCTTGAAATTCAGGAGACACAGAAGTGAAGGTTAAATTCCCCAAAGACTTCTAAATAGAGTAACCCTCCCAATCCCATGTTCCACTCTCACTGACGTGATACTCCTGGGGTGGGAAGATACACCCCCCCACAAACACACACACACATATATATACATACACGCATATGTATGTATATGTGTATATGTATATGTATATGTATATGTATATGTATATGTATATGTATATGTATATGTATATGTATATGTATATGTATATAGTTATCCCTTCTACATTGAGACTTTCTCTATTGTAGTTTCAATATATCCTGGGTTGGCATAAGACATTAAGCGGAAATTTTTTTGGGAGTTTTGTGGAAGCCTCAGATAACATGTGAAGGTCAGCAGATGACACAAAGCCAATGACCAAATATTTGACCCAAATTTTACAATAAGGTACTGTAATTACCCCATAAAAAGAGAAAAATTCAGACTTCTTCTCTGGTATGAAGGGAGGGCCAAAAAATTTTATGCAGATTTTCCAGATCGTGGGGGCACCATGTTCCTAACCCCCATGATTTGGAAGGGATAACTCGGTGTGTGTGTATACACACACACTTACATGCATGTACATATGCATATATATGTACATGGGTATGTAAATTTCAACATATGTATGTGTAAATACACAGTGCATATATACATATTCCATATTTATACATGTGTATACAGATAGAGCTCATATATATTAATAACTATGCCCATATATGCCAATATATAGGCATCTCCTCTATCTCTTCTTCCAATAGTATTGGGGGTAGAGATAGAGATGAGGGAATAAGCATTTATTTATAAATAAGCATATATCATAAGGGTGGGGACTGGGCCTGTGATTTCATTGGCCCAGGGTAATCCTAGAGGAGGAAACTCCCTCTGCTAATGCAAATCTAAATCTTCTCTGCAACTTGTAGTCTAAGAAAGTTGGAATAAAGTGTGGCTTTAATTCCTCTCCTGCCTCCTCCCACTCATCAGGCCCAAAGTGGTGGGGAACCCCAGTTGAAGATTTATACCCTAGCAGACAGAAGTTCTGTTATGTAAGACAGTCTCTTACATGTGGAAACTTATGATAAAGTAGTCAATTCCCGGGCACAGGCCACTGCTCTCCATGGTCAGACTAAGGGGAACCAGTCAGGCCTAGGTGAAGGCATATTAGACAATGAGCCTCCCTTTGGCACCTTGGGGGGTGCCAATCTGTGAAATGGAAGGCATCAATATTACCAGATTTGATTCCCTGTACATACCTGGCTTTGTTTGCACAAAGACTGCTCAAAAATCAAATGAAGCCTGGAGGGGGACCAGGTCTCTTCTTCAAGTCTGGACTGTGATGTATCCCAGCTTCCCTGTTCCAAGCCCTTTGGAAAGGCTTTTCTTGGGCAGTTGGGAGAATGAACAAGTTGTTCCTGGAATCCATGTCAGTATCTGCTCCTTCTTACTCAGAATAAGTCCAGATCATACCCAGGTAACATTTTCTTTGTGATAATCTTGACTCCCTACTCTCAAATCAGAGAGGCAAGGACCAGATACAACCAGACCAATTGAACCATCATGTTCTGAGCATCTACCAACATGTCTGTTCCTTTGCTAGACCCTATGGGGGATAAAACTGACAAAGAAAAAGTCCCTGTTCTTCAGGGAGATAATATTCTCATTGATGAAACAAATCACATACATTGGATATTCGGAGAATAATTAAACACTAAATTGTATGTTTTCAATGCGCTGAAGGGATTTGCAGGTGAGAGAGGTCAGTTTGATTTAGAGTAGTCCAAGAAGGCTTCATAGTGTTGGGGAACTTGAATTGGGCCTTGGGGGAAGGGTTGAACTTGGCTAGCTAGAGAGGAAGAGAAAGGACATTACATGCTTAGCCACAAAAGTACTCATTTCTTGAGGAAGGTTGGATTGGAATAGACAGGAAACTTGTCTGTCCAGAGTAAAACAGAGAAGAGGGAACAGTGGGGGATAAGGTTGGCTAGACTGAATGGGCCTGAGCCTAGAGGACCTTGAAAGTCAGGCAGAGAAATCTGGATTTGATACATTCAGGAATAGGAACGTCTTCTAGGTTTTTAAGCAAGGAGGTGTATGAAGGAGGCGTGAATATTTGTCTAGCGATAGGTGCAAGGTGTATTACCTACTTAATTAAATCCAGCCATCCATTCATCTATTCATTCACTTATTCATTCTTGATCCCATTATATATAGTCTATATTTAGGGCTCTGTCCATCCAAACTCCTTTTGGATGAGAGACTCAAACTCTCAACATCTATTAAATGATTATACATATTCAAGTGAAAGGGTGATTAGGTGGTACAGTGGATAGAATGCCAGGCCTAGAGTCAGGAAGACTCATCTTACTGAGTTTGAATTTGGCTTCATATACTTACTAGCTGTGTGACCCTAGGCAAATCACTTAAACCTATTTGCCTCAGTTTTTTCATCTGTAAAATGACCTGGAGAAGGAAATGGCAAACCACTCTAGTATCTTTGCCAAGACCACCCCAAATTGGACCACAAAGAGTTGGACACAACTGAAGAAATGACTGAACAACAACAATCTGACACTTATAACCTATATGAGCTTGAGAAAGTCATTTCCTCTAGGGCACTCATAGGCTCGTAGATTTAGGACTGGATGAGGCCTCTCTGGAGGAGGTCATTAATTATGACCTACTCACTTACAGATGAGAAAACTGAAGGCCACAGAGGTAAAACGATGGCCAAAGTCATTTAGGTAGTACATATAAGAGGTGAGATTTAAACTCAGGTTTTTCACTTCACTTCACTTCACTTCCTACTATGACGCCCTACCCTTTCCTTGGGTTTCTCATCTGTAAAATCTCTAAGTCTGTCATGTCAAATATTTTGATCCCATAAAGCATGAACTTTGCCATTAAGTACTTTACAATCTAATGGAAAATGAGACAAATATACAAGCAACTTTAAGCTGCAATATGGTACATACTTAGGAGATGTCCAAACAGAATGATAGGAGAAATTAAAAAAAAAGATGTCAGGGAAGGCTTTTTGGAAGAAGTTGCCATTTTAATTCATTTCATTATGTGCTCCTGTCAGTCTCACTTGGTCTAAGATCAGACCTTTCTCAGGTCACCCTGTTTTCTTTTATGCCCTCTAGACCTTGAAGAAAGAGAAGGATTTTTAACAAGGTGATGTGGGCAGAGACCATTGCAGACATAGGGGACCATGTATGCAAAGGCAAAGAGGTAGGAAAGGGAAGAATGAAGCCAAGGAACAACAATTTACATTGACTGGAATGTAGAGCAAATCAAATAAAAATGGAAATATAGGTGGATGCTAGATTGTGGAGGGGCTAAGTGAGAGGTAGAATGTTAAAGGTGTCCAGCACCATTAATAAACCTGCAGTCCTCTGGCAATGAATAGGATGTGAAGGATGGGGGAGAAGAAAGAGTCAAGGATGACTCAAAGGTCATGAGACCACATGACTAGAAGGGTGGTGATGCTATCAGCAGAAATAGGGAAGTTAAGAAAAGGGGAATATTTTAGGTGGAAGAGGATGAGTTTCATTTTGAACAAGTAAAATTTGAAGTGGCAGTGAAACCTCCATAATTCATGAGTTTGCAATCCATTAAGTGAGAAAGGAAATATGGCTAAAGAGTTGGTGTCCCTGTCCTCCCACTAGGAGCTGGTTGTCCTCTCACTGGGCAGCCTTCAAAGTCACATAAGGGGGTACAGGTTGGGCCTGCCTGGAATGGGATATTCCTTCAGACCACTGTGGGGATGAGTTAATTCAGAACCAACCCAAAAATGAGAGCTGTATTGCTGATACTTCTCCTGATGTTACTCTCCCAGGCACAGTTGAAGTGGCTAGGAAATCCAAACTTCAAACAGGTAATACCAGTGGCAGGTGTGGTTCTTTGACACCATGACAGTAACTGGAAGGGTGAAAAGATCTATTCAAGGCATTCTGTGATCTCAGTCAATATCCCCCAAACAAGTTCCCCTTCTTTTAGTTAAGGGTCCTGTACCACCTTTTTGGGCTTCTGTCCCCATAGCCACTGTCAGAATTTAACATCTGGAAGAGTGTTGCCTAATCTGGCCAAATATACTTGTCCCACTACTAGCCCAATACCCATCTCCTGCCAAGAGCCATGGATAAGTGTTAGTGTGCTGAGGAAGCAGCTGATTCCTTTATTATGTGTAGATCAGAGGAAGGTGAAGATTGGATCAGAGCGTCAGAGATTTATGTCATCATCGTGCAGGCCACTGGGAATTTTTAAGAAGGTAGAAGGCTTAGTAAAAGTCTTGTGATTTCTGAAAGAACTAATAACCCTTAAAATAGAACATATTGAGGGGGAAAATTACACAAGGTTTTAAGAGACATTTAGACATATTTGATGATACTTCCCAAAAAAATCTAGCTCAGAAGGCAGCTGGTATGATCTCAACTGATATGATCTGCTGATTTTGGGTCTTCTTGCCTAATATCTTTTTCTAGTATAGGTGATAAGAGCACCTAAAATAGAGTCATATCTTCTCCCCTGAGACCAACAAGTTTATCCCTAAGGAAGAGGCTTTAGTTGGGAGTTCTGTGGAAAAGGCAACATTCAACTCTTACCCTTCTTGAGAGAACAATATTTTAACTTTGTTTCATGGAAGGAAAGTTACAACAATACCTCTGATAGCCTTTGTGTCTTTGACTACTAGGAAAACCTTTTGCCAAGATGCAGTGGCAAGAATGTACCAAGGCCCTGAAAACTGCAAAGAAGAGGTTGACACGAAAAGCCTGGAGCTTGTCGAATAGTGATGACCTAATTGGTCTAGTTATGCTCCTGGCTCTTGAGCACTTGTCATTGGGATCACCTTCACTATATCATTGTCAATTGATTTTTACTAAGCCTTGTAACACAAGCAGGGTGAATTTGAAAGGGTTATTCTGTTAACAGGGACAGGATAAACAGATGAATAGGAATGAAATAAACTGACAAAAGGCAGCTAGTATTAGTGAAAAAGATGCCAAAATGTCCCTTGAAGATGGTGTCAAACAGTAGAGTTGTCAGGACTGGAGAAGGGCAAATATTGTTTTAGTTTGCAAAAATGGGAAAAGAGTGGGTTCTTCATGAGCTTGACTTTGATTCAGGTAAAATTCTAGAGTATATGATTAAAGGCATGATTAATTTGAAAAGGATGTGATGATTACAAAGAGCCATTATGGCTCACCAAGAATAGGTTATTCCAGATTAACTTTACTTCCTTTATTCCCCCACAGGGTTATTAGACTGGTTGATTAGGGGAAATACTGTAGACATAGTTTGCCTAGATTTTTAGCAAAGCATTTGACACACAGCATCTCCTATTATTACTGTGGAAAATATGAAAAAGGGTACCATTGAGACAATAGCATAGTTATGTGGATTTGGAACTGATTGAATGACACCGCACCAGGGATAGTCAATGATGTGGTGTCACCTTGGAAGGAGATTTCTAGTGGAGTGTCCCAGGGACCTGTATTTGACTATTTAACATTTACTTTTAATTAGCATCTTTATCCATGACTTTGATATGGCATTGACGACACTCTCATAAAATTTGTAGGTGACACAAGTTAGGAAGTATAACAAACACATTGGATGACAGAGGATCCAAAGAGCTCTTAACAGGCTAGAATATCGGACCAAATCTAATCAGATAAAATGTAATGGGAATAAATGTAAAGTCTTACGTTTGGGTACAAAAGGCAGTACGGTATGGGAGAATAGGACTAGACTGCAATTCGGTAAGTTGTCTAAAAAAGGTCTGTGTGCTTTTGTGGATTAAAAGCTCAATATAAATAAAAACTTTTATATGGAGCCAAAAAAGCTGACTGAATGAATCATCAGACATAATATTCAACACTAGGGAAGCGATGGTCCCTCCATATTCAGCATTGGTCAGATCACATTTGGAGTATTGTGTTTACTTTTGGATATTACATTTTTGGAAGGATAGGGATAAATAGAGAAGTGTCCAGAGGAAGGCACCCTTGACAATGAGGAGTCTCAAAATCGTGTAATATTAGGATAAAAAGAGATGGGATATTCGACCTGGAGAAGAGATGACTAACCCTAACCTTTTCCCACATAATAGCCTTTCAAATATTTGAAGACAGCTTTTATGTGGAGAGTGAAATAGACTTTTTCCTTGACTCTAGAGGGAAGAGCCAGTGGCTATAAGGGGATGTTGCAGAGGCAGATTTTTCTTGGTAGAAAAATCAGGGATATCTTCAAATGGAATGTGCTGCCTTGGTTGGTAGTGCAACTTCTTCCTCATGAAAGGGTTTCAGGCAAAGACTATTAGTGATATTGTAGAGACAATTCTTATTCAGGTTTGAGTTGAGGGACTGAGGAATAAGAAAATATGGAATGAAATGAGGTTATGGTCAGATAAAGGAATATCAGATTTGATCAAGGAAGTGAAACACTTGTAGATGATGGATAATGATCCATGGAATGAGTATCCCTGTGTTTGGTTGAAGTGGAGGTAGAGCAGAGGAAGGGGTCATAGGACCATTGATGGTTGAACAGGAAGATTAAGGTGTTTGAAGGAGCATAAAATGAACGTTTAAATCCCTAATAAAGGGCAGGAGAGAAAGATGGTGAGCCAAATTCTAAACTCTTTGAAAAAAGAGAAAGAATGACCTGGAAGCTGGTGGACAACAACAACCATGATGTATACAGGGGAAAATGTTAGTAGTCACAGTTCTTTTAACTAATGATTTTGTATACATGGTTCCAGATTTACATAAATACAAAGACCAGTATTTTAGGGCAACAATCATTTTCCCCTGCTGAGGGAGGCTCAAATCTCACTGCAAAACAACAGATTCGGAGGAAAATGGATTTGGGGTGGACTATCAAGATAGAAGATAACTTCGCATCTCCAGACTTTATCTCCACACCTAAACTTGCTTCTTTCTAGCTTCTTCCCATGGGGTATTTCTAAACTGCTATTTTTGTTCCAAAGTCATGTGGTCACAAACTCCTTGCAGAGTTCTTAGTAATTCCTGGGTTTTATGACTTAGCAGGAATCACAGGGTCATGAGTTTGACCCCCAGGATGGATTTTTATTACCTGCCTCCCTTATTCTCCAATTACACTTTGGCACTTTTCCTTCTACAGGTTCACAAATACTTGTTCTCTGTGAAAGAGGTTACATAAAAGGATGAGACATGACCTTCACTGGCTGCTATATCTGCTGTGGGTTCTATTCCTGCTGCCTTCTCCCAGGAATTCAAAATCCAACTCAACCAGTAGCCTTTTTGTAGCATGTCCCTCTTCTCAGTATAGCTTACCGTTTATTTTCAAAGCCAGGGAAGAAATAAACATACCCTTCAGGGCTTCCTTCTAACTACAATTTCAGGAAGATTCAGTGATTTAATGACTAAGGCTTTGTTCAGTTTTCAAGTTAGTGGAAGGTCTTAGGGCTTAGGGAGGCTCAATAGGAGAGTCTTGCTCAGAGTGGCCTATATTTAAGAGTGGGAATAACTAAGGATACTGCAGGGGGTCCTTGAGGGTCCATGGGTAGCCAACCACTTCTCTGTGGGACACCAGTGGCTCATGGCTCAAAAGAAATAGTTTTAAGTGCTTCTTTGTGTCCCATGGTTCCCAAAATTTGTTCTTTCAGTGAAAGACTAAGTGGCAACAGCTCTTCATATACCTTAGAAGGACACCAGGCATCTGGAGGGGCAGAGATTTGGGCCTTTTTTTCAACTTACCTTCTTTTCTCTTCTACAAAACCATTCAC
>CM053625.1:131076631-131094605 GCA_028646595.1 Phalanger gymnotis | reverse complement strand
TTGGAGCATGATACTCTGTTTTGCTGGGTAGGTGATTCTTGGTTTTAATCCTAGCTCCATTGACCTCTGGAATATCGTATTCCAGGCCCTTGGATCTCTTAATGTAGAAGCTGCTAGATCTTGGGTTATTCTGATTGTGTTTCCCCCATCCTCTTCTTATACAGAGTTTCCATTTCCTGGATAAATAAACCCCATGTATTCCACAAACTGTGACTTCTTTTTCTGCGCTTTGCCCTCTTCCCCAACTACTCTTTTCCTGTCCAATTTTTCCCATTGTCCAAATTGGGGAAGGGTTCCGTCTTCTCCAGGAAGTATTCCTCACCCATCCCAGCCCATGCTCACCCCTCTGTTCTATAGATTGATGTGCATTCAACTAGACCTGATCTTGCATGGGTATATAATCCTTTTATGTGTATATAAGTTTGGTCTCATAAATAAAACAGAAAGTACCTCAGGAACAGAGATACCAGGTAGAAATGCTATAGTGGAAAAAATTGGGACGTCTTGGTTCGCACTTTGACTCAGACATTTGCTGGCTGTGTGATCCTGGGCAAGTTAATCACCGAACCTTTCTGAGTTAAGTTTCCTCATCTGTAAAATGGAGATGATAATACTTATACTATCCACCCCACGGGGCTGTCATAAGGAAAGTGCTTTGGAAACTTTAGAACACTGTGTAAATGTACATTAGTATTATTATCCTACAGCTTTGAGCTCCAGCTCTAAACACTGCCTGGCAGGCAGTTTGGTGCTGTGGAAAAAACACTAGCTTTAGAATCTGAGAACCTGGGTTTGGGTCCCACTTCTGACACTTGCTATCTGTGTGGCCTTGAATAAGTCACTTACTTTTTACGAGCCTCAGCTTCCTCATTTACAAGGTGGTCTTTAAGGTCTTTTCTAGGTCTAAATCTATGATCATATAAGTCAATACTAAAAATACTAATTGACCGACTGGCAGATCACTTCTGTTCCCCTCCTTCCTCTCCATACCCCCTCCATTTTTTTTTTGTTTTGCTTCCCCATACACATTTCTATGACATTGACATAGTAAATAGCCTTATCTATCCTATGGCATTTAACTAACCAGTCATGTAAGTAGTTTCAAAGAATAGTGTACTGCACCTCACGAGTCATTGGGCCTTACACCCTTGGCCAACCTCTTTCTGCCTTCCTAT
This sequence comes from Phalanger gymnotis, assembly GCA_028646595.1. Taxonomy (NCBI): domain Eukaryota; kingdom Metazoa; phylum Chordata; class Mammalia; order Diprotodontia; family Phalangeridae; genus Phalanger; species Phalanger gymnotis. Next base: position 131,093,430 of record CM053625.1, on the reverse strand, counting down.
TAGATCACTTGCCTCAGCCATCATCTTCCTGCTCCTTCTCTCTTAAGTACACTGACAACTATTTTTTTTAAATAAAGGCTGTCCTAATACTCAAAGGCTTATAGATTTAGAGCATCCCAGAGTCCATCTAATTTAAATAAATCATTTTCCAGATGGGAAAACAGAACTAGGGAAGTCACTTTGTTGCCCAAAGACATGTGGTAACGAGTGTCGGAGGAGGGATTTGAACCTAGGTTATCTGATTTCAGAGTCAGTGCCCTTCCCACAGTACCACAATGCCTCCTGAGATAAGCACAGGGAATATGGAATGAACAGATGAATTTAAGAGAGAACTGTCAAGGGACAATTGGCCAGGGCATGGGACTGATATGGTATACCACGAAAGGGAGGAGGAAGAATCAGTCAACAATGATAATTCTGAAGTTTCAATTGTGAGTGACTAGAAGGATGATAGACACAGCACATTTGGGACAAGAGGTGGTTGTGGAGGAAAGATAATGAATTTCTTGTAGAACACATTGAGGTAGGGCTGTATAGGCTAAATTGATCCATAGGTCAGTCCCCTTTGGATAGGGGTCCAATATAAAAATGTTTAGGGAACTCTGGTCTTGACAGGGGTGGACCCAGCAGGAGAGGAGAGAACAGAGGTAAAAAGGGTAAGATAGAGGAGGATAGTGGAAAACTTGGGATATGGAAGGAACTCAGCATAGACACTATTTTGTCTTTCCAGAAATGACCAGTGCCTCTTCTTAGCCTGGACACTGAACTACACGTTATCCTTGATTGTATCATCTCAATTATTTCCCCTGCAGCCTGCCCTGGCTGTGATCCTCACAGCCTTCTTTGTCAGTACTTGGTGTTCTTGGAAACTAGGTGAGTTTTTAACTTCAAAGTGCTCGCAATAGGAGGAGAGATATTTACTTGACTTTATCAGATTTATCAGGGCCTCCTGTCTCCAGAGATCCAGGAGAGACTCATTTGAGTGTTTCTCTAATTTGTTTCTCATTGCATCTGTCAGACTGATAACTCCTTGAAGGTGGGTACTGTCTTTGTCATCTCTATATTTCTTTGTGCATTGGGTTCTACACATATTAGGTAACCCCATCTTATCTCCTTCTATCCAATCTTTCTCTTAGCAGCTGTCAGCCATGGAAGTTCCAACAACTTAATTTATATTGAGCTATTATTTGAATATCCAGAGACCTTCAATGCTTTAGGGGGAACGTAAGGTGAACAAACATTTATTAAGTGCCTACTATGTGCCAAGCACTGTGCTAATTGCTTTACATATATCTCACTTGATCCAACTCTTTGAGGTAAATGCTACTATTATCTGTATTTCACAGTTGTTTAAACTGAAGCAGACAGAGATTAAATGACTTTCCCAGGGTCATGTAGACGGTTAAGTATCTGAGACCTAATTTGAACTCAGGTCTTCCTGAATCTAGGTCCAGTATTCTATTCACTGAACCACTTAACTGATGCTTTTGTCTTAGGAATACATTCCTTAATGAGAAATTTTAGATCCCAATAGTAGACTTTAGTGAGATATTTTTGACTCTAGGTGGGAGAGGTGTGCCCACAGCACAGAGGTGGCTTTCTAGACCCTTCAATTCAATTGAATCTAATTCAGTTTGGCAAGCATTTGTTGAATAGTAAACACAACAGAGGTTACTGTCTGTGTTAAGCACACATACACTGAGTGCCAAGAATACCAGGACAAAAATCAAAAGCATTGCTAACCTCAAGGAGCTTACAACATGCTGACATGAAACAACATGCACACAGATATGTAAGTCCAAAATACTATGAGGTCAACATCGAGTAATATGGTAATGATGGGGAAAGCAGCAGTAAGGTTGGTAGTGGTAGAGGGGGACATTAGGGCAGGCAGGCACCTCAAACTTGAGTTTGATCCCTCTGATCTTTCCTACTTCTGTCAAGGATGCTATCATTCTTCTCATCACCAAAATTCACAACTTCTATGTCATCATTGACTCCTTATTCTCGTTCAACCCACCTATCCAAACAATCGACAAATCTTGTTTTCACTACTTCCACAGCATCTGTCAAATATGTCCCTTTCTCTTCACCCACATAGCTGCCATCCTAATTCTAACCTTCGCAATCTATTTTGTTGCAACAACTTCCTTGGCCTCTTTGACTCCAGTCTCTTCCCACTCCAATCCATCTTTCTCATCGTTGGCAGGTTAGAGTTTGTCCTTGATACCCTTCTACTGCAGCTTTCATGGAAGCCTTCCTCATTTTTTTCTAAGTCCATGACAAAGTGCTGACTAATAATCCAGAGGTTAGTAACATTAAGAGATGCCCAGCTTTGTATAGTGAACTGAATTCTGGCTTTGAAATTTGAGTATCTGGTTTCGCATCAAAGCTTTTGCATGTTTACTATCTGTGTAATCTTCAGTTATTTTGCAAATGAGGAGGTTTGACTAAATCTTCTAGTCCTAAGTCCCATTATTTATGGTATGGCTTGTCTTCTTGGAACAATGTACATTTTAATAGAAGAACCTTTTTTTTCTTTTCAATAAAAATTATTTTCTTTTTTTAAAAATTCTATTTTATTTTATTCTCCCCACCCCCATCCATTATTCTCCCATCCATTGAGGCAGCAAGAAATACAAAATCCATTACAAAACTGAAAAAATAGAAAGAAAGAAAAAAAATATACTTCAATCTTCACTTTGAGTCCATTAGTTCTCTATCTGAAAGTGGATGGCATTTTTCATCAAAGGGTTCTTTGGAACTGTAGTGGATCATAGTGTTGATTAAAGTTATTGAGTCTTTCCCAGTTGGTGATTTTTGCAATATTTCTGTTACTGTGTACAATGTTCTTCTCATTCTGCTCACTTCACTTTGCATCAATTCACGCAAGTTTTCCCAGATTTTTCTGAAACCACCTCCTCCACAATTTTGTACAGCACAATAGTATTCTATCACATTCACATACCATAACTTGCTCAGCCATTCTCCAATTGATTTCCATTCCCTTAGTTTCCAACTCTTTGTCATTATAAAAAGAGCTGCTATAAATATTTTTGTACATATTAACTTTTCTTTGATCTCATGGAGGTATAGTCCTAGTAGGAGTATTTCTGGGTCAAATGGTATGCACAGTTTAACTATGTTTTGGTTATAGTTCCCAATTGCTTTCCAGAATCGATTGATTGGTTCACAACTCTACCAAAGTACATTAGTGCACCTATATTGCCACATCCCGATTTATCATTTTCCTTTTCTTTTGTCTTTGCCAATTTGATAGGTGTGAGGTGGTACCTCAGAGTTGTTTTAATTTGCATTTCTCTAATTATTAGAGATTTAGAGAATTTTTAATATGACTGTTGATAGCTTTGATTTCCTCTAAAACTGACTTTGTATCTATCCTTTGACCTTTGGGGAATGGCTCTTGTAAAATTTACTCACTTCCCCTCTATATTTTGGAAATAAGATTTTTATCAGGGAAGCTTGCTACAAAGGACCCCCCTCTCATTTCTTGCTTTTATTCAAATTTTAGCTGCATTGGTTTTGTTGGTACAAAACGTTTTAACTTTATCTCATGAACATTATTACTTTTATCTCCTGTGAATCTCTCTGTGTCTTGTTTGGTTATGAACTATTCTCCTATCCAAAGATCTGACAGGTAATTTCTTTTGTTTCACTAACTTGCCTATGATATCGCCCATTATGTTTAATTCATGTACCCATTTTAAGCTTATCAATGTTTATGTGATGAGATATTGGCCTATGCCCAGTTTCTGTCAGAATACTTTCCAGTTTTCCCATCAGTTTTTGTTAAGTAGTAAAGTCTTGCCCCAATATCTAGGAGTTTTGAGTTTATCAAACACTAGGTTTCTGTACTAATTTGTTACTGTCTATTGTGTACTTAATCTATTCCATTGATCGACCATTCTGTTTCTTATCAAGAACCAAATTGTCTTGATGATTACAGTTTAGAAAAATTTGAAGTATGGGACTGCTAGGTCTCCTTCTTTCTAATTTTTTTTTCATTGATTCCCTTGCTGTTCTTGAACTTTCGCTCCTCCAGATGAAATTTGTTATTATTTTTTTCTAGCTCTATGAAGTAGTTCTTTGGTAGTTTGACTGATACAGTAATGAATAAGTAAATTAATTTAGGTAACATTACAATTTTTATTATATTGCTTCAGATTACTTATGACTAACTGTGTTCATACAGTTCCTGTGTGTGTCTTGGCAGACAGACTCCCAAGTATTTTACAGTATCTGTAGTTATTTTAAATGGAATTTCTCTTTTTTGTCTCTTTGTGTTTGGTTTTGTTGGTAATATGCAAAAATCCTTATGGTTTGTGTATGCTTTTTAATATCTTGTTAATAGAGGAATCTTGAAGACTGAAAAAAATGAAGAGAGAATAGAGGAATAGCGAGTAGTGGGGCCGATATTTTAGATAGAGCAAGAAACAATTCTGAGCAAGTCACACACCCATCCTTCCTATAAAGCCAGCCCTATATGTATAATACAAAAAGCCAGATTGTAACATAGTCCATCTGAATATCTGTGTTGTGCAGGCCCAATTAATTGAAAAGGGGACAGTAATATTAGGTCAACCATGAGTTGGCTAGTATAGCTGCTACATCTAGATGTAGGCAGCATAATTTAGACTTCAGGAACCAAAATGAAATCCTTCAAATATACTACATTCGTAGGTTTCTAGGTTGGTTTTTGTTGTTGTTGTTTCATGGCCAATTCATTGACCTACTCTTTTTCTCTTTTGATGATGAATGTTTTTAGAAATATAAACTTTTTCCTAACAACTGCTTTGGCTGCATTCTAAAACCTCTAGTGAGTCTCATTGTTGTCATTATCTTTAAAGAAATTAACTATTATTTTTATGATTTTCTTTTTGGTCCAATAATTCTTTAGGATTAAGTTATTTTGTTTCCAATTAAGTTTGATCTCTTCTTCCATTGTCCTTTACTGAATATTGTTTCTGCTGCCTCATGGTCAGTAAAAGATATACTTAATATTTTCTATTTTCTGCATATTTGTGAGGCTTTTATGTCCTGATACATGATCAATTTTTGTAAAGGTGCCTTCCACAGTAGTGTGTATACTCCTTTTTTATTCCCATTCAATATTCTTCAGAGACCTAGCCTACCTAACTTTTCTAAAATTTTATTTTGATCCTTAATTTCTTTCTTGTTTATTTTTGTTACTTTTGTCTAGGTCTGGAAGGGTACTTTGAAATCCCTTACTATTCTAATTTTACTATCTCTTTCTGTAACTTGTTTAGCTTTTCCTTCAAATATTTAGACATAATGCAATTTGTTTCATACATGCTAAGTATAGATGTTAATTTATTGTCTATGATACCTTTCAGCATGATATAGTTTCCTCGATTACCTCTTTTAATAAAGATTTTATTTTGCTATTACCTAATCTGAGATCATGACTGCCACTCCCACTTTCTAAAATTTGGTTGAAGCATAATAGATTTTGCTTCAGGACCTTATTTTGACTGTGTGACAGTTTTAATGTTTCAATTGTGTTTCTTGTAAACAAAGTATTATTATATTCTATTTTCTAATCCATTTAATTTCTCTAGATGTACTGCAGGGGGGAGATTCTGGTACTAAGAACAGTGCAAGGCATGTCCAGTGGAATGGAACCCCATCATGTAAATAAGTGTTCTTGCTGCTGCTGGTGGTAGGTGGACAAACCTGTCTATTTCGAGTTCAGCCTGAAGAATATAAAGCTGGGCCTGGTTCAGGGATTGCTTCACTCCTTCTCACTCACTTACTAGCTGCTATTGATATCAGAATGGGTGGGGGGATGTGGGGCATCAGAATAGCGGTGCTGCTGCTGAATGTGGGGCAGGCTCCGATTTGCTCCTTCCAGGTTCAAAATAATATCACCTTGATGCCAGATTTCAATATCTTTCAGGTAACAGCCCTCAAAGGGCCCTTTTAGAAAGCATCACATGTTCCTTTGGTGATAAGGGTATTTAGTTAGAGGACTTTGGGCTGAGGTTGGGGTGGTAGACTTTATGATATTTCCAGGGGGCAAGATACTAATGTAAGATTCCTAAAGTTGCAGTTTCAGACAGGCCCTTTTTATGTCTTCAAGACTCATTGATTTTCAGTGGGAAGGAAAAGAAATAGAAGGTGATAGGAATGTTCTCATAGGATTGATGAAGGGACAAACTGAATTTGGGGTTCATGGTAATTAGGGAGGATTTGAACATTTAATGCAGTGTTAGCAACTATACTATCCAGAGGAAACTTGATTATAATTCAGCTCAATTCAACAAATACTAATTCAGCTCCTATTATGGGCAAAGCATTGTACCAAGTAAATCAAGATGCAAAGGCAGAAACAAAGTGAATCTTCCCCTCAAGATCTTGTATTCTACTGGCAGAATACAAGATGCACACAGATTAAGTACTAAATAGCTTTGAGGGAGAAAGCACTATAAGTTGAGGAAATTGGGAGAGGTCTCATATAGGATGTAGAACCCAAGCTTTGCTTTGAAGGAAGTTAAAGAAACTAAGAAGTAGACACGAGGATGAGATTGTTTTCAGATACTAAGCATAGTGATAGGAGATGGAATACTGTGTAAAGAAAATAATTAACAAGCTAATTTGCCTAGAATGGAGAATTTGTGAAGAGGAATAATAAGAAATGAGATTGGAAAGGGAGGTGGGAATTAGGTTGTGGAAAGCTTTAAATGCTAGGCTGATGATTTTGGATCTTGTTTTAGAGGCATTATGAAGCCATCAAAGACATCTGAATAAGAAAGTGATCCGAGTGGATCCGTATTTTAGAAATATCAATTTGGACGTTCTGTGAAGGATTGGAGAAGAAAGAGCCTGGGCTCAAAGAAACCAATTAAGGAGCAATTGTGATAGTTTCTATGGGATATAGCAGGGCTTATATTAGCATAGAGGTTGTATGAGAGGAGAGAAGGAAATGGATGAGCGAGATGTCAAATTAGAGTAGAAAAAATAAATTTGGTAATTAATAAAATATAGAGTGGGGTAAAGTAGAGGTAAGAGTTAAGAATAACTCTCAAATTGTAAATCTGGATGGCAGAAAGGATAGTAGTACCTGTGACGGAAATGGGGAAATTTAAAGGAGTGATAGGCATTTGGGGGAAATATGAGTTTTATTCTGGACGTGCTGAGATTGAGATATGCATAGGGGAAAACCATCTGGAGATCTTCAATAGGCAGATAAGTAACGCAGAATTGGAGTTCAGAAGAGAGATTTGGGCTAGATGTTGAGATTTGAGAGTCACCTCCATAGAAGAGATAATTAAATCGATGGGAGCTGATTCGATCACTAAGGCAAAGAGTGTCAAAAGAAAAGAGAATAGGGTCTAGGAACCCTTTTATGTGTCCTCCTCCTACCCTTGTCTTTATCCACAGTAGGTCTTCCTTAAAGGCACATAGGAGATTGGTGTCATTTTAGGGATCCATTTACCCAGAAATCGCTAGGATGGGGGGGGAGGTGAGGGATACCCAGCTTAGTTGTTTAAAATTCCAGGAAGTAAACTTGATTTTACTTCTTTAAATTCTTCTTATTCTCTCTGAACTTTGGTGCATGTAGAACTCTTTGGTTCAAGGATCCTGAGACTCAGGGTCTATTTTTCCTCCTCTTCTCTCAAAGTTACCATCATTTCTCTGCTTGTAAAATTGTATTGCAGTGACTTTGAGGCAACCACACACAGATAGATGACTTTTTGAGGCTCAAAAAATATTTTAAGCCAGGACTCTGGATTTTATTTTCAAGAAAGACATTCCATTCAAACTGTGATAGCTAGCTATTCCTTGATCTTAACATTCTAGGCCTTACAGTTTGGTGCAGTGGAAAAAAACACTAGCTCTGTATTAAGAGGACTTTGGTTCAAATCCTACCCCTGACATACAATCTAGGATAACCATCTATGTGACTTTGGGCAAGCTAGCAAGCTGAAAGTGTGCCTCTGTTTCCTCCTTTGGAAAGTAAGGAGGTTGAATTAAGTTCTCATCCAGTTCTAAATCCATGATCCTAGATGGCCTCCATGCCCCATTCTTATGATCCTATGACCTTGTCCTACCATACATTCTTATAAGCTAAACTATTCCCTATGGACTCCTTTAGCTTGTCATCATTGCCTTTCAGAATCCTGTTGTCAAGGTGCTCAGACATCACCTTTCTCATAGAAACTTTCCTGATTCACCCTTCCCAGTTGCCAGAGCTCTCTCTTTTCTCAAATTATTTTATATTTACTTACCTATGCACATGGAGTATGAATCTAAGGTCTTTGATAGCAGGGACTTTTATTTTTGTCTTTGTGACCCCAACTCTAAGCACTATGTTTTAAAGGCATGTAGTAAGCACTGCATAGCTGTTTGTGGAATTGAGTTGAAGACTGTTGATTTAAACTGAGAGAAAAAGAGCTGATTAGGGTGACTTTCTCCAGGCTAAGGGGCCCTGGAATTCCATTATCTGGGCGATGAATGAGAGACTGTCAGACCTGGACAGGGAAGATATCAAAACGTCTTTGACAATATTCTCCCCTTTTGCCAATGGGAGTGTGAACCTGCAGACTACCATCACTTTGTAAGTACCACTGCCTGCACCTTCCTGATTTCCCCTTCTTCTGGGCTTTACACTGACCTCATGTAAAAGACTACAAACATTTCTCTTTGAATGGATTGGATTAAGAAGGTTTTTTACCTGAGTGTTTTTGGTTCTGCACCAGCTTTGGTCTGCATGGTTCTCTAGATTATCTCTCCTAGAGAAGAGAGGCTATCTACTTCTGAATCCGGGGGACTGAGCCAGTGAGGGAGAACAGATCACCATCACAGCAAAGATGTGTAATTCAAGGGCCATTTAGGAAGTAGATCTGGGAAGAGGCATTTGGGCACCGTTGTAAGCAAGCAAGGTTTGAGAATTCCATCCACTGCATAGGACTTTCCTTTGTAGTGTCTGAGCTTTCACTGTTCCCACATGAGAAAAGGCAGCATAAAATAAATGCCTGTGGACTATGGACAGTGAAACTCAGGAAAGCATTAAAACTGTGCACATTTAGAAAAAATAACATGGATCCAAAGATGCTCTACTCTAGGAAAATGCCTACTTTGCTAAAATTTAGTCCTAGCGTTGCTAAAAAAGTACCTCCTTCTCCCTGCATCCCCACACAATGCTTTGCATCATTCAGGAGCCACCAAAGCCTGATATTCTGCTATTAGAGCTTTTTGCCAGTTAAACATTGCCTTCTCTTCAGATTCCTCTTTAAAAAAATCTTCCCTCCCCTCCCCCCTTTATCTATTCCATCTCAGACATTTTGGTGAGAATTAGTTCATTAAGTGGTAGAGGGCATGACCAGAGGAGTCTCAAACCTGGTGTTTGGGGGTGAGGAACAACATATAATTAGGTGATGAAAAGGCATAGAAAGGACTAGGGTTAGAAGACAAATGATGGCCAGTTCCACCATGTAACTGAGTTACGGCACTAAATTCATATTGGCTGCCACTTATAAGGCATTTTGAGGTTCACGAAACACTTTAACATGCATGATCTCATTTGTTCCTCAGAATCCTGTGAGGTAAGTAGATACTATAGTTGACTCCATTTTGCAAATAGACAAAACTGAACTTCAGAGAGGTTAGATGACTAGCCTATGGCCACACTGCCAGTAAGTGTCAGGTCCAGGATTCAAATCTTGGTGTTGGTTGGTTCCAAAGCAAGTACTGTTCTCACTGTTGCCCTTGGGAGGGGTATGTAGAAATAACAATGACATATAATCCTGTGATCCCATAACTTGTTGCCAGCAATATGTTAATAATTAATAGCATTATTAGTGAATTAATAGAACCCATATTGGATTGAGTTTGTAATAATCAACTTTAGAACTAACCAACTTAGGCACTTTCACTTTCAAATCTTCTTACATTAGGTAACCATAAGACATTTCTGCTTTTCTGTGCCAAGTAAGGTGCTGCTGACTGACTTGCTAGAAGGTATCTTTCCTAACTGAACAGTTTCTGATTTTAGCAATCTCATCTGCCAATGAGAAAAGTAGTCTTCATTCCATCATAGATTCACAAGGTCCGCTAAAAATACATCTGTTCCATAGAATTATGGTGTAGTCATAGGCTGATTAGGTATCCTGGAAGGTCTGGGAAGTCATTTCTCTGAAACACACAGGAAAAAATTACTTCATGACTGATGGGCATGACCCTTTTTTCCCTCTTGGGCCTCTCTTGTGGTCCTGACAGAGGCAGGAGGAGACTCATGTGTGAACAAGGTGTCATGTCATGACTAACTCCAATGAATCTTCAAGGGCAAAGAGTGATGATACTTTTCTCTCTCCCTGGTACAGAACCATTGGTCTTTGAACTGGAAATCATATGAGGATCAGAGAGTCCAGAAGAAATTGATTTTCATCAACTAAACCTCACTATGGCAACTGGGAAGGTTGGGGGATGGAGGCAGAGTAGGGAACAAGGACCAGGGACTGATTTCCATCTGCTTGTTCTCTAAGATGAAGCCAAGAAGCTCAATAATGACTTCTCTTTCACTGATTCACAGGTCAGATGGAGTCTGTATAGAAGTAAATGTCACATATACCAATGGAAATAAATCTGGGCAATACAAAAGTAATGGTAAGTGAGAGATGAAGGAATTAAAAATGGATTTTGTTTTTCTACTGTTTTCACTTACCTTATTAACTCAAGTGATGATTGAAGAGTTTTTATTTCTTCTAATGCTACAGACAGAGCCCATATCCAGAAGTGCTTTGGGTGTCTGCATATCACAGGAAACCTGGGTTTGATTGTTGACCTCATAAAAAGCAAGACACCCTGGGTACAGTGAAGCCATCCACTAAGGCTTGGTACAGAGCTAAGTCCTACATGGGCAATTATTGACATAGGCACACATGCACACACACACACGCCTCCAACCCCCTCCCCACACCCCAAAACACAGAAAACAGATTTGTAGACACTCAGAGAAAGGCATGTACAGACACTCAAAGTCATATAAACACATATGCACGTGCATACGTGCACACAGAAACTTTTAACTTCTACTTTTACGAACAGGGCCAGCCTTAGAGCTAGGCAGAAAGTGAGGGGGTAAAAACTTCAAATATTTTCCCAATAGCCTTGAGGTTTGGAATCCCCACCACTATTCATTCTTCTAACTTTAGGCATTATTGGCTTCAAGAGTCCCTTTATAAAAGGATAATACCATACTTCGAAAAAAATAGTATAGTAAGCAATCATCACCTTAGTTAGGAATGACAGTCAGTCACTTGGCAAGTTCCTGAGGGGATTATAGGAAGGATAAGTTTTGAAAGTGTGGGTTGGAGTAGGATTGAGCAATAGGTTCATGGACCACTGTGCTGGCATGCAGCCAATCCATAGAGTATTAGGTCTTTGGGTATGGGAACAGGGAAGGTGGAAGATTCTGAGGACTGATTTAATTTCTTTCACAATTGGGATCAATCATTGTGAGAAAGCATTACAGGCCAACAAGTCCAATTTTGGAGTTGCTTCGCCTCCCCAGCAAACCCCCTCCCCCATCAGCATTGTGAGCCAACCTTAATGGAGGACAACAAATACAGATCTTTATATTTGACAAGGCTGTTTCTTATCATTGTCTCCAATTAAATGCTTGCAGCAACCTTATGAAGACCCCAAGACAAGAATTAATTTTTCATATTTTATAGATGAAGAAACTGAGGCTGAAAGATATATTAATAATAATAATATTAGCTAGCATTTATGTAGCCCCTACTATGGGCCAGGCACTGTGCTAAGTGTTTTGCAAATGCTATCTCATTTAGTCCTCATAACAACTCTGGCAAATGGGTGCTATTATTATCCCCAATTTACAATTGAGGAAACTGAGTCAAACAGAAGTTTTAATGACCTACTCAAGGTCACATAGCTAGGTAAGTATCTGAGGTTGGATTTGAATTTAGTTCTTTCTGACTACAGGCTCAGTATGTATCTACTACTCCACTTGAATAGGTAACAGTCACCTAGTTAATATATGGAGCTAAGAATAGGGTTCAAGTTTCATGATCCCCAATTCAGTGTTCTTTCTACGTCATTCAATTTTGGGTACTTAACTTCTTGATTGTTGCAGGCATTCTGATGTTATTTCAGTGAGTTCTTTTTCCTCCTTTTCAGATGGAAGCCCTTATTATTTCCAAGTGATAGATACCGACTATGAAAACTATGGCATTATTTACATAGGAAATAATAAAAACAAAGATGACTTCCATGTTAAACTCTATGGTATGTTCTGTCAAGTAATTGTTTAGTTCTGAATAAGACTTGCTAGACTAAGAACTGGGCCTTCAGTTTAAGTGGACTTTCATCTCTTCATTGATACTCTTCAGTTTCATCACTTGAGCCCTCTGCCCTCATCCTTGCCCTAGAGTCCCACCATTAAACTCTACCACTATGCCTTGCAAGTATGGCTTCATTCTACCCTCCATCGTGGGTTGGAGCACATGACCAACAACAGTTTCTAGTTTGTTTTTTTTTTGAGGAGGGAATGCAGGGCAATTGGGGTTAAGTGACTTGCCCAAGGTCACACAGCTAGTAAAAGTGTCTGAGGCCAAATTTGAACTCAGGTCCTCATGACCCCAGGGCCAATGCTCCACTCACTGTACCACCTGTACCATATTAGGTCTCAACAACAGTTTCAAGAGGGTTTTTGGCTTTAGTTACAGATCCTGACAGACCCCACTTGGGAAAATGTGTCTACCTCTGAAGTAGTTTGCAGGGTTGTGAGCTCCAGAAAAGTGAGCATTGAATAGGCTGGGGAAATTAAGGTCAAACAGTTCTAAATTTTGATTCTGCCTCTTCCTTGTAGGCAGAACTAAAGTAGTGACTGATGAAGTCTTGAAGAAATTCCAAGAAGTCACAAGATCCCTTGGAATTCTAGGGGAGAATGTGATTATGCTACCCAGATCAAGTAAGTACTTGGGCTCTGTTTGGCACCAGGTTACCCAAGCAACAGTATGTGGTATAGCTAACAACTTGTTTCCCCAGTACTTCCTCACCATCTCAACCATCCTCTGCAAATTATATATAATTTACCTTTTTTTCCCACTGAGTAAAGCTCAAGTTTGGAAAAGTAAAAGCCATTGTCCAAGTGATTCCAATTCCCTCGGGGCCTTCTTGGCTGTCCTGTCAGCATATAGTAAAAACAAAAACAAAAATAAAAAACCTTTAACTTCTAGGGCATTTTATTGTCCATTGGTTGTTTATTTGGTACCTCCTTAGATCTCTCCCCCAATATTTGACACTTCCAAATCCCTCCCCAATAAGATAGATCACATAGAATTAATGACAATGAATTCTATTTTGAGAATTTAAAATCTCTTCCCTTGTTCTTGAATGTAACTAGAGATTGTGAAACTAAGCTAGAGTTGGGGATTGGGTAGTTGGGTCAAATGTTAACACTATGGTTTTTGCTTTCTTTTTCAACACAGCTTGTAGTTAATGAAGAAAGAGAGGTGAGTTCTTGCTTTGCACTCTAGTTATGGTCTGGAGAGGCAGAGGGACCATAGTGGGTGCCTAGGTCATGTTTCTGATGGATTCTTCTTCTACCTCCACCTTTAGTCCTCATCCACCATTCTAAATCCCATATTAGAGGATGGTTGTGGGTTAGGGCCTATGAATGGTCAAGGTCTTTGAAAGATTCAGGGAGCAATGACTGGTCAGGTGGGATATAGTATGACATTCTACTGGGTCTAAACAATCTGAGGGAAAACAGAACATGGCCCTTAGAACTGAGATTTCCTTCCATCTGAATGTCTAAAACTAATTACTGCTTGGCCAGGCCAATTGTCCTCATGTGAACTATAGAAATTTTCTGTATTATAGCACATATGGTGCTGAGATGGATTCAGCTATCATATGGAGACAGGGACTAAGCCAGATTATGGTAGAGAATTTCTCAGTGTGTTAGGTATGGAAGTCACCTCATTCCTCTTTGCCTTTTTTTCTGGACCCATGGAAGGAGCATAGAGTTGGTGAATTTGGGGCAGAGAGGAAAAGACAGCTAATGTGAACGTGTATGTGTGTGTGTGTGTGTGTGTGTGTGTGTGTGTATGTATTTATATGTGAGCTTATATAGGTGCATCTTTACCTAGAAGGTCGGTGAGCCAGGCACTCTGAGGCAAAGAGCCCACCACAATTGTCCTTTCTTATAACACTTTGCATTTTCTTCATTCTTTTCTTAAGTGACCAGAGAGGGAGCACAATATAGACCCAAGTCCTCTTGTGTCTGGAGAAGGGGTAGCTGCCAGATGGTTTCCAATGTTCCTCTTTCCCATCTTTGAGAGGATCGTGTTCTCCTTGCTTCAAGAGCTGCAGTTTTCCATGCTGGATATAATGATTGGGATGCCCCAAACTGCACTTTTGCTTAGGGGATTTCTGAATGCTTTGGCCATTGCTCATCAGGCACCCAAAGTAATTGTTTTCCCTGCTCACCACTTAGCACAATGACTGGCTAAGCCAGGGACTTAATAAATGCTAGTTCACTGACTTGTTTTCTAAACACACAGAGGATATATACCAGGCCCTCTTTTACGCTGCAGATCAAAGTCCATCATATTTGAAGCCATTAAAATGGAATTCTTTTCATACCAAAATTTATGGGATGCAGACAAAGTATTTAGGGGAAAATTTATATCTCTAATTGCTTACATTGGTAAAATAGAGAAAAAGCAGGTCAGTGAATTGGACATGCAACTAAAAAAAAAACTAGAAAAAGAATCAATTAGAAATCCCCAATTAAACACCAAATTGGAAATCCTGAAAAATCAAAGGAGAGATTAATTAAATTGAAAGTAAGAAAACCATAGAACTAATTAATAAAACTAGAAGCTGATTTTAGGAAAAAACCAATAAAATAGATAAACAATTGGTTAATTTGATTAAAAAAAGGAAAGAAGAAAACCAAATTACTAGTATAAAAAATGAAGTGGGTGGATTTAGCGCCAATGAAGAAGAAATTAAGACAATTGTTAGGAGCTATTTTGCTCAATAATATGCCAATAAATTTGTCAATCTAAATAAAATGAGTGAATATCTACAAAAATATAAATCACCTAGATTAACAGAAGAAGAAATAAAATGCTTTACACAATCTTAGAAAAAGAAATTGAACAAGCCATCAATGGCCTTCCTAAAAAAGTCCCCAGGACAAGATGGAGTCACAAGTGAATTCTGCCAAACATTTGAAGAACAGTTAATCCAAATACTATATAAACTATTTGGAAAAATAAACAAAGAAGGAGTCCTACCAAATTCCTTTTACTACACAAATATTATGCTTCTACCTAAGCCAGGAAGAGCCAAAACAGAGAAAGAAAATTATAGACCAATTTCCCTAATGAATATTCATGCAAAAATTTCAGATAAAATATTAGTAGAGATTATGGCAATATATCACAAGGATCATACACTATGACTAGGTGAGATTTATACCAGGAATTCAGGGCTAGTTCAATATTAGGAAAACTATCAGCATAATTGAACATATCAATAACAAATTTAACAGAAATCATACGATTGTCTCAATACGTGCAGAAAAAGCCTATAACAAAATACAGCACCTATTCCTATTAAAAACAGGAGAAAGCATAGAAATAAGTGGAGCTTACCTTAAAATGATAAGAAATATTTATCTAAAATCAATAGCAAGCATTATCTGTTATGGGGATAAGCTAGAAGCCTTCCCAAGAAAATCAGGGGTGAGGCCAGGATGCCCATCATCACCTATTTTATTTAATACTCCACTAGAAATGTTAGCTATAGCAATAAGGAAAGAAAAATAAAAGAATCAGAATACGGGCAGAGCCAAGATCACATCTGGAAAGCAGGGACTTCCTTAAGCTCTCCCCCAAATCCCTCCAAAAATGGCTCTGAGCTGTGGAACCCACGAAATAGCAGAGGGAAACATGTCTCCAGCCCAGGAGAGCCTGGATGGTTGCTGGGAAGGGTCTATTGCATGGTGCTGGGAGTGGAGTGTGGGCTGCCCCAGGACAGACCAGACAGGGAGTTGGCCTGGAGCAGGCCTCAGGGTCATGAATCATTGAGCTGTGGCAGTTACCAGACTTCTCAACCCACAAAGGCCAAAGAGCAGGTTAGTGGGAAACTACAGGATCGAGTTTAAAGCAGTCTGGCCCCATCCCTGGGGGTGGTGGAGGTGATGCAGTGGTGGTGGTGGCAGCAGCAGGAAGCTCCTGAGGCTGCTTCCAGAGCTCCAGAGTCAGGTGCTTCCCCAGTCTCTGACTCACACGGTGGGAGGAATCTACCTGCAGATCAGAGTGAGAGTACAAGGAGTTCTTTCTCTTGCTGTGCCCTGCTTGGATCTGGATTGTGGTCCTGGTTGGTGGTTCTTGGGAGAGGAGGAGTGCTGCTGTGACAGAGCCTGCAGTGATGGAGGAGTAGAAGTAGCTTTGCAAACAGCAGTGCTTGGATGCTAAAGCTTGGGACAAAATACTCTCTAGTCTACAAGCAGTCATACTCTGACAAAAAGCTCAAGGGTCAAGTAGTTGGCTGGGAACATGAACAGGCAGCAAAAATGGACTCAGATTCAGACTCAGACTCTAGATTCCTTTTTTAGTGACAAAGAACGTCAAAACATACAGCCAGAAGAAGTCAACAAAGTCAAAGAGCCTACATCAAAAGCATACAAGAAAAAATATGTATTGGTCTCAGGCCATGGAAGAGCTCAAAAAAGGATTTGGAAAAGCAAGTAAGAGAAGTAGAGGAAAAATTGGGAT
>CM053625.1:131048947-131076131 GCA_028646595.1 Phalanger gymnotis | reverse complement strand
GAAAACTTCTCTGATATTCCAGAACCAGAGGGTAAAATAGAAATTGAAAGAATCCAACAATCGCCTCTTGAAAAAGATCTCAAAAAGGAAAACTCCTAGGGATATTGTTGCCAAATTCCAGAGTTTCCAGGTCAAGGAGAAAATACTGCAAGAAGCCAGAAAGAAACAATTTGAATATTGTGGAAACACAATCAGGATAACACAAGATCTAGAAGCTTCTACATTGACAGCAGGGTAGATTGACTGGGGAATGAGGCAATCAGAATATATGCCATCTTGGATTGGGGAGGGGGAGATAGAAATGGTGAGAAAATTTGTAACTCAAAATCTTGTGGAAATCAGTGTTGAAAACTAAAATATTAAATAAAATGATAAAATAAATGAAAAAAAGAATTAGAACAGGCAGTGAGTAAACAAAATGATCTCTTTTTGGTAGATGATATGATGTTATACTTAGAAAATCCTAGAGAATCAACTAAAAAACTACTTGAAATTACTAACAACTTTAGCAAAATTGCAGGATAAAAAATAAGCCCACACAAATCATTAACATTTCTGTATATTACCAGCAAAGTCCAGCAGCAAGAGAAACAGACATTCTGCTCAAAATCTATAGACAACACAAAATACTTGGGAATCTATCTGCCAAGACAAATGCAGGAACTATATACACAACTATAGAACACTTTTTACACAAATAAAGTGAGATCCAAACTATTAGAAAAATATTAATTGCTCATTGGTGGACTGAGCCAATATGATAAAAATGACAATTCTATATAAATTAACCTATTTAGTGCCATACCAAATTATCAGAAATTATTTTGTAGGGCTGGAAAAATAATAACAAAATTCATCTGGAAGAACAAAAGGTCAAGACTATCAAGGGAATTAATGAAAAAAGGTAAAAGAAGGTAGTTTAGTCATACCAGATTTCAAACTGTATTATAAAATGGTAGTTATAAAAACAATCTCATACTGGCTAAGAAATAGAGTGGTGGATCAATGGAATAGATTAGGTACAAATTACATTATAGTAAATGACCATAGTAATGTAGTAGATGAGAAATCCAAAGATCCAAGCTTTTGGAACAAAAACTCGTTATTTCACAAAAATTTCTGGGAAAACTGGAAAACAGTATGGAAAAAAAACTAGGTATAGATCAACATCTCACACCATATACCAAGATTAGGTCAAAATGGTAGATGATTTAAACCTAAAGGGTGATGCCATAAGCAAATTAGGAGAGCACAGAATAGTTTATTTGTCAGATTTATGGATAAAGGAAGAATTTAGGGCTGAAGAAGATATAGAGAGCATTGCAAAATATAAAATAGATAATTTTGATTTTATAAAATTGAAAAGTTTTTGTACAAACAAAATCAATGCAACAAAAATTATAAGGAAAGCAGAAAACTGGGAAAAACTTTGCAACAAGTATCTCTGATAAAGGTGTCATTTCTTAAATATATGGAGAATTGAGCCAAATTTATAAAAAATACAAGTCATTCTCCATTTGATAAATGATCAAAGGATATGAAGAGAAGTTTTCAGACAAAGAAAGAAAAGCTATCTATAGTCATATGAAAAAATGCTCTAAATCACTATTGATTAGAGAAATGAAAATTAAATTAGAGAAATTAAAACAACTCTGAGGTACTACCTCACACCTATCAGAGTGGCTAACTTGACAATAAGGGAAAATGTTAGATATTGGAAGAGATGTGGGAAAACTGGGACACTACTGCATTGTTGGAGTCATGAACTGATCCAACTATTCTGGAAAGCAATTTGGAACTATGCCTAAATGGCTATAAAACTGATCCTTTGATACAGTAGTACTACTGCTAGGTCTACATCCCAAAGATATCCAGAAAAGGGGAAAAGAACCTATTTGTACAAAAATATTTATAGCAGCTCTTTTTGTGGTGGTTAAGAATTTGAAAACAAGGGATGCCCATGAATTGGGCAATAGCTAAACAAGCTGTGGTATATAATTGTAATGGAATATTATTGTGCTATAAGAAGTGACAAGCAGGATGATTTCAAAAAACCTGCAAAGACTTATATGAACTGATGCCGAGTTAAGTGAACAGAACCAGGAGAACCTTGTACATAGTAACAGCAATATTGTTCAATGAAGAATTATGAATGACAGCTGTTCTCAGCAATACAATGATCCAAGACAATCCCAAAGAACTAACGGTGAACCATAATATCCGCTTCCAGAGAAAGAAGTGATATTGATTGAATATAGATTGAAGCATGATTTTTCACTTTCTTTCTTTCATTTTTCTTTTATTCAAGTCTTCTTGTACAAGATGACTAATGTGGCAATGTTTTACATAATTACACATGTATAACTTATAACTGATTGCTTATCATTTCAGGGAGGGAGGAGGAAAGAAGAGAGTGAGGGATAGAATTTGGAACTCAAAATTTTAAATAAAAATATTAAGAAATTGGAAAGAAAAATGGAATCCTTTGACTATGACACTTTTAATTTTCAGCCAATAACTGATTTATTTCGAACATTATTTATTATAAGATAATTTGGGTACAGATAAGGAATTTAGACTGTCACATGGAATTTGCTATAGCAGGATATATTTCTGGAATATTATAGCATGGAATCTTTTACATATTACTTAGCAAGACTTCCATTTTCTAGTTGTGTCCCTAGGATTGAAGAGGAGGGGCACTACAGCAGTCAAATTTTCTCACCTAGTTCCTGTGATGACCAAAGTAGGGCATTTGTCAGTTGGCTGACTGGGATTAGGGGGTTAGTCTGTGGTCAAGTTATCCAGGTAGAGGAGAGAAGAGCAGAAAGGAAAGAAAATAGGAAATCTCCTAGAAAAGTATGTTTTTGTTTTTTAACTAGGAGAGTCTCCTCCTTTGTAGTATAGATACTTTGGAGAGACAAAGATCCTATTTCCCCCCCATTTCCATTTTCTTTCAACCCCCAATGAAGAACTTTTATAAGCACAAAATAGGATAGAAAGGTCTTTGATTGGCTAGTGGGATCTTTCCCTTTAAGTTCAATTTACGTGTAATGTTTCAGCCTCTCAGAGTATCTAGACTTTGGTTCTTGAGTTATTCTAGTACAGGGCCTAGAGAGAAGGGGAAACATCTGCTATATCCATTTATTTATTTGTTTATTTTTGGGGAGGAATTGCATCAGGATCTATGGTTTCATTGATAGAAGGAATTCCTCCAGTGGAAACTTCTATTGACAAAGATTGGTAATATCTTGGTAACTCATAGGCTTAAATAGTTGCCCGGGAGCATGAAGAGGTTAGATGATTTGCCCATGTCACTCAACTAATGTGTCTCACAGGCAGGGTTTTACCCCAAGTCTTCCTGTCTCCAAAACTGGCTTTCTATCCACTGTGTCATGCTGTGTCTTGTAGATTGCTACTTAATATTAATAACTACATTCTTAACTTAATATTAATACCTAATATTAATAACTAAAATCTTATAACACTTTACATTTTAGTACTTTTCTTTTTTAACCATGATCCTATGAAGTAGGTAATATAATAATATTATATTATTTATAATAAATAATATTATGATTCATCATTTTACAGATGAGGAAACTGAGGCATAGATTAACGTGTTCAGGATAATGGAGCTGGGATTCAAATTCAGGTCTTCAGACTATAGGACTATTCCTTTTCCTACTATATTATAGTCTCTCAAAAATTCTGATCTCCATAAAGGAAAAAGCCCTTATTCAATCTGTTCATGACCTCGGATATTGTAGGTAGTCATATATTATAGTGGAGATGAATTGGTCTCGAATAGGATCTAGAGGATCTGGGGCTAGCCCCAATCTGAGCATAAAGTGAATGCTTTAATTACCATGCTCTTTATGTAAAACGTTAACCTATTAGTAGGAACATGCTGATAAAAGTTTAACAACTGGATCTCTGAAAAAAAAAGTAGGCAAGACACATCTAAGTGTCATCTGCATTATTGACATTTAAAAATAAACGCACTTTTAGTGTAGATGAACAAAACAAGACCTATTTCATGTTTTCTCCATTTTTCAAGTGGCAAGTGTTCACACTAAAAATTTAACAATTTGCTCTCTCCACCTGGTAAGGACTGGGTCTAGCACACTACAGCCATGGGGGAGAGAATTCAAAATCATCGTATTACTGCGATTGAATAGTGGGAAGTTCTTATA
Organism: Phalanger gymnotis; assembly: GCA_028646595.1. Lineage (NCBI taxonomy): Eukaryota > Metazoa > Chordata > Mammalia > Diprotodontia > Phalangeridae > Phalanger > Phalanger gymnotis. The sequence continues at coordinate 131,071,935 of CM053625.1, read as the reverse complement.
TTTTAAAAAAGATCTCTTTGAAACTTTAAGAAAGCTTTTAGGAATTTGGGGGAACAAATCCCATATGCCCTGTTTTTGAGTCTCTTTCAGTCATCCTCCTTTCCCTGCAAAAAGAGACAATTGAATGCTAAGCCCTCCATTTTGTGTTCCTTTTATTTATTCCATTTCATTATGTTCTACCCTCCCTTCCTTCCTCTTTCTCTGTCTCTCTTCTTCCATAAACAGTTTCTTATGAAACAGTTCTACTTTGCTATCCCTGATGGGTATTTGCATTTTTACAAAAAAGAATTTGAATGGTGGATAAAACCCAAAGGAATGAATGGTTAGAACTGACAAGTTGATAAGAGAAGTCTTTGGGGTCAGAGGGTTTCCATTAGCCACATGATCTTGGGTAGTTTCCTTCTACTCTTCAGGTCTCAGTTTCTCTATCTGTAAAATGTACTAGATAACCTGTGACAATCTATGATTCCAGGAATCTGTGATTACGACATACCTCCTCCTTTGGTGCCCAGTCCTGCTTGTGCCTATTGGCTGCTTTCTGAAAAATGTGTGGTTTCTGGCTAACAATAAATTTTCTGGTCTGCCTTTGTCTCCCTAACCTACCATTCACCTCCTACCATGATTGAAAAGCACAGGAAGTACAAATACTATGTGATTAATGAACCTCTGTGCATGTGCTGAATGCATGGCAAGTTATTTTAAATTCTAGAAACAACAAAAGGTATAATATTCCAGCAAGACTTCCTAAATTGATTTCGCTTATGCTTATGTATCAAATGGATGCTTTTCTTATTTTGCCTTCTGGCTACTCTGTGTACTCACTCGGCTTAGAAGTCAAGGTCATGCATGGCTGCTTACTGAGCTGGCTAGAACAATGAAATGTACAAAATGACGGAAGGCCCTTGCTATGAGTGTTCAATGCTATGATCAGTTTTAGTTCAAAATCAATCTGCCAACTAATCAATCAATCAAGAACCTACTATGTGTCAGGATTCACAGATTCAGAAAATCATAGAATTAACATCAACTTCACCAAACATTTATAAGGCTGCTACCACATGAGGAGCCTTTACTAAACTCTTACTCCAATGTCTTCAATGTGGCATGGAAGTGACCTCGGGTTCTGAAAAGCTTTGCCAGTGGAGCTCATACTCTAGTAAGTCATACCAAGTTGGAAAAACTTTGGTACAAGACCGGCACCAGAACATGTGTCTAGTGCATGAAGATCAGAATAGGTAAGTTTATAGAGACTTATCTCCAGTTGTTTAGTCACCAAGTGGTGAATATTTCAGCCACAGTATCTCATAAAGATCATTAATTAAGTCTTGGAAAGGTGGATCTGCATCAATGAAGGAAGCACCCATAATGATGAGATCACAAATTTTTGTGGAGAGTGGAGCATTATGCCAGGTACTAAGGGAGATACAAAGAGGAAGTAACACCCAGTCCTTTCACTCTTGAAGCTCACAATCTAGAAAGGGGCAATAGGTTTTAGGTCACATAGATCATCCAAGGTCATTGAGCTGACTAAGAATACTGCAGTAGACAGAGGCAGAGTCTAGACAAGGTAAAAGGCAACAGCTAAAATCCTTCCCAGAAGGGCAAGTTACATCAACCGAGACTTTTTAAAAGCTTGCCATGGAGTATCTCAGAGCTTTATGGGAGGATAGGGCAGTGAGGTGGCTCAATGCAGAGAATGCCAAGCCTGGAGTCAGGAAGATTCACCTTCTTGCCTTCAAATCCAGCCTCAGAGACTTACTAGCTATGTGACCCTGGACAAGTCACTTAATCCTGTTTGCCTCAGTTTCTTCATCTGTAAAATGAGCTGGAGAAAGAAATGACAATGCACTCCAGTATTTTTGCCAAGAAAACCTCAAATGGGGTCACAAAGAGTTGGACATGACTGAAAAATGACTGAATAAAAACAAAGCCCTATCCTATGGAGATAACAAAGCTCAGAACTTTGAGGCCGAGTTTATAACTTCAAAGGAATTTGTTTTCTGGCTATCTTTATTTAGCTTCACTCAGGTACTAGGTTTTTCTTAACCCAAAGATGATGAATATGACTCATGAGGCACTGGACTCTAGTCCTTAGAGCCATTTCTATCCAATTGTTCCCTTAGTGTTCAGACAAGCAATTTTCTAATAGAGTATTTGCTTGGTTCCCTGACACTGTTTAACTCAAAGACCAGGCTCAGCAGTTTCAACCACATTTACAAGTTCTTAAAGTCTCCTGGGACTTTAATAACTAGATTTGGAGACTTGAAATCATAAATCTGCTAGGCGATCTTTGACTAACTCCTCACCTATCTTGGGCTTCACCTTCCTTCTTAACAATGTTTCTTCTACCCTTGAAGAAGATTTTTCTTGATGGAGAAGATAGAAGGAGAACAGGAGATGAGTAGTTCCTCTTTATCTTTGTCCTTTGATACCATCTCCCTTAAAGAGTTGACCTCTTTCTTCCTTTTTCTTCCTGAAAGTTGTCTTTTTTTCTTTCATTTGTCCTTGATCTTAGGCCACTTTTTCCATCCTTAGAATTGCCCTTGGTAGTGGCAAGCCAAGCTCATTGTTACTTTGGGGGAGAAGACAGTTTAATGCTTAACTAGTTAATTTGATCAGTAAAGAGACACAAGAGGGTATGACAAGCATTGGATGGAATCATACAATTTGATTTCATTGAATTCTTGGTAAGTTTTATTGGTCTTTTTGTTTTTACATTGTAGTTATTTTCAGATATAACCTTGTGACCCTTTTTCTACAGCAATAACAAAGAGCAGTTAAGGAAACAAACAGAAATTCAGTCATCTCATCTGACAGGATATACGTACCATTGTTCCCCCAGAGTTTCCCACCTCCTTGCCTGGAGAAGATAAATATTTTTCATTACCTGTTCACCAGGGTCAGGACTGGTCATTATAATTACTCAGGATATAACTTCTTCTATCATTCTCTTCATTAAATTATCATAGTCATTTAGCATATTATTTATATGGTTCTGCTTCTTTTAATCTGTGTCAGTTCATATAAAATCATCCAATGATTCTCTGAATTGCTCTTATTCTTCATGTCTTATGGTGCAATGTTATTAAATTCCATTAATATAGCACGATTTATTCATATATTTCCTCAATCCATGGGCACCTATTTTGTTCCCAGTTCTTTGCTACCACAGAAAGTACTGCTATGAATGGTAGTCTTTGACCTCTTTTGTGTGTATGTCCAATGGTGGGACCACTGGGTCAAAGGATAGGAACAATTTAGTCAGTTTTCCTGAAAATTTCAAATGGTTTCCCAGAACAATTGGATGAATTCAAAACACCAATAGCATATAAGTGCTCTTGTCTTTCCATGACCCCTTCAATATTGGCTGTTTTTTGGCAGGGCTATCTTTGCCAATATGCATGGTATGAGGCAAAAGCTCACAGCTATTTTAATTTGTTTTCATATTATGGAATATTTGTGGAATATTTTTCCTTATGGATGTTAATCATTTGCAAATCTTTTAAAAACTCTATATCCTTTATAAGAAAAAGGCATTATGGTCTTATATATTTGTTTTTATTACATTTTATGAACTAAGTAGAGACTTTACTTTGTGGATTGATTTTGATTTTTTCCCCCTTCTAGCCCTCACAAAGTAAAATATCTGGTTTATACATAAAAGGCAGTAAACAAAAATATATACAGAGGTGGGCTGGAGCCAACTCTAACAGCCTTCTCGAATTAATTGCTAAATTTTCAGTGTAAGCATTTACACCTCAGAAGTCAGCAAAGGCTACAAAGCAGGGCTTGATTTATTGTTTTAATGATAGTCTAAACTTAAGAGTGTTAATAATGCAGATTAAATTCCATTCTCACTTTTTAAAAACATTTAGTAACACACTTCTCTATTGTGCCATAAGCACTGTCTTAACTTAGGAGTGCAATAGAAGGCTTAGCAAATGAAGTTCTCACCACACTAGAGGCTAATAATAATAAACATTTATAGAGCCCTTTAAAGTTTGTAAAGTGGAATTATTATTTGATTTGAACCTCACAACACCCCTGAATATAGAGGATCAGGAGTCATTTTCTTAGAGACAGGAGGTGAAAGGATGTGAATAGTTTTCAAAAGATTTACAAATGACCTATGACCATGTGAAAAATGCTCCAAAGCATTAATAATATGAAGAAAATAAACAAGGCAGAAGTAATTGCTGTCACAAGTGTCTACCCTTTTTTAAAAATAGGCTCTCATAGAGTGATATTTTACAGGTGAAAGAGTCTTCAGAGGTCTTTATTTCCAAATTCCTCATTTTATAGATAAGACAACTGAGGTACAGGGAAGCTGTATCTTGTCCAAGGTTAGTGGGCACTAGAAGTGGGATTTTAACCTAGGTTCTCTGATTCCTGAGGCCTTTTCCCCTGCACCCAGCGGCAGTTATGCTGCTTTTCATGGTAAATTCTTTGTGAGCATTTTTTCCAAATAATATTCCTACCTAGGCTATTGGGGAGGGTGAGATGCTACTTTGATATCTGGAGATAAGACCAGGCAAAAATCAGAAACTTGCATCTGGAACAGCCACCCTGGAAGATGACAGAAAATCTTCCCAGAAAGGATTGTCCTAGAATGTGCTTTGGTGAGAACTCATTGATGAGGTTAAGGGGTAGGTATCTGGCTCATCAGGAAGCAGCAAGACCCAAAGTGTAGCTAGTGAAAGCAGGGGTGGATATGCTGAAATCAGATCAAACTGGTTCCTTAAATTTTCTTTATGAGCATTTTCCTCTCAGAAATGAGCTAACATTACAAATCAGGACTTGATTTATAATTCTGTTAACTGTCTAGACTTAAGAAAGTGGGGAAGAAAATGTTAATAATGCAAATTAAACTTAAAAGTGTGTACTCTACACATCTTCTCCCTTCTCCGACACCCCGATGGTAGTTAAATATTTATTTACTAGCATACTCCTGAGTGTGGGATGCTGAGAGAAGAGTAGAATCCAAAGTAGTAGAATCCAAGAGTAGAATCCAAAGAGTAGAATCCAAAGAAAAAGGAAAGTGATTTGCCAAGGTAAAGTTACTGGCAGAACTGTCACAGGAACCAAGGCTTCCTGACTCCCAGTCCAAGTCTCCTTCCATAACACTTCATTTCAAAACACGGACACTGCCAAATTGCCTCTAAGTGATTTGATAAAGATCACATTGGTAGCTTCATCCAAGGGTCCTGGAGTTGAACAAACCCACCTTTCAGTCCATCCATAATGCAATTGGCCATGGTTTGAATGGGAAAGAACTTCCTTTTATCAGTTTTAAAATTCTTGGGGAACAACAGGTCTCATGGTAGAACGATGCCTCTGATGCCTAAGACAATATTTTCTTTGCAAGAACAAGGTACTTTTAAGAAAGCTGGAGGTAAAACTGTCAGACTTTATCCTGGCCTGGCTTGGGGAGTCAGGTGTGCCTTTCATTACATTCAGAGAAGCAATCATGAGGCAGGGTCTTAGCTCCTTTACTTGCATTTTTTTTGGACCCTGGATGACTATGGCCACACTTTGTCATAATGCAGACATTGATAATAAATAATGCAGATTATTGAGTTTGGGTCCAGGGTCTCTGGATGCCTTTGCTGCTTGGGGGCTTGGCTATGTAGGCCCAATACTGAGGAAGGTTTTGATTATGTAAAGGTAGCCTCATACACTGTCAGGAAGGCTTTGAGTCAGGCCATTAACAAAAGGGAGCAGGGCAGCTAGGTGGCTTCTGGATCAGAGTCAGGAAGACCTGAGTTCAAATCAGGCCTCAGATACTTACTAGCTGTGTGACACTGTTTGCTTCAATTTCATATCAGTAAAATGAGCAGGAGAAAGGAATGGCAAACCACTCCAGTATCTTTGCCAAGAAAACCCCAAATGGGGTCATGAAGAGTCAGATATGACAGAAACAACTGAATATGAACAACAAAAACAAATAGCAAAGGGGAAGTTGAGAGAAAGGGGTCAGAGCTTGACATAGGAGGAAGGGGAGGGGATATGCATTTTGTGATCACCTTCTATGTGCCAGGCACTGGATGAAGTATGTTACAGATATTATCTCATATGATCCTCCTAACAACCTTGAGAGGTGGGTGCTATTATTACCCTCATTTTATAGTTGAAGAAAATGAGTCAAATAGAAGCTAAATGACTTTCCCAGGATCACATAGCAAAGTGTCTGAGGTTGGATTTGAACTCAGATCTTCATGATTCTAGGCCAAGAGTTCTATTCACTGTGTCAAGTAGCTGCCTTATGCAGTATCATCCTTCTGGAAAGGATTGGGTCAGTTGTGTGCTCTGTCAAGTAGTTTCTTAGGTTTTGTTTGTTTCCACAGTAGGGCCTGTCTTGATATAGCTTTGCCACCCCTTCTCTCATCTGCTCTCTCTTCTGTCTTGTATAAGAAAATGCCCTGGATTGGGAGTCGGGAGACTGAGGTTCTAGTCCTGTCTCTGCTCTAACTTACTGTGTGATTCCAGGTGTAACAAAAGTGGACTCCCCATATGCAGTGAGGCCTACCTTTGGCTAGGGCTTGCCATTGTATTACTGAAGGGAGACAGAATACACATTTCTAGCCTCTCCTCCCCTCACCCACATCAAAGGGAGACTTATTCCTTACAAGAGAGGAAAGAGGAGTTTGGGGCCAGAGGCTCCAAAGGCTGTGTTCCTCAGAGAGGAGTATTAAACTGGAAGTATATCTATCTGCTCCCTTCAATATTTTTAGTTTAGGGGATGGGAAGGGGTTCATTTAATTTCTGATCCCTTTGTCATTATTGGGGGAAAGAGGACGCCAAGATCTATATCCAAAGCTTGACCCCTTTCTCACCAAATTCAAGTTCTACCACGAACACACATAGTGAATAGCAAAGAAAGTCATTTATCCATATCATAGCAAAACAGAAATTAGAGAAGATACATATAGAAGAATATATAATGGAGAATACGTAAGGAACTCTCTTGTTGGAAGTGAGATGACTCAGCTCAATGATGAGAGAGCCCTTCATCTAACCCGAGGGAAAACTCCCTCCCATCTCTAGAATAGTAAGATGGGGGTAGGGGCATGATGGAGAATGACAGCTCCACTCATGTCTTCCCAGTCTTTTTCTTCAACAACCTGAAATAGAGTTGGCCTCTTCCATCTTCTCTCTCAAAGCTGGAATCCAGAAGCTCTTGAAGCAACTTTGATGCTTGAAGAGTCCTGGTGGAGACCTGAAATCTTCTGATCTCAACAATCCCATCCTACCCCTTGTGCAGGGTAGGGCATGAGATGGCAAAAGCAAGCATCATGACATTTACTCAATGGAAGGTAAAAACAAGAATGATTTTAAAAAAGTTTCTCCATAAACTTGGGCCATATTTTCTTACTGATACACTCAATTTCAGTGGGGGGAAAGTGGGACCTCACAGTCTAATGTGGGAGACAACATGCAAATGATGTTCAAAAGAGGTATTTATCTATCATGACTCAAGGTATCATAACAAAGTATCTATCCTATCTATTTATCTATCTGTCTATCTGTCTGTCTATCTATCTACAATCAGTCCTCAACAAGCATTTCAGCAATTTTATTAATAATCTTGTTTTATTTTCACATTGGCAATGGTGCACATTTGTGGCTAAGCACAGTAGAAAAAAAATGAGAGGTGTGATGTGAGCAAGTTTGTGGAATGGTAGGTATCCTCCCAGGCACTTCGCTGGTCTTGTTCACCCTACTATTGTAGAGTAAAGGTCTCCCCATACATTCATTGATATTTTCATTGTTTGCCTTTAAAACTCAAGTTTTATGTTGCAATTATGCCCCCAAAGCATAGTGCAATTCCTTTGGGCTCTAAGGTAGTGTTGAGACCTTTGCCATCTTGGCGTCCTCCAACAGTGGTGACTAAAGTCCCAGCAATGTCTCTTTTGGTTTTCAGAGAGTGGCCAAGGTAGAGAGGTTTACAGCAGTTTAGTAGCATACAGTACAATACCCTCACATTGCCATCTGGCATAGTAGAAAGTAAGATTCAGGTTAAAAATGTTTTTGTTTTAAGAATTTTATTTGCTGTATAGTATTTATGGTACTGTTGATCTCATGTGTTATGAAACATGAATATTGTCTGAAATAAATTTTTTAATTGAGATGTTAGCACAAAAGGTCATAGAATTCTAGGGAATTACTAGCAAGAAAAAATATTTTACATGTTACCAATTTTTTTTGTGTACTATATTTTATGGATTATTTCATGGCTATTGTGTTAGAAGTCCATTATATAAAAAATTTTATGAAGAAAAGTGCATTTTCAGCAATCTCTAGCAAAAGACTACAGTTTTTGGTGGTCACAAGAATCTAACCCCCTATTTCCCAGAGGTTCAATGTAACCACATTTGTACTACTTATTTTTGCCTGTTTTCTAGGGACATTACCCCTGTGAAAAGGATTCATTCATCATGCCCTATGGAGCACATGGATGTCATAAGGAGCATCTGGAAAGGCTTTGCATAGAAGGTGAGATTTTAGCTCAGGCTTGAAAGAAGCAGAGAGAGTCAGGAGGTGGAGATGAAGAGAGAGAGAATTCTATACATGGGAAAAAGCCATTGAAAATGCTCACATTTGGGAGGTGCGAGGTCCTGTTCAAGGAATAGCAAGGAGGCCAGTGTCACTTCAAAAAAGAGCACTTGAGGATTGGGTATACATAAGATGTAGAAACCATAGAAATGTCATCTGTTACTGTTACCCTCTGGAGTAGCTTTGCATTCTTCACTGTTACCATTTCTTATAATGAGACAGTAGTCTATCACATTCATATAGGCATAATGCCTGGATCTATGACTTCATTGAATTCCTATGTACAGACATTCCCTCTACAAATTTGAGTTGATACTCTTTCCTGCAACTTATAATCTTCAAGCTTCCTATAGCACTGAGATATTAAATGATGTGTCCAGGCTCACACAGGCAATGTGACAGAGGTGGGGCCTTTGTAGACCATTTTTATTTCTTTAAACCAATTTGTTAAAGGCCTAATTTATTTCCAATTTTTTCCAATTACGACTTTTGCTGTTAGAAATATTTTTTTTTTTAATACAGATAAGTCTCCACTCCTCTCCCATCAATGATATCCTTAGGGCATATTGGAAGCTGCTAAGTGATGTAGTAGACACAATGCTGGTCCTAGAAGAGTCAGAAAGACCTGAGTTCAAATCTGTTCTTAGATACTTACTATGTGACCCTAAGTCTGTTTGCCTCAGTTTTCTCAACTATAAAATAGGAATAATAATGGTACCAGTCTCCTAAGATTATTGTGAGGATCAAATTAGATGATATTTGTAAAGCATTTAGCATAGTGCCTGGTACACAATAGGTGCTATGTAAATGCTAATTATTGCTATTAGTGTCATGTTATTTTCTATTAGTGAGGACACTGGATCCAAGGGAGGGAATAGAGCCAGAGAAATTAAGGTTTAAAGTTTCTGGGGCCTGATGAATACAATGATTATAAGGGGAAGAAACTCGGTTCAAGTGTGAGGACTTGTGTACTGAATGAGTGAGGTGTACACTGTGCTCATAAGACACACACATTTTCATAGTGCCTGGCCTTTTTGGGAGTGGTCCTGGAAAATCACTCTCTGGGAGATAAAGGATCCCAGGAAATCACTTGAAAACTGACAATTAATGGCATCGTTGTGGAATCATGTAATCTATATGGCTTACCCACAGTGGAGGAATGGAAAAAGGATGGGAAAGTTAAGATGAGTATAAGGAGACTGGAAATGTCTATGGGGAGGTGGAGGTGCTCAGTATTGGACCTATATATTGGGTATGATAAGATCCCTGTGGCATAATAAATAAGTCCATGCTGGAACCTATTTTCTTTCTCAAAGCTGCCAAAATAATTTTCTAGCGTATAGTTTTGAATATGACTCAAGTATCTTAAGCTCCCTGACTCAAGTATCTTAAATGAATCCCCATTGCCTCTAGAATAAAATACAGCCTCCTCAACTTAGCATTTAAAGGACTTCACAATCTGACCCCAGCCTATCTTTCTAGCTGATAACACATTACATAGTAAACAGGTATTTATTAAGTACCAGACCCTGTGCCGGGCACTGGGAATACAAATACAAGCAGAAAGAAAAACAGACCCTGACTTCAAGGAGCTTACATTACTCTTTTTTACACGCTCTCAGTCCCAGTTAAATGGGCTTGTTCACTGTTGCCCAGACTGAGAGTTCCAGCTGCTGCCTTCATGCCATTATGGGATCTGTCTTCCATTCCTGGAATGTGCTTTTCTCACTTCTGCCTCTTAAAATCTTTAATTTCCTTCAAGGATTAGCTCTGGAGCCACCTCCTGCTAGAAGTTTACTCATTTGTAAAATGGGAATAAAGCCTATAGTAATCAATTAGTCAGCAAGTATTTATTAAGTGTTGACTCTGTACTGTGAATTGTGCTAGGTATCAGGGATACAAATACAAAGGTTAGAATCACTTCCATCAAGCTTGCATTCTAGTAATTTATAAATAAGCAATTATGAGATGGACACAACATAAATTAAAAAAGGGATAGGGATGTTGGGGAAAGAGGGAAAGATTCTAAACTGGAGAGTTAGGAAAATTTTCCTCTAAGATGTGGCAATTGAGTTGAACCTTATCATTGGTGACATCATGAGGAACATCAGTGACTTTCTCCTAGAGAACAAGCCAGGAAGAAGGAATAAGCTAAGTAACTAAAATTTTCTAAATCTCTCCTTAGTTTTTGGGAACATCTGCTATATCAAGGGAACCATTGTGTAATGAGGAAAGCTGGCAGATCACCTCCAAAATGCCTTTATCCATGCTCTGCTGGTGATCAATAGAGGCAATACAATAGTTAGAACAAATGACCAGAACAACCAACAACCACAAAGACGAAACCCCCCAACTGTGGTCACTGGTTTTTGTTGACAGCATTCATCTTTCAAAGGTCATGGAACTGACTCCACAAAGGGATACTCTGTTCTGAAGGACTAGGGTACTTGGAATAACTTAAGGAGAAAAAAATTAGGAAAGAAAACAAATACAATACAACCTTTTCAGGAGCCTCTCTAAAGCACTGTGCTCCCTGCTCTTTTCCCTGTCACACCTGGGGCATAGACAGATGCCTTCAGTTTAGTTTGTTGTTATTATGGACTCAGGACTATGGGGCTATTAGGACAAAATACAAACACAAGGCATGGTCCATACCTTCCACAAGATCACAATCTAATAGGCAAGATGACTAAAATATATTTTAAAAGCTAGATAAGAGGTATGGGTGGTAGGTGGTCACTGAGCTCTGAGGAGGAGGTATCACTGTGGTCAATTACTTAATCAAGGCATTTATTAAGCACCTACTATGTTCTAGGCACTTTGTTAGGTGCTGGGGACACAAAGAACAAAACAATATTTTCAAGTATTTTTCCTGAGTAAGTTCTCAAGAAAGTTACATACTGAGGGGGAAGTCTACCAAAATGAGATAAGAGATGGGTCTTAAAGAATAGAGAAGATATGAGTGGGCAGAAAAGAGAAGAGAAGAGTAATGGGAGCAAAAGTAGAAGGGGGCAATATATCAGGTGTGTTCAGGGGACAACCAGGAGTCGTATCAGTCTGATTAACTGGAAGAGAGAGTTCAAATAGGGGAGAGTCGAGTATGTGGAGGGGGGGATCAGCAAGAAACAAAGATTAAAAAATTTGGGATACAGATAATGGATGTTAGGTTACATGGTTACATGTCTACATGTCCTGTAGACAAAGGGCTATTACAGAATAACAGAATCTCAGAGTTGGAAGGGACTTCAGAGAATATCTAGTCCCACTGGTGCCTAAATAGAAATTTCCATTACAAAAGCCTCAACCAGTGTTGATTCAGCCTTTACACGAAGACCCACCGTGAGAGAGTATCTACTGTCGCCTCAGACAGTTCAACTGCACTTTTGGACAGTAATAATTTTTATAAAGTTTTCCCTCAAATCCACTCAAAAACTGCTTCCCTGCCACATTAGCCCATTATCCCCAATTCTGTCCTTCATCTGCTCAAGGTTTCAGCAAGCAGGGTACTTTCTTTCATGTTGGAGCTGAGGGTACAGCTTCCAACAATTCTAAGTACCTAATTCGAAGCACCTGCCCTGACTTTTCTCCCACATGAAATCCCTTCAATTGTGTGAAGACAGCTCTCAGTTCCTCATAAGTCTCTTCTCTGAGCTAAACATGGAGACTTCTGTTTTTTTTTTTTTACTGATCCTTGTATGTCATGGTTTTGAGTCTCTTTACCATCCTGGAGGATATAGACACTCAAAAGAATAGGTCTTGTTGATTCTTTGGATGAATTTTAATGAGTAGTTATTGAAAAATCAGAAAGTGTGATGATTCCAAAAATAATAATATGCTATTTTAACCTCTCCCTTTACTCCTGTTGTCCCATTGTATGACAAGCATTGTGTAAAAGAGATCAGTTTTCACTGTCACACTGATCTCGAGATATATAGAGAGGAAGATTTTAGGAGAGGAGCATACACGTTCTAACCAGCTTCACTGGGTGACTGATTGAAGGAAAAGCCCTGTGAAAGTCTGTCAAGATGAAGGTCTTTTTCCTAACCATAGCACTAAGCCTGTTCTCTATCCTCCAAGCTGAAGAATCAACATCTTCTGGAGAAGTATTGGGGGTGAGGCTGCATTGGGAGGTCTTGTAGATTGGGGGGAGGCATGTATGCTAGCTAGAGGCTGTCATTTCAAAAGTAAGACCCCACAAGATTCTTTTCAGGAGGATCTGGAGCTCTGAGACACCATTCTACAAGGGGTGGCAACTTTAGAGCTTTAGACTCAACTAGAAAATGTTCAATTGAGTATGCAGGAGGTAGATGCCAGATCAAGGATTTCATTCTCTTGCTTTTGATTTTATTTACTCTGTCCAGAGTGGACTGGAAATGGGGGATATGATTTAGTTAATTTTATCCCTGCCAATGAACATTCCAAACAAGTCATATTCCAAAGTGGAATTAGGTCTCAAAGGATTCAATGTCACTGTCAGCAGGGATTTAGTTTGTGGGTTCAAAGCCAAATCTCTGCTTCAATTTCAGTCATAGAACATTTGAGGCAACTTCATAGGTTTGGGTTCTCCAGACTAGTTCAGCTGAAGTTCCTGACCTCTTCCTAACAACTTCTCATTTGAGTATTCTGCCACCAGGTCCATCATGACCCCTGAGGTAAAGGCTCAGTCAATTTTTGTTTCCTTTAGGGTTATGATTAAAGAGGGAGCCAAGTATAGAAGGACTTAGCTGAGAAAGTTTATGGAGGGGAGAGACCTGACTCCCTCATTTTTCCTTCTTCAAGCGCTGTCTACAAATTATGATTCTCTCTAGGGCACATACTATGTAAATGCTGTTGTGGCAGACAAGGAACTTCCTGAAGAGAAGAGGCCTAAGGCCCTCCCACCTGTGCACATCTCCTTTCTTAATGACGGTAATGTGGAGGCCTCGTTTACCATCAGGTAAGTAGCCTGTGTAGAATAGTCCTGTCAGTTGGTTTATTCTTTTATAGCTCCTATTTCAGGACCACAACTAGAGCTGATGATTCTATACTGTCTGCTCACCTAACCTGATCACACTTAGTAGTTATAAGTTTTCGTATGTGAATATGAAGACTAGGTTTTTTTTTTATCACCAAAGGGTGAAATGCTTACTTAGCACCCATTGGTTGGCTTCCTGAGTCACTGTTTGCTAGCTCCCACATGGGCTCAGGCCTCTTCTAACTTTCCTCATTTCTCCTGTCAATGCCTCCATCCCGTAGCATTCATGACACAAGTTATTGTCATAGGTTATACATTTCAGCCTACTCATACCATGCATCTCTCACCATTTCCCTTAGGGTGATGTGTGATTTTGATTCCTTAGAGATAAAGATTTTCTATGATTCATAACTGTATAGCTTGATCTCCAGAATATTTGATGGTCAAAAAATGGATGGGAAATCATACAGTTCTTTATGAGTGGAAATAAAATACAGACTGGGATACTATTCTGCTTCTGCTGTACTTTCCATAGGACATTACTTTTTATCTCCAGCAAAACTATTCATATGAGTTCTGTTTTTCAGGGATAATGGCAAATGCAAAGAGCTTAAAGTAATATTCGAGAGAACAGACAATCCCAGTGAATTCACCATAGGTAAGTGACTCAAGCATGTCACATTGAAGGGATTCTAATAAGGAAACACAGCCTGAGGCCAGGTCTCAGACATGATTTGAATTTGGGACCTCTCTGTAGCCCTAGAGTCCAAAGGCTGAATCCGCTTGACAGCACACAGTGACTTGGATAGCTTTTTTCCATGACATGAATTAACCAAGGGGTCTATCTTCCTGTAGACATGGTTGACTCTATCAATGGGCTCAATTTAGGTCAGGGTGGCAAAGGCAGGTTAGACAGCTGCTCTTATGGTTTGCTTTGGAAAACCGCAAGAACACATACTTAGCCTCTCTATCTGTCGAAGTCTTGGCTCTGAAAATTTTGTCATGAAATATTTCCTTGAGTAAAGACATTGTCTCATGGAGGCTATTCTGAGGATTCACATGTGTAATTCAGGAAATATAGGAGACCAAAGTGTACATTAACATGCTAATACCAAAAACATGGGGAGCACTGTTCAGGGTTTGTGCAAAGGTGGGGTACTACGGCACAGATGTGTGCCTGGGACTCTGGAATTAGAGGCATATGGAGGGTAGGAGAGACATTAAGAATAAAAATAAGGTGTCTCAAAATTCTGTTGAAGGTGGAGATGGGTAGATCCATTCGTATACTGGTCAGAGTATGGAATGAAGCATGTCCTAGAGACCTGGCATTGCCCTCATTCACTCACTTGACCAAGATGTATTAATTAACTCTAATATTTAGAGAATTATGTTGTTCAATGAGTAAGGGGTAAAATTCAAGTAAAACATCATACCTGCTTAAGGCACAAACACCTTTGACTTGACCTATAATTAAATTGATATCAGGAACTCCCAGAGAGTAGACTCTCCATATTAATGTAACTGCTCTCCAACTTACAGTCTTAGAGAGTTGCCTGGGTCTCTGAGAGAGGTTAAGTGAGTTGCTTTGGGTGAGAGCAAGGTCTTGAACTCAGAACCACCTTATTCCAGGGTTAGGTTTCTATCTGTTACACTACACTTCATCTCTGACTCTATTAATTAACATCTTTGAGCTTCTGTTTCCTCATCTGTAACACGAGGAGTTAAGACTAAGTGTTCTTAAGATCCCTGAAAATTCAAAGTAATTTGATCCTGTGGTCTTATAACAGACAATATTACATGATAAATTTGTTAGGAAGGTACAAAATAAAGTATTATACCAGGGTGAAGGGGAAGCTGTCCTGGTCAGGAGATCATACAACAATTTTTAATGATTCCTGGATGCTGGCTACTTACCAGGAGCACTGAATCTAAAGCTTGCCCCAGTCTCTTCACAAAAGACATTTCTAAGAGCATTAAGGATGCTAAAAGTATATCTCCCTACCACTTCTCCACAGATCAGGGCAAATACCATGTGTACGTAACCAAGACCTCTGCACCAAATAGTTGGATTTTCTTATTTGAAGGCGAGTTCAACGGCAAACAAGTCAAAGCGGTCAAACTTTTGGGTAAGTGAATCCCCCCAAGAGAACAATGTCAATATTAGAACCTGTCCACTTTGGTTCCCCTGAGAAGGAGTGGGGGGAAATTTCTCCTGTTCCTGTCCATTTTGAACTTGATACAAATCAAAATCTGGGAAAGAGGATTCCATGAACCACTTCAAGGAGTTTATCACCTGCATGTTTGATGGTAACATAGGTCTTATAAATAATGACTTTTCTAGTTGCAGATACTGACTCAGTTCATCCTTAATAAGACGGTATGAGGGAAATCCTGCTTTGAACAAAGTAGGAGGATGGAGAAGGCAAACATGTACATTTGTTTTCATTCCTTACCCCTTTCCTCAACTACATTTCTGGAGATTTTAGGGCATTAGAACCATTTTGTTTAGTGCATGTGTAGGAGATTTATATAAGAACTTTCTGTAAAGATGATGATTTGGGGAGCATGTGAGGCAGGGAATTTGTTGGCAGAAGATAAAGAATGCTAAACTTTCCAATCTCTCCTATGTTCTTTCCAGTTGTTTCTTCATGCTGTCAATTCAACTCATTAGGGTGCAAAAACTAGAGATTTTTGCAATAGAGGGTAACTATTATAGAGAAAGGATCAGAGAAGAGTCTAGTGAGAACTAATAATTTGTTCATCCTGATCTCTCTCTGAAGGTCCAAACGCAGAAGTGGACCCTGAAGCTTTGAACGACTATCAGGAATTCATCAGAGAGAAAGGATTTAATGAAAGAAGTGTCATCTCTCCTGAGCAAGAAGGTAACAATAATGGAGTTTTGGGTCCACCCTGACCTGTCCCTTTATCCTCTGTCTTGTACCCACTCTCTATTCCAGTTGTTTTCTCACCTTAGAAACTGTTTTGTACTAACTTCTTAGCAGACCATATCTAATTTCTCAAACCACTGTCCAGCTTGGGAGTTTTGTGGTGGGAAGTGCTTTTGGCAAAAAAACAAAAAAACGCATTCACATGTGTCTTTGTTTCTGCAGAGGCCTGCACCCCAGAAGACGCTTAAGGTATGTACTCTTTAAAGACTTCTAGAGCCTCTTCTAGAATAATCTGTAATTCTAAACATTAGCTGGGATTTAAGTGTCCAATTGGTTCGGCTTAGCCATAGGTAGGTGAACTTCCAAATCATGCCTGACAGATGGATGGCCTTTTTAAAAAACACATTTCAAATAGGCTTCAGTCTCCCCTTGAATTTCTATGCTAGTGTTTAGTATGCCTTTTTGAACCTCTTGCACCATAGGACTGGGCCCTGTTAGCTCATGAGAAGCTATCATTCTGCTTCCTTATGCAATCCTTTTGATGTTTTCTAGGAGAAGACAATTCACACCAACCTCAGAATCATGATATCCAGGAAATTCCAGCCATCTCCTCAGATGACCAACATGTCCCTATATCTGGCTCCTGTCCTTAGCTGCCTCCTGTATTTTCTAATGTTTTCTTTCCAGTGCTACATAAATGTCTGACGAAATCATTTTTGGCTCAGTCTCTCTCTTTCTTTTGAGGTTTTATTTTGGAGGGGAATACATAAGAAGTGGGTGACAGCAAGATCAAATACGCTTGCCTGGGAGGCCAAGGACCTTGGACTTCTAAAGGTTGAGAGACTTATGGTTTCTATAGCACGTGGTCAAAAGTTCTATGTATTCCAAAGCAGCTGGGTGAAAAGTTAAAAGTCCAAAAGTTATAAGTACAGCAATTGGGTTTGTGTTCCAGAACACCAAAATTGAACATTTAAATCCCTTACCGTGGAGGATGCACTAAGTTTTACAATAAATTTGCGAGCATTAATTTTCAAAATAGTAAGATAACAGAGGGTATGTTTATTCCTGTCCCCCCTGCTTCCTACCCCCCAGGAAAGCTCTTCACAGTGTCTCAATGTTTCTATCTGATTCCCCCACCACTGGATAGTTACCACAGTCTCTTCATCCTCAACTAAATTTTCTTCTAAGCTTTATTTGAGACTGCATTTTGTGCCATTTACCCTGGGAACTTATTCTATTACTTGTTCTGGGTGTAATACTGCTGTTCTAGAAGCTCCTCCTCCAACTAAAAAATCAAGCCACATGTATTTTGTACTAAACTGATCAATACATTCACTTCATCTTCTTTCATTCTGTTCTAAATCCTTGCGATATGGCTCCTAAACTCATTATCCAACTGAAAGCACTCTCTTCAAAGTTATCTGATCTCTCAACTGCCAAGTTTGATGACATTTTCATCATCCTCATCCTTCTTGACCTCTCTGTAGCCTTTGACAATGCTGATCACCATCTCTTCCTGGATTCTCTCTCCTCTTAAGCTTTTCATGACACTGTTGTTTCCTGATTCTCCTCCTGCCTATCTGACTACTCCTTCTCAGTATTCTTGCCTGGATCTTCACTCATGCCATTCCCACTAAAACCCAAATGGCTCCAAAGGCTTTGTCAGTCAGTAATTAAGCATTTGTTAGGTGCCTACTATGTGCTTGGCACTGTGCTAAGCACTAAGGATACAAAGAAAGGCAAAACACAGTCCCTGCCCTCTAAGAGCTCATAACTCACAACTAATGGGAGAAGACAATAGATAAAAAGAAGTTGAAAAGGAGGTGAGGATACTCCAGGGTGGAGGCAAGTTGAAGTCTAAAGGAGGCAGATAGATTGGTAATGAAGAGATGGTTAGCTTGATCACCTTTCTGTAAATGGAGGAGCTGGGAGGAGCTTTCTGTTCTCTACCCTTCCCTTCTCTAATCAGAGGAAGGAAGTAGACCTAGGGGCAGGAGGGTACTGATGAAGAACTGTGAGTTTCAGGATTAATGTGACCCTGCAGAAAGATGAGGTTCCTGGAGGACATGACGAAGTCCAGAAGAGTGTATCCAGGTGGGAAATGAAGAGGTGGCTGACCTGGATGCCCTCCTTAAATGGATGATCTCCCCTCTCCACCATTTACTCTCCTAGCCATTCTTCTCTGCTTTCTCTATGAGAGCATTCTCTTGGTACTTTCATTGGCTCCTATGGGTTCAGTTATCTCTATACAGATGATTCTCAGGTCTATACGTCCTAACCTTCCCCCAAACTCTAGTCACTAATCATCAACCAACTTTAGATATGTCAACTGGTTTTCCTGAAGCACTTCAAATCTGCCATATCCAAAACAGAACTAATTATCTTTATCCCCAAACCCTTGCCTTTCTGAATTTCCTTATCATTATTGAGGATATCTCTATGTTCCTAGGAAGGAAGGAAAGAAATCAACATTTATTTAAGTGGCTACCAGAAACCAGGATTTTTGCTAAGTGCTTTTCAAATAAAATCTCACAACAACTCTGGGAGGTAGGTGCAATTTATTTCCCTCACTTTACAGAGGCAGATAGTGACTGTTAAATGACTTCAGGGTTACACAGCAAGTGTCTGGGCTGGATTTGACTCACATCTTCCTCACTCCAAGTCTGGAGCTCTGATTCAGTGCACTGCATGAGGTTGGCAACCTCTGCATCATCCTTGACTTTTCACTTTTACTCACACCTCATGTCCGATCCTTTGCAAAATTTTGTTTCAACCTTCACAGCACTTTTCACATATGTCTTCTTCCCTCCACACACGGAACCAACAACCTAGTAGGTTCCCTAGAGGGAAACCAGCATTATTATATATTATTATTTGTTATTACTATGTGCCAGCAACTGTGCTAAATGCTTTACAAATTTTACCTCATTTGAGCCTCACAATGATTCTGTGAGGTAGATGCTAATTTATCCCCATTTTACATGGAAGAAACAGAGGCAGACAGAGGTCAAGTGACTTTCCCAAGGTCACATAGCTAGTAAGCCTCTGAGGTCAGATTTGAACTCAGGTCTTCTTAACTCCAGGGCCAGCTCTCTATCATTTCTCACTTGATCTTTTACAGTACCCTTCTTACTGGTCTCTCTGCCTCAAGTGTCTCCCAACTCTAATCCAGTTTCCACTTAGCCATCAAAGGCATTTTCTTAAAGTGCAAGTCTGACCGTGGTCATCCTCCCTTGTTCAGTAAACTCTAGTGGCTCCTTATTATCTCCAGGATCAGGAGTAAAATGCTGTATTTGTCACTTAAAGCCCTTTTCAACCAGACTTTGTTCATTGATTGATTTATGAGGTATGACTCCAATATAATGAGACTACTTTAGGAAAGACCAGGACTTTCTAATTCTAATGAGTGTTATCTTTTTTCCATGTAGTTCTCCACAGAGTCTACACAATCATTCCAGTGTAGTTGCCATTATCCATAGCATGCCTGGACCTCGTGGGTTCCTGAACCTTTGTTGAACAGATCCTTTGACTGGCCTCCTAAATCTTGATCTTCTAGCTTGATTTCTTGCCCCTTGAGCTACCAAACTCTGAAAATGACCTTCCTGTCTATCAATGTTTTCTTTTTCTGACTTTTCCGTGTCTGAACATCGCCCTACCTCCCAAAAGCACCTGCCTATGTTACTCCTGTCTCATCTAAATCCTGACACGGGGGCCTCTTTTGTTACTCTGTCCAATTGGATCATTAGTCGTGGTGTGATAGGGAAGATGAGGGAGGGCATTTCAAGAAGGTGGACAAACAAATGGAACAATCAGAGAGCTTAGAATACAGATGATGTATTTGGGAACATTCATGTGAACTAGTCTGGATGGATGAGGGATATCATGCTGGAAACAGTGGAAGTCTAAGGAGAGCAAAGAAGTAAATTATATGGAAAGAACTTAGGGTTTTTAGCTGACTGAAAACTCAAAATTGGAAGCTATCTGGAGCAGCAGATAGCATGCTCTGCCTGGAGTCAGGAAGGCCCATCATCCTGAGCTCAAATACAGTCCCAGACACTTACTAGCTGTGTGACCTTGGGCAAGTCACTTAAGCCTGTTTTCCTAAGTTTCCTCATCTGTAAAATGAGTTGGAAAAGGCAAACTATTCTAGTATCTTTGCCAAGAAAACCCCAGATGAGGTCATGAAGAGTTGGACATAAGTGAAATGACTGAATGACAATAAGAACATCAATAACAACAGCAACAACCACCACCAACTACCACCACCACCACCACTGCCACCACCACCATCGCCACCACCACCGCCGCCACTACCACCACCACTGCCACCACCATCACCACTGCCACCACTGCCACTACCACCACCACCATAGCATCCAACAACCACAACAACCAGAATGGCAACTACCATTACCATCATCACTACAACAAAATGGTATTGGCAAATTGAAGGACTTCCAAAGAATTATCCCTAGTATGATGGTGCTGGAGAACTTAGAGGGATTAAAAGAGAATAAATTGGAAAGGAAAACAAACTTTTGGGAGGTTTTTAGGAGCCTGTCCAAAATAAAATTTTTTGTTTGATCCCTGTGACACCCTGGGGGATGCAAGTCACATTCAGTTCTGTTTGTTTCAGATTGATAAAATTCATTTCAATTCCATGTACATTCCCAGACATTCTATTATGAACTCAGGCTCGTGTGAGCTTTTGGGACATAATGCTAAGGTAGAAGCCCTGGTATTCACTTTCTAGAGGATCACAGCCTTACAGGCAAGGAGACTAAAACAAATGCCAAATGAAGTCGTACATCCAGCAAGCAGTCACTGGAGCTCTGAGAAAAAGTGACCATCATGATTTGGTAGAGGCATCAATTAAACAATAAACAATCCTTTGTTAAACACTTCCTATTTGTTTAGCACTGTGCTAGGTGCTAGAGACACAAACAAGGCTTACTCTCAAGGGAAATCTGTACTAGGATGAGATTAGAAATAGTTCTTAAAGGGGGGGGGAAGTTAGGTGGGCAGAAAGTAACAGGAAGGAGTTATAATATGAACAAAAGTAAGAAGGTGGCAATATACCAGATTATTCAAGCAGGCAATAAGGAGTTATCCAAGTCTCACTAGCTGGAGAAGAGGGTTCATAGAGGGATACATTTGGTATATGCAGAAGTTACAAGAAACAAAATAGAAAATACCTGTTGGGTTCAGATAGTGGGTATCAAGCTAAAGAGTGTGGAACGCATTCTGTGGATTATCATAGAATAGAATCTCAGAATTGGAAGGAACCTCAAGCCAGGTAGACCTCAAGTCTGAATAGGAGTGTCCTTTACATAATCATTGAATTAGAAAGTTATGTGATCAAGAAATAGCAGGATGCATCTTTTCTCTGATCTTCATGAACTCTCAAAACCCTCCAAAATAAGAATTATGAAACCAGGTAAAGTAATTGCAGGTATATTACAGGGAGCAAAGAAGCTCAGCATGCAATTCAAGGTAACATACTCTGCAAACCCAGTCAAAATCATCAATGAAAAAAAATGGATATTCGATAAAAGAGAAGCATTTGAAGCATTTCTACAAAACAAAATCATCCTCAAGAAATTACAGTTAAATCTGACATAATGCTTATTTTGAAAATGCAAATTTATTTCACTATGATTGATAGACTGGGGGATGATTTTATCATAAAATGAATTTTGCATTTGCACATATGCTATTTTTTTTTCTGAGAAAAACAGAACGACAATATAGGAACTGTATCACTTTGCAATAGCTCCCAAGCTGCAGCCATTCTGATGCCCACATTCACAAGCTAAGTTTGGGTGTTTTTCAAGATAAAGTACCATATTTATTGTATATCTTCTGGTGCAGTAGGAGCTGTTGGTAGAAGAGACCTGGTCTGCTCATCCTGCTTTACCCATATTCCACATAGGCCAAAACCTTGGCTCTGGAGTTGAGGCCCATTAAATTTACCCTTTGGCTACATTATTTTGCCTGCCTGGCCCGGTATAAAACTGGAGCTGAGGATGAGCAACAGCCTGCAGCTGAGGATACGTTACTATTTAATATGGTACTTATGCATTTCTTAATAATTTAACAAGTATAAAAACATGCTACCATTTTTATTAGGTTCAATCTTTTTTATGTGTCAGTGATGAAGTTTTTGAGTGTTGTGGCCCTAACTACATTTTCTCATCAGCTCTGTGGTTTTTATTGCTCAGTTTTGTATATTGAAATGAAATTTAGGAATACGTTTGTCTTTTTTGGGGGAATTTTTTAAATATATTTAGTTTTCAGTGTTGATTTTCACAGGAGTTTGAATTACAAATTTTCTCCCCATTTCTACCGCCTCCCCACTCCAAGATGGCGTATATTCTGGTTGTCCTGTTCCCCAGTCAGCCCTCCCTTCTGTCACCCCACTCCCCTCCCATCCCCTTTTCCCTTTCTTTCTTGTAGGGCAAGATAAATTTCTATGCCCCATTGCCTGTGTATCTTATTTTCTAGTTGCATGCAAAAAATTTTTTGTTTTGTTTTTGAACATCTGTTTTTTAAAATTTTGAGTTCCAAATTCTCTCTCCTCTTCCCTTCCCACC
>CM053625.1:131032705-131048447 GCA_028646595.1 Phalanger gymnotis | reverse complement strand
GGGGCGGTGGCTGAATCTCAAACTCTATCCCAGTCCCCAACAGCTTCTCCCATTAACCTTCTCTGTTGTCCTTGGTGTTTGTGGGTTGAGAAGTCTAATTCAGGGTGCTAGGGCACGCTCCACCCGGCTCCTGGTCTAGTTGATCCATGCCGCCCATGCTGGGCTCTGCTCTGCTCAGCTCCACTCCCCTCCGCTCCCAGATCAGTGCGGGATAGACCTTACCCAAACACCATCCAGGCTGTCCTGGGCTAGAGCCCTGCTTCCCTATGCTATTTTGTGGGTTCTGCAGTTCTAGAATTGGTTCAGAGCCATTTTTTTATAGGTTTTTGGAGGGACTTGGCAGGGAACTCACACTAGTCCCTGCTTTCCAGCCGCCATCTTAGCTCCGCCCCTAGGAATATATTTGTTATGTTTAAACAGAACTGGCTATTTGCTTCGTGAACACCGCAGACAACAGATCAAGAAAGGTAAATAAAGACAGTTTCCAAGGAAAGCAAGAGTAACAAATTATTCTAGAAAAACAAGGAAAAATCTAGAAACAAAAACAGACTGATGTATTTAAAAAGCTACAATAATAACAAAAGAATAAGGGGAATAAAATGCATAATTTTCATTCTAAAAGAACATAAGGATGAAAGTAGAACTTAAATAGAAGAAATGATGGTGGAAGAACAGGCCTGAAAACTTACAGATTAAACATTCTTCCTACTTGTGAATCAATGTTTTTGTTTTGTTTTATTTTTAATTTTTATTTTCAGTTCCAAATTCCCTTCCCTTTCCCATTGAATGTCAAGAAATATGAAACCTATTATACATATGAAGACACACAAAACAAATTTTCACTTTTACCATGTTGCAAATTTAAAAAAAGAATCAAGAAAAGTGAAGAGGAAAAATATTCTTCAATATGCTGTATTTTATTGTACTATATACAGAAGTCCATCACTTCTCTATCAGAAAGTGGATAGCATATTTCATCATTTTGGGATTGTTGTGGATCATTATATTGACCAGAGTAGCTAAGTCTTTCACATTTGATTATCATTACAATATGCCATCACCATATATTTGGTTCTCCTCGTTCTGCTCACTTCGCTTTGCATCAGTTCATGTGAACCTTTTTTCCCCCGAAACCATTGTGCTTGTCATTTTTTTGTAGCACAATAGAGTTCCATCACAATGATATGCCACAACTTGTTCAGCCATTTTCAAATTGATGGGTGTCCCCTTACTATCCAATTCCTTTCCTCCTGAAAAAGAGCTGTTATAAATATTTTTGTACATATGGGTCCTTTCCCTTTTCCTTTGATCTCTTTTGAGTATAGACAAAGCACTGTACTATTGTTGGGTTAAAGGGTATGCATAAGTTTATACATTTTTGGGCATATTTCCAAATTGTTTTCCAGAACGGTTGGACTAACATAATAGGACATCAATATACCTATTTTCCCACATCTCTAATGACTTTTATCTTTTTTTTCTTTTCTGTCATTTTGTCCAATTTGATGGGCATGTGGTGGTACCTAAGAGCTGTTTTAATTTGTATTTCCTTAATTACTAGTTTTTTTTTATTTCCCTAATGACTAGAAAATAGTCTGTTGATAGCTATGATTTTTTCTTCTTAAAACTGCTTGTTCATATCCTTTGAACATTTATCAATCGGGGAACGACCTATTTTTGTAAATTTAACTCACTTCTCTGTAAATTTGAGAAATGAGACATTTATTAGAGAATTTTGCTGTAAACTTTCCCAACAGTTTCATACTTTCTTTCTAATTTTGATGGCATTATTTTTGTTTGTGCAAATACTTTTTAATTTCATGCAATCAAAATTATCCATGTTGCCTTCTATGATCCTCTCTATCTCTTGTTTGGTCATGAACTCTTCCACTATCCATAGATCTGAAAGCTAATTTTTTCAGTGCTCCACTAATTTCCTTATGATATAACCCTTTAAGTCTAAATCACTTACTCATTTTGAATTTTTATTGATATATAGTGTGAGATGTTGAGCTGTGCTTAGTTTCTTCCAGACTGTTTTCCAGTTCTTCCAGCAGTTTTTTTTCAAATAATGAGTTCTTGCCTCAATAGCTGAGATCTTTGGGTTTATCAAACATTAAGTTGCTGTGCTCATTTGCTTATGTATATAGTGTACCTAATTTATTGCCTTTGATTGCCTGAAATGTAAAAGCTTCTACACCAACAAAATGAACAAGTCCAGGTTAAGATGAGAAGTAGTTGAATGGGATAAATCTTTTCATTGAGTTTCTCTGATAAGTGTTTTGTATCTAAGACACATAGACAAATAAGAGATATGCATATCTGGGGTATCCATTGTCTTCCCATGCAGCTCATTTCACTTTTGGATGGTTAGTGTTGTTAGAAAGTTTTTCCTCAAACCCAACAAAAATCTTCCCTGCAATACCCATTGTTCCAAATTCAATTTTCTGTGGACAAGTACAACTTGTCTAATTCTTCTTGCATATCTCATCCCTTCAAGTACTGTCATGTTCTCCTAAATCTTTTCTTCAGGCTCAACATGGCAGTTCTATTAACTGATCCTTGTATGTCATGGTTTTTCGTCTCTTCACTACCTTGGTAGCCTTCTTCTGGATATGCTCCACACTGTCACTGTTAGGTAGCACTCAGAACTGAACACTCTAATCCCTATGACATTTGACCAGGGCATGGCAGAACATGAATATCATCTCTTTTATGCTTGAAATTATGACTCTAACAGGCTAGAATTGTCTCAGTTTTTAAAGGTAGGTTACAATGTCACCTCTTGTTGAACCAGAAAGTGCCTAGAATCACAGTTTTTTCACATGCACTGGTGTATAAAATTTCTCATTTTGTCTTATGAAGCTAACTTCTTCAATCCATGTATGTTACCTTAGTATGATTCTAAATTTTTTGGATCACTTAGGATTCTAATCTATTCTTCATGTTAGCTAACCTCCCAAGCTTCATCTCATTTACATATGTGATAAGCTATTTTTAAGGTACAGTTATTCTGTGACTATTAACAATTATCATGGAACCCATTTTGACCATAAGGATACTTTAACACACATGGAGCTGAAATCTAAGTTCCCTATGTTTATACCATTTAGCTGATTTACCTCTCATTTTGTCAGCTCTGAAAAATCCCCAGTAAAATGTGTACTGGAGAGGAGCAGCTGGCAGGGGTCATTTTTTAGGACTGAAATCTTTAGGGATTTCACAATTCAAAACCACTTCGAACATGAGGACTTTCCTCATCCTACTAGCTGTTAATGCTTCCCCTGACTCTTAAGTTACCTTGTAATTATTTCATGTGTATTTATAAAGCCATCTTTGTTGTTTCCTTCAATGAACGGGATCACTTTGTGGACAGTGACTTTATTGATTTTGCTTAATGGCTAGCACAGTGGCTGACACACAGTAGGTACTTAATCTTTATTGATTGCTATATTGCAGAATATTATCAATAGATAAGGTAAATGATTATTAGTGAAAGAGTTATGTTTGCAAGAAAAAACATGTTTTCTTGGTAAACATAATTGTGGTTGTTGTTGAATGACCTGCATTAAAGAAGTTAAATGTACATGATTCCATGTCCTCGAAAACTTCACTTTGCCCAGCAAAACTCAGCCCAGATCCTAGACATCCAGCTTTCTCATGGTCAATATTATCAGCCCAAACAACCTGGGTTGACTCAAGGTCCCAGGGGGACTCTCCAACTCAGATAATTATAAGGGTTCCAAAGAAGAAGACAATTTTTTAGGTGGCGTATTTGTGAGGGTGGTGGGGCCAAGCCTAGGAGACCTGGACTTTGGCTCTAGTTTTTTCCCTCTTTGTGATGCCAGGGCAGTCATTTGGGTCTTCTGTAACCCCATTTCCTTATCTATCAAAGGGGGATCATGATATCTAATTTGTTGACTTCACCAGACTGTTGTGAAAGTGTTAGGAGTTAAGAGCCCTTTCTAACTGAGAGGAGAACTTTGTTCAAGGTGGAATAAGCAAGAGAACTGGCATTCAAACCCAGATTTTCTGACTCTTGCTTTGTCTAGTGGGTGTATGAGTGTTCTAAACTATATCTTGGAGACAGAACTAGAGGGAAGTCTTCAATGCACATGAAAATCTTTACAAAATGTACCAGTTAAATAAAGGAGTAGGATGGGGTGGGGTTGGATTAAAGCCACTGATTTTCTCTTTGTTGTTCAAAGAATCCTTTAACTGCTTCCTATTCTAATAACCATCTTTTCCCAATTACAAATGCATCCATTATTAGAACTCATGGAGGATGCAGAAACTCAAAAAATTAGATCCAATTGATTATTTGGATAGATTTTAATGAGTAGTCATTCAAACTAAAGAAAGGCATAGGGCTTCCAAAAATAACTTGCTATTTCACCATTCCCTTGCACCCCCATTGCTTTATTGTAAGGTGTACTAGAACATTGTGCAAAGAAGAACAGTTTTCAATGCCACATTGATCTCTGGATATATATTTATATATATAGAGAGAGGTGTCAGGAGGTACACATATTCTAACCAGCTTCATTGAGTGAGTGAGTTAAGGTAAAGTCCTGCGAAAGTCTGTGAATATGAAGGTCCTTTTCCTAACCATAGCACTAAGCCTATTCTCTATGCTCTAAGATCAGGCAGGAGTCATTATGGGTTGAAGAACTATATAGGGTGAGACTTCATTGGGAGATCTTGTAGATTAGAAGGAAGAAGCTATGCTAGCAAAAAGCTGTCATTTCAAAATTAGGGTCCTACTGGTCTCTTTCTCCTGGGTGTATAGCCCTGTAATCTTTTCATCCTGCAACGTGCTAGAATTTTGATGCTATAGATTTCATTAGAAATCTTATATTGAGTCTATGGTGGAAAGTCAGTGCAGGAAGTAGATTTCAAGTCAAGCAGTTCACTGTTTTCTTGCTTAAATTTACTCTGTCAGAGTGAACTGGAAATGGGGGATATGATTCAATTTAATTTATCCTTGCCAATGGCCATTCAGAGTAAATAATACTCTTGAGCTGGGTCTCCAAGGATTCAAAGCCACTTCTTTCAGAGATTCAGTTTGGGGGTTAAATGCCATATGTCTGCTTCCATTTGGACCATGTCAAAGTTGGTCCAGCTTGATAAGTTTGGGTTCTCAAGGCTAGTTCATTTCAAACTAATGACTTCTTCCTATAAAACTTGATTTTGTGTATGTTGTCACCAGATTCATGGCGGTTCTTGGGTAACTGAGTCATGCATGATTTTTGCCTCAGAGCTGAGATTCTGTTCAGAGATGGGGATGAAGATCCAGATAATTAGGAGATACTCATGAAGAGTTGGGTCCCCTTACTCTCTCATTTTTCCTCCTTCAAATTCTAGCTACATATCATAATTTCCTCTGGGGTACTTACTTTATAAAGGCTTTTGTGACAGACAATGAATTTCTTGACAAAGATGTACCTAGGGACATGTCACCCTTGACTATCACTCACCTTAGTGATGGTGATCTGGAGGCAAAAATTACTATCAAGTAAGTAAACTGCCCAGAATTGTCCTGTCACCCTGCTTCATCTTTACTTTGACTATTCTAGGAACACAGATCCTATCACTTGATATCCTCCGCATATCTAATCTGACCACGCCCCATATATATATACATACTGTATTAGAGTTTGTGTTAGAGCTCAGAAGGTTGAAGGTTTAGATTAAGGTTAGAGTTAGAGAATACATATACACTCACATATACCTATATATATGTGCATTTACATATATGCAAACACATACACATATACATGTATACACACACATACACATACACACACATATATGTGTGTATATGTGTGTGTGTGTGTGTGTGTGTATGTGTATGTATAGTTTATGCTTACTTTCCCAGCAATGAGTGAAATGCTTACAGTGTACTCGTTGACTAATTTTTTTCTGATTCACTGTCTAACTGCTATGCCCCACGTGGTTTCAGCCCTCCTTTAAACTTTTGTTGTTGCCCTGTGGATGCCTTTGTTCCATGTAGTTTGTGATATAAGTTATCCTAGTTTATATACACTGCAGCCTACTCATAGTGTGTATCTCTCTTCACTTCCTTTGGAGTCACTTGGGTGTGAATTTCTTAGAGATCCTGGTGTTTCTTGATCTCTAGCTCTATAGATTGACCCAGAGAATGTTCAATATTCCAAAGATGGGTGCTCAGTCACATGATTCTTTTCTATGAGTGAGAATAATCAGATCACAGACTGTAATGCTAATCTGTTTCTGGACATTCTCCTGTGCTTGCCACATTTAGAGCTGTGTCAGGAGTGAAAGAATCAAATCACCTTTCTTGAATTTGATGCCATATAAACTTCTCTCCCTATTTTGTTTCCAGCAAAACCATTCATATGCATTCTATTTTCCAGAAAACATGCATGTGTGAAGAGATTAAAAGAGTATTAAAGAAAACAAACCTGCCTGGGCTATTTTCCATAGGTAAGTGCACCAAACATGCCATATTAAAGGAGTCCCAGCCAGAAACCCAGCCTCCGTAAAGGTGGTCAGTCAGGTTCAAGCAATGGTTGGGAATTGAGATTTTCCTTTAGTCTAGGACTACAAAGCCTGCATTTTCTTATCAATATCTCATGAATTTGCATGGTTTTTCTATGGCATGAAGCAAACTGGTGAGTAGGTTTATCTGTCTGCAGACATGGCTGACTAAATCCCTGGGTGTGAGGGGCTGGGGTAGCAAAGTCAGGTTAGTAGCTACTCTTATGATTTGCGTTGGGAAATCACATGAACACTTCTTCAACTTCTCTTCCACCCTTAGATACTTCATTGAACAAAAATATTTTCTTGAATCCTCTTCTTGGGATTCAGAAGTCACCTAGAAATCACGTGACACAATAGGGTTCGTTAGCATTTTAATATGATGACTCTTCAGAATGTTTCTTGGAGTGAAGGGGAAAACATGCAAAAATGGGGCACTGCAGCAGTTACTTGCTTGATTCGTGGGATTAGAGGACTACAGAGAAGAGACATATGCAAAAAATAAGCCATCTGTATCACTGTTTTTTAAAATGGATGTTTCCATTTATATACTGGGGAGGATTGAGCTTGAGTCATTTCCCAGAGCCAGAGCACTGACATCATGATGGTTCTGCCTTCATTCAACAAATATTTATTAATAACACTAGTGTTTAGAGCATAGTGCTTTCATTGAGGGAGGGACAAAATTCAAGTTCAAAGTGATTCTTTCCAAAGGCACAAACACAGGTACCCATTTATTCTTGCTTTCTTTGTCACTTTGGATCTGCCTTATGATTTTATTGGTATCAGAAACTTCCAGTAAGGAAACTCCCTCTATCAAGAGAGATCAGATTCTTTGAGAGTTGGTTGAGGGTATTGAGAAATTAAGTGACTTGCTCATGGTAACCTTACCAATATATTTCAGAGGTGAGAATTGAACTGAGGATGAACAAACTCCAAGCTTATTTCTCTTTTCACTATAGCATTCTATCCCTCTAAAGCAGGACAAACTAATTACTTTCTTGCCCTCTGTAAAATTAGGGGTTAAACTATTTTTTGGTGCCTCAAAACTCATATATTTAGTTCTGGGCTTCTTTAATATACAATATTACATGATAAGTGCATTAAAATGTGTCATATCAGATCCAAGGTTATGTTGTCCTGGTCATAGGGTCGCCCAACTCCTTTTCATGATTTTTGAATGCTGCTGCCCTTTCCAACAAAGTGAGATTGCAAAGCCTGTAGTAGTTTCTTCTCAGTAGACTTTTGAAGAGGATTAGGGTTGCTAAAGGTATATCTCCTCATTATCTCCACAGATGAGGGCAAACACCATGAACTCATAGAAGAGACATCTTTGAGGGATTATGGGATTATCCCATGTGAAGACATGTTATATGGCATGAAAATAAGAGTTGCCAAACTTATGGGTAAGTAACATGGGATTCTGTGCATCCTCCAAGAGAAAAGGGTTAAGATGTGGAGTTCCTGTTAGAAACTGCTCACCTGTATTTCTCCTGCTCTTCAACATTTCCCAGATTTGGCATCTCTAGAAGTAGCAGGAGGGGATGCATTTTGATACAAACCAAAGTCCAATAAAATGTCCAGCGGATTCCATGAATTTCCTCAAATTTTTTGCTATCTGGAGGTTCGATGGCAACACCAGGCTGCCAATACTGACAGAACTACTCTTTAATGATTCTGTAAAAGGCAAAATGCTGCTTTGAAGAAAACAGCAGGAGGAAGAAGCCAGTATGTCTTCATACTTTCCCTCTTTCTTCCATCCCAGTTTTGGAGATTTGGGGGCATTAGGACTATTTTGTTTTAGTGCATGATTGGGAGATGAAGATGGGTTTTTATGTAGTGAGGTAGATTTGGGAAGTGCTTAATGTGGGGGAGTAGGGTATCTGTCGGCAGAAGATGAGAGGGCTGAGCTGCTCACCCACACTTAGTTCTCCCATCTCTTTGTGTAGGCAATTTAACTGACCAAGGGGCAAACCCCAAGGAATTTCACTATAGTAAGTGACTTCCATAGAAACAGTGAACAGAAAAGGACTGAGTCAGAACAAACAATTATTCATTCTGCCCTCTCCCTGCAGGTCCAGATGAAGAAGAAAACCCAGAAGTCTTCAAGGATTATAAGAAGTTTGGCAATCTTTTTTTGGTCATTGGTGTTTTTATTTAGATTTTGTTAGACTTAAAGTTACATGTAAAAATGATATATGATAGAACAAAAAAATTAAGCCCAAATACGACAAAGTAAACCATTTATATTTTGTCTCTGAATTTAATGATAAAAATAGATAGCATTTATATAATACCTTAAGATTTCTAAAACCCATTATTTAGCATCTTATTTTATGTATCTTTCCCCAGATCTACCGAGTACTTGTCATTATTAACTACATTTTGAAGATGAACTAATTAAGGCATAGTGACTAAGTCACTTGCCCAATTATTGTCTAAGGCAATATTTTAAGTCTTATCTTCTTGATGCACTCTATATACTGTCACCTAGTAACATAGTTTAATATGTAATCTTAATTTCAAGGAAAACATGGCATAAGGGTGTGATTATTAGGTACAAACTAGTAGAACATTTTTGTTATTGTTGGGGTATCATTTCAGTCATTTCTGACTTTCTGTGACCCTATTTGTGTTTTTTTGAGGAAGATACTGCAGTGGTTTGCCATTTCCTTCTCCAGCTCATTTTATAGATGAGAAACTGAGGCAAACAGGGTTAAATGACTTACCCAGGGTCACACAGCAGGTAAGTGTCTGAAATCAGATTTTGTTCAATTTATTTTATTATTTATTGAATATTTTAGTTTTCAACATTGATTTCTACAAGATTTTGAGTTACAAATTTTCTCCCCATTTCTATCATCCCCCCACTCCAAGATGGCATATATTCTGATTGCCCCACTCCCCAGTCAGCCCTCCCTTCTGTCACTGCACTCGCCACCATATTCCCTTTCTCCTTAATTTCTTGTAGGGCAGGATAGATTTCTATGCCACATTCCCTGTATATCTTGTTTCCCAGTTGCATGCAAAAACACCTTTTTTTGAGCCTCTTCTTTTAAAAATTTGAGTTCAAAATTCTCTTCCCTTCCCATTCACCCTCCCTAAGAAGGCAGGCAATTCAACATAGGTCACACATGTATCATTATGTAAAACCCTTCCACAATACTCATGTTATGAAAGACTAACTAACATTCCTTTTATAAATAAAATCCTTGAAAAATATATCTATAATAGGTACCTTCACTTCCTTTCTTCTTCATCTCCCCTTTTTAATTATTTATTTAATATTTTTAGTTGTCAGCATTGGTATCAGCAACTTCTGGGAAAGAACTTCCCTCTTTCAAGACAGATCAGCATCTGTTGTGCAAGTTATATTCTTTGAGAGTTGGTTGAGGGTACTGAGAGTTTAAGTGACTTGCTCATGGTAACCTCATGGTATCAGAGGTGAGACTTCAATTCAGGACCAACAAACTCCAAGCTTATTTCTCTGTTCACTGTAGTATACTATCCCTCTAAAGTAGGACAAGTTAATTAACTTTCTTGGCCTCAGTTATATGCAAAATTAGGAATAAAATGGTGTTTTTTTTGGTGTCTTGAAACTCATACCTTTAAGTCTTGGTCTTCTTTAATATACAATATCAGACAATATAAAATATGCAAAGGTGCCATGTCGGACCAAAGGGGATGTTGTCCTCATCATAGGGTTACCCAATTCTTTTTCATGATTCCTGGATGTTGCTGCCCACCAGGTCTGGGTTCCTTTCCAATAGAGTGAGATCTTAAAGGCAGATGGAATCTCTTCCCAGCATATTTTCTGAGAGGATTAGGGATGCTAAAGGTATATCTCCTCACCATCTCAACAGATGAAGGCAACCACCAGGTACTCATAGAAGAGACATCTGTAAGGGATCATTGGATTCTCTTCTGTGAAGGTGAGTTTAGATGGCATGCAAATGGGAATCGCCAAACTTTTGGGTAACATGGAATTCTGTGAATCCCTCAAAGAGAAGAATGTTAAAATGTGCAGCAGTTGTTAGAAACTGCTCACCTGTATTCCTCCTGGTCTTCAGCCTTTCCCATATTTGGCATCTCCAGAAGTAGCAGGAGAGGATGCATTTTGGTACAAACCAGAGCCCAATGGATTCCAATCACATTCCCAGGCTGCCAATACTGACTGAAGTACTCTTTAATGAGTCTGTAAAAGGCATAATGCTGCTTTGAACAAAGCAGCAGAAGGAGGAAGACAGTGTGTCTTCATACTTTCCCTATTTCTTCTATCCTACTTCTGGAGTTTTGGGGGCATTAGTGATATTTTGTTTCAGTGCATGGTTGGGAGATATAGATGGTTTTTTCTGTAGAGAGGTAGGTTTGAGGAGTGCTTAATGTGTGATAGAAAAGTATTTGTTAGGAGAAGAAAAGAGTGCTGAACTGCTCACCCACACTTAGTTCCCTCATCTCTTTGTGCTGGCATTTTAACTGACCAAAGGAGTAAAACCCAAGGACTTTCACTGTAGGAGGTGACTATAATAGAAACCAGGACCACAGAAGGATTGAATCAAAATGAACAGTTATTCATTCTGCCCTCTCTCTGGAGGTCCATATCCAGATGAGAACCCACAAGGCTCTCAGGACTTTAAGAAGTTTGTCAGCCTTAAAGGATTTAAAGAAGAAAAAAATCAACATCCCTAGTCATGCTGGTAATAAGAATGGAATTGGCTCCACTTTGCTCTACAGTATTCCTCTATCCCCTGAACATGAAAATCTTCCTTTCCTCTCTTTCCTTCTTTCCTTCCCTTAGAAGCTGTTGTACGCTTATTTCTTAGGAGACCTTGTATAATTGTTTGAACTCTTTGGTAGAAGGTGATTTTGGCAATCCACTAATATAAGTCTTTTTTTCTGTAGAAGCTTGCACCTTGGAACATGACGAGGTTATGTACTCTTTCAAGACTTCTAGAGAATCTTCCAGAATATTCTAAACTCTTACATTTCACCTGGGATTTAAACATCTACTTGATCTAGTTCAAGTAGAAGAAGGTGAACTCCCTAATTATGACAGAGGGATTGTTTTACCTATCTCAAATAGTTTTCAGGCTCCTTTGGATATCTGTCTTAGTATTTTGTCTTCCTGCAGATTAGAAATGTTTTGGGATGTCTCCATCTATTGCCAGGCATTTCACTTTGAGACTACTGCCTCTTGTTTGGTTCTTAGTGGGAGGAGAGAGAACAAGTGGCTGAAATGCATTCCCTTAGGAGAAGCAGTGTGAAGAATGATAACGTGGAGTCACAAGTTTCAACTACCTGGGTGACCTAGAGAAAGTCCCTTCCCCTCTATGGCCTCAGGTTCCTCTCATCTAAAATGAGTGAGTTTAGATTAGATCTATTCCATTATCTCTTTAAATCTAGGATCTTATAATAATGATTATGATTTAATGTATTTGAAGGTGGTGATGAAAGTGTCCTTTATTTTTCCCCTCCAAGTTTCTTCTTAGGTTCTCTTATTAAGGTCTCTCAAATACATGATTCAGTTGGATAAAAATTTTACTTGCACACTAGGTTTCAGAGACATTGAAATCACCCTGCCCATGGTTTTACACACTGTAGGTTCTTACCTAGAGGTGGCCTCTCCCTTTCTGAGGTCATAGGGTTCCTGATTAGAACGTTTTGTCTATTTTAGCATACTCATTTTTTGGTTGTTGTAAATGAGTCCTAGAGAGATCACTCAAATGACCTCTTCAGGATCAGTGAACCCCAAATGAGAAACCATTCCCTTTGACTCCAAATCCTGGGTTGGGTCAAAGTCCTAGTTCATTGGAAACTGTCCTTTATTCTTCTGCTCCTTTATGCTTCCCCTCCAGGTTTCTCCAAGGAATCTCTTAGGGTCCCTCAAATACATGATCCAGTTGGGTGAAAAGTTTATTTACACACAAGGTTTAAAATCACCCTGACTTTACACATGGCAGGTTCTTATTTATGCCTCTCCCTTTCTGAGGATATAGGGTTCTAGATTTAGAACTTTTCATGTAGTTTAGCCTACTCATTTTTCAGTTGTCGTAAATGAAGCCTAGAGAGATCACACAAATGATCTCTTCAGAATCAGGGAAGCCCAAATGGGAAACCATTCCCTCTGACTCCAAATTCTTTCTTACCTATAATGGTGCCTTTTTTTGAACCTCTTGCATTTTGGGGCTAAGTTCTGCTAGGTCATGGGAAACTATCATTTCTGCTTCTTTGTGCAATCCAAGGGACTCATCACTGACTTTCTCTTTGATGTTTTCTAGGAGATGATGATTCCCTTCAACCTCAGAATCAATGATGTTCAGGAAATCTCAGTCATATCCTTTAATGCCAAGCTATTCCTAGTGCCTGGATACTGCATAAACTTCTCCCTTTAATCCCTAAGTTCTTTCCCCAACTTTTTAGTTTTTCTTCCAATGCAAAATAAAGATATTATGCAAGAATTTTTGGCCCAGTTTCCCTCTTTCAAAATTTTCTTTGGGACAATGAAGAAGAAGTGGATGGCAACTACACTGGGTACAATTGACTGTGAGTCTATGGGCCTTGGATTTGCAAAGGTTGAGAAGAACTTATGTCTCCTATACTGTATAGTCAAACATTCCATAAACACAGTACTCAAATATCTGGCTGAAAAATGAAAGGATAATCCATCTTCTCTTCATAATGTTAAGCATAGCATTGATGAAAGCAACCGACTTTCTGTTTTATGGCTTCAAAGTTGAGCACTTGAAACCCTTAGCAATGGTGGATCAGCTGAGTTTCATTGTAATTTTGTAAGCATAATTATTCCAAATAATAAGCTACCTAAATAATAAATCAAGAGGATGTGTTGCCTGCTTACCTCCCTGCTTCTCTGTCTCCTTCATCCCTCCCTAGGAGAGCTCCTAATAACTCTCCAAAATTTTTATCTGACTGCTTCCTCCATGGAACATCTCATTCTCAACTGAATTTTAGTTTGTATTTTATTCTGTTTTCCCCCAGCAATTTGTTGTATTGCTCATTCTGAGTGCAAAAATTGTTGTTTTCTCTGTGCTACCAACTCTTATTCCTTTCTTCCTGTCAAAAAAGTGTCTTGTTTTACTCTGAGTCAGCTCAGTTTTGTAAGAAATACATCTATTCATGTACATTCTCCACTTTCTTATGGACTTTTCCCTCCTTCTTCTAGAACTCTCCACAGAGCCTTTGAAACTTTGATCACCATCTTTTCTGGCCCTCCTCCTACCTGTTCAACTATTCCTTTTCAGTCTTTTTGTTGGATCTTCATCCACATCATGCCACTTAAACTTTAGTATCCCTAAAGGCTCTCTTCCTCTCTCTTTTTTTCTATTACCTCTACATTGCTTCTATTGACAATGGGTTGGATGATCTTGTTACAGCACCGTGAGCCTGAGTGACAGGGAGAATTGTAGTGCCCTTGACAGAAATTGAGATGTTTAGAAAGTGGGGAGTGGGAGAGTAATGTCATGAAGACCTAGAGAGAAAAGACTATCAGGGAGAAGAATTAATATCTTTGGAGAGAGCAATTTTAATAGAATAATGAGGTTGGAAGCCAAACTTTAGAGAATTAAGAGGAGAAGAAGAGGAGAGAAAGAGGAAGCATGTATTATAGATATATTTTTCTGGAATTTGAGTCATAAATGGAAGGTTAGATATGGGATATGACATATGGGGATGGGTGGATCAAGTAACAGCTTTTTTGTGGATGAGGGAAAGGGATATATTTGTAGGCAGCAGGGGAGCAGAGCATAGTAGACAGTATGATGTGAGTGATTGTGGATGATAGAGAGGGGAAATCTGCTGAAGGAGATCAGATGGAATGGGATCCCTCATGCATGTAGAGAGATTTTCCCTGGCAAGAACAGTGGTCAACTCTTCATGTGAAAGAGGAATAAAGGAGGAAATCATGGCAGAAGGCATATGTATGATGAGGAGGGAGAAGAGGTTGTACTTGGTGAACAGCCTCAAGTTTTTCAGTAAAGTATAAGGTAAGGTTTTCAGCTGAGAATGTGGGGTAACGTGGGACCAAGGAAGGGTTGAAGAGAGATGGAAAGGTTTGGAAGAAGGAAGAATCATTGTGGGGATGAATTAGTGAGTTATTTAGAGAGATATAAAAGGATTGCTTGCTGTAGCAAGGATGCAGTTGAGGATACGTAACATATGTTTGTAAT
Organism: Phalanger gymnotis; assembly: GCA_028646595.1. Classification (NCBI taxonomy): domain Eukaryota; kingdom Metazoa; phylum Chordata; class Mammalia; order Diprotodontia; family Phalangeridae; genus Phalanger; species Phalanger gymnotis. Next base: position 131,033,745 of record CM053625.1, on the reverse strand, counting down.
GGACCCAGTTAGCATGATTCCATGCTTTTCTCCAGGTTTTTTTCATTAACACATAAAGAGGAATGAAGGCAACAAATTGTGGGAGTTATTAAAAGCAGAGGCTTGTCAGGGCAAGATAGGCAATATCACAAATGGGCAAGGAACTGAAGAGATGAGGAAAGTGTGGAATTGGAATCATTCACCAAAGAATGAAAATGAAGAAAGGAGGAGCATGTAGGTGATGCAAAGGTACTGGCCTGGGAAAGAAAGAAGGGAAACTGTGATTAGAGGTCTTTTTGTAAGATTTTTTTTATTTTTAGTTTACAACACTCTGTTCCACAGGTTTCTGAGTTCAAAACTTTCTTCCCCTCCCTCCCCTCCCTCCTCAACCCAAGATGACATGGAACCTGATATATGTTCTACATATATCTTCTCATTAAATATATTTACCCAATAGTCAAGTCATTAAGAAGAACCATGCTCAATGGAGTGAATCATAAGATGAATAAACAAAACCAAAAAAAAGATATAGAAAAAAAGAGAGCAGATAGTTTCCTTCAATCCCCATTTAGACTCCATAGTTCTTTATCTGGATATAGATAGCTCTTTCCATCATGAGACCTTTGGGACTGTCTTTGAACCTTGTATTGCTGAGAGGAGCCAAGTCTATCAAAGCTGGTCACTACAGAAACACTATGGTTGTGTACAATATTCTTCTGGTTCTGCTCCACTCACTCAGCATCAAATCATGTAGTTCTTTCCAGGTTATTATAAAGTCTGTATCTTCCCCATTTCTTATAGCACAATAGTATTCCATTACATTCATATACCACGATTTGTTTAGCTCTTCCCCAATTGATGGGCATCCCCTTGATTTCCAATTCTTTGCTACCACAAAGAGCTGCTATAAATATTTTTGTACATATGGGTCCCTTTCTCTCTTGTGTGATCTCTTTAGGATATAGCCCTAGAAGTGGTATTGCTGGGTTAAAGGGTATGCATATTTTCATAGCCCTTTGGGCATAGTTCCAAATTGCTCTCCAGAATAGCTGGATCTGTTC
>CM053625.1:130980942-131032605 GCA_028646595.1 Phalanger gymnotis | reverse complement strand
CAATAGTGATTTTGAGCATTTTTCATATGCCTATAGTTATCTTTAATTTCTTCCTCAGGAAATTGCCTGTTCATATCCTTTGACCATTTCTCAATTGGGGAATGACTTCTATTCCTATAAATTTGGCTCAGTTCCTTGTATATTTTAGAGATGAGGCCTTTCTCAGAGACACTGGTTGTAAATTTTTCTCCTAATTTTCTGCTTCCTGCCTAAGATTAGAGATCTTGATAAAGATGTTGAGCAATGTTAGGGTTTTTAACAGACAGATGGAATAACAACGGCTTATGCTCTGATAACGGGATTTGAAAACATATTCTCCTAGTGTTGTATCGAAAAAAAGTGAGCAAGACCCAGATATAAATTTAGATGTGGATTTATTCCACAGTGCATGATTTATTCCAGTGCATGACTGTTTGGAGTAATTACTTAAATTGAACAGCCCTGAGTAAGGGAAGAGAAAGAGTATTTAAAGGGAAAGAACACAATTAGATTTCCATGGAGATGGGGACACAAACAGTGGGCCAAGCTGAGGCAGGATTATTTCTGTGGAGAAGGGAACACAAACAATGGGGTCCATGGAGATGGGAGTACAAACAGTGCGGTCCGTGGAGATGGGAGTAAAAACATTGGAGTGAGCTGGGGCAAAAGGAGAAACTGGGGGGGGCAAGGCATAACACTAGAAGTAGAGCAGTTGTAGGTGATGGCAGGTTTAAAGGCATGGCCATCTTTGTTTGTGGCTGTGGAGGCATAGAGGAGTTGGTTATGTATAATGAATAAAATTGAGGGACTGTGAGATTAGGTTGTTGCAGGGCAGGCCTGGACAAGATAAGGTCCACAGGCTTCTTGCAGCCTACCTTGGGATTTCTGGCCACAACCACTATGCATTCTCTCCCACAGCAACCAATCATCATCAGTCTGCTCCTACCTACTACCAAGTTGTACAGGTCTGTTTCAGGGAATATCAATGTGTATATTGAAGTCCCATAGTACAAAGGCAGGAGTTAAGGATGAGGAAGATTGTGGCCCAAGGGGGAGGAGCCAAGATGGAGGCTGGAAAGCAGGGACTTTCTTAAGCTCTCCCCCAAACTTGAAACTCCTGTAAAAATGGCTCTGAACAAATTCTAGACCTGTGGAACCCATGAAATAGCAGAGAGAAGCAGGTCTCCAGCCCAGGAAGGCCTGGATGCTTGTTGGGAAGGGTCTATTGCATGGTACTGGGAGCGGAGCACAGCCTAGTGTGGGCCGTGCCAGGACAGACCAGGACAGGAGTCGGCCCAGAGCAGGCCTTAGGGCCATGAATCATTGAGCTGTGGCAGTTACCAGAATTCTCAACCCACAAATGGCAAGAAGGAGGTTAGTGGGAAAACTGCTAGATAGGGTAAAAAGTGGTCCAGCCCCAGGCTAAGATGGTACGGTAGTGCTGACAACAGCAGCAGGAAGTTCCTGTGGCTGCTTCCAGAGGTCCAGCATCAGCTGCTTCCTGAGTCCCTGGCTCACGCTGTGGGAGGAATCAAGTGGCAGAGCAGAGTGGAAGTACAGGGCTTGCTTTGCCCTGCTTGGATCTGGGTTGAGATCCTGGTTGGCAGTTCTTGGGGGAGGAGGAGTGCTGCTGTGGCAGAGCTTGTGGTGACAGCAGAGTAGAAGTAGCTCTGAAAACAGCAGTGCAGCCCCTAAAGCTTGGGACAAAGCACTCTCTACTCTATAAGGAGTTATACCCTGACAAGAAGCTCAAAGGTCAAGTAGTTGGCTGGGAATGGCCAGGCAGCCAAAAAGGACACAGACTCACACTCACACTCAGACTCTAGAATCTTTTTTTGGTGACAAAGAAGACCAAAACGCACAGACAGAAGAAGTCAACAAAGTCGAAGAGCCTACATCAAAAGCCTCCAAGAAAAATATAAAGTGGTCTTAGGCCATGGAAGAGCTCAAAAAGGATTTAGAAAACTTAGAGAAGTAGAGGAAAAATTGGGAAGAGAAATGAGAGTGATGTGAGAAAACCATGAAAAACAAGTCAATGACTGGCTAAAGGAGACCCAAAAAATACTGAAGAAAATAATACCTTAAAAATAGACTAAGTCAAATGGCAAAAGAGCTCCAAAAAGCCAGTGAGGAGAAGAATGCCTTGAAAGGCAGAATTAGCCAAATGGGAAAGGAGGTCCAAAAGATCACTGAAGAAAATATCACATTAAAAATTAGATTGGAGCAAGATATTATCAAACAGAACCAAAGGAATGAAAAAATGGAAGATATTGTGAAATAACCTCATTGGAAAAACCACTGACCTGGAGAATAGATCCAGGAGAGAGAATTTAAAAATTACTGGACTACCAGAAAGCCATGATCAAAAAAGAGCCTAGATATCATCTTTCAAGAAATTATCAAGGAAAACTGCCCTGATATTCCAGAACCAGAGGGTAAAGTAGAAATTGAAAGAATCCACTGATCACCTCCTGAAAAAGATCCCAACAAGAAAACTCCTTGGAATATTGTTGCCAAATTCCAGATTTTCCAGGTCAAGGAGAAAATAATGCAAGTAGCCAGAAAGAAGCAATTTGCCTATTACAGAAACACAATTAGTATTACACAAGATCTAGCAGCTTCTATGTTAAGGGATCAAAGGGCTTGGAATATGATATTTCAGAGGTCAAAGGAGCTAGGATTAAAACCAAGAATCACCTATGCAGCAAAACTGAGTATCATGCTCCAAGGCAAAATAAGGATTTTCAATAAAATAGAGAACTTTCAAGCTTTCTCAGTGAAAAGACCAGAGCTGAATATAAAAATTGACTTTCAAACGCAAGAATCAAGAGAAATATGAAAAGGTAAACAAGAAAGAAAAATCATAAGGGACTTACTAAAGTTGCACTGTTTTGTTTACATTCCTACATGGAAAGATGATGGGTGTAATTCATGAGACCTTTCTCATTATTAGGGTAGCTGAAGGGAATATACATACATACATACATATACACATATATTTATATATGTATATATTTCATATATATTACATATATATTTTTAGATATCATCCCATTATATTCAACTCTGTATATATACATACATGTATGTATATGTCTAGATGATATCTAGATATATAGATGATATCTAAAAAAATCAAATTAAGGGATGAGAGAAATATATTGAGAGAGGGAGAAAGGGAGAAATAGGATGGGATAAATTATCTCACATAAAAGTGTCAAGAAAAAGCAGTTCTGTTAGAAGGGAAGAGGGGGCAGGTGAAAGGGAATGAGTAAATCTTGCTCTCATTGGATTTGACTTGAGGAGGGAATAACACACACTCTCAATTGGGTATCTTACCCCACAGGAAAGTAGGGGGAAGGGGATAAAAATGGGAGATGATAGAAGGGAGGGCAGATGGGGGGAGGAGGTAATGAAAAGCAAACACTTTTGGAAAAGGAGAGGTTTGGGAGTGGGTCAAAAAATTCCAAGCTCTCAAGACTTTCCCCCACGAAAGAATTAAAATAGCACCTTAGGGCAAACAAAGTGTGGGTAGAGACAAAGAAAAATAGGTGCACAACTGGGATCTTCTTTGGACAGTTTGAGAAGATCTGAAGAAAAACCCTAGAACCAGGTTTTGTGCCTTTGAGGAGTAAACAACTCCAGGCTAGATTCCATTTCAACAAGTAGCAAGCCGCTTAAATAAATAGCAGCAAGCTGGGGGTAGTTGGTTTGAGAGGGTGCCTTGGCCCTAGCCACTGGAACTTTTCACCCCGCAATAGTGAGGGGAGTGGTGCATTTGAGCCCAGGAAGATTGTGGGACCCTCTGCTGATGCGGGATGCCAGACCCAGCTGTGCTCTGAAGAGCAGTGGGGGTGAGAAGGAACAAGCACATGCCCAGTGAGAGCAGAAAGCCCCTGACTGTAGGCACTTACAGGAGGCTGAAGGTTAGGCTTTTGTTCCAGGTTAGAGGATAGAACTGAAGATTTAGGGCCTTTGTTGAATTGCTTGCCTTCTTAGGGAGGGCGAGTAGGGAGGGAAGAGGGGAGAGAATTTGGAGCTCAAAGTTTTAAAAGTAGATGCTCAAAAAAATTTTTCCCTTACAAGAAAGTAAGGGAAAAGGAGATGACGGGGAGTGGGGTGACAGAAGTGAGGGGTGACTGGGGAATGTGGCAACCAGAATATATACCATCTTGGAGCAGGGGGAGGGTAGAAATGGGGAGAAATTTTGTATTTCAAACTCTTGTGAAAATCAATGCTGAAAACTAAAAATATTAAATAAATAATAAATAAATAATCCAAATATGGAGTCATGCAAAACAAATGGTCACTTTCACCTTGTTGCAAATAAAGAGTCACAAAAATGAGGAGGAAAAATATTCTTCAATATGTTATATTCTAATGTACCATATACACAAGCCCATCACTTCTCTTTCAGGAGGTGGATAGAATTTTTCATCTTTTTGGATTGTTGTGGATCTTTGTATTGATCAGAGTAGGTGAGTCTTTCACAGCTGATCATCATTACAATATGCCATCACCACATATATATCTCTCCTGGTTCTGCTCACTTTACTTTGCATCAGTTCATTTAAACTTTTTTTTTTTTTCTGAAACCGTAGTGCTTGTCATTTCTTATAGCACACTAGAGTTCCATCATGATGATATGCTACAAATTGTTCAGCCATTTTCCAGTTGATGGGTATCCCCTCACTTTCCAATTCTCTGACTTCAGAAAAAGAGCTGTTCTTAATATTTTTGTAAATGTGGGTCCTTTTCCTTTGATATCTTTTGGATATAGACCAAGTACTGTATAATTTTATAGATTTTTAGGCCTACTTCCAAATTGTTCTCCAGAATGGTTGGACTGATTCACAGGTCTACCAATAGGGCATCAGTATACTTATTTTCCCACATCTCTAGTGACTTTTATCATTTGTCTTTCCTGTCATCTTAACCAAATTGGTGGGCATGTGGTGGTACCTAAGAGATGTTTTTAATTTCCTTAATTATTAGTTTTATTATTTCCCTAATTACTGGAAAATTTTTACATAACCATTGATAGGTATGATGTTTTGGTCTAAAAACTGCTTGTTCATATCCTTTGACCATTTTTCAATAGGGAAATGACTTATTTATGTCAATTTAACTCACTTCTCTGTAAATTTCAGAAATGAGACCTTTATTAGAGAATTTTGCTGTAAACTTTCCCATTAGTTTATTTCTTTCTAATTTTGCATTGCTTTGGTTTCTGAAAATACTTTTCAATTTCATATAATCAAAATTATCCGTGTTACCTTCTATGATCCTCTCTATCTCTTGTTTGATCATGAACTCTTCCACTATCCATAGATCTGAAAGCTAATTTTTTCAATGCTCCACTAATTTGCTTATGATATAACTCCTTAAGTCTTAATCATACACTCATTTTGAGTTTTTCTTGATATACAGTGTGAGATGTTGAGCTGTGACTAGTTTCTGCCACACTATTTTCCATTTTCTCCAGCAGTTTTCTTTTCAAATAGTGAGTTCTTGCCTCAATAGCTGAGATCTTTGGGTTCATTAAACACTAAGTTGCTGTGCTCATTTGCTTCTGTATATAGTGTACCTAATGTATTCCATTTGATTGCCTGAAATTGAAAAGCTTCTACATCAACAAAATGGATGAATCTAGCTTAAGGTGAGAAGTAGTTGAACAGGATAAATCTTTTCATTGAATTTTTCTGATAAGTGTTTTGTATCTAAGACACATAGACAAATAACAAGTATGCATATCTTGGATATCAATAGGCTCCCCAAGCACCTCATTCCACTTTTGGTTGGTTAGAATTGTTAGAAAGTATTTCTTTAAATGCAGCCAAAATCTGCTTCCCTGTAACACCCATTGTTCCAAAGTAAATCTTTTGTGAACAAGTAAGTACAACTTGTCTAATTCTTTGTGCATATCAAATCCCTACTTTCATATTCTCCTAAATATCTTATTCAAGCTAAACATGATAGTTCTATTAACTGATCCTTGTATGTGATGGTTTTGTGTTGCTTTTTTGGTAGGCTTCTGGATATGCTCCAGCCTGTCACTGTTAAGTAACACTTGGAACTGAATACTCTAATTCATATGACATTTGACCAGGGCATGGCAGAACATCAATATCACCTCTCTTATGCTTGAAATTAGGACTCTAACAGGCAAGAAATGTCTCAGGTTTTAATGGTAGGTCACAATGTTGCCTCTTGTTGAACTGGAAAGTGCCTAGAATCACAGAGTTTTTTCACATGCACTGGTGTATAAAATTTCCCATCTTGTCTTGTGAAGTTGACTTCTTCAATCCAAGTATATTCCCTTAGTATGATTCTAAGCTATTTGGATCACTTAGGAGTCTAATCTATTCTCCATGTTAGCTAACTTTCCAAGCTTCCTCTCATTTACATATGCGATAAGCTGTTTTGAAGTAGTTATTCTGTGAATAAAAATTATCATGGAACCCATTTTGACCATAAGAATAAACTATGGCACTTGGACACACATGTAGCTGAAATCTAAGTTTCCTATGTTTACCCAATTTGACTGATTTACCTCCCATTCTGTCAACTCTGAAGAAACCCTAGTAAAATGTGTACTGGAGCCATATTTATGACCATAGAGAGAAAAGGAGCAGCTGGCAGGGATCATTTCTTAGGACCGAAATCTTTAGGGATCTCACACTTCAAAACCATTTCAAACATGAGGACTTTCCTCATCCTACTAGCTGTTAATGCTTCCCCTGACTCTTAAGTTACCTTGTAGTTTAGTTATTTCATATATGTGTACATAGCCATTTACGTTTTTTCCTTAAATGAATGGAAGCACTTTTTGGACAAGGGCTGTATTGATTTTGCTTAATGGCTAGCACAATGGCTGACACACGTTACGTACTTAAACTTTATTGATTATTTTGATAATATTGCATAATCAATATTGATAATATTGCAGAATATTATCTATAGATAAGGTAAATGATTAGTAGTGAAAGAGTTATGTTTGCAAGAAAAAAACATGTTTTCTTGGGAAACATAATTGTGGTTGTTATTGAATGACCTGCAAGTAAATTATGTATTACTTTTAAAGAAGTTAAGTGTACATGATTCTAAGTCCTAGAAAACTTCACTTTGACCAGCAAAACTCAGCCCAGATCCTAGACATCCAGCATTCACATGATCAATATTATCAACCCAAACAACCTGGGTTGACTCAAGGTCTCAGGTGGGGCTCTCCAACTCAGATAATTGTAAGGGTTCCAAGGAAGAAGACGATTTCATTTTAATGACGTATTTGTGAAGGTGGTGGGGCTGAGCCTAGGAATATTGGACTTTGGCTCTAGTTCTTTTACTCTTTATGATGCCAGGGAAGTCATTTAGGCCTTCTGTGCCTCCATTTCTTTATCTATCAAATGGGGATCATGATATCTAATTTGTTAACCTCGTAGGGTTGTCGTGAAAGCGTTAGAACTTAAAAGCCCTTTCTTATTGAAAGAAGGAGAACTTTGTTCAAGGTGGAATAAGTAAGAGAATTGGCATTCAAACCCAGATTTTCTGACTCTTGATTTGTCTAGCGTGTGTATGAGTGTGTTTTAAATTATGTCTTGGAGACAGAACTTGAGGGAAGTCTTCCATGCACATGAAAAACTTTACAAAGTGTACCAGCAAAATGAGGGGTTGGGATGGGGTGTGGTTGGATTGAAGCCACCAATTTTCTCTTTGCTGCTCAAAGAATCTTTTAACTGCTTCCTATTCTGATAACCATCTCCTTCCCAACTACAATTGCACCAATTATTAGAACTCATGGAGGATGAAGAAACCCAAAAAAAATTAGGTCTAATTGATTATTTGGATGGATTTTAATAAGTAGTCATTCAAAATGATGAAAGGTACAGGGCTCCCCAAAATAATAATATGTTATGTCACCATTCCCTTACTTCCCGTTGCTCTATCGTAAGACTTAGTAGAACATTGTGCAAAAAAGATAACAGTTTTCAATGCCACATTGATCTCTGGATATATATATATATATATTTATATATATATATATATTTATATATATATATGCAAATATATATATAGATGTCAGGAGGTACACATATTCTAACCAGCCTCATTGAGTAAGTGACTGAAGGTAGAGACCTGTGAAAGTCTGTGAAGATGAAAGTCCTTTTCCTCACCAAAGCACTAAGCCTCCTCTTTACCCTCCAAGCTCAGGAGTCATCTCCTTCTGAAGAACGATTTGGGGTGAGATTTCATTGGGAGATCTTGTAGATTAGAAGGAGGGATGTATGCTAGAAAAAGGCTGTCATTTCAAAATTTGGGCCCCACTGGGCTCTTTTAAACCTGAGTCTGTAGCCCTGTTACCTTCTCATCCAGCAGTGTATTGCAATTTTGATACTATAGATTCCATTAGAAATCTTATATTGAGTCTACGGTGGAAAGTCAACGTAGGAAGTAGATTCCAAGTCAGGCATTTCAGTATTCTCTTGCTTTAATTTAATCTATCCAGAATGAACTAGAAATGGGTAATACAATTCAATTTAATTTATTCTTGCTAATTGCCGTTAAGAGTAAGTAATATACTTCAGTTGGGTCTCCAAGGATTCAAAGCCACTTCTTTCAGGGACTCAGTTTGGGGGTTAAATGCCATATGTTTGCTTCCATTTGGGCCATGTCAAAGTGGGGCAGCTTGATAAGTTTGGGTTCTCAAGGCTAGTTCATCTCAACCTAATGATTTCTTCCTATGAAACTGTACTTTGTATGTCTTGTCAACATGTCCATGGTGGTCCCTGGGTTTGGGTCATGCATGTTTTTTTTGCCTCAGAGCTGGGATTCTGTTCAGAGATGGGGATGAAGATCAAGATGATTAGATATTTGTGAAGGCTTGGGTCCCATTCCTCCCTCATTTTTTCTCCTTCGAATTCTAGCTACTATCATAATTTCCTCTAGGGTACTTACTTTATAAAGGCTTTTGTGACAGACAACCAATTTCTTGACAAGGATTTACCTAAGGACATGTCACCTTTGACAATCACCCACCTTAGTGATGGTGATCTGGAGTTAAAAATTACCTTCAAGTAAGTAGACTGCCCAAAATTGTCCTGTCACCCTGCTTCATCTTTACCTCGACTATTCTGGGAACATAGTTAGATCCTATCACTTGATATCTTCTGCATATCTAATCTGACCACACACAGTATATATACTGTTTTAGAGTTACTGTTAGAGCTCAGAAGATTTAGTTTCAGGTTAGAGTTAGAATATATACATAGACACAAACATACCTCTATATATGTACATTTGCATATATACAAACATACATGTATATCAAGCTTAGGCTTGCTTTCCCAGCAATGAGTGAAATGCTTACAATGCACTCATTGACTAAATTTTTTCTGATTCACTATCTAACTGCTAGGCCCCACATGGTTTCTGGCCTCCTCCAAACTTTTCTTATTCACCTGTGGATGCCTTTGTTCCATGTAGTTTGTGACATAAGTTATCCTAGGTTATATACTGCAGCCTGCTTATAGAATGCATCTCTCTTCACTTCCTTTGGAATCACTTGGGCTTGGAATTCTTAGAGACCATGGTGTTCTGTGATCTCCAGCTCTGTAGACTGACCCAGAGAATGTTCAGTACTCAAAAGATGGTACTCAGTCACATGGTTCTTTTCTATGAGTGAGAATAATCAGATCACAGGCTATAATGCTAATCTGCTTCTGGACATTTTCCTGTCCTTGTCACATTGAGAACTGGCTCAAGAGTGAATGAATCAAATAACCTTTCTTGATTTCAATGATATATAAACTTCTTTTCCTCTTATTGTTTCTGGTAAAACCATTCATATGCTTTCTGTTTTCCAGCAATCAAAGCAGGTGTGAAGAGATTAGGAGAATATTAAAGAAAACAAACCAGCCTGGGCTATTTTCCATGGGTGAGTCAAACATGCCATATTAAAGGAATCCCAGCCAGAAACCTGGCCTCCATAAAGGCGGTCAGTCAGGCCCAAGCAATGGTTCAGAATTCAGACTTTCCTTTAGTCTTGGAGTCCAATGACTATGTTTTCTTGACAATATCTAGTGAATTTGCATGCTTTTTCTATGGCACAAAGTGAACTAGTGAGTAATTTTTTCTGTCTGCAGACATGGCTGACTAAATCCCTGGGTGTGAGGGCCTGGGGTAGCAAAGTCAGGTTAGGTAGCTACTCTTACGATTTGCTTGAGAAATCAGAAGAACACTTCTTTATCTTCTCTCCCACCATTAGATACTTTATTGGGCAAAAACATTTTCTTGAATCCTCTTCTTGGGATTCATAAGTCATCTAGAAAAATGTGTGACACAGTAGGAATCATTAAAACTTTATTATGATGACTATCCAGAATGTTTCTTTGGTGAAAGGGGAAAACATGCAAAGATGGAGCACTGAAACAGTTACTTGCTTGGGTTTTTGGAATTAAAGTTCTATAGAGAAGGGACATATGCAAAAAATAAGCTATCTGCATCCCTATTTTTAAAAATGCATTGTGCCATTTAGGTACTAGGGCAGACTGAGTTTGAATCATTTCTCAGAGTCAAGGACACTGACTTCATGCTTTTGCTCTCCTCATTCAACAAATATTTATTAGCTAGCACTAGTTTTTAGAGGATTGGGCTTTTCATTGAGGGAAGGACAAAATTCAAGTTCAATGTGTTTCTTGCCAAAGGCACAAAGACAGGTACCCATTTATTGTTGCTTTCTTTGTCACTTTGGACCTGACTTATGATTTCATTTGTATCATTTCTTCCATCAAGACAGATCAGCACCTGTTGTGCAATTTATATTCTTTGAGAGTTGATTGAAGGTATTGAGAATTTAAGTGACTTGCTCATGGTAACCTTGCCAGTGTATGTCAGAGTTGAGACCTGAACTCAGGACCAACAAACTCCAACCTTGTTTCTCTGTCCACTACAGCATTCTATCCCTCCAAAGCAGGACAAACTAATTACTTTCTTGCCCTCTGTATAATTAGGAGTTAAACTTTTTTGGTGCCTTGAAACTCATATATTTAGTTCTAGGCTTCTTCAATATACAATATTACATAATAAGTGCATTAGAAATGTGCCATATCAGACCCAAGGTTATGTTGTCCTGGCGATGGGGTTACCCAACTCTTTTTCATGATTCTTTGATGCTGCTGCCCACCAAGTATGGGGCCCTTTCCTACAAAGTGATATCCTAAAGCCTGGTGTAGTCTCCTCCCACCAGATATTCTAAGAGAATTAGAGGTGCTAAAGGTATATCTCCTCACCATGTCCACAGATGAGGGCAAATGCCAGGAAATCATAAAAGAGACATCTGTGAGGGATCATTGGATACTCTTCAGTGAAGGAGAGTTCCATGGCATGGAAACACGAATTGCCAAACTTGTGGGTAAGTAATATGAGATTCTGTGAATCCCTCCAAGAGGAGTGTTAAGATGTGGAGCAGTTGTTAGAAACTGCTCATCTGGATTCCTTCTGCTCTTCAGACTTTCCCAGATTTTGCATCTCTAGCAGTAGCAGGAGGGCATGTATTTTGATATAAACCAAAGCTCAATAAAATGTCCAGTGGATTCCTTGAATTCTCTCGAATTTTTTGCTATCTGGAGTTTGATGGCAATACCAGGTTGCTGGTACTGACTGAAATTCTCTTTAATGAGTCTGTAAAAGGCATAATGCTTTGAACAAAGCAGCAGGAGGAAAAAGACAGTGTGTCTTCATATATTTCCTCTTTCTTTCATCACGCTTCTGGAGATTTGGGGACAATAGGGATGTTTTATTTTAGTGCATGGTTGGGAGATGTAGATGAGTTTTTCTGTAGAGAAGTAGATTTGGTATGTGCTTAATGTGGGGGAGTAGGGCATTTGTTGGCAGAAGATAAGAGGGCTGAGCTGCTCACCCACATTTAGTTCTTTCATCTTTTTGTGTAGTCAATTTAACCGACCAAGGGGCAAAATCCAAAGGAATTTCACTATAGGAGATTCCTATAGAAACAACGACCAGAAAAGGATTGAGTCAGAATGAACGATTATTCATTCTGCCCTCTCTCTTCAGGTCCCTATGCAGAAGAGAATCCACAAGCCTTTGAGGACTATAAGAAGTTTGTCAATCTTAAAGGATTCAATGATGAAAAAATCCATATCCTTGGACAAGCTGGTAAAAAGCATGGAATTGGCTTTCCCCCCGTGGTCCTCCGCCTATGAACCTCATCCCCTTCCTCTCCCCTGTTTTCTTGTTCTTCCCTTCCCTTCTGTTATGCACTTATTTCTTAGGAGACCTTGTATACTTGTTTGAACTTTATGATAGGAAGTGATTTTGGCAAATCCACTCACATCAGTCTTTGTTTCTGCAGAAGCCTGCATCCCGGAACATGATTAAGGTATGTACTCTTTCAAGACTTCTAGAGAATCTTCCAAAACAATCTAAAATCCTCCACTTCACCTGGGATTTAAGCATCTATTTGGTCCAGTTCAACTACAGGAAGGTGAACTCCCAAATCCTGACCGAGGGATCATCCTGTTTTGCCTATCTCAAATAGATTTCAGGCTTCTTTGGGTTTCTGTCTTAGTCTTTCATCTTTTGTTTCTTAGTGGAAGGAGAGAATGAGTGGCTCAAATGCATTCCCTTAGGAGCAACAGTGTGAAGAATGATGATTGTGGAGTCACAAGTTTCAACTACCTGTGTGACCTTGAGAAAGTCCCTTTACCTCTCTGGCCTCAGGTTATTCTTATATAAAATGAGTCAGGTTGGTTTAGATCACTCCTATTATCTCTTCAAGCTTTAAATCTAGGATTTTATAATAATAATCATGATTTAACATATTTGAAGGTGGTGATGAAATCGTCCTTTATTTTTCTCCTACAAGTTTCTCCAAAGGATCTCTTATGGTCATTCAAACACATGATTCGATTAGATAAAAAGTTTATTTTCACACAAGATTTCAGGGGCACTGAAATCACCCTGTCCATGGGTTTGCTCGTTGTAGGTTCTTATCAGGTTCTATCTAGATTTAGAAGTTTTCATATAGTTTAGCCCATTTATTTTTCGTTGTTGTAAATGAAGCTTAGAGAGATCACACAAATGACCTCTTCAAAAGCAATAAAACCCAAATGAGAAGCCATTCCCTCTGACTCCAAATGCTCTGCTCTTTCTTACCTATAAAGGGTGCCTTTCTGAACCTCTGGCATTTTTGAGCCAGGTTCTGCTAGTTTATGGGAAACTGTTACTTCTGCTCCTTAGTGCAATCCAAGGAACTCATCATTCATTTTCTCTTTGATGTTTTCTAGGGGAAGATGATTCCTTTCAACCTCAGAATCAATGCTGTCCTGGAAATCTCAGTCTAATCCTTTATTGACAAGTGCTCCTAGTGCCTGACTGCTGCATAAATGTCTTCCTTTAGTCCTTAACCTCTTTCCCCAACTTATATCATTTTCTTGCAATGCAAAATAAATAGATCGAGAAGTTTTTCTTGGGTCAGTTGCCTTCTGTTTTTGAAATTTTCTTTGGGACGATGACTAAGAATTGGGTGACAACTAGATCAGGTAACTTGACTAGGAGTCTATGGACTTCGGATTTCCAGAGGTTTAGATGAACTTATGTCTTCTATAGGGCATAGTCAAATGTTCCATATATACAATACTCAAATAAGTGGTTGAAAAATGAAAGGTAATCCATCTTCTCTTCATAATGTTAACTACAGCAGTAATTTTAGCTAAATTATATGTGTAATACATAATTACAGTAGAACCTCGGTTTACGAGTAATCTGGTTTACGTATGCTTCGCTAGATGAGGAAAAATTTTTTGCAAAATTTTTCTTGTAGGATGAACAAAAATTAGCAGTATGAACACTAGAGGTCATGGAGGATATTTCATCTGAGGAAGAGGTTGAGAGATTGGAGGAATCTCACATCAAGTGATATTAGAGAGGTTTAGAAGATGTAGGAAAAAGTACAAAATATTATTGATAAACACCACCCAAATAAGGCTGTAGCATTGAGATCCATGAATATTTTTAATGATAATGCAATGTCACATTTCCATGACATTCTGAAAAAAATGTCAAGAACAAGTGTCATTAGATTCCTAGTCAGAAGCGAATGTAAAGAAAAAAGAAAATAATCAGTGAGTCAAAACATGAAAGTGATTCTAAAAAACGAAAAATGAGTGAAGGCGGTAGTGGCAATCTTACTTTTAGCGAAAGTAGCATAAGAGAGAATATTAGAAATTCCCGAAGTTCTCATGGAAGGAGATTGATTCTCCTTCCTAACAATAATCCTTCTTCCTCGTCCTCCCTCTTGTTTCCCTCATGCCAGCCATGAGTCTTCTCAAAGGTAAAGTGTAGGTTAATTTGTATTATTTTCGGTTTACATTGTGTACTAATCATTGCTATTGTATTTCGGGTGCATTAGGGACAAGAAACTTGCTTAAAATTATAAATGATTATTTTTATATGAATATTTTTGGGGATATGGTAGCTGTCATCTGACTTTACATTATTTCCTATGGGAAAATTCACTTTGCAATATGCACAAATCGCATAATGAACAGAATCTCAGAACAAATTAAATCCGTAAACTGAGGTTCTACTGTATGTACAATATTATAAATCATAAATAGTATATAGCATAACATACATTTATAACTATATGTTTTAATTATATGTAAATATAATAATATGTAAATATTATGTAATATAATTAATAAATTATATAAACGACAGCTAAATTATAGCTAAAACTGAATTTATGTTTCAGAGCTTCATAGTTACACATTTAAAACCTCTAGCAATGAAAGATGAGCTGTTTCACAGCAGATTTATAAGCATAATTATTCCAAATAATATGCTACCCAAATTATAAATCAGGAGGATGTATTTTCTCCTTACCTCCCTGCTTCTCTGCCTACTTTATCCCTCCCTCAGAGAGCTCCTTGGAGCTCCCCAATGTTTTAACTCACTCCTTTCTCCATGGAACATCTCATTTTCAACTGAATTTTATTTTACATTTCATGCTGTTTTCCTTTAGGAATTGGTTGTATTGTTCCTTCTGAGTGCAAAATTGCTAGTTTTATCTTTGCTAACAACAATTTCTCCCTTTCTCCTATCAAAACATGTCTTGCTTTTCTTTGAGTCAGCTCAATTTTGTAATAAACAGATGAGTTCTCTTACAGCCTCCTCTTTCTTATGGTCTTTTTCTAATCTTCATTCTTCTTGCACTCATTGTAGCTTTTGACACTGTTGATCACCATTTTCTCCTGCTTTTCTTCTACCTACTCCACTGTTCCTTTTCAGTCTTTTTTGCTGTATCTTCATCCATGTCATGCCACTTACCTTGAATATCCCTAAAGACTCTCTCCCAGTCCATTTTCTTTTTTACCTCTCCATTGCTTCTGTTGGTGATATCATTAGCTCCTGTGGGTTGGATCATCTCTATCCAGGATCATGAGCCTGGGTGACTGGGAGAATTGTAGTGCCCTTGACAGAAATTGGTAAGTTTCGAAGGTAAGGGGGAGGAGACTAGTGTCATTAAAATCCTAGAGAGAAATGAGTATCAAGGAGAAGTAATATCTTTAGAGACAGTAATTTTAATTGAATAATGTGGTTGGAAGCCAGACCGTAGAGAATTAAGAGGAGACGAAGAAGAAAGGAAATGGAGGCACCTATAGTAGATATATTTTTTAAGGATTTGAGTCATAAAAGGAAGGAGAGATATGGGATGTAGCTATGGAGATAGATGGATAAACTAACATTTTTTTGGTGGATGAGGGAAATGGACATATTCGGAGGCAGGAGTGAAGCAGATATTAGTACACAGAGAGAGTGAGGGGAGAGATTATAGAGAGCTCAATCTGCTGAAGGAGATGGGATGGAACGGGATCCCTCAGGCATGTAGAGAGATTTTGCTTGGCAAGAAGAAAGGTCCACTCTTCTTGTGAAAGAGGAATGAAGGAGGAAATTATGGAACAAGGCCTATTTGTGATGAGGCAGGAGAAGAGGTAGTGCTTGGTGAATAGCCTCAAGTTTTTCAGTAAAATATAAGGCAAAGTTTTCAGCTGAGAATGTGGGGTAAGGTGGGACCAAGGAAGGTCTGAAGGGAAAGGTTTGAAAGAAGCAAGAATCATTGTATGGAGCGAATTAGGGAGGTGTAAAAGGATTGCTTGCCTTTGCAAGGGCATATATTTGTAATGGACCCAGTCAGCACAGTTTCATGCTTTTCTCCAGCTTTTTTCAGTAATACATAAATAGGAATAAAGGCAACAGATTGTGGGAGCTATTAAAAACTGAGTCCTGTCAGGGCAAGATAATCAACCTCCTAAAGGAGCAAGAAGTGAGGAAAGGTTGGAATTGAAACTGTTCATCAAGGAACGAAAATGAGGAATGGAGGAGAATGTAGGTGATGCAAAGGTGATGCCCTGAGAAAGAACGAAGGGGCAAAGTGATTGCAAGTCTTCATAAAGATGAACAGTGTTGTGGTTTTTGTTTTTGTGTGATGACGTGACTTGTAGTTGACTTTGATTTGAGTGTGAGAAGGCCGTGCAAGTTCACTTTCCTCACTTTCTCCTCCAGAGCCATCTGGATCCAGTGACCAGATATTATTCAGGATGACTGGAAATGGCCCACAATGCAATGAGAGCCCTGGCCTTTTTAGGGTAAGGCCTTTTTAGGTACTCACTTAGAGTGAGGTAAAGCCCAATCAGTGAATAGGCCTCTTTTTTTTCTTTTCTAATTAAAGGAGAAGAACAGTGTTAGGGTTTTTAAGGCAGAGGTGGAATAACAACAGATTATGTTCAGATAAGGAGATTTAAGAATTAGTGAATGTAGAAGTAGAGTATTTGTAGGTGATGACCAGATTAAGAGTATGGCCTACTTTGTATGTGGCTGTGATGGGATAGAGCAATATGTTCTGTGAAATGAATTAAGTTGAAGGACTGTGAGATTAGGTTGGTTCAGGGAATATCTATATATGTTGAAGGCCCATAGTACAAAAAGATTGTGGTCCAGGCACCAAACTCATTGAGGAAAGTGCCTTGGGGAGACTATCTTAGATGAGATTGATTTAGTGGGAAATATGAATTGAGTGAACCTCAAAGGAAGAGAGGGTACTACATGATAGAGGTAGAGGGAGATTCTTGAAACAGCTTTGGGGAGCAAGGATTATTTCAACTCCTCCACCTGAATCAGTGAGTCAGGGGGTATGAGGAAAAGTGTAAATGGTGCTGCCCTCATAACATTATCTTTGAAATGTTGTTCTTACTGTATAAATTGTTCTTTTCAATCTGCCTACATTCCTGCATCATTTCATACAAGACTCCCCAGGTTTGCTAAAACCTTCAACTTCATATGATGCTCTGTGTAATGGTGTTTGTCTTCTTCTAGCAGGAAGCAGAGGATCAACTGATGGAATGCAGTCTTCTCTTCTTACCCCAATGGTAGGAAACTGGTGAGTGATAGGATGCTGGAAGCCTAGAAAGAGATGTGATTTGATAGAATTCTTAGAAACATACTTACCTTGTATAGGAATAAACAATACTCGTTGGGAAGCCAGGAATATTTTAATTATATTTTACATTTATTCAGTTTGAATAAATGGGTACGTCCTTTGAACAGAGTATAGGAGAGTACAAGGACTCAGACACCAATCCTTTTATTGAGCACCCACTTCGAATCTCCCCCTAGGCTCTTTATTTGCTAGATGCAATCCCCTGACTGCCTTCTCCTCAAATGGCTCGTTTAAGCATGTGTACAAGCCTCTAACCTTTCACCTGACCAGAAGGCTCATCTCTGCTAGATCAGAGCTCTGATTAGAACTAGTTCTAGATTAGAACTATTAGATTAGATTAGATTAGAACTATTAGATTAGATTAGATTAGAACTATCTAGACTAGAACTAGATTAGAACTAGAACTAGTTCTAATCAGTCACCTGAATTACATTCTGCTAAAGCCAGGGGTGGGGAGGGGGAGAGGGATACTTTCAACTCTGAGGAAACAAAACTGCTTCCCCCATTTCTTACAGAATGAATCCCTCTCCCCTCACCAAAAAAGCAGGAAAATGGCACTATACAATGACCTTCCTTCTCTTTTTGTAAAAGGCTATTGACCAAGCAAGAAACCTGGTGTGATGGAATGCAGTTTCTCTTCTTCCCAATTGAGGCTGAAGACCAGTGCAATGGATTGTTACTGATGGGGTACAGTCTCTGGGAGCCCCCTTGAACTCTCCTTGAGTCTTGGCATTGGATGTGGCCTTCATGTTTCATTATTGCTAGGCCCAAATCTCTTATTACTTTTAATCTAGCCTAGCACTCCATTGTCTGTTACCTCCTGATTGCCTCCGGCAACTTCCCACCCTTGATCCCATCAAAATCTCATTTTCTTGATTCCTGGAGTCTGACCTCTGGTCATCCCAGTCCCATCAAGATCCTCCTTAGACTCCTCCTCAAGACCCTCCCTAAATCCCTCTTCCCATCAACCCAGAACCTTGTTGAAATCCCTCCCACAGCTTTTCTGTACATAAGATCCATCTTGCCTCCGAGAAGGTGCTCAGATTCAATCTAGCTCAGCAGATCAAATCCGGCCTACTTGTTAAAACAAACTTTGCAAATGGTGAGATTTCTTACCATTTCTTACCAAGACTCTATCCAATGTGGCGACTCTTTAATAATAAACTTTGGTTTTCTTTGGCTGTAAGAAGGCTTGAGTTGAATTTATTTGAGCAGTACCCAGCATGTTGGTATTTTGGGGTCTTGAGCACCCCTAAACCTCAACATATGGTTCCCTAACCTCAAGAGCACCTTTTCCCTTCACCAGGAAGGAAAGAAAGTTGTGAGGTCAAATGATTTCTTCTCCTCTTCCCTCAAAGGCAAGGAAGGAGACTTATTTATGATAGAATATCCTTCCTCCTATTCCTGTGGGAGGCTGGAGCCCAGTCATGAGACCAGAAATGATGGAACAGAAACTTTTCCCTTCACCAGAAAGGTAGAAGACCAGCACAATGCAATAGTCATTCTTCTTTAATGGCCATATAAGTATTCCAATATGGCCATAGCATGTCTGGACCTCATGGGTTCCTTAACCCTTACTGAATAGATAGTTTGACTGGGCTCTTAATTCTTATTTCTCTCATTTTTTTAGCTTGACTTTTTTTCCTTTCACCTACTAAACTCTGAAACTGACCTTCCAATCTCTTTTTTTCTGACTTCCTTATGTCTGATCATGGGCTCAACTAACAAAAGTACCTGCCTAGGTTCTTTCAGTCTCATTGAAATCCTGGTATGAGGACCTTTGTACCATTGGTGCCTCAGTGTTGGTGTGACAGGGAAGATTGGTGATGGCATTTCAAGAAGGTAGATCAACAAAAATAAAGGTTAAAACACAGGTGGCGTATTTGATGAACATTCCTATGAGCAAACTGGATAGATAAGGAAGATCATGTTGGAAGCAGTAGAGGTCCAAGTACAGCAAATGAATTAATTTCTTGGAAGAAACTTGAGGTTCTTAGCTGACTACAAATTTAAAATGAATTATCAAGGAACAATAGCTACTAAAGAACACTGAGTAATCTTTAACACTTCAGATGATCTTTGTGTGATTTGGGTTTTCCTGACACTTGGTGCCTATTACAAACCTCAGTGCAGTGGACAGAATGCCAGGTCTAGAGTCAAGAAGGTTCATCTTTCTGAGCTCAAATCCAGCCTCAGACACTTATTAGCTGTGTGACCCTGGGCAAGTGACTTAATCCTGTTTACCTTTTTATCCTCTTCTGTAAAATGAACTAAAGAAGGCGATGGCAAACTACTCTAGTATCTTTGCCAAGAAAACCCCAAATTGGGTCATGAAGAATTGGACACAATTGGAAAGACAAAAAAAGCATCACCAACAACAACATCAATATTGGCATAACAACAACAACAATCACCCCCACCAACCACCACTACCACCATCACAACAACCAACAACCACAACAACCAGAACCACAACCACAAAATGACTGAATCTAGGTTAAGATGAGAAGTGGTTGATAAATCTTTTCACTGAATTTCTCAGACGAGTGTTTTGTATCTAAGACACATAGACAAATAACAGGTGTGCATATCTTGGGTATCCATTGTCTCCCCAGGCAACTCATTCTACTTTTGGATGGTTAGCATTGTTAGAAAGTTTTTCCTCAAATCCAGCCAAAATCTGCTTCCCTGCAACAACCATTGTTCTAAATTTAATCTTCTGTGGACAAGTAAGTACAACTTGTCTAATTCCTTACCCACACCACATTGCTTCAAGCACATGAAAAATACTCTCATGTTCCTCTAAGTCTCTTCTTCAGGTTAAACACAGAATTCTTTTAAGTGATTTTGTATCTCTTCACCATCTGGGCAGCTTTTTTCTGGATATGCTCCACCCTGTCACTGTTGGGTAGCACTCAGAGCCGCACACATGAATCCTGATGATATTTGACCAGGGTATGGCAGAACATGACTATCGTCTCTCTTCTTCTTGGTGTTATGACTCTTCTAGGCTAGAATTGTGTTAATTTTTAAAGGTAGATCACATTGCTGCCTCATGTTGAACTGGAAAGCCCTTAGAATCACTGAATCTTTTTCACATGGACTGTTGCACGAATTTCTCACCTTCTCTTGAGAATCTGACTTTTTCAATCTAATACATTCCTTTATAATGGCCCATCATTCTAAGCTGTTTGGATTCTTTAGAATTCTAATCTATTCTTCATGTGAGCTAACTTCTCAAGCTTCATGTCATTTAGAAATGTGATAATCTACTTTTGAAGTCCAGTTATTCTGTGGATATTGAAAATTATCATGGAATCCATTTTCACCAGAAGGAGAACCTATGAGACTTTGACACACTTGTAGCTGAAATAGATGTTCCTTATGTTTATATCATTTGGCTGATTTACCTCCCATTCTAGTAACTCTGACAAAACCCCAGTAAGATGTGTACTGGAGCAGTATTAGTGACCATAGAGAGAAAGGGAGATGCTGTCAGGGGTCATTTCTTTGGATTGAAATCTTTAGTGATTTTGCACTTCAAAAGCCACTTCAAACATGAGGCCTTTCTTTATCTTACTATTAACAGTTCCCCTGCCTCTTAAGCTACCTCATAGTTATTTCATATATATTTATACACCCATCCACATTTTTTTTAATTGAATGGAAACACTTGGAGGATAGAGACTGTAATAGTTTTGTTTAATGACTGTTTTGTTGTTTTTTTGTCCTTCATTCTAACAGAGGGCCATGGCATCAGGAAGGTGATGCCATGACTTGCAAGTGAATTGGGTTTATGTAAGGGAGGCCTGTGCAAAGTCACTAGCCTCTATTTCTCCTCCAGAGTCATCTGGGTCCAATGGCAAGATAGAGATCAGGAAGACTAGAGATGGCCCTGGACGTAATGGGAAACCCTGGCCTTTTTAAGCTAAGGCCTTTCAAAGGTCTCACTTTGACTGAGGCAAACCTCATTCAGTGATTAAAGTTAGGTAAGAAATGAGCCGAGGAATGACTCCTTTGACCTTATTAAAAAAAAATCAAACTGGTAGGGGAAAACCCTCAGGCTTTATGGCCAAGACAGAAACAATTACTAATTACATTCACTGTGAGCCATAAGGGCCCAAATAATGACCGTTAAATGGGGCTTGGGCTGGGATTTATTGTTAACCAATCAATGAGAGCTAGAGTGAATTTGGTTTTATGGGGGGGTCTTTAAGAAAAAACTCTAGCCTGTAAACCCCAAGATATCCTTGTAGACTTCTGCCATCAAAATTACAGTCTTTAGGGCAGAGGACCCTCAGATAAGAGTATGATACCCTATGTGGACAGAAGGAGAGGAAGGATGGAAGGGAAGGAAAGGGAATGGAAGGGAAAAAAAGAAGAGGGGAAGACTAATGGCTAGCACAGTGGCTGTCACATAGTAGGCATTTAATTGATTGGAATGTCAGAGAAAAATTATTAATAGATAAGGTAACTGATCAGTAGTCAAAGAGTTATGTTTGCAAGAAAAAATATGATTTCTTAGAGAAACATAAGTGAAGTTGTTACTGAGTGACCAGCAAATAAATGATGTATAAATTTAAAAAAGTTAAACATACATGATTCAATTTCCCAGTCTGACCATCAAAACTCAGCCCAAATGCTAAACTTACAGCTTTCATATGATCAATATTTTCAGTCCAAACAACCTTGTTAATTCAATGTCTCCCTAACTCAGATAATTATAAGGGTTCCAAGAAAGAAGACAATTTTATTTTTAGATGACATATTTGTGAGGGTGGTGGAGCCAAGCCTAGGAGACCTGGACTTTGGCTCTAGTTCTTTCACTCTTTGTGATGCCAGGGCAGTCATTTAAGTCTTCTGTGCCTCCATTTCCTTATCTAACAAACAGGGATCATGATATCTACTTTGTTGACCTCACAGGACTATTGTGAAAGTTAAGACCTTTTTTATTTGAGAGAAGGAGAACCTTGTTCAAGATGTAATGAGTAAGAGAATTGACATTCAAACCCAGATTTTCTGACTCTTGCTTTATTGTGTGTGTGTGCGTGCGTGCGTGTGTGTGTGTGTGTGTGTGTAACCACATTGTGGAGATAGAACTAGATGGAGGTTTTCAGTGCCCATGAAAAACTTTACAAAATGTGCCAGCAAAAATGAGGGGGTGGGATGGGGTGGGGTTGGATTGAAGCTGCTGACTTTCTCTTTGTTGCTCAAAGAATCTCTAAAGTACTTCCTATACTGATAACTACCTCCTTCCCAACAATAAATGCATCAAGTCTTAGATCTCATGGAGGAAGCAGAAACTCCAAAAAAAATTAGGCCTAATTGATTATTTGTATGGATTTTTATCAAGTAGTCATTCAAAATGAAGAAAAGTATAGGGCTTCCAAAAATAATAACATACTATTTCACTTTCCCCCTACCTCCTGTTGCCCTATGATAAGAACTTCTGGAATGGTGTCAAAAAAGAAAACAGTTTTTAATGCCACATTGATTTCAGGATATATATATATATATATATATATATATATGTATATATATATATATATACACATATGGAGAGAGGGAGAGAGAGAGAGAGAGAGAGAGAGAGAGAGAGAGAGAGAGAAAGAGAGAGAGATGTTAGAAGAAGTGCACACACCTTCTAACCAGCTTCAGTGAGTGAGTGACTGAGTTAAAGATCTACGAAAATCTGTGAAGATGAAGGTCCTTTTCCTCACCATAACACTAAGCCTGTTCTCTATCCTTCAAACTCAGGAGTCATCCCCTCTTGAAGAACGATTTGGGGTGAGACTTTATTGGGAGATCTTGTAGACTAGAAAGAGGGATATATGTAAGCAAAAGGCTGTCATTTGAAAATACAGGCCCTACTGGACTCTTTTTAACGTGGGTCTGTAACCTGGTAACCTTCTCATCCCACAACGTACTACAATTTTAGTGCTATAGATTACGTTAGAAATTTCACTGTTCTCTTGCTTTAATTTACTCTGTCCAGAATGAACTGGAAATGGGGATATGCTTCAGTTGATTTTATCCTTGCTAATGGTCATTCAGATCAAGTAATGTTCTTGAGAGGAGTTGGATTTCCAAGAATTCAAAGTCACTTTCTTCAGGGATTCAGTTTGGGGGTTGAGTGCCAAATGTTTGCTTTCATTTGGGCCATGTCAAAGTTGGTCTAGCTTGATGGGTTTGGGTTCTCAAGGCTAGTTCCCTTCAACCTAATGACTTCTTCCTATAACACTGTACTTTGCGGATGTTGTCACCAGATCCATGGTGGTCCCTGGGCAACAGAGTCATGCATGATTTTTGCCTCAGAGCTGGGATTCTGTTCTGAGATGGGGATGAAGATGTAGATGAGTAGGAGATATTTGTGAAGAGTTGGGTCCCATTATTCCCTCATTTTTCCTCCTTCAAGTTCTAGCTACATATAATTTCCTCTAGGGTATATACTTTGTAAAGGCAATTGTGACTGACAATGAACTTCTTGAAAGGAATATGCCTAAGGACATGGCACCCTTGATAATCACCCGCCTTAATGACAGTAATCTGGAGGCCAAATTTACCACCAAGTAAGTAGACTGCCCAGAATTGTCCTATCATTCTGCTTCATCTTTACCTCTCCTATGCTAGGAACTCAACTAGAGCTGAGTGACCACTCAATTTCCTCTGCATATCTAATTTGATATATATGTATGTATGTATACATATATACCTGTATGGATGTATACATACATACATAAATATGTATAGAGTATATAGCATATACTCTAACCATATACATATATATAGAGTATATAGCATATACTTTAATCATATTATATATACTGTAACTATATATATATGTATATAGTGTTTTATGTTTTTGTGTATTTAATGTTAGAGTTAAATGCTCAGAAGGGTAAGGTTTAGATTATAGAGTATATACATACACATATATACCTGTATAAATGTAAGTATACACATGTACAAACATATAAGCATATGAAGCTTAGGCTTACTTTCATAGAAGTAGGTGGAATACTTACAGTGTACTCACTATTTTTCTTTTTGATTTACTAACTGCTAGCCCCACACAGCCTCATGCCTCTTCTGAACTTTCCTTCCTTTGTTTCGTGTAATTCAGGACACAAGTTATCTTAGGTTATATACTGCAGCCTACTCATACTGTGCATCTCCCTTCGTTTCCTTTGGGGTCACTTGGGTTCGGATTTCTTAGAGATCATGTTGCTCTGTGATCTCCAGCTCTGTAGACTGACCCAGAGAATGTTCACTATTCAAAAGATGGCTGCTCAGTTACAAGGTTCTTTTTTATGAGTGAGAATAATCAGATCACAGGCTGTAATGCTAATCTGCTTCTGGACATTCCTCTCTGCTTGCCATATTGAGAATTGCTTGAGGAGTGAAGGAATCAAATCACGTTTCCTGTGTTTGATGACATATAAACCTCTCTTCCGTCTTGTGTTTTACAGCCATGATGGAATCTGTGAAGAGATTAAAATGAAATTAGAGAAAACAAATAAGCCTGGTCTGTTTTCCGTGAGTAAGTGAATCAAACATACCATGTTAAAGGAATCCCTGGCCTCCAAATAGGTGGTCTCTCAGGCCCTATCAAACGGTCGGACTTGAGACTTTCCTTTAATCTCAGAGACAAAGGGCTGCGTTTTCTTGACATTATCTAGTGAATTTGCATGCTTTTTCTATCGCTTGGATAGAGTTGATGAATAGGTTGGTTTGTTTGCAGATGTGACTGACTAAATATCAGGATGTGAGGGGTTGGGGTAGCAAAGGCTGCTTAGGTAGCTAGTCTTATGATTTACTTTGGGAAATCACAAGAACACTTCTTTAACTTCTCTGCCACCATCAGATACCTTAATGGGCGAAAATGTTTTCTCAAATACTATTCTTGGGATTCCTAAGCCATCTAGAAAAATGTGTGGCACAATAGGGTTCTTTAATACATTAATATGATGACTCTCCTGATAGTTTCTTGGGGGGAAGAGGAAGACATGCAAAGATGTGGCACTGCAGTTGTTAGTGGCTTGGGTTCTTGGGATTAGAGTCTGTAGAGAAGGGACTTATGTAAAAAATAAGCCATCTGCATCACTATTTTTTAAAATGAATTTTTCCATTTATACATTAGGGAAGATTGAGTGTGAATCATTTCCTAGGGCCAGGGTACTGACATCATGCTGATGCTGCCCTCATTCAACAAACATTTATTAACCAACTCCAGTATTTAGAGCATTGTGCTTGTCATCGAGGGAGGGGACAAAATTCAAGTTCAATGGGATTCTTGCCAAAGGCAGAAATGCAGGCCCCCCTTTATTCTTGCTTTCTTTGTCACTTTGACTTATAATTTCACTGGTATCAGGAACTTACTTCACAGTAAGGAAATTTCTTCCATCAAGACAGATCAGCACCTGTTGTGCAATTTATATTCTTTGAAAGTTGATTGAGGGTATTGAGAATTTTAGTGACTTGCTAATGATAACCTTGCTAGTATATGTCAGAGGTGAGACTTGAACTCAGGACCAACAAACTCCAAGCTTGTTTCTCTGTTCACTACAGCATACATATCCCTGTAAACTGTGACAAATTATTTACTTTCTTGGCTTCAGTTTCCTTATCTGCAAAAGTAGGGGTTAAACTGTTTTTTTAGGTGTCTTGAAACTCTTATACCTTTAAGTCTCAGGCTTCTTTCATATGCAATATTACATGATAAGTGCATTAGAAACGTACCATATCAGATCCAAGGAGATGTTGTCCTCCTCGTGGGGCCACCCAACTCTTTTTCATTATTCTTGGATGCTTCTGCCCACTAGGTATGGGGTCCTTCCCAATAGAGAGAGATCCTAAAGCCTGCTGTAGTCTTTTCCCAGTAGATTTTCCCAGAGGATTAGGGATGCTAAAGGATATCTCCTCACCATCTCCACAGAAGAAGTTGAGCGCCAAGTACTCATAGAAGAGACATCTGTCAGGGATCATTGGATGGCCTTTTGTGTAGGCAAGATATATGGCATGAAAGTAAGAGTTGCTCAACTTGTGGGTAAGTAACATGGGATTCTGTGAGTCCCTCCAATAGCAGTGTTAAAATGTGCAGCGGTTGTTAGAAACTACTCACCTGGATTCCTCCTGGTCTTCAGCCTTTCCCAGATTTGGCATCTCTAGAAGTAGACTGAGAAGATGCATCTTAGTTCAAACCAAAGCCCAATGGATTCCATGAATTCTCTCAAAATTATTGCTATCTGGAGGTTTGATGACAAGTGAGGCATTGCTTACCAATCACGTTCCCAGGCACCAGTACTTACTGAAGTACTCTTCAATGAGTTTGTAAAAGGCAGAATTCTGCTTTGAACAAAGCAGCAGGAGGAAGAAGACAGTGCGTCTTCATACTTTCCCTCTTTCTTCCGTTATACTTCTGGAGTTTTGAGGGCATTAGGGATATTTTGTTTTAGTGCACGTTTGGGAGATATAAATGGATTTTTTAAGAGACATTGGTTTGGGGAGTCCTTAATGTGGGGTAGAAAGGCATTTGTTGAGAGGAGATAAGAGTGCTGACCTGGTTACCCACACTTAGTTCTCTCATCTCTTTGTGCTGGCAATTTAACTGACCATAGGAGTAAAACACAAGGACTTTCCCTGTAGGCGGTGACTTATAATAGAAACCAGGACCAGAGAAGGCTTGAATCAAAATGAACAGTTATTCATCCTGCCCTCTCTCTGCAGGTCCAAATCCAGATGAGAACCCACAAGCCTCTCAGGACTTTAAGAAGTTTGTCAGCCTTAAAGGATTTAATGAAGAAAAAATCACCATCCCTGGACAAGCTGGTAATAAAAATGGACTTGGCTCCACTTTGCTGTGCTCTGTTCTTTTATCCCCTGAACCCCAAACCCTTCCTTTCCCCTCTTTTCTTGTTCTGCCCTTCCCTTAGAAGACGTTATACGCTTATTTCTTAGGAGACCTTGTATAATTGTTTGAACTCTGTGGTAGGAAGTGATTTTGGCAAATCTACTCACATCAGTGTTTGTTTCTGCAGAGGCTTGCACCCCGGAACATGTTTAAGGTATGAACTCTTTCAAGACTTCTAGAGAATCTTCCAGAATATTCTAAACTCTTACATTTCACCTGGGATTTAAGCATCTACTTGGTCCAGTTCAAGTACAAGAAGGTGAACTCTCCATTCATGACAGAGGGATTGTTTTATCTATCTCAAACAGGTTTCAGGCCCCTTTCAGTGTCTGTCCTAGTATTTTGTCTTCCTGCATATTGGAAACATTTTGGTACATCTCCATCTATTGCCAGGCATTTCACTTTGAGACTGCTGTCTCTTGGTTGGTTGTTGGTAGAAGGAGAGAACAAATGGCTGAAATGCATTCCCTTAGGAGAAGCAGTGTGAAGAATGATGATCCTGGAGTCATAAGTTTCAGCTACCTGTGTGACCTTGAGAAAGTTCCTTCCCCTCTGCAGCCTCAGGTTCCTCTTATGTAAAATAAGTGAGGTTGGATTAGATCACTCCTGTTATCTCTTCAGCCTTTAAATCTAGGATCTTATAATAATGATTATGATTTAACGTATTTGAAGTTGGTGATGAAATTTTCCTTTATTCTACCCCTCCAAGTTTCTCCAAGGAATCTCTTATACTATCTCAAATATATAATTCTGTTGGACAAAAACTTTATTTGCATATAGGTTTTCAGGGACATTGAAATCGCCCTGTCCATGACTTTGCACATGATAAGTTCTTACCTAGCAGTGGCCTCTCCCTTTCTGAGGATATGGGGTTCTAGATTTAGAACTTTTCATCAAGTTCAGTCCACCCAGTTTTCAGTTGTAAATGAAGCCTAGAGAAAGCACACAAATGATCTCTTCGGAAGCAGTGAAGTCCAAATCCTCTGCTCTTTCTCACCTATAAAGGGTGCCTTTCTGAACCTCTGGCATTTTGGGGCTAGGTTCTGCTAGGTCATGGGAAACTGTCATTTCTGCTCCTTTGTACAATCCAAGGGGCTCATCACTGACTTTGTCTTTGATGTTTTCTAGGAAAAAAAGATTCTCTTCAACCTCAGAATCAATGATATTCAGGAAATCCCAGTCAAATCCTTTAATGCCAAGCTGTTTCCTAGTGCCTTGTTGCTGCATATACTTCTCCCTTTAATTCCTAACCTCTTTCCCCAACTTTTAGTTTTTTCTTCTGTGCAAAATAAACATATAATGCAAGAATTATTGGCTCAATCTCTCTCTTTTGAAATTTTCTTTGGGGCGATGAAGAAGAAGTGGGTGAGAATTACGTCAGGTACAATTGACTGGGAGTCTATAGGCCTTGAATTTGCAAAGGTTGTGAAGAACTTACGTCTTCCACATTGTGTAGTCAAACATTTCATACATACAATACTCAAATATCTGGCTGAAAAATGAAAGGGTAATCCATCGTCTCTTCATAATGTTAAGCATAGTAGTAATGAAAGAAAGTGACTTTATGTTTTGTGGTTCCAACGTTGAACACTTGAAACCCTTAGCAAAGGAGGATCAGCTGAATTTTCACTGTAATTTCACAAGCATAATTCTTCCAAATAATAAGCTTCCTAAATAATAAACCAGGAGGTTGTGTTTCCTCCTTACCTAATAGCTGCTAATAGCTCCTCAAATTTTTTTCTGACTGCCTCCTCCATGGAACATCTTCTCATTCTCAATTGAATTTTATTTTGTATTTCATTCTGTTTTCCCCTGGGAATTTGTTGCATTGCTCATTCTGTGTGCAAAATTTGCTAGTTTTCTCTTCGATAGCAATACTTCCTCCTGTCTTCCTATCAAAAAAGTATCTTGCTTTTCTCAGAGTCAGCTCAATTTTGTCAAAAATAGATCTGTTCACTTACAGGCTCCCCTTTCTTATGGTGTTTTCCCTCATTCTTCTAGAACTCTCTACAGAGCCTTTTGAAACTATTGATTACCGTTTTGTCCCAGTTATCCTCTTACCTATTCAACTATTCCTTTTCAGTTTTCTTTGCTGAATCTTCATCCACATCATGCCACTTAACTTTAGTATCCTTAAAGACTCCGTTCTTGTCTCTTTTTTCTTTTACCTCTACATTGCTTCTACAGATGATGTCATCAGCTCCCATGGTTAGGAGTATCTAGATCCAGAGTTGTTCACCCGAATGACAGAGTGAATTGTAGTACCCTTGACAGAAAACGTTTAGACGTTTAGAAAGTAGGGAGTGGGAGAGTAGTGACATAAAAATCTAAAAATCTAGAGAGAAAAGAATATCAGGGAGATGAATTAATAACTTTGGAGAGAGGAATTTTAATTGAATAATAAGGTTGGGATCCAGACTTTAGAGAACTAAAGGAAGAGGAAGAGGAAAGAAAGTGGAGGCACGTATTATAAATATACTTTTCTGAAATTTGAGTCATAAGTGGAAGGTTAAATAGGGGATATTACCTATGGGGATGGATGGATCAAGTAACAGGTTTTTTTCGTGGATGAGGGAAGCAGACAGATTTCTAGGCAGCAGGGGAGCAGATTGTAGTAGACAGGATGATGTGAATGATTGTGGATGATAGAGAGGGACAATCTGCTGAAGGAGATGGGATGGAATGGGATCCTTCATGCATGTAGAGAGATTTTCCTTTGAAAGAACAAAGGTCACCTCTTTATGTGAAAGAGGAATAAAGGAGGAAATCATGGCAGGAGGCATATGTGTGATGAGGAGGGAGAAGTGGTTGTGCTTGGTGAATAGCCTCAAGCTTTTCAGTAAAATATAAGGCAAAGTTTTCAGCTGAGAATGTGGGGTAAGGTGGGACCAAGGAAGGTGTGAAGAGAGATGGAAAGGTTTGAAGAAACAAAAATCATTACAGGGAGTGGATTAGTGAATTATTTAGGGAAATGTAAAAGAATTACTTGCCTTTGCAAGGGCACAGTTGAGGATATGTAACATAATATATTTGTAATAGACCCAGTCAGCACAATTTCATGCTTTTCTCCAGCTTTTTTCAGTAACATATATGTGGGAATGAAGGTAACAGATTGTTATTAAAAATGGAGGTTTCTCAGGCAAGATAAACAACATCATAAAGGGGCAAGGAACTGAAGAGATGAGGACAGTACGGAATTGGAATGGTTCACCAAGGAATGAAAACGAAGAAGGGAGGAGAATGTAGGTGATACAAAGGTGCTGGCCTGGGAAAGAAAGGAGGGGTACAGGGATTGGAGGTCTGAACAAAGATGAAGAACAGTCTTAGGGGTTTTAAGGCTGAGTTGGAATAACAAGACATTATGCTCAAATACTGGAATTTAAGAACACATCATCCTGGAAGTAGAGCATTTGTAAGTGAAGGCAAGTTTAAGGGTATGGCCATCTTTGTATGTGCCTGTGGAGGGATAGAGGAGTTTGTATGTATAATGAATAAAATTGAAGGACTGCGAGATTAGGCAGACAGACCTGGACAAAGCAGTGCTCACAGGCTGCTTGTGGCCTGCCTAAGTATTTCTGGCTGCCACCACTGAGCGCATTTTCCTTATTGTCACATGATCCATGACAACCAACTACCACCAGTCTGTCGCTCCTTATTTTTACTTGGAAAGTGAGCCACTAAAAACCTAAGTGCAGCTGGAAGAAGTTTAGCCTGTTTTAATTTTGGCCCCTACCTACTCCCAAGTTGTGCAGGTCTGTATCAGGGAGTATCAGTATGTATATTAAAGTCCCATAGTACAAAGGTAGGAGTTGAGAACGAGAAAGATTGTGGCCCAGGCTTATTGAGGAAAATGTCTTGAGGAGAGTATCTTGGGACATTAGTAGATAATAACTAACAGAAGATGGATTTAGTCGGAAATATGGATTGAGTGAACCTCAGAAGAACAGAGGTTACTATATGATAGAAGCAAAAGGAGAGCCTTGAAGCAGCAATGGAGAGAAAGAATTATTTCTACTCCCCCACCAGAATCAGTGAATCAGGGGATATGAGCAAAAGTGTAAATGGCTTCGCCACTGTAACATTGTCCTTACAATGTCATTCTTATTGTATTAATTGTTTCCCTGAATCTGCCCACATTCATGCATCATCTCAAGAAACATGGTGTGATGGAATGGAGCTTTTCTTCTTCCCTGTGAAGGCTGAAAACCAGTGCAATATATCGTCACATTTTCTACTCACCAGAAAGAAAAGAAACTAGTGTGATTGAATAATAACTTCTCTTTCCTCAAAGGCAAGGAAGGTGATTTGTTTATGATGGAATGTCCTTCCTCCTCTTCTTGTGGGAGGCTGGAGCCCAGCTATGAGACCTGAAGTGAGGCAATAGTACCTTCTTCATTCACCAGAAAGGCATGAGACCTGCCAATTGGAATGGTGTTTCTCCTTTAGAGGCCATACAATTATTTCAATAGAACATTTGAGCACAGCAGATCTGGACCTCGTGTGTTCCTTACCCCTTGTTGAACAGATACTTTGACTGGTCTCTTCATTGCTAATTCTCTCATTTTCTAGCTTCACTTTCTTTCCCTTAACCTATCAAACTCTGAATCTGCCCTTCCCAGCTCAATTAGTACCGATCTTTTTTCCCCCTGACTTTTCTGTATCTGGTCATTGGCTCAACTAACCAAAATATCTACCTGTGTTATTTCTGTCTCATTGAATCCTGGTATGAAGACCTCTTCTACTACTCTGTCCTATTGGTACCTCAGTCTTGGTTTGATAGAGCAATTGGGTGATGGCATTACAAGAAGGTAGATCAACAAAAGTAAAGGTTAAAACACAGGTGGTATATTTGGGGAACATTCCTGTGGTCGGTCTTGATAGATGAGGCAGATCATGTAAGAAGCAGTAGAGGTCCAAGTCAAACCAATAAATTAATTTCTTGGAAAAGACTTTGAGTTCTAAGTTGACCATAAATTTAAAATCAATTATCAGTGTGAGATAGCATCTAACTAATGTTGAATCATCTTTAATACTTCAGATGATCTGTGTGTGATCTCTTAGATTTGGGTTTTCCCTCCATTTGGTGCCTATTACATATGATGGCAGGTAGCTAGGTAGTGCAGTGGATCGAGTGCCATACCTAGAGTCAGGAAGACTCATCTTCCTGAGTTCAAATCCAGCCTCAGACGCTGTAAGCTATATGACCCTACGCAAGTCACTTAACCTTGTTTACCTTAGTTTCTCATCTGTAAAATGAGCTGGAGAAGACAATGGCAAACCATCCATTATCTGTGCCAAGAAAACCCCAAATGGGCTCATGAAGAGTTGTACAGGACTGAAAGGACTGAATGATGACAACAGGTAGAACAATGACAACAACAGCAGCAAGCAACACCACTGCCGACAGGTACCAAAAAACCACAACCACAACCACAACCACAATCACAGTCAACCCCTGCCCCCCACTACCACATCAAAAGGGTTTTGGCAAATTGAGGGCCTTCCAAAGAATTATACCCAGTATGATGTGCTGGGCAGCTTGGAGGAATTAAAAGAGAATACATTATAAAAGAAAACAAACTTTTAGGAGCTTTTTAGGAGCCTATCCAAAACAAAGTTTTTATCATGCAAGTCACATTCAGTTCTGTTTGTTTCAAAGCCATATACATTTCCAGACATTCTATTATGAACTCAGGCTTGTGTGAGCTTTTGGGACATAATACTAAGGTAGAAGACCTGGTATTCACTTTCTAGAGGATCACAGTCTTGCAGGCGAGGAGACCAAAGTAAATGCCAAATGCCAAATGCCAGAGTTGTGCATCCAGCGAGTGGTCACTGGAGCTCTGAGAAGAAATGATTGTTGTGATTTGGTAGAGGAACCAATCAAACAATAAACAATCCTTTATTAAACACTTTTTATGTGTCTGGCACTGTGCTAGGTGCTGGAGACACAAAAACAAAAGAGGAAACAGTGTGCTTACTCTCAATGGAAATCTGTACTAGGTTGAGACTAGAAATGGTTCTTAAATGGAGGGGAAAAGTTAGGTGGGCAGAAAGTAAAAGGAAAGAGTTATAAATTCATCAAAAGTAAGAAGGTGATTGGTTCCAGATAGTGAGTATCAGGCTAAAGGGTTTGTAACTCATTCTGTGGATAATAGATTGTCACAGGATTGCAGAATCTTAGAGTTGGAAGGAACTTCAGAAGCCAGGTAGACCTCAAGTCTGAATAGGAGTATCCTTCAGAAAATCCTTGAATTTCAAGGTCATGTGACCAAGAAATAGAAGGGTTCATTTTTCTCTGATCCCCATGAACTCTCAAAACCCTTTCATATTAGAATTATGAACACCAGGTAAAGTAATTGCAGGTGTTTCAGCATGCCAAGTACTTAAGCAGTCTTAGTAATGGACTAATCTCCAATAATTAACAGGCTTTCTCAGCACTTCCTCCTCTATGGGACCACACAACAGGACCCACAGACTTTTGCTTTGAGATCCATTCAGCAATTTTCCTGCTCTTGCTGAAGTCTCTGGTACCACATCCTGACATGTGGTGCCAGAGACTCATGCCACCTCATTTCCTCATGCCACCATTTCCAGGCACAAATAATGGAACTCAACTCTAGCCTCCAAATCTTAGGTTGGGAGTAAGGAGAGGTACAAGAAAAACAGAACCATCTCTGTGCCAGCTCTCAGCCTGAGACCATAGGAAAAGAGGAAGCAGGGGCAGGGCACCAGTGTGTATATTTGTGGATGGGGGTCCATGGGGAGGACAGGGTTGTGCCAGGCCTAAAGCAAAGAGTATCCATGTATCACGTTGGGATCAGTTTTCTACTCCCAGAAGCATCTTGGGGAAGGGAGTGAGGCTGGTGAGAAGTGAATTCCCCAAAGAGGGGAGAGAGAGATGAGAGACCTTTGAGATTTATCCTGGGGAGAGGAATCTGCCATCAGAAAAAAGAAAGTGAACTTTAGGGACTGAAATGACCAAAGATCTCAGGTGGAACAAAACTCAGTTAAAGACACTGAATACAAACAACTAAAAAACTAGATCAGATATTAATAACAGGAGGGAATAAGGCCTCCAGATAACAAAAATAAGTCTATATACCAAAGGATAAGTATTCCAAAACAAAGGAACAAGAATCAACATTCTATGAAGCAGAGTACCCTGTGGATTCCCAAGAAGGCATGGAACCAAAGCAAGATGATGCTGTCTGGTTTAAAAGAGATATAAGAGTGAGAGTAGAATCAATGACTTACAGAGCAGAGATAATTGGCAGGGTAGAAAAATCCACAGTGATCAGTTATTTTAAGAAATGGAAGCGAGAACAACAGGTTGGAAATACAAATACATGAAAATGAAGGACAATGTAGAAGAGAAGCAAAAAAGCAATGACATTAATAGAGCACATGATCTCTATAAGAGCAAAACTTACTGGTCTCAAAGACAGATTGTGTAGAGACAATCTAAAGGTCAGAGGTTGCTTGGAAGACAAGTAAAAAAACTTGAACATCACCATGCTGGAAATCTATTCAGAAGTGTTGAACACAGAAAATCAAGTGCTGATCAAAAGAATCCATAGTTTATCTCCAGCAAAAGGAAAAACAAGAACAAAGCACAAGCTGAAAACTCCAATACAAGATAACCGTCAAGCAGTCTCCCTTAAGGAGTCTGTAGTTTGTAGAACATACTCATGGAATAATACTGACAATAATGTGTCTGGAAGGTTAATACAACTGTGTCCCTCAAGTAATATTTTATCTACCACCACTTTGTTTTTCTTCCTGATAAGAACCATTCCCCCAAATACTTTTCTCTGACTTCTAATACCCAATTCTGTCCAGATCCAGGGAGACCATCCAAAATGGTGGTTTTTAACCTCTCTCTGAGAATAACACTTTGGGTATAGTCTCCCTTCAGAAGGGACATTTCTTTTAACTGTGCTCCCAACACAGCGCTGCCTTTATGTGAATTACACTCTATTGTAGCGTGTATGTCTGAGTTGTATCTTGGCTCCCCTTTTTCCTGCTCCCCTTTCCCCTTTTTCCTTTTGCTTGCAATAAAGTTTTGCATTGAACTGACTCCTACTGTTATTTAGCACTTGAACTCAAGAGATTATTTCCCCAACATCTCTGGCTGGCCCATGGGCCCTTCCTTACGCATAGAATGGATACTTGGACAAGGACTTGACCTACAGACAGTTTCACCTATGCTGGGGGAGTATGGCACTGTGATCTCATTTGTAGATAGCAAGGGTCAATAGGGGAAACCTATGTCCTCCCAGGAAGGATTTCCTCATGCAAGAGGACTATCTCAAAACAGAGGGATAAACTAACCCTCTTCAGCTGTCAGGTCCTACTGTACTAGAATATATACAATAAATATGGCACCTTGAAAAAGACTTGAAGTTAGTTTGTAGAAGTGAACATCAAGACCATTAGGCCTAATCTTATAACAATGGTTTCCATGTACAGATTTTATAAGTTACAGCCTCCCTTAAGGGTAAATTATTATGATGGTCTGAAGGCCACCAGAACCAATCATGTAACATCTTCCCTTGTCCTCCATCTTCTACCATGGCCAAGGCCCCTTGTCCTAGTGCTTAACACACAGAAGTAAGTCAATGGAAGCCAGACAGGACTCTATAGGAATTAAAAAATGATTCTGTACCCAAAGAGAAACCACACAAGAGAATGGAATAATGTATTATAAGGAGCGAAGTAGCTCAAAATGCAATCCAAGGTGACATACTCTGCAAACCCAGTCCCAATTATCAATGAAAAAAGATGAATATTCAATAAAAGAGAAACATTTGAAGCATTTCTACAAAAATAATCATCCCGAAGCAATTATAGTTAGGTCTGATATAATGCTTGTTTGGAAAATGCACATTTACTTCCATGTGACTGATAGATTTTGGGATGATTTTATCATAAATTGAATTTTGCATTTGCATGTGTGCTTTTTTTTCTGGGAAAAATAGAAAGGCAATACAGAAACTGTACCACTTCACAATAACTCCCAAGCTTCAGCCCTTCTGATGCCCATATATACAAGCTAAGTTTGGGTGTTTTTCAAGGTAAAGCATCATATTTATTGTGTATCTTCTGGTGCAGGAGGAATTTGTGGGCAGAGGAGGGCTGGTCTGCTCCTACCTCCTCACTCACAATCCACTTTGGCCAAAGTCAGAACCCTGGAGTAGAGGCCCATCATGTTTACTCTTTGGCTACATTATTTTACCATGTCTGATCATGCAGAAACCTGGAGATTAGGATGAGCAACGGCCTGAGTATGAGCATACTGTTACTACTTAATTTGGTATTTATTCATTTCTTAATAATTTAACACATATAAAAATGTGCTTTTATTAGGTTCTTATCTTTTTTATGTGCCAGTGATAAAGTTTTTGAGTGTTATCGCCTGAATTCCATTTTCTCATCAGCCTTGTGGTTTTTATTGTTCAGTTTTGCATATTGAGGTGATATTTAAGATAAATTTGTTATATTTAAACAGAATTGACAATTTTCTTTGCAAACACCACAGACAACAGAAGTCTAAGAAAGGTAAATAAAGATAACTTCCAAGGAAAGCAAGAATAATAAATTATTCCAGAAAAATAAGGGAAAAACTAGAAATAAAAAAAGACTAATATATTTAAAAGCAACAATGATAACAAAAGAACAAGAGGAAGAAAATTCCTAATTTTAATTCTAAAAGAAGATGAGGATTAAAGTAGAACTTAAATAATAGAATCGATGGTGGAAAGACAGGCCTGAAAACATACAAATTAAACATAATAACACTTCCTATGTATCAATCGGTGTTTTTGTTTTGTTTTATTTTTAATTTTTTTTCAGTTCCAAATTCTCTTTCTCCTTTTCCCATTGAGATGTTGAGAAATATGAAATCCATTATACATATGAAGTCATGCAAAACAAGTGTTCACATTCACCATGTTTCAAATAAAAGAAAAGGAGCAAGAAAAATGACAAGGAAAAATATTGTTCAATATCCTATATTCCATTGCACTATATACCGAAGTCCATCACTTCACTCTCAGGAAGTAGAAAGCATTTTTCTTCATTTTGGGATTGTTGTGGATCATTTTATTGATCAGAGTATCTAAGTCTTTCACTGTTGATTATGATTACATTGTTGCCACTTCCATATACATGGTTCTTCTGGTTCTGATCACTTCTCTTTGCATCAGTTCATGTAAATCTTTTTTTTTTAATGAAACCACAATGCTTGTCATTTCTTGAAGCACAACAGAGTTGCATCACAGTCATAGACCACAATTTGTTCAGCCATTTTCCAGATGGGTGTCCCCTTACTATCCAGTTCCTTTCCTCCTGAAAAAGAGCTTTATAAATTTTTTTTTTGTGCATATAAGTCCTTTTCCTTTTCCTTTGATCTCTTTGGGGTATAGACCTTGTAGTGTTGCGGTATTATTGGTTAAAGGGTATGCATTGCCTTATTTACCCAGAATTAATGGACTAATTTATAACTCTACCAATAGGGCATTAGTATACCTATCTTCTCACAACTCTAATGATTTTTATCTTTTTTTTCCTTTCTGTCATCTTAACCAATTTGATGGGCATGTGGTGTTACCTAAGAGCTGTTTAGTTTGTAATTCCTTAATTATTAGTTTTATTAGTTCCTTGTTTCTTAGAGAATTTTTACATGACCATCAAGAGCCATGATTTTTTCTTCTCAAAACTGCTAGTTCATATCTTTTGACCATTTATCAATTGAGAAATCACTTTTTTTTTGTAAATTTGATCCATTTCTCTACAAATTTGAGAAATGAGGCCTTTATTAGAGAATTCTGCTGTAAATTTTCCCACCAGTTTCTTACTTTCTTTCTAATTTTGGAGGCATTATTTTTGTTTGTGCAAATATATTTTAATTTAATATAATTAAAATTATCCATGTTACCTTCTATGATCTTCTCTATCTCATTTGGTTGTGAATTATTCCCATATCCATAGATCTGAAATGTATTTTTTCCATGCTCCACTAATTTGCTTATGATCTAACCCTTTAAGTCTAAATCATGTATTCATTTTGAGTTTGTCTTGGTGTATAGTGTGAGAAGTTGATCTATGCCTAGTTTCTGCCAGATGTTCTCCAGTTCTTCCTGCATTATTTTCAAATAGCGAGTTCTTCTCAATAGCTGAGATCTTTGGGTTTATCAAACACTAAGTTGCTGTGCTCATTTGCTTCTGTATATAGCGTACCTAATCTAACTCATTTGATTGCATAAAATTGAAAAGCTTCTACACCAACAAAATGAATGAATCTAGGTTAAGGTGAGAAGTAGCTGAATGGGATAAATCTTTTCATTGAATTTCTCTGATAAGTGTTTTGTATCTAAGTCATATAGTCAAATAACAGATATACACATCTTGGGTATCCATTGTCTCCCCAAGCAGCTAATTCCTCTTTTGGATGGTTAGCATCGTTAGAAAGTTCTCCCTCAAATCCAGACAAATTGGCTTCCCTACAACACCCATTGTTTCAAATTCAATCCTCTGTGGACAAATAAGTACAACTTGTCT
Organism: Phalanger gymnotis; assembly: GCA_028646595.1. Taxonomy (NCBI): domain Eukaryota; kingdom Metazoa; phylum Chordata; class Mammalia; order Diprotodontia; family Phalangeridae; genus Phalanger; species Phalanger gymnotis. The sequence goes on along the minus strand of CM053625.1, from coordinate 130,993,636 downwards.
AATTCCTCTGCCACATCATATTCCTTCAAGTACATGTAGACTATTCTTATATTCTCATACATCTCTTCTTCAGGTAAACATAGCATTTCTTTTAACTGATTCTTGTATGTCATGGTTTTCTGTCTCTTCACCATCTTGGCAGCCTTCTTCTGGATATGCTCCACTCTGTCATGGTGAGGTGGCACTCAAAACTAAGCATGCTAATCCAGATGACATTTGACCCGAGCATGGCAAAACATGAATATTATCTCCGTTATTCTTGAAATTATGATTCTTATAGAAAGGAGCCTAGAATAGAATCACTTTTTCTTAAGGTAGGTCACAATGTTGAGTCATGTTGAATTGGAAAGCCCCTCTGAATCTTTTTCACATGAACTGTTGTACAAAATGTCTCATCTTGTTTGTGAAGCTGAATTTTTCAATCCAAGTATATTCCCTTAGTGTCATTCTAAGCTGTTTGGATCATTTATGTTCCTAATCTGTTCTTCATGTTAGCTAACCTCCCAAACTTCAAGTCATTTATAAATGAGATAAGCCGCTTTTCAGATCAAGGTATTTTGTGAATTTTGAATCTTATTATGCAACCCATTTTGAGCAAAATGATAACCTAAGAGAATTTGATACACGTGTTCTGAAATCTAATTTCCCTGTTTATACCATTTGGCTGATTTATCTACCACTCTAGCAACCTGAAAAAACCCCAGTAAAATGTGTACTGGAGCCATATTTATGAGTATAGAGAGAATGGAAGCAGCTGACAGGGGTCATTTATTGGTATTGAAATCTTAATTTCACTCTTCAAAAGCCACTTTAAACTTGAGGCCTTTACTTATCTTAATAGCTTTTAATGCTCCCCATGCCTCTAAAGTTGTCTTATAGTTATTTCAAATATATTTATGTACTATACATGTTGTTTCCTTAATTGAATGGAAGCTCTTTGAGCAAAGGAACTGTGCTGATTTTGTTTAATGGCTATCACAGTGGCTGGCACGTAGTAGGCACTTAATGTTTGGAATGTCACAGAAAAATAATCAATAGATAAGGTAACATCAGCAGTCAAAATGTTATGTTTACAAGACAAAATATGGAAAACATAATTGAAGTTGTTACTGAGTGACCTGCAAATAAATGATGTATTAGTTTTAAAGAAGTTAAACATAGATGATTCAATGTTCCAGGGAACTTCACTTTGACAAGCAAAACTCAACCCAAATGTTATACTGCCAGCTTTCGCATGATCAAAAACATTAGTTCACACAAACTGGGTTAACTGAAGATCTCATTTGGGTCTTCCCAACTCAGATAATTATGAGGGTTCCAAGAAAGAAGACGATTTTATTTTTAGCTGAAGTATTTGTGAGGGTGGTGGGGCCAAGCCTAGGAGACCTGGACTTTGGCTCTAGTTCTTTTCACTCTTTGTGATTCCAGGGCAGTCATTTAGGTCTTCTCTCCCTCCATTTCCTTATCTGTCAAATGGGGCTCATTATATGTAATTTGTTGACCTCACAGGACTGTTGTGAAAGTGTTAGAAGTTAAGAGCCCTTTCTAATTGAGATAAAGAGTACCTTGTTCAAAGAGTAATAAGTGAGAGAACTGACATTCAAAGCCAGATTTTCTGACTCTTGCTTTGGCTAGTGTGTTTGTATATTTTTTATCTACATCATGGAAATAGAACTAGAGGGAGGTCTTCAGTACATATGAGAAACTTCACAAAATGTGCCAGCAAAAATGGGGGGGTGGGGTTGGATTGAAGCCACTGATTTTCTCTTTGTTGCTCAAAGAATCTATAAACTACTTCCTATTCTGATAACCACCTCCTTCCCAACAGTAATCAACTTCCTATTCTGGTAACCATCTCCTTCCCAACAGTAATCAATTGTTAGAATTCATGGAGGATGCAGAAACTCATCTAATTGATTATTTGGATGGGTTTTAATGAGTAATCATTCAAAATGAAGAAAGATATAGGTCTTCCAAAAATAACAATATGCTATTTCACCATTCCCTTATTGCCCATTGCCCTATTGTAAGACTTAGTGAAACATTACACAAAAAGATAACAGTTTTCAATGCCACATTGATCTGAGTAAATATATCTTTTTCTATTATATGTTTCTATCTATCTATCTGTCTATCTATCTATCTATCTATCTATCTATCTATCTATCTATCTATCTATCTATCTACTGTGTTAGGGTTAGTCTCAGAGGGTTTAGGTAAAAGTTAAAAGTTAGAGTATGTACTTACACACATATATACCTGTATATGTATACGTGTACACATATACATATATGTATATAAAGCTTAGGTTGCATTTCTCAGAAATAGGTGAAATGCTTACAGTGTACTCACTAACTATTTTTTTCTGATTCACTAATTGCTAGTCTCCACGTGCCCTCAGTCCTCCTCTAAACTTCCTTATCCCTCTTTGTTCGCCATAGTTCATGACACAAGTTAAATATGGCAGCCTACTCATACCATGAATCTCTCTTCATTTCCTTTGGGGTCACTTGGGTTTGGATTTCTTAGAGATCATGGTGTTCCATGATCGCCAGTTCTGTAGATTGACCCAAAGAATTTTCACTATTCAAAAGATGGATGCTAAATCACATGGTTCTTTTCTGTGAATGAAAATCATCAGATCACAGGCATAATGCTAATCTTCTTTTGGACCTTCTCCTGTGCTTGCCACATTGAGAACTGGGTCAGGAATGAAGGAATCACTTTTCCTGAATTCAGTGACATATTAAGTTCTTTTTCTCTTGTCTCTGGCAAAATCATTCCTATGTGTTCTGTTTTCCAGGAAGAATGGCACATGCAAAGAGATTAAAATAAAATTAAAGAAAACAAACGAGCATTGCTATTTTCTATGGGTAAGTGAATCAAACATTCCATGTTAAAAGAATCCCAGCCTGAGACCTGGTCTCCTTACAGGTGGTATGTAAGGCCAAAGCAAAGGTTGGGAATTGACGCTTCTCTTTAATCTTGGAGTGCAAAGGCTCAGTTTTCTTGACAATATCTAATGAATTTGCATGCTTTCTCCATGGCATGGACCGAATTGGTGAGTGGTTTTGTCTGTCTTCTTATGTGACTCACTATGTACCTGGGTGTGATGGGTTGGGAAGTAAAGGAGGTTAGGTACTGCTCTTATGATTTGCATTGGGAAATCACGAAAGCACTTATTTAACTTCTCTCACTATTAGTTAATGGGCAAAAGTTTTTTCTTAAATGCTATTCTTGGGATTCATGAGTCATCTAGAAAAACATGTGGTGCAATAGGGTTCATTAACACACTAATAAATGACTCTCCAAAATCTTTCTTGAGGCAAAGGGGAAGACATCCAAGGATGAGGCACTGCAGCAGTTACTTGCTTGGGTTCTTGGGATTAGAGTTCTGTAGAGAAGGCCATCTACATCACTATTTTTTTTAAAATGGATGTTTCCATTTATATATTAAGGAAGATTGAGTGTGAATCATTTCCTAGAGCCACAGTACTGACATCATACTGGTGCTGCCCTCATTCACCAAACATTTATTAACCAACTCCAGTGTTTAGAGCACTGTGCTTGCCATTGGGCGAGGGACAAAATTTAAGTTCAATGAGATTCTTGCCAAAGTCATGAACACTGATACCCATTTATTCTTGCTTTCTTTGTCACTTTGGACCTGACTTATGATTTCATTGGTATCAAGAACTTCCAGTAAGGAATCTCCCTCTATCAAGACAGATCAGCCCCTGTTCTGCAAGTTATAGTCTTGGAGAGTTGGTTGAAGGAATTGAGAATTTAAGTGCCTTACTCATGGTAACCTTGTCAGTATATGTCAGAGGTTAGACTAGAACTCGAGATGAACACCCGCCGAACTTGTTCTCTTGTTCACTACAACATATTATCCCTGTAAAGTAAGACAAAGTAATTACTTTCTTGTCCTCAGTTTTCTTGTCTGTAAAATTAGGGAATACTTTTTTAGGTGCCTTGAAACTCTTAAACCTTTAAGTCTCAGGCTTCTTTAATGTACAGTATTACATGATAAGCTCATTAGAAATTTACCATATCAGATCCAAGGAGATGTTCTCCTGGTCATGGGGCCACTCAATTCTTTATGTTGGCTCTTGGGTGCTGCTGCCACTAAGCCTCAGGTCCTTCTTGACCGAGGTAGATCCTAAAGACTGTAGTAGTCTCCTCCCAACAGATTGAGGATTGGGAATGCTAAAGGTTTATTTCCTCACCATCTCCACAGATGAGAGCAAATACCAGGTACTTATAGAAAAGACGTCTATGAGGGATCATTGGATTGTCTTCTGTGAAGAGGAGTTATATGGCATGTAAATAAGACTCGCCAGACTTGTGGGTAAGTAACATAGGATTCTACGAATTCCTCCAAGAGAAGAGTGTTAAGATGTGGAGCATCTGCTAGAAACTGCCCACCTGGATTCGTACTGCTCTTTAGGGATTCTCAGATTTGGCATGTCTAGAAGTAGCAGGAGGGCATCCATTCTGATACAAACTAAGGCAAAAAAAGCTACCAGTGGATTTCATGAATTCCTTGAAAGTTTTTTGCTCTCTGGAGATTTGATGGTGACATAGGCCTAGCTTACCAATCATGTTTCCAGACAGCCAATACTGAATGAACTACTCTTTAGTGAGTCTGTAAAAGGCAAAATGCTGCTGTGAACAAAGCTGCAGGAGGAAGAAGACACTGTGTCTTCATACTTTCCCTCTTTCTTCCATCCCACTTCTGGAGATTTGGGGAGAGTAGGGCTATTTTGTTTTAGTGCATGGTTGGGAGATATAGATGGGTTTTTCTGTAGAGAGGTAGGTTTGGCAAGTGCTTAATGTGGAGAAGAAGGGCATTTGTTGGCAGAAGATTAGGGTAGTAAACTGCTCACCACACTTCATTCTTTCATCTACCTTTGTGCTGGTAATTTAACTGACCAAGGACAAAACCCAAGGACTTTCACTATAGGAGATGATTACTGTAGAAACAGGGACTACAGAAGGATTGAGTCAGGATGGCTATTCATTCTGACTACTCTCTTCAGGTCCAGATGCAGAAGAGAGCCCAAAAGCCTTTGAAGACTATAAGAAGTTTGTCAGGCTTAAAGGATTTAAGGAAGAAAAAATCAACATCCGCAGACAAGGGGGTAATAAGAATGAAACTGGCTCCACTTTGTTGTGCCCTGCTCCTCTATCACTGAACCCTAACCCTTTCTTTTCCCCTCTTTTCTTGCTACTCTCTTCTGTTAGAAACTGTAATGTTCTAATTTCTTAGGAGGACTTGTATAATTGTTTGAACTGTATGATAGGAAGTGATTTTGGCAAATTCACTCACATATGTCTTTGCTTCTGCAGAAGCTTGCACTCCAGAATATGATTAAGGTATGTACTCTTTAAAGATTTCTAGAGAATCTTCCAGAATAATCTAAAATCTTCCATTTCACATGGGATTTAAGCATGTACTTGGTCTCGTTCAACTACAAGAAGGTGAACTTTCCAATCTTGACAGCAAGATTATTTTACCTATCTTAAATAGGTTTCAGGCTCTTTTGGATGTCTGAGTTAGTCTTTTGTCTTCCTGCGTATGAGAACCATTTTGGTACATCTCCATCTATTGCCAGGCATTTCATTTTGAGACTACTGCCTCTTGTTTGGTTCTTAGTGGAAGGAGAGAACAAATGGCTCAAATGCATTTCCTTAGGAGAAGCCGTGTGAAGAATGATAATGTGGAGTCACAAGCTTCAAGTACCTGTGTTACCTTGAGAAAGTCCTTTCACCTCTTTGGCCTCAGTTTCCTCTTATGTAAAATGAATGAGGTTGGATTAGATCGCTCCTGTTATCTCTTCCAGCTTTAAATGTAGAATCTCATAATAATAACAATAATAATAATATTTAAAGTTTTTGAAGGTTGTGATGAAATTGTCCTTTATTCTTCCCCTCCAGCTTTCTCCATGGGATCTCTTAGGGTCTCCTGAGTACATGATTCAGTTGGATAAAAAGTTTGTTTGCATATGGGGTTTCAGGGACCTTGAAATCATTCTGTTCATGACTTTGCACATGGTAGGTTCTTACTTAGCAGTAGCCTCTCCCTTTCTGAGGATATAGGGTTCAAGATTTAGAAATTTTCATCTAGTTCATCCTGCTCAATTTTCAGTTTTTGTAAATGAAGCCTAGAGAGCTCACAGAAAGGACCTCTTCAGCATAAGTGAAGCCCAAATGGGAAACCATTCCCTCTGACTCTGAAGCCTCTGCTCTTTCTCACCTATAATGGTGCCTTTTTCTGAACCTCTTGCATTTTGGGGCCAGGTTCTGCTATCTCATGGGAAACTGTCACTTCTGCTCCTTTGTGCAATCCAGAGACTCATCACTGACTTTCTCTTTGATGTTTTCTAGGAGAATATGATTCCCTTCAACCTCAGAACCAATGGTATCCAGGAAATCCTAGTCATATCCTTAAATGATAAGCTGTTCTTTGTGCCTGGCTGCTGCATAAACGTCTCCCTTTAGTCTTTAACCTCTTTCAGCAACTTTTAGTATTTTCTTCCAATGCAAAATAAATATATAAAGCAATCATTTTACCCTCAGTCTCCCTTTGTTTTTGAAATTCAATTGGGAGCATGAAGAAGAAGTGGGTGACAACTAGATCAGGTACTATTGACTGGAAGTCTATGGGCCTTGGTTTTCCAAAGTTTGAGGGGAACTTATGTCTTCTATATTGTATGGCCAAACATTCTGTATATATAATTCTCAAATTGATGGCTGAAAAATGAAAGGGTAATCCATCTTCTCTTTGTAATGTTAAGCATAGCAGTAATTATAGCAACCAGTTTAACGTTTCATGGCTCCAAAATTGAGCATTTGAAAACCTTAGCAATGAAGGATCAGCTGAGTTTCACTATAATTTTATAAGTACAAGTTTTCTAAATAATAAACTACCCAAATGATATATCAGAAGGATGTGTTTCCTCCTCACCTCCCTGCTTCTCTGTCTCCCTCATTCCTCCCTAGGAGAGCTCCTAATGGCTCCAAAGTTTTTATCTGGCTGCCTGTTTCATGGATCATCTGCTCATTCTCAACTGAATTTTACTTTGAATTTCATTCTGTTTAATCCTGGGAATTTGTTGTATTGCTCATTCTGAGGGCAAAAATTACTCTTCATCCTCTCTTCCTCTCAAAATAGTGTATTGCTTTCTCTGAGTCAGCACAATTTTGCAATAATCAGATCAGTTCACTTACACCCTCCACTTTCTTATGGTCCTTTTCCAATCATCATTCTTCTTAAACTCTATGTATCCTTTGACACTGCTGAGCACCATCTCCTGCTTCTTCTCCTACCTATTTGACTGTTCCTTTCCACTCTTTGCTGGATCTTCATCCTTGCCATACCACCTAACTTGAGTATCCCTAAAGGCTCTGTCCTAGTCTATTTTCTTTTTCACCTCTACATTGCTTTTGTTGGTGATATCATTAGCTCCTATGGGTTGGATGACCTCTATCCATGGTTTTGAGCCTGGGTGACTGGGACAATTGTAGTACCCTTGACAGAAATTGGGAAGTTTTGAAGTTGGGAAGGAGGAGAATAATATCATGAAAACCTAGAGAGAAAAGAGTATCAAAGAGAAAAATTAATATCTTTGGAGTGAGCAATTTAAAATGAATAATGTGGTTGGAAGCCAGACTTTAGAGAATTAAGAGGAGTTGAAGAGTTAAGAAAGTGGTGGCACCGATTGTTGATATATTTTTCAAGGATTTGAAGGAGAAGGAAGGAGAAACATGGGATGATAGCTATGGTGATGGACTGATCAAGTAACAGTTTTTTGTAGATGAGGGAAATGGACATATTTGTAGGCAGCATAGAAGCAGATAGTGGAAAACACAGAGAATGATGCAAGGGATTGTGGATGATAGAGAGGGGCAATCTGTTGAAGGAGATGGGATGGAATGGGACCCCTCATGCATGTAGAGGGATTTTCCTTGGCAAGAACAAAGGTCATCAACAAAGGTCACATGAAAGGGGAATGAAGGAGATCATGGCAGAAGGCATATGTGGGATGAGGAGGGATAAGAGGTTGTGTTTGGTGAAGAGCTTCAAGTTTTTCGGTAAAATGTAAGGCAAGCTTTTCAGCTGAGAATGTGAGGTAAGGTGGGATCAAGGAAGGTCAGAAGAGAGATGGAAATGTTTGGAAGAAGGAAGAATAATTGTGGAGTGTAGGTTAGTGAGTGAATTAGGGAGCTGTAAAATATTCCCTTGCTGTAGCAAGGGCCTAACTGAGGATATGTAACATGTATTTGTAATGGACCCAGTCAGCATACTTTCATTCTTTTCTCTAGCTTTTTTTTTTCATTCACGCATAAATGGGAATGAAGACAACAGATGGTGGGAGTTATTAAGAACTGAGTCTTGTCAGGACAAGACAGGTAATATCATAAAGGGGCAAAGGACTGAAGAGATGAGGACAGTGTAGAATTGGAATGGTTCACCAAAGAATCAAAATGAGGAATGAAGGAGAATGTAGGTGATGCAAAAGTGCTGGCCTGCATAAGAACTAAGGAGTAGAGGGATTGGAGGTCTCGATAAAGATGAATAACAGTGTTAGGGTGTTTTGGGCAGAGACGGAATAACGAGATGATGCTCAGATAAAGGAATTTAATAATTCATGAATGTAGAAATAGAGCATTGCAGGTGATGGCAAGATTAAGGGTATGGCCATCTTTGGATGTGGTGGGAAAGAGGACTCGGTTATGTGAAATAAATAAAATTGAAGGACTGTGAGATTACATTGTTTTACTGAATATCAGTTATGTATCTTGAGTCCCAAGGCAGGAGTTGAGAAGGAGAAAGATTGTGGGTCAGGCACTGAACTCATTAAGGAGAGTATCTTGAGGAGAGCACCTTGGTTAATAGTAGATAACATCTAATAAAGGGGTGAGTGGTAAATATGGATTGAGTGAACCTCAAAGCAGGAGAAGTTACAGCATAATAGAGAGCCTTGAAACAGCAATGTGGAGCAAGAATTATTCCAACTCTACAACCTGAATCAGTGAGTAAGGGGCATTCACAAAAATGCAAATGGTGCTTCCATTGCAACATTGGCTTTACAATGTTGTTCTTATTGTACAAATTGTTCACCTGAATATGCCTATATCCCTGCATCATCTCATACGATTCCTCCCAGGTTCCCTAAAATCTTTGTAATACATTATTTTTCTTCCTGATTAACAGCCCCTTTTCCCCAAATTTTTCCTCTGATCCCTGATACCCAATTATGCCAGATCCAGGGAGAACATCTAAAATACTAGTATAAAATCCTTCCTTTCAGAAGAACACTCTGGGCATACTTTCCCCTTCAGCAAGGACACCACTTCTCCCTAGAGCACCCCTTTTTGCTGATGAGACCCATGTTTTTAGCTCTTCCAACTCAGCACTGCCCTTATATGAGTTATAGTCTTTGTTAGTGTGTGTGTCTGAGTTGTATTTTGGCTCCCCTTTTTTTCCTCTCCCTTCCCCCCTTTTCCCTATCACTGGCAATAAAATTTTGTATTGAACTGCAATTGAACTCATTAAGAGATTATTTTCCCAACATCTCTGGCTGGCCCATGGGGCTTTCTTTACACATTAAATGGATACTTGGACAGGGACTTAACCCATAGACAGTTTCACCTATGCTGGGGGGAGGACGGCACTGTGATCCCAGTTGTAGACAGCAAGGGTCAATTGGGAAACTATATGTCCCCCCAGGAGGGATTCGCTTATGCCAGAGGACTATCTCAAAACAGAGGCATAGAGCAACCTTCTTTAACTGTCATGTCCTATTGCGCCAGAATATATACAATAAATATAGCACCTTGAAAAAGACTTGAACTTAGCATATACAAGCGAGCATTAAGACCATCAGGCCTAATCTTATAACAGTGGCTTCCATGCATAGATTTCATAAGCTATGGCCTTCTTCAAGGGGAAACTACAGGCATAATCGTCAATGAAAAAAGATGGGTATTTAAGAAAAGAGAAGCATTTGAAGTATTTGTACAATAAAAAATTCATCATCAAGCAATTACAGTTAGGTCTGATAAAATGCTTGTTTTAAAAATGCAAATTTATTTTAACTTGATTGATAAATTGGAGAATAATTTTTCACAATAATTGGAATTTTGCATTTGTATATTTGCTATTGTTTTTGAGAAAACAGCAAGACAATACAGAAACTGTACCACTTCACAATAACTCCCAAAGTGCACCCCTTCCGATGCCTACCACTACAAGACAACTTTAGGTCTTTTTAAAATAGATTTAAAACTATATTATATTTAGTATTTTATTTTTCCCCAGTTACATGTACAAACAATTTTTAATATTCATTTAAAAAAATTTACATTCCAAATTTTCTCTCTCCCTGCCCAGACCCACTCATTGAGAAGGCAAGCAATTGGATTTAAGTTATACATATCATGCAAAATGTTATACATAATAGTCATATTGTGAAAGAAAACAGAACAAAATAAAAAAATAAAGAAAAAAGCAAGTAAAAAAATGTACTTCAATTTATATTGAAACACCATTGGTTCTTTCTCTGTGAATAGAGAACATTTTCCATCATGTCCTTCAGAGTTTTCTTGGGTCATTGTATAGCTGAGAATAGCTAAGTCATTCAAAGGTGCTCATCTTACAATATTGCTGTGACTTTGTACACAGTACATTTCACTTTGCATCTGCCCATGCAAGTCTTTCCAGCCTTTTCTGTGAGCATCGTGATCATTATTTCTTATAGTACAAAAGCATTCCATTATAATCACATACCACAACTTGTTCAGGCATTCCCCAATTGATAGGTGTCCCCTCAATTTCCAATCCTTTGCCCCAAGAAAAGAACTACCATAAATATTTTTGCACATATAAGTCCTTTTCCTTTTTTTTAAAAAATCTACTTTGGTATACAGAACTTATAGTGATATTAGTAGGTCAAAGGCTCTGCATGGTTTTATAGTCCTTTGGGAGTTCCAAATTGCTCTACAGAATAGTTAGAACGGTTCACAACTCCATCAATAATGTTAATGTTTACTTTTCCCCACCTCCCCTCCAAAATTTGTCATTTACCTTTTCTGCTCCATTAGCCAAACTCATAGGTATGAGGTAGTACCTGAGAATTGTTTGAATTTGTATTCCTTTAATCAATAGTGAGCTAGAGTAATTTTTCATTTGGATATAGATAGCTTTGATTACTTTATCTGAAAACTGGTCATATCTTTGATCATTTATCAATTGTGGAATGGCTCTTATTTTTATAAATTTGACTCAGTTCTCCATATATTTGAGAAATGAAGCCTTTATCAGAGAAACTTGCTTCAAAAATATGTTCACATTTACATTTAATAACTGTATTTCCCTTCATCCTATCCCCCTATTTATTCTATTTTTCCTCTACTTTCACCCAATCCCTCTCCTCAAGTGTTTACTTCTAATTGCCCCTCCCCCAATCTGCCTTCCCTTCTATCACTGCCCTCCTAAACTCTTATCTGCTTTCTTTCCTACTTTCCCATATGGTAAGATAGATTTCTATACTCAAATGAATATGCATGTTATTTCCTTTTTGAGCCAATTCTGATAAGAGTAAGGTTCATTCTCTCCTTTCACCTCTCTCCTCTTCCCCTCCACTGGAAAACCTTTTCTTGCCTCTTTTATGTGAGATAATTTATCCTGTTGTACCTCTCCCTTTCTCTTTCTCCCTGTACACTTCTCTCTCACCCCTTAATTTTATTTTCTAGCTGTCATCCCTTCATATTCAACTTACCTCTGTGACCTCTGTCTATATATACTCCTTCTAATTACTTTAATAATGAGAATAGTTTTTTGAATGACAAATATCATCTTCCTATGTAGGAATGTAAAAAGTTTAACCCTATTCAGTCCCTTACAATTTCCCTTTCCTGTTTACCTTTTTATGCTCCTCTTGAGTCTTTTATTAGAAAGTCAAATTTTCTATTCAGCTTAGGTCTTTTCATTGAGAATGCTTGAAAGTCAACCTAGGTTCAGTGTGTGGGCAGCACCAGCATAGACTCCACCATAGCAAAGCTGGAGCAGATCCCTGTGGACTGAATCTGTAACAACAATGCTACCTGCTGCTTGCTGCTACTGTGACTATTTAAGATCACCAACACTGGCACACAGAAGGGCTGCCAGCACAGTTTCTTTGATCTGCTTTTCTAAGGAAAGCAAGTTTAAGGGGTTAAAAATCTTACTTTAAGATTGTCATCAGGGGGGCGGAGCCAAGATGGCGACTGGAAAGCAGTAACTGGCGTGAGCTCCCCACCAAGTCCCTCCAAAAACCTATGAAAAAATGGCTCTGAACCAGTTCTAGAAATACAGAACCCACAAAGGGGCAGAGGGAAACAGGACTCCAGCCCAGGTCTGCCTGGATGGTCTCGGGGTAAGGTCTGTCCCGAACAGAACTCCCAGCCCCCAGCCGAGGGGAGCGGAGATGAGCCAAGCAGAGCCCAGTGCGCGAGGCGGTGCGGCGCGGGGCAGCAGACTGCGGACCGACGAGACCTGGAGTGGAGCGGAGGGTGCTCTAGCTCGCGCTGTGGCATGTACCAGACCTCACAACCCACAAACAGCAAAAGGTTAGTGGGGAAAGCAGCGGGACGGGCTCGGAGTTTGCGGTTCGACTTCCACCCCTGAGGCTACGGAGGCGGGGCAGCT
>CM053625.1:130965407-130980442 GCA_028646595.1 Phalanger gymnotis | reverse complement strand
TGGGCTCTGCTGCCACTGGGACGGTAGCTCTAGTCAAAGGGGATCTCAACCTTAAGGCCTTAAGTGCACAAGTAAACATTGACCTCTCCCACATAGAGCAGTCCATCTCAGTCCTAGAGAAACAAGTGGACTCTCTGGCAGAGGTGGTCCTCCAGAACTGCAGAGGCCTTGACCTTGTTTTTCTCAAGCAGGGTGGCCTATGCATGGCCCTCAGTGAGGCTTGTTGTTTCTATGCCAACAACTCTGGGGTGGTGCGGGGAAAGCCTGAGCTTGGTATGCCAAAATATTGCCAATAGACAGAGGAAGCAGGAATACTCTGAGAATTGGTATCAGTCCCTATTCCATACATCCCCTTGGCTCACTACCCTGGTGTTGGCTCTGGCTGGCCCCTCCTCCTCCTCATTATAGCTCTGGTGGTGGGCCCCTGCCTCATTAATCGTTTTCTGAAATTTGTCAAGTCCCGCATAAACTCTGTTAAGCTGCTATTGTTTAGGGATCTCCATTACTGGTTTGCAAATTCCAGTCCCCAGGATTCTTGTGATGGATCCCCTGAGAATGTGTCAAGGGGTTGACACACTTTGAAAAAGAATTGGGGAATGTTGTGCCAGATCCCCCCAGCTTACCCTCCATCTGGCCCCAACTCAACCCACTGTTTCTGCCCCCCTCTCCATGAACCCCACCGTTTGTGTTCCCATCTCCACAGAAATAATCCTGCCCCAGCTTGTCCCACTGTTTGTGTTCCCATCTCCATGGAAATCACTTTGTGATTTTTCCCTTTAAATGCCCTGACCCTACCCCTGCTCAGAACTGTTCGATTTGAGTCTTTACTCTGAACAGTAGTGCGTTTGAATAAATCCACATCAAAATTTATACGCGGGTCTCTCTTGCTTTTTTTGGCACAATAAAGACACATAGACAAATAATAGATATACATATCTGGAGTGTCCATTGTCTCCCCAGGCACCTCATTCCACTTTTGTTAGCATTGTTAGAAAGTTTTTCCTCCAGAGCAGCCAAAATTTTTTCCTTGCAACACCCGTTGTTCCAAATTCAATCCTCTCCCATCACAGATCCCTTCAAGTCCATGAAGATTGTTCTTATTTTCTAATAAGTCTCTTCAGGCAAACATGGCAGTTCTTTTAATAGATTCTTGTATATCATAGTTTTGGGTCTCTTCACCATCTTGGCAGCCTTATTCCGGATATGCTCCAGCTCGTCACTGTTAGGTAGCACTCAGAACTGAACATGCTAATGCAGACGACATTTGACCAGGGCATGGCAGAACATGAATATCATCTCACTTATTCTTGAAATTTGACTTACAGCAAAGGGCCTAGAATTCTGTTAGTTTGTTCATGTAGGTCATGATGTTGCCTCTTGTTGAACTGGGATGCCCCTAGAATCACCATTTTTCCTGTGAACTGTTGTACAAAATTTCTAGTCTTGTCTTGAGAAGCTGATTTTTTCAATCCAGGTATATTCCCTTGGCATGGCCCATCATTCTAAGTAGTTTGGATCATTTAGGATCCTAATCTGTTCTTCATGTTAGCTAACTTCCTAAGCTTCATGTCATTTTACAAATGTGATAGGCTACTTTCGAGGTCCTGTCATTCTGTGGATGTTGAAAATCATCATGGAACCCATTTTGACCAGAAGGAGAACCTATGAAACTTTGACACATGTGTAGATGAAATAGATGTTCCCTATGTTTACATCATTTGGCTGATTTACCTCCCATTCTTGCAACACTGACAAAAGCCCGGGAAAATGTGTACTGGAGCAGCATTTACGATCATAGAGAGAAAGGGAGAAGTTGGTAGGGGTCATTTACTGAAATCTTTAGGGATTTCACACTTTAAAAGCCACTTTAAACATAAGGCCTTTCCTTATCTTACTAGCAGTTAATGCTTCCCTTGCCTCTCAAATTACCTTTTAGCTATTTCATGTACATTACTATACCCATACAGAGACTCTATTGGTTTTGTTTAAGGGTTAGCACAATGGCTGGCACATAGCAGGCACTTAATTAATAATTATTGTTCGGTATACTACAGTAAAATTATCAATAGCTAAGGTAACTGATCAGTAGTCAAAGAGTTTGTTTGCAAGAAAAAATAAGGTTCCTTAGGAAAACATAAGTGAAGTTGTTGCTGAGTGACCTGCAAACAAATGATTTGTTACTTTTATTTTTATTTTTTGGGGGGAGGGGTAGATATATTTACTTTTTGGTAACATACATTAAGTGGCACTAATTACACAGTAACTCTGAGGTAACTAACATGAAACCATAGAACTGTAGCTTTACCACAGCTGTATGGGGACTTGGCATCTCTGGCTGGGTCCCATTTTCAAACAATTGAATAACACCCCAGTGCTATAGCAATAAAAGCCTTGTTAGAGGTCCTCCTCTGAAGTGACTTTGTATTTACTCCCCAGAGGGCCCTGCAGCTGACAGCAACAGGACATGGTAGGTATAAAAGCAGTTAAAGCCCAATTTCACAAAATTGAACCCTTTCTCTTTCTAGAAAGAAGAAGTTAAGACTTCCTTTGAATGAACACTTGATATGCTGGTTGGTAGAATGAAGAAGGTTATTAAGAGTAATATCAGAAGGACCCTGGTGTGCACAGATGTGTGGGACACAGACTGTCATTAAACAATCACGGTTGGTTTCTAAATACTGGTAGCAAGATGATTTCTGATTTGTAAATCTCTTAAAGGAAATTTAGATAAATGAAAAAGGCCAGTAAGCACACACTAAGATTAATAAAGAGTACTTCATAACCAAGTGAAGGCTTGTGCTTCCCACTGTGTTTACAAGACAAGGCACCTGGATGTTTTCTTTCCACGTCTGATATGCCAAGCTGCTCTTGTGGCCATTTCAAAGACACCTTCACACCACCTTTGGTCTTTGCTGAACACTCCAAATAACCAAATGCACCTATCCAATTTGCCATATCTCTCCCTTCTTCAGATTTCACTGGCTTCTTCTCTCCTCTCATGTGCTCATCATTTCGAAGATCCTTCTTGTTCCCAACCAGGATGATGGGCACATTGGGACAGAAATGCTTCACCTCCGGGGTCCACCTCTCTTGGATGTGTGCTAAACTGTCACGGTTATCGATGGAAAAACACATGAGTATAGCACTGCTATCTGGATAGTATTGAGGTCTAAGGCGGTCATAATCTTCTTGCCCAGCTGTGTCCCACAGAGCCAACTCCACCCATGTTCCATCCACTTCAATATCTACTGCATAATTTCCAAACAATATGGGCACAAAAACTTCAGAGAACTGGTCTTTGCTAAATACAATCAGCAAGCAAGTCTTCCCACATGCACCATCACCCACTATAACAAACTTTTTTGGATGGCAGCCATTGCTCAGGCGTTTCTCGAGTCCCTTGGCGATGGACCCATTGCCCTGCGAGGCTCGCCGAGGTTCTAGGACTTAGGCAGTTTCTACACAAAAAACTGGAGGGGTTGGCGGATGGAGAACAGGAGTGCTGGCCTGCAGCGGTGGCGGCGGTATCTGCAGGGCTGGTTGCAAAGTCTAATGTACTTTTTTTTTTTTACTTTTAAAGCTGTTAAATATATATGATTCAATGTCCCAGAGATCTTCACTTTGACAAGCAAAACTCAGCCCAAATGCTATACCACTAGCTTTCAAGTGATCAATATCATATATCCAAACAACCTGGGTTGACTCAAGCTCTCTAGTGGGTCTCACCAACTCAGATAATTGTAAGCGTTCCAAGGAAGAAGACAATTTCATTTTTCGTGATATATTTGTGAGGGTGGTGGGGACAAGACTAGCAGAACTGGACTTTGGCTCTTGTTCTTTCACCCTTTGAGATGGCAGGGCAGTCATTTAGGTCTTCTCTGCCTCTACAATGGGGATCATGATATATAATTTGTTGACATTACAGGACTGATGTGAAAGAGTTAGCAGTTAAGAGTCCTTTCTAATCAAGATAAAGAGTCTCTGTTCAAGGCGTAATGAGTAAGAGAACTGGCATTCGAACCCAGATTTTCTGACTGGTGTTTTGCCTAGTGTGTGCGGTCATTTATTTATTTATTTTTTATTGCATCATGAAAACCAGAAGTAGAGAGAGGTCTTCAATACACATGAAAAACTTTACAAAATGTACCAGCAAAAATGAGGGGGCGGGATGGGGTGGGGTTGGGTTAAAGCCACTGATTTTCTTTTTGTTGCTCAAAGAATCTTTGAACTGTTTCCTATTCTGATAACAATCTCCTTCCCAAGAGTAAATGAATCAATTATTAGAACTTGAGGAGGATGCAGCAACGCAAAAGTTAGGTCTAGTTGATTATTCGGATGGATTTTAATGAGTAGTCATTGAAAATGAAGAAAGGCATGAGGCTTCCAAAAATAATAACATTATTTTACCTTTCCCTTACCTCCCCTTGCTCTATTATAAGACTTACTGGAACATTGTGCAAAAAGATAAGAGTTTTCAATGCCACATTGATCTCAGAATGTATTTATAGGGAGAGATGTTAGGAGAGGACACATATTGTCACCTGCTTCAGTGAATGAGTGACTGAAGGTAAAGACCTGTGAAAGTCTGCAAAGATGAAGATCCTTTTCTTCACCCTAGCACTAAGCCTGTTCTCTATCCTCCAAGCTCAGGAGTCAGCCCCTTCTGAAGAACAATTTGAGGTGAGACTTCATTGGGAGATCTTGTAGACTAGAAGGAGGGATGTATGCTAGCAAAAGGCTGTCGTTTCAAAATTGAGGTCCCATTGGGCTCTTTTTAATTTGAGTCTATAGCCTTATATTTTAGTGGTATAGATTCCATCAGAAAATCTTGTATTGAGTTTATGGGGAAAGTTAGTATAAGAAATTGATTTCAAGTCAAACATTTCACTTTTCTCTTGCTTTAATTTACTCTGTCCAGAATGAACTAGAAATGGGGGGTATGATTCAGTTATTTTATCCTTGCTAATGATCATTCACAGCAAGTAATGTTCTTGAGTGGAGTTAAGTCTCCAAAGGTTTAGTCAATTTCTTCAGGGATTCAGTTTGGGGGTTCATTGCCAAATGTCTGCTTCCATTTGGGCCCTGTTGATGTTGATGTTGGGCCAGCTTGATAGGTTTGTGTTCCCATGGCTAGTTCACTTCAACCTAATGACTTCCCACAAAAGTATACTTTGCATATGTTGCCTCAAGGTCCATGGTCATTCTGGGGTAACTGACTCATGCAAGATTTTTGCCTCAGAGCTGGGATTCTTTTCACAGATGGGGAAGAAGGTCCAGATGATTAGGAGACATTTGTGAAGGGTTCATTCCCTCATTTTCTGTCTCATTTTTCCTCCTTCAATTACTATCTACATATCACGATTCCTTCTAGGGTACATACCTTGTAAAGGCCATTGTGGCAGACAATGAATTTCCTGAGAAGAAGAAGTCTAAGGACATGTCACCTGTGACAGTCACCCAATTTAGTGATGGAAATCTGGAGGCCAAATTTACCATCAAGTAAGTAGACTGTCCAGAATCGTCCTATCACCCTGCTTCATCTTTACCTCTCCTATTCTAGGAACACAACTAGAGCAGAACGCTTGATATCCTCTGCATATCTAATATGACCACACACAATATCTATATGTGTTAGAGTTAGAGGCTCAGAAGGTTAAGGTTTAGGTTATAGTTAGAGTATATATATACATATATGTAATTGCATACATGTGCATATAAACATGTACGAACGTATATGTATATGAAACTTTGGCTTACTTTCATAGCAGTAGGTGAAATGCTTCCAATGCATTCAGTGACTAATTGTTTTCTGATTCATTGTCTAACTCCAATCCCCATGTGGCTTTAGGCCTCCTCTAAACTTTCCTCATTTGCCTGTGGATGCCTTTGTTCCATGAAGTTCATGACACGAGTTATCCTAGGTTATATACTGCAGCCTACTCATACTGTGCATCTCCCTTCATTTCCTTTGGGGCCAATTGGTTTGGATTTCTTAGAGGTCATGGTGCACTGTGATTTCCAGCTCTATAGCTTGACCTAGAGATTGTTCAATATTGAAAATACGGGTGCTGAGTCACACAGTTCTTTTCTATGAGTGTGAATAATCAGACCACAGTCTGTAATGCTAATCTGCTTCTGGACATTCTCCTGTGCTTGCCAAATTGAGAGCTAGGTCAGGAGTGAAGGAATAAAATAACCTTTCCTCATTTCAATGACATATAAATTTCTCTTCCTCTTGTCTCCACCAAAACCCTTAATATGTGTTCTGTTTTGTAGCAAGCATGGCAGGTGCAAAGAGATTAAACTGAAATTAGAGAAAACAAACCAGCCTGGGATATTTTCTGTGGGTAAGTGAAGCAAACATTCTGTATTAAAGGAATTCCAGCCTGAGATCTGGCCTCCTTTGAGGTGGTCTGCCAGGCTGAAACAGTGGTTGGGATATGAGACTTTCCTTAAGTGTTGGAGTTCAAAGGCTGGATTTTCTTGACAATATCTAGTGAATTTACATGCATTTTCTATGATATGGATTGAGTCTATGAGTAGGATTGTCTGTCTGCCCATATGACTGACTAAATCCACTGATGTGAAGAGCTAGGGTGACAAAGTCAGGTTAGATAGCTACTCTTATGATTTGCTTTGGCAAATCAGAAGAACATTTCTTTAAGTTCTCTCCTACCATTAGATACTTCATAGGCCAAAAATATTGTTATGAATTGTTTTCGTGGGATTCATAAGTCATCTGTAAAGAAGTGTGTCACAATAGGGTTCATTAAAAATAAATATGTTTACTCTCCAGAATGTTTCTTGGAGAGAAGGGGAAGACATAGAAAGAAGGGGCACTGCAACAGTTACTTGCTTGGGTTCTTGGGATTAGAGTTCTATAGAGAAGAGACATAAGCAAAAAATAAGCCATTTGCATCACTGTTTTTTAAAATGGATGTTTCCATTTACATGTTGGGGAGAATTGAGCCTGAATCATTTCCCAGAGTCAAGGTCACTGATATCAGGGTGGTGCTACATAAACATTTATTAATCGACTCCAGTGTTTAGAGCATTGTGCTTGTCATTGAGGGAGGGGACCAAATTCTAGTTCAGTGGGATTCTTGCCAATGGCACAAACACAGGTAGCCATTTATTCTTGCTTTCTTTGTCACTTTGGACCTGACTTATGATTTCATTGGCATCAAGAACTTCCAGTAAGGAAACTCCCTCTATCAAGACAGATCAGCCCCTGTTCTGGAAGTTATATTCTTTGAGAGTTGGTTGAGGGTATTGAGAATTTAAGTGACTTGCTCATGGTAACCTTGTCAGTGTATGTCAGAGGTGAGACTTGAACTCAGGATCAACAAACCCCAAGCTCATTTCTCTGTTCACTAAGGCATATCATCTCTTGAAAGTAGGAGAAACAAATTACTTTCTTGATCTCAGTTTCATTATATGTTAAATTAGGGAATGAACTGGGTTTTTTTTAGGTACCTTGAAAGTCTTAAACATTAAGTCCTGGGTTTCTTTATATACAATATGACATGATAAGTGCATTACAAATGTGCCATATTAGATCCAAGGGGATGTTGTCCTGGTCATGGGGCCACCTAGCTCTTTTTCTTGATTCTTAGATGCTGCTGCCCAATAGGTCTTGGGTCCTTCCCAACAGAGTGATATCCTAGAGCCTGCAGTAGTCTCCTCTCAATAGATTTTCCAAGCGGATTAGAGATGCTAACAGTATATCTCTTCACCATCTCCACAGATGAGGGCAAACGCCAGGTGCTTCTAAAAAAGACATCTGTCGAGGGTCATTGGATTATCTTCTGTGAAGGGGAGTTACATGGCATGCGAATAAGAGTCGCCAAACTTGTGGGTAAGTAACATTGGATTCTGTGATTCCCTCCAAGACAACAATGTTAAGATGTGGAGCAGCTGCTAGAAACTGCTCACCTGGATTCATACTGCTCTTCAGGCATTCCTAGGTTTTGGCATCTGTAGAAGTAGCATGAGGGGATGCATTTTGGTACAAACCAAAGCCTAATAAAGTGACCAGTGGATTCCATGAATTTTGTCAAAAGTTTTTCTCCCTGGAGATTTGATGGCCACACAGGCATTGTTTACCAGTCAAATTCACAGGCAACCAGTGCTGACTGAATTGCTTTGTAATGAGTCTGTAAAAATCAAAATGCTGCTTTGAACAAAGCAGCAGGAGGAAGAAGACAATGTGTCTTCATACTTTCCCTCTTTTTTCCATCTTACTTCTGGAGATTTGAGGGCATTAAGGTTATTTTGTTTTAGTGCATGCTTGGGAGATGTAGATGGGTTTTTCTTTAGAGAGTCAGGTTTGGGAATTGCTTAATTTGGGGGAGAAGGGCATTTGTTGGCAGAAGATGAGAGTCCTGAATTGCTCACCCCCACTTAGTTCTCTCATCTCTTTTTGTGCTTGTAATTTAACTGGCCATGAGGCAAAATCCAAGGACTTTCACTATAGGAGAGAAAGATTGCATTACAATGAACTGTTATTCATTCTACCCTCTTTCTGCAGGTCCAGATGCAGAAGAGAACCCAAAAGCCTTTGAGGAGTATAAGAAGTTTGTCAGCCTTAAAGGATTTAAACAAGAAAAAATTGACTTTCCTGTCCAAGCTGGTAATAAGAATGGATTTGGTTCCACTTTGCTGTGCCCTGTTCCTCTATCCCCTAAACTTCAAACCCTTCCTTTCCTTCTTTTCTTGTTCTTCACATCGCTTAGAAGCTGTTATACACTTATTTCTTGGGAAGACCTTGTATAATTGTTTGAACTCTATAGTAGGAAGTGATTTTGGCAAATCTACTAACATCTATCTTTGTTTCTTCAGAGGCCTGTACCCCAGAACATGATTAAGGTATGTACTCTTTAAAGACTTCTAGAGAAATCTTCCAGAATAATCTAAAATCCACCTGGATTTACCTGGGTTTTAAGCATCTACTTGGTACAGTTCAACTACAGGAAGGTTGTAGTTGACAACTACAGGTCCTGTCAGAGGGATCACCTTGTTTTACCTATATCAGACAGGTTTCAGGCCCCTTTGAATGTCTATCTTAGTCTTTTGTCTTCCTGCATATTAGAAATGTTTTGATACATCTCCATCTATTGCCAGGAATTTCACTTTGAGATCACTGCCTCTCGTGTGGTTCTTAGTGGAAGGAGAGAACAAGTGTCTCAAATGTATTCCCTTAGGAGAAGCAGTGTGAAGGTGGAGTCACAAGTTTCAACTACCTGGGTGACCTTGAGAAAGTTCTCTTCACCTCTCTGGCCTCAGTTTCCTCATGTAAAATGAGTGAGGTTGGATTAGATCACTCCTATTATCTCTTCAAGCTTTAAATCTAGAATTTCATAATAATAATGATGATCATGATTTAATGTATTTGAAGGTTGTGATGAAATTGTCCTTTATTCTCTGCCCACCTCCAAATTTCTCCAAGGGATCTCTTAGGGTTTCTCAAATACATGATTCAGTTGGATAAAAAGTTTATTTACATACAGGGTTTCAGGGACATTGAAATTACCCTGTCCATGACTTTGCACATAATAGGTTCTTACTTAGTAATGGCCTTTCCATTTCTGAAGTTATAGGGTTCTAGATTCAGAACTTTTCATGTATTTCAGCCTCCTCATTTTTCATTTGTTGTAAATGAAACCTGGAGAGATCATACAAATGACCTCTTTAGAAGCAGGGAAACCCAAATGGGAAACCATTCCCTGTGACTCCAAATCTTCTGTTCTTTTTCACCCACAATGATGCCTTTTTCTGAACCTCTTGCATTTTGGGGCTAGGTTCTGTTAGCTCATGAGAAACTGCCAATTTTGCTCCTTGTTGCAATTTTAGAGACTCTTCACTGACTTTCTGTTTGATGTTTTCTTGGAGAAGAGGATTCTCTTCAACCTCAGAATCAATTCTGTCCAGGAAATCTCAGCCATATCTTTAAATGACCAGCTGTTCCTAGTGCCTGGCTGCTACATATACTTTTCCCTTTAATCCTTAAACCCTTCCCCCAACTTTAGAATTTTCTTCAATGCAAAAATAAATGTATAAAGCAATCATTCTTTTCTCAGTCTCCTTCTATTTTTTGAAATTTCCTTTGGGGCAATGAATAAGAAGTAGGTGACAACTAGATTAGGTACAGTTGACAGGAAATCTATGAGCCTTAGATTTCCAATGTTTGAGAAGAACTTATGTCTTCTATATTTTTAAATCAAACATTTCATATATATAGTTTTTAAATTATTTGCTGAAAAATGAAAGGGTAACCCATCTTCTCTTCATAATGTTAATCATAGCAGTAATTATAGCAACCAATTTAATGTTTCATGGCTCTAAAGTTGAGCACTTGAAACCCTTAGCAATGGAGGATCAGCTGAGTTTCACTATAATTTTGTAAGTATAATTTTTCATATAATAAGCTACCCAAATACTAAATCAGGAGGATGTGTTTCCTCCTTAGTTCCCTGTTTCTCTGTCTCCTTTATTCCTTCTTAGGAAAGTTCTGAATAGCATTCCTTGAACCATCTTTTGATTCTCAACTGAATCTTATTTTGCATTTCATGCTGCTTTCTCCTGGGAATTTGTTGTGTTGCTCATTCTGAGTGCAAAAATTACTAGCTTTCTTTTTGCTAGCAGCTCTTCCTCCCCTCCTCCTATCAAAAAATTGCACTGCTTTTCTTTGAGATAGCTGAGTTTTGTAATAATCAGATTAATTCACTTAAGCCTCCACTTTCTTATGGTCTTTTTCTAATCTTCATTCTTCTTGAACTCTAGCCTTTGACACTGTTGATCACAATCCCCTCTTACTTATTCTGCTGTTTCTTTTCAATCTTTTTTGCTAGATCTTCATCAATGCCACTTAACTGGGGTATACCTAAAGGCTCTATCCTAGTCTACTTTCTCTTTTACCTCTACATTCCTTCTATTAGTGATATCATTAGCTCCCATGTGTTGGATGATCTCTATGCAGGGTCATGAGCCTCGATGACTGGGAGAATTGTAGTGCCCTTGACAGAAATTGGGAAGTTTTGTAGGTGGGCAGGGGCAGAGTTGTGCCACAAAAACCTAGAGAGGAAAGAGTATCGAGGAGAAGATTAATATCTTCAGAGAGAGCAATTTTAATTGAATAATGAGGTTGGAAGCCAGATTTTAGAGAATTAAGAGGAGATGAAGATGAAAAAAGGGGAAGCTCCTATTGTAGATATATTTTTCAAGGATTTGAGTCACAAAAGGAAGGAGAGATATGTGATTATACCTATGGGGATGCATGGTTAAGTAACATTTTTTGGGTGAGAGAAATGGACACATCTGTAGGCAGCAGGGGAGCAGACAGTAGTAGAGAGAATGATGCGAGTGATTATGGATGATAGAAAGGCACAATCTGGTGAAGGAGATAGGCTGGAATGGGATCCCTCATGCAGGTAGAAGGATTTTCCTTGGCAAGAAAAAGGTCATCTATTCATGTGAAAGAGGAATGACAGAGAAAATCATGGCAGAAGACATATGTATGATGAGGAGGGAGAAAAAGTTGTGCTTGGTGAATAGCCTCAAGTTTTTCAGAAAAATATAAGGTAAGGTTTTCAGCTGAGAATGTGGTGTAAGGTGGGACCAAGGAAAGTCTGAATAGAGATGGAAAGTTTTGGAAGAAGCAAGAATCATTGTGGGGAGTGGATTAGTGAGTTAATTAAAAAGGTATAAAAGATATAAGAGGATTGCTTGCTGTAGGAAGGACCCAAATGAAGATATGTATTATGTTTTTCTGATGAACTCAGTACACTTTCATGCTTTTCTCCAGCTTTTTCCAGTAACACACGTATAGGAATGAATGCAACAGATGGTTGGAGTTATTAAAAACTGAGTCTTGTTAGGACAAGAGAGGAAATATCCTAAAAGGGCAAGGGATTGAAGAGATGAGGGCAGTATAGAATTGGATTGGTTCACCAAGGAATCAAAATGAGGAAGGGAGGAGAATGTAGGTGATACAAAAGTGATAGCCTGGGAAAGAAACAAAGGGTAGAGGGACTGGAGGTCTTTGTAAAGATGAAGAACAGTATTAGGGTTTTTAAGGCAGAGGTGGAATAACAACAGATTATGCTCAGTTAAGGGGGTTTAAGAATTCATAAATGTGTAAGTAGTGCATTTGTAGGTGATGGCACAATTAAAAGCCTGGACTTCTTTGTGTGTGACTGTGGTAGGATAGAACAGTAGGTTATATGACATGAATGAAATTGAGGGACTGTGAGATTAGATTGTTTCAGGGAATATGAATATGTATATTGAAGTCCCATATTATGAAAGTAGGGGTTGAGGAGGAGAGAATGATTGTGGACCAGGCACTGAACTCATTGTCGGGAGTATCTAGAGGAGAGCATTGTGGGTATTAGTAGAGAAGAACTAACAAAAAGGATGATTGAGTGGGGAATATAGATTGAGTGAACCTCAAAGGAAGAGAGGTTACTGCATGATAGAGGTAGATGGAGAACCTTGAAGCAGCAATGGGGAGCAAGGATTATTTCGATTCCCCTACCTGAATCAGTGAGTCAGGAGGTATGAGCAAAAATGCAAATTGTGCTTCCATTGTAACATTGTCTTTGCCATGTTCTTCTTATTGTACAAATTGTTCTCCTGAATCTGCCTATATCCCTGCATCTTGTCATATGAACTTTCCCAGGTTCCCTAAAACTTTTACCTTCATCTGGTGCTTGGTGGAATGGTGCTTTTCCTCTTCTAGCAAGAGGCAGGAGATCTCCTGATGGAATGGTGTCCTTTCTCCTTACCCCAAAGGTGAGAAACTGGTGAGTGATAGGGTAGTATTTGTCTTATTTCTCTAGGAGGCTGGAAACAAGGAGATTTGGTGTGATAGAATGAATCCCTCTCTCCTCAACAAAAAGGCAGGAACATAGGACTATAGAATGGCCTTACTCCTCTTTCTGCAAAGGCTGTTGACCAGGTAAGAAACCTGTATGATGGAGGCTGAAGACCATTGCAATGGATTGGCGCCATTTTCCCTCACCAGAAACTTAAGAAAGTAGTGTAGTGGAATGACATCTTCTCCCCTTTCCTCACTGGCAAGGAAGGAGACTTGTTTATGATGGAATATCTTTCCTCCTTTCCTTGTGGGAGGCATATAACAGCCAGGAGACCTGAAGTGTTGCAATAGCACCTTCTCCCTTTACCAGAAAGGCAGGAGACCAGCTCAATGGAAAGATGTTTCTCCTTTAAAGTGTATACAATCATTATAATATATCCTTTGCCCATAGCATATCTGGACCTTACCCTTGTTGAACAGATACTTTGACTCTGCTCTTAATTCTTAATTCTCCCATTCTGACTTGCTTCCATTTAACTTACCAAACTCTGAAACTAATCTTACCACCTCTATTAACACCTTTTAAATTTTTTTCTGACTTCTCTGTGTCTGATCATTGGCTCTACTAAGAAATATATCTGCCTGTGTTCTTTCTGTCCCATCGAAATTCTCATATGAAAACCTCTTGTACTGCCTTCTTTTATTGGTGTCTTAGTCTTGGTGTTATAGGGGAGATGAGTGATGGCATTTCAAGAAGGTAGATCAACAAAAGTAAAGATTAAGTTGGAGGAGGTATATTTGAAGGACATTCCTGTGATCATTCTGAATACATGAGACAGATCATGTTGGAAGCAGTAAAGACTTAGGATTCTTAGTTGACTACAAATTCAAAATAAATTATCAATGCAATATAGCTTCCAAAAACCAATAAGTAACATTTAACACTTCAAATGATTTGTAATTTCTTTGATTTGGGTTCTCTTTCCATTTTTTGCCTATTACAAATCATTGAGAGGTAGCACAGTGGTTGGAGTGCCAGGTCGAGAGTCAGGAAGACTCATCCTCAGACACTAGCTATGTGACTCTGGACAAGTCACTTAACCCTGTTTGCCTCATGTTCTTCATGTGTAAAATGACCTGGAGACAAGTATCTTTGCCAAGAAAACCCCAAATGAAATCAAGAAGAGTTGGAAGTGACTGAATTGACAGAATAACCATAACAATAAACCACTGATACCCTCTCACCTTGCCTACTTCTTGACTCTCTTCTCTGATACCTTAAATATAAAATCTATCCATGGTATTGGAGGCCTTCGTCACAATCACCTTATATTTCTTGGGTATCAGTGAAGTAGTCAGGCTATTCATCTCTTATCCATCTTTATTTCTACATTTGCAGTTCACTTCCATGTCCAATTTTGTATTTCTTAACCATCATCTTTTATGTCAAGTGAGGTATACACTGTCCCCAAAGGCACAACGTGGATCTGGAGAGAATGAATCAATGAAAAAAATGATTAAAAATGTCACGAAATATCAAGAAACTCTAATTTAAGACACATATGTAAACATTCAGTAAGGGTAGTCAAGCTAGATGTCAGTCATACTGGTCTCTTCTCCAGACCAGACACGGAAAATTCTTTTAACTTGGCCTAACTATACATATACAACTTCTGTCCAGCTGAAAGATAGTCTGGCCAGTACTCTTTTCTCAAGTCAGAAACTGCTTTAGGTCACTGGGAATTTGTCCACATTACTGATTCAGGGTAGCTAGATCAGGGTAGTTTCCCCTGGAGGAAAATGGGGTGCAGGTTGTTAGTAACAGCTCGAATGGCTGATTAATGAATGCAGTCCCTGAAACTAAAAAAATTCTCCCAGTCCCTGTGATTATACTTAACCAGCCTACTCATAATTTGTACATTCAAAGATCCCTGGGTTCTGATGAGCCTGGATAGGTGTATTTGTAAAAGGCTCTAACTTTGGGGGAGACAGACTGGGAGAAAGCCAGGCACCCCAAACCAGCAGAGATCCCCAGGCCTCCCAACACAGCATAGCATTCTGTGGAAGCGACTAGAGGCAGCGCAATGCCACTGACCATGAGATACCAACTCCTGAGGCTT
Organism: Phalanger gymnotis; assembly: GCA_028646595.1. Taxonomy (NCBI): domain Eukaryota; kingdom Metazoa; phylum Chordata; class Mammalia; order Diprotodontia; family Phalangeridae; genus Phalanger; species Phalanger gymnotis. Next base: position 130,965,505 of record CM053625.1, on the reverse strand, counting down.
GCAGCCCAAAGGTCTGAAATGCTTCTTGAACTTCCAGGAGACATAATGGCCAGGTAAATGGCTCTAATCCCTCCCCTCCCCACCCAGAGAATTCCTTG
>CM053625.1:130928470-130964907 GCA_028646595.1 Phalanger gymnotis | reverse complement strand
GGGGCCTAAATAAATTTCTTGTTGTTTTCTCCATAGAGAATCTCTCATACTTTGCGATTTCGGACCATTCAAACATATACATGATTATATTTGAGATCATAAATTCGGCCTTCCTACTACATCCAGTCATAGAGAAACCCAAAAAACATTAATTACTTAGAAAAGAGCTACCTATTTGATAGGAACTGTTGAGAAAACCAGAAATTAATATAACAGAAATTAGACTTAGAACAACAAGGTATACCATATTCCACAAAAGAATTAAAAGTGAATCTGCAACCTCAATATAGAATGTAACTATCTTTCATCCAAATAGATTATTTTGTATACTTCTATGCATACAGAAGTTATGATTTTGAATTAGGAGAAAGAATGTTGAACAGTAAATAATATTGAATGCCTGCATATGGAGCAGAGTTAGTATCAGAGATTCTTAGGGTGATACATGCACATATACATCTATGTATATGTATATATACATATATGTGTACACACACATACACACACACACACACATATATACATACACACACAGGGTGTCCATAAAGTCTGTGTGCAATTTAAAATAGTTGTAACTTTGTAATGTGTGTGATAAAAAGAATCTATAAAATGTATATAAAATAGTTATAACTTTGTAATGTATGTGATAGAATCTATAAAAAGCAAAAGAAAGAAGAAACACTTAATTTTTTATTGTTCTTGTTACTTTTCAACATGCCCACCATCATTACTATTACAAAGGGTAATACGATTCTGTCGTTTGTGGAAAACATTTTCAAGCTGATTTTCAGTAATGCCAGCAATCATATCACATGTTTTCATCCACTTGGATATGGAATTCCTGTGTGGTGCTTCTTTCTTGTACTGGATTCTAAACCTTCTTTGGACAGCCGTGGTAGATTTTAGTTCAGCCGACCAAAGAACACAGTTTACTTTCTTTTCTAGCGAAGCCATGGGTCAATGGTATTCCTGAAAAATAAATAATTTTAAGTTGAATTTCTAAAAATAAAAATAAAATAAACACAAAATTTCTAAAGACAAAAATAAACTAGATACATCAAGCTTTCTAATCCTCATTACAGATTCTTTCTATCACATACAGTTACAAAGTTATAACTATTTTAAATTGCACATGGAATTTATGGACATGCTGTATACATAATATACGTGTATGTATATATGTATGTATGTATGTACACACATACACACACACATTTCCAGATATTCTTCGGGAGGGAGACAGGTAAAAAGACTTTGGAAACTATGCATATATGAGGGACGCCAACTCCTTAACAAATTCCTGATATCAATAATATGATGATACATTTAGAAAATCCTGAAGCATCAACCAAAAAATTAATTAAAACAATAAATAAAATCAGCAAAATTTTATAACGTAAAACAAGTCCACATAAATCATAATCATTCTTCTATGCTACCAAAAAGCACAAGAAGGAGAGCTTGAAAGGGAAATTCTATTAGAAAACTATATAATATAAAATATTTTGGAATGTTATTACCAACATACACCCAAGACTTCTGCAGGGTTTGGAGGTGTGGGGCATGAGGGGAAACACAACTGACTCCAGCTGGAAACTAGTCCCCTTTGCTTCAAGTATGATGGACTATCCTCCACTTCTCTCTGAATACTGTTACAACACAGAACATTGCTGCACTGTACTCCTAACCAGATAGGATAGATAAGTGGCTCAGCAGATGGAGTGCTGGTCCTGGAGTAAGAAAGAACTCTTCATAAGTTCAAATCTGACTTTTTGCCTCAGTTTCCTCATCTGTAAAATGATGTGGAGAAGGAAATGGCAAACCACTTCAGCGATTTTCCCAAGAAAACCCCAAATGGGGTTACAAAGAGTCAGACGACTGAAACAACCGAACAAGTCCTAGCCAGAACAAGGTTTTGAATTTTGCTTTTTTGAAGCTGCAGGGAGATGTGTGTAGGAGCAGAATTGAGTCTTTTTACAAACTTAGGTGGGTCAGCTCATGTAACACTTCCAGAGTATGGTGGGTGGTTGGGGAGGAATTATTGAGTAAGTATACTAGGAATTAAGAATTCACCTTGTCTGCTGTTAGTTCTTTGGGTTCTTGCCTTGTTAGGGTTATTTATGTCTTAGACTATGGAGGCAGCTAAATTTGCTTTTATTTCCTAAATATGATTTTTATTTTGGAGAGATTTGAGAGGTCATGAGAATTAGAGAAACTGTCTAATCTTCTGTCCTATTGGGCACTGGGAAATAATGCCATGTATTTTTAATGGCACAGTAGGTTGATTATTTTGGATGCTAGGAAAATCATTATTGCTTTAAGTTACTGATGTTTGTGTTTATGTTGTATGGTTACAGATTTTGAATTTGGCATACGTGATTTTTATAAGGGACTATAAAAGGTTTTGGCCCAAAGGAGGAACATAACCAGGTTTTTGCCTGAGCCTGAGCTGTTTTGTGTGCTGTTTCATGTGCAGAAGGAGATGTGACACCAGGTTGGGGGAGAGAAAGTTGAATGTGACTTGATACTAATTAGATGCTTGTATAAGGAGTAGGGTTAGTGCCAGAGCTTCCCTGGAAGATATGTGCATTGTTTTAGATATTTTCAGCAGGAAGATATGTTTAAAGATTTTGGAAGTTCCAGACATATAGGGGAAACCAGCTTCTAAATATATCCCTAAATTCTAGCTTGTCTCTCTAGTGAATTCAAACTCTTCATTTCACTGAGATCAGAGTCTTTCTCTTGGTTTGAGATGAGATTTCATCTTATGTCTAGCAAAGAAATAATTTTCTACTGAGCATTTTCTAATATTTTATTTATTATAATTATTATATTATTATTATATTATATATAAAATAATTACATTTTATTATATTATATTATAATTATTATAATATCTAATTTGTATAACTTCTCTGATTTCTCTTTCCTTGGATAAATGGGTTTGCTCACTCCCTACCATATGTCATGGTCTTTTGAGTAACCAGTATGTGGTGGGAAGCAGTTAAATTAGCAAGTATGAGCTAAAAACTAGTAACCAGGAGAATAACTTTGTTTTAAACATATGAAAATTATACTCCTAGACTAACAATACATACACACACACATATATGTATATATATTATATTTTTTGGAGTGGGTGGGAAGAAAATAGACATAATAACCATCTAATATTCCTCTTAGAGATAAGTGAGAGAAGGAGAAAACAACTAGCCTGTTCTTATCAAGGTGGAAATAACAGTCTTCCTTGCAGATAGGTGGGTCAGATTCCAGAGATATCGTTTCATGCTGTTTGCAAAATGAATTTAGAAATCCATAAGGACATACATATCTTACATGAGCACACATACATCTTACAGAAAGATCATACCAAAAACAATTAGAGAGAGCAAATCACACCTTTTACAGCTTTCCTTAGGAGACGAATTCTTAACCAAATGAGGTATAGAGACGCAAACAAAACTTAAAATAGTTTAGACTACATGAAGTTGAAAAGCTTTTTGCTTTTTAATGCATCTAGAAAAAGAAGGAAGCAATTGACTGGTGAAAATATTCTAAACAGATATTTCAGATAAGGGCTTGGTATTCAATATGTATATTGAATATATAAAAAACTATATTCATATATACATTAATCTATACATATGTGTGTATACACATATGAACTTCTATGAGAAATACATAGGACCAAAGGCCATTTGACAATAGAGAAGTGTTAAAAGGATATGAACAAACAGTTCTTAAAATAACCATAAACTACTAACAATAACGGAGGTAGTTGGGTGACTCAGTAGGTAGAATGCTGGGCCTGGAGTCAGGAAGACCTGAGTTCAAATCTGGCCTCGGATACTTACTATCTGTTTTACCCTAGGCAAGTCACTTAATCTCTGTTTGCCTTAATTCACTGGAGAAGGAAATGGCACAACACTCTAGCATCCTTGCCAAGAAAATCCCAAAGACAATAAGGTCTGCTGGATCAAGAAGAGTCAGACATGATTGAATGACTGAGCAAAAATTGTTAACAATAATATGACTTAATGTTCCAAATCACTAACTTAAGTGAAATGCACACCAAAACAACCCTGAGGTTTGATCTCACACTTTGAAAATTGGCAAAGATGGCAAAAGATGTAAACAGGAAAACTTGTGGAAAGATAGTCACACATTTAATGCATTTTTGGTGTGGTTTTGGATTAATTTAACCGTTCTTGAAAGCAATTTGGAATTATGCAAACAAGATACTTAAAATGTACATTTCCTTTGACCCAGAGATTTTTTTGTGAGGTATATACCCTGAGGAAGTTATTAACAAAAGAGAAAAGAGCCATATATACCCAAATATTTATTGCAGCACTTTTTTTGTGCCAATAAAGAACTGGAATCAAAGTACATGTTCATTGATGGGAATGGTTAAACAAATTTTGGTATATGAATGAAATAGGATATTATTGTTGAGCAGTGCTAAGGATATGATAAGTACAGAGGAGTATGGAGAAACTTACACAAACTGATGCAAAGTGAAGTAAGCTGAACCAGAAAAACAATATACACTGTAACTATAACAATGTGTGTGGAAAGAACAAGAACCACCAAAAAGAAAAAGAAGAAGAAAGAAGAAAAGAGAGGAAGAAGAGGAAAAAAAATTAGCAAAACCAATGAAATCATTAAGGAAAAATTTGGAGGAAAAAGTATGAGAATAAATACAATTTTCCATTCATCTGAACTTTCCACCTCTGCAAAGGAGTATGGTAAAGTACTTCTTGTATTTCTTCTTTGGAGTTGTATTCTTCCTAATTTTACAATATTCACTTTCTATTATTGTGTGGCTGTTATAGAGGTAAGAGGTTCACACATCGGGTGCAAAATTGTATTTATTTTTGTACTTTTTTGATGTTTTCATTGGTTTTGCTTATTACCCTACTCCCACTCCTTTGCAGAGGTGAGGGACCCATGGTTGTGGAGCACTGCACATCATACAATTTTTAAAAAATGTATTGATTGGGCAGCTAGGTGGCGAAGTGACTAGAGCACTGGCCTTGGAATCAGGAGGACCTGAGTTCAAAATCTAGCCTCAGACACTTGGCACATGTACTAGCTGTGTGATCTTGGGCAAGTCACTTAACCCCAATTGCCCTGCCAAAAAGCAAAAAAAACCATATTGATTGATTTTGCAGAATCTTTTTAATCTTCCTTTGTTTTTTCAATTTTCTTTTTAAAAAAGATTCCTTCTTATAAGGAATAAGTTTCTTGGTGGAGAATTGGGGAGAGAGAAATGCAGGCAATGTAAAAAATCTTCAAAAGATATTAACAAAATCCATTAAAACAAATGAAAAATCTCCAAGTTGAGAGGTAGTATAGGGCATCTAATCCAACTCAAATCTGAATAGAAATGCTCTGTACCCAATCCACAACAAGTGCTTACCCAGCCTTTACATGAGGACCCTTAGTGGGGGTAGTCACTATTTCTCATGGCAGCACATTCCACTTTTTGGCTAGCCTGGCTAAGTTCACTAGTTCTGCCCTCTGGTGCCAAGCACATCTTGTCTAATTCCTTTCTCACATGAAATTGCTTCAGATACTTGATGACAGATAACATGTCCTCATATATCTTCTTGTCTCCAGGCTAAGCATGACTAATTCTTTTAACTGATTCTTCACTGGCATAGGCTGGAGAGTGGTTGCTTTCCTCTGGGTATACTCCAGCCTGGCATTTCTAGGTAGCACCTAGAATTGAACACTGTGCCCCAGATGATATTTGAAGAGCTCATGATAAAACATGAATATCACTTCTCTTTTTCTGGAAATTATGACTCACTAACAGGTCCTAAGATTGTGTTAGTTTTGGGGTTTTTTTTTTGGCAATGTCACAATTTTGAGCCCTATTGAGCTTGAAGGTGACTAAAAGGCTTCTAAACTTTTTCCTATTAACTGTTGCATAGCCATGCTTCCCTGTTTTGTCTTTATGAACTTGACTTTTCAGTTTTAAAGGACTTTATTTCTGTATTTGCTATATTGCATCTCAATAGATTTGGGCCATAATAATAGTCTGGTAGGATAATCTTGGATTCTAACTTTCCTTTGTGTCATCTATTTTCTCAAGATTCATGCCATCTGCAAATGTGATGAGCATGTCATTTATGCCTTAATCAATGGAAAATATCAAAAGGCACAGGGCTGAGGTCCTTGAGCCACTCAATTAGAGACTTTCCTCCAAGATGGAATTGAAACACTAATGACTACCTTTTGGTTCTAGTTATTCAATGAATTTTTAATCCACCTAACTAAAGTAACTACTATCATCTAGCCCATTTTATAATATGAGATAATATGAGAGACTTTGTCAAATTTATTGCTGAAACACAGGTTAATTATATGTATGCAGTTCTGCTGATCTACCTACTAATAGTACCACTGTCCAAAAATGAAAAAAAAAACAGTGAAATAAATAGCAGAGCAGTACTGAGTGCCCATATGCTCATAATGAGAAAGGAGGTAGCTGGCAAGGGTAATTTCTCTGGTTTAGAATCTGTGACCTCCATCAAAGCATAGTTCAAATACAACCTTATCCATTAAGTCTTTCCTAATCTTAATTGATTCTTTCACCAACCCTGAAATGACCTTGCACTGAATTTGTATATATTTATATACATGTATTTTGTTTCTCTTGATAGAATATAAGCCCATTGAGGGCAGGGACTATTCCCTTTTTGCCCAGTCAGTCAATCGATAAGCATTTGTTAAGTGCTTACTATGTGCCAGACACTGTATTAAGGACTGGGGATACAAAAAGAGGCTAAAGAGAGTACTTAACCTCAAGGAGCTTATAATCTAATGGGAGAGACCACAAGCAAATAATTAAATTGTAAATTCCTTGAGGGTAGGTACTGTCTTTTGTCTTTTTTTGTATCCTCAGCCATTAACACAATGCCTGGCACATAATAAGTTTATTGATTAAGTGATTGATACACAAACACGCTATATACATGAAATAAATAGGAAATAACAGAGAAACGGCACTAGAATTAAAGAGGGTTGGTAGAGGCTTACTGCAAAAGATGAGATTTTAGTTGGTGCTTGAAGGAAGCTGGGGAAGCCAGTATACAAAGATGAGGAGGGAGAGCATTCCAGGCATGGGGAACAGCCAGAGAAAATGCCTGAAGCTGAGAGATGGTGTCTTGTTTGAGGAAAAACAAAGAGGCCACGGCCATTGAATTGAAGTGCATATGGCAGGGAGTAAGGCATAAGAAATCTGGAAAGGTGTGTTTGTGGGTAACTTATGAAGGTCTTTGAGTGACAGCAACATTCAAAGCCTAGCATGGCACCTAGCATCTACTAGATTCTTAATTAATAATTGTTGATTGAGTGATTGTCTCCCCAAGATACTCTCCACAAGTAAAATAACTGAACTTCAAAAATTCAGGATTTAGCTTTCAAGAGGAGACAAGATGTTTCCTGAGTAGAAGAATTATAATGGTGTGTTACCTTTGACCATCATCTGCCTCAATATTGATGAAGAGGAGGACAAATTTGCCATCAGGTATGTAGTCTAGGTCTTAGCAGCCCTGTTTCCTTTTTATGTGGCCTTTATCCTAGGTCCATAAATAGAACCTATAATTTCCATATCTTCTGCTCACCTAATAAGACCACAAACACAATAGATGTAAGTTCTCATATCTTTATGAAGTTTAGGTATATTTTAGCACAAATGGATGAAATGTTTTTTTTCCTCCCATTGACTTTCTGAGTCACTATTAGTCCATGCTTGAGAGTTGGCTTGAGATTCTTATTTCTCCATTCCCCTTTAGATGTGTCTGCCCCATTGTAATGGCAATTTAGATATGTAGATCTTTCCCAGACATTGGTGGGCCATGCGACCTGCTTATGTCACAGGAAGCCTGAGTCACATGTGGTGGGAGGAGCTTCCTCACAGGAAAAGGAAGTTATGTCACAGGAACATGGACAGAAAAAGAGAGAGAGCAGTTATGGCTCCTAATGACTGCTAATGGCTGTCCTCCTGATAGTTAGAACTGAATAGGCTGTGACTTTGTTGTACTGTTAGTTTGTCTTTGGGAAGACCCCAGCAGAAGGTTGGAGAGGTTTTGGGATGGCAAAGCTCCATGTTGTGATACTATGTATCGAATGCTTCCCTGCTGTGATGGATTGGGTAGATGGCTTATGGGATATGGTTCTCTGGTGTCTGAATAATGGTTTACTTCTACCTTCTATGTGGAGAATCTCATATACTCTACGATACAGAACTACACAGGCATTTTAACATTATCACCTACATTGTTATTATTGTCTTGCTGATACACCCATACAGTGCATTATGCAAGTCAATCTAGGTAATACACCGCAGCCTATTCATAGCATACATTTCTCTTTCCTTTGAGATCAGCTATGATTTTGACTCCTTAGATACCATGATATTCTGTGATTCTCAGCTCTAAAGACTGATCTAAAAATATTTCATGTTGAAAAGATGGCTGGAAATCACAAAGTTCTTTTGCAAGTTGGATTAATCAGAGGCTAAAATAGTGCTTTGCCTTCCAGTATTCTCTTGCATTTGGCCTAGTTAGAGGAATGAGTCAACAGGGAGGCAATCCAATAACTTTTTGTGATTTTGATGGTGTATTAATTTCTATCCCTGAGTCCTAACCAGAAAAAAAAAAACAATTTATTTGTATTGCGTTGTCCAGGAAGAATGGCAAGTGTGAAGAGACTGAAACAATAATAGACCAAAGAAACCATCTCAGAATATTGCATGTAAGTGACTTACATGGCATATGAAAAAGACTTCCTGGGATAATGAGTCTAGGCTGAGGTCAGGCCTTCTTAGAGGTGGCCTGTCAATCTCAAGCAAAGAGTAGAATCTGATACTTCACTGCGGTCCTGGATACCAAAGGCTGGGTTTTCAGGACAACATTTTTTTCCATGGCAGGCACTGAATTGACCAGTGGGATTGTTCTTCTCTGGACCTGACTGACTAAACCATTGGTCTGGAGGGGCTGAGGTGGCAAAGGTAGCACTACTCCTACAGTTTTCTTTGAAAAACCTTAAGGTTTAATCTCTCTACCCTGTTAAACTGCAGATTGATAATCTCACTATTACATACTCCACTGAGTAAAAGCATTGTCTCTTGAAGGTTATATTGACAAGCTAAGTGATGTGGTAAACAATAGGGTCATACAGTCAATGTGTGTCAGAGGTGGGACTTGAACTCAGTTCCTCCTCACTCCAAGATTGTCTCTATATCTATTATATTACAATTAATCTCTGACCTGGGATAAATTAAATAACCTCTCTGGGTCTCAGTTTCTTCATCTGTAAAATGGGAATGGTAGATGTACTGCTCTTATGTATCTTTCAGATTCGAAATCATTTGATTATAATGCACAATTGTTTATGATAAATGCAAATATGCTCAATGAGGTCCAAATGGAAGGTAATGTTTCTCAGGGGCTCATCCAACTCTCTTTAGTGATTCTTGGATTACGCTTGATTCCTGGGCTCCGATACAGTTTTACACAGTTGTATTCCCAAACCTGCCTCAATTTCTTCTCCACAGATATGTTGCAAGAAGATTTAGACTACTAAAGGCATATCTCCACATCATCCCTCTACCGACAGGAGCTAAAGTTTCATCTGTGTCCCATTAAATATTTATGTGAAGGATCATTAGATTACGTCCTGTGGAAGGGAGTTTGATGGCAAAAAGGCCAGAATGGTCAGGCCTTTGTGTAAGTAACATGTGGTTCTGTGAATCTCACTAAAACAGCCAAAGACACAGGCAGTTGTTAGAGCCTGCCCACTCAGATTCTCCTTGGCCTTCAGACATTCCTAGATTTTTTATCTCTAGAAGGAACAAGAGGGCATACATTTCATTTTTGATACAAATTAAAGCCCCATAGAATGATCAGGGGACTCCACAGTGTACCTCCAAGATTTAGTTGGTAGTAATGCAGGTTTTGCTAAGCAATTGTATTTCTAAGACTGTACGTACTGACTCAACTTTTCCTTGCAAAGGTGGCAAGGGACAAAGCCTTCTTTGAACAAAGTAGGAGAAATATAAATGTCTTCATGTTTTATGTCTTCCTCATCCAAACTTGTGGAGATTTTGGGGTGTTAGGAATATTGTTAGGTTCATGGTTTGGAGATTTATATGGGCTTTTCTGTAGAGATGAGAGGTTGGGGAGTGTTTGATGTGGGGATGAGGAAAGAGGATTTGTTGGCAGAACATAAGATGGATGAGCTTCTCGACCACAGCTGAACTCTCTCCTGTTATCCCCTTCATTCTGGAAACTTTAACTTAACAAGGAGCAAAACAAGAGACTTTCACCCTAGACGGTGATTATTACAGAGATAAAAACTAGAGAAAGATTGGGTCGGACCTAGTAATTATCCATACTTGGCTCTTTCTGCAGGTACAAATGCAAATGAGAACTCAGAAATCTTGTAGGAATACATGGATTTCGTCTGCTGGGGTCATCATCTCCAAACAAGCTGGTAACAAGAATGGGGTTTGACTCTATGTTTCCCTGTCCCTCCTGACTCTGTACCCCACCTCCTTCCCTTCCCTCTCTCTTCTAGTTTTTTTCCTATTTCTTAGAAACTATACTAACTTATTTTCAGAACATATCTAATTACTTAAATTATAGTCCAGCTAGTGAGCTCTATGACAGGAAACCCTTTTGGCAAATCCGTTCTCATGTGTCTGTTTTTGCAGCATCCTTCACTCCAGAACTGACATGTGCATTATAAAGACTTCTGGGAGATCGCCTAGACTAATCTAGAATCCGACAGCTCAGTTGGAATTGAAGAGGCCACTTGGTTCAGGAAAGTGATTTCTCAAACCAGCCCAGAGAGATGATCTTATTTAATATATTTCAAACTGTTTTTAATCTCCCTTGATTTCTGCGCTAGTGTTTACTTCTTCTATATTTTACTAAGTGATTTTGTAGGTTGCACTCTATTCCCAGGTATTACAGTTCAAGGTCATTGACTCTTAGTTGATTCTTTGTGGGAGAAGAGAATAATTGACTAGAATCCATGCCATTATGAAAATGTAGAATAGTGGAAAGCATGCTGAATTTAGAGTCTGCCTTGAAACACTTGTGTGCCTTTGAGGAAGCTATTTAACATCTCTGAGCCTTAGTTTTCTCTTCCCTAAAAGGAATATTGTTGGACTAGATGACTTCTATGGTCTCTTCCAGCTCTAACTTTGACATCCCATAATCTTAATCAACCTTTAATATATCTGAAGACAGTAATGAAATTGTCCTTCATTCATCTCCTTCCAGTTCCTCCAATTAAGCTCTAACACTTTCTCAAACATGTGATTCAGTTCTCCAAAAACTGATTTTCACAGAATCTTCAGGAGTATCAACACCCCACTGTCTGTGGCTTTGCATATGGTAAGTGCTCACTGGCCATCGGACCATCATCTCCTGGGAGCCAAGGTTTAAAGATGATTATCTCTTCCAAACCCTTCATTTCAAAATTGAAGGCAATGAAGACCCAAAGGTCACACAAATGTTAAGCAGTGAAGCCAAGATTTAAACCTAGTTCTTCTGACTTCAAATCCTCTGTCCTTGTACCTGTCTTATTGTGATTTTCCAAGATCCTGGTGCTGGGCCCTGTTAAGTCTTGGGAAGGTCTTGCTTCTGCTGCTTCGTGAAATACCAAGCAATCATTACTGAGTATCTATTTGATTTTTTAAAGAATATGAATCACTTTAATCTTAGAATAAATGCTATCCAGGAAATCTCAGCCATCTTTTCAGATGACCAGCCATTCCCTACGACCATATCCTATAGAAGCTTCTCCCTCCTTTCCCAAACTCCCTCGTCACTTACTACTACTTTTTTCCAGTGCTCCATAAAATGTATGAAGCAATCACCCTTGTTAAATCTGTTTCCTTTTTTAGGTTTTCTTGGGGTCAATGAACAAGAAGTGGGTGACAACCAGTTAAGTTGCCCTTGATTAGGAGCCTTGGGACCTTGGATTTCCAAAGGCTGAGAGGGACTTATGAGCCTATAGAGAGGCTTCTATAGGATGAAATAAAAAGTTGCATACGTAAGATACTCAAACAGATGCTTAAAAAGTGCACATAAGACCATTTATTTTGTCTTTATGGTGCTAACTACCAGAGCTTTAACTATGGCAGCTCCAGGTTTTGTTCTAGGACACTAAAATTGAGCACCTACAGTCCTCAGCTGTGGAGAATCAGCTCTGTTTTATAGCAGGTTAGCAAGCATAATTCTTTGAAGTAATAAGCTACTAGGAGGTATGCTTCTTCCCACCCTCCCCGACTCTCATCCCCCAGGAGAGCTCCTCATGGTGTCCCAAGATTTCTATCTCATTCCCCTATCTGTGGGCTAGTGATCCAGCATTTCCTTGTAATCAACTACATTTGTTTTTGAAAGTTGATTTGAGTGCATTTTATGCCATTTAATGTGGACACATATGATATTGCTTATCCTAGGTATAATAATTGCTAGTTCTAGCTCTGCTAACAACTTTTCCTCCCTTCATTAAAAAAATACCACCCCCCTCAAGAAAAAGAGCTTGTTTTTCTCTGCGTCAACTGAATTTTGTACTAGATGGATTGGATGCTTGGAAGTGGAATAGAAATGGCCTAAAGGTTCTGACATTTGCATAGGAACCTATGAACAATAGCAATTGACTCTTATATAATTCTTTGAAGTTTACAGAACTCCTTGAATATATTGCCTCATTTGAGTCTTACAATAACCCTTTGAAATATATGCTAGGGGTATTATTACCTCCATTCATTAGTTGAGGAAGTTGAGGCCTGGGGAGATTATGTGAGTTGACCTTGGTCACACAACTAGTAAGAGTCAGAGAGAAACCAGACACTCCCCTCTAGCATTGTGCTTACTATACTCTTTTTTTTTTTATTAATAACATGACTGGACCCACAGGTAGAGAGAGAAGACAGGGACCTTAGGGGAAGTGGATAGGCACCAGAAAGACTGTCCAATTGATTGCCATAGGATTGACTAGTCCCACCAATATCTTAGATACTTATTTGGTTCAATAATATTTAATATGCTTCATGGATTGTGTATTCAGACCTGTGGTATATATGCTATAGGGATTATAGATAGGTATGAGACAAGATCACTTCTTCCAAATGAACATGTAGTCTAATCATGAGATGGAACATTTAGACACCATCATCTTAATAAACAACAAAAATTGTTAGAGTACCTGGTGTACCTTTGGGAATAAAAAATACATAAGATAAAACTTTTATTCTTAATGCACTTATTTTTTAGAAAACATTTACAGTTTAAATATACTAAGTGTCAAGATGGTAGAATGTAAACTTGAGAATAGGGATGGTTTCATGATTTGTCTTTACATCCCCAGGATCTCACCTATTGTCTGGCACAGTAGGCACTTAATGTTTTTTAATTGATGAACTTGATTTAAGAGTATGATTACAATGACTAAGTCTGACGAAGAGTACAACCTAATATATTTTATAGATTACTTTCTTCTATAGACTGTTGCCTAGTAATTTTCCATTGTGTCAGATTCTTTGTGACCCCATTTGGAGTTTTCTTGGCAAATATATTGAAGTGGTTTGCCATTTCCTTCTCTAGCTCATTTTACAGATGAGGAAACAGGGTGAAGTGACTTGCCCAGGGTCACACAGCTAGTCAGTGTCTGAAGCCAGATATGAATTCAAGAAGATGTGTCTTTCTGACTGGCATTCTATCCACTGTGCCACCTAGCTGTCTACCTTCAGCCCCTTCAGAGGGCATAGAATTATTCCATTGAGGTTTCCATTGGTTGTAACATTTCTGGATCATGGGTTCCTGACTCCTTGTTGAATAGACCTTTTGACTGCCCTCCTTAGCTATGATTCTCCAATTTTCTGAATTGACTTCTTGACCCTTGGCCTACAAGACTCTGAAACATGCCTTCTTGCTTCAATAATATCCTTCTTTTCCTTTATTGACTTTTCTGTGCATGATTACTGGCCCAATTGATAGAGCATCATCCTATGCACCTTCTTTCTCATTTGTGTTCTCTGTCCCATTGAGGATTTAGTACTGAAATAACTGAAGACATAGATAAGGGAATGTCATAATTATGCATAATTAAGCTTTACATCCTTAATGACACATAATCTACTCAATCTTTAGTGTCCAAGGTTTGGGTAGAATGAATATACCTTATGGTTACCCCAAACAAGTCTTCTGTCTATAGAACTCAGCTAATTACAGAGAACTTTATTACTAGTAAGTTAGCAACTAGGTGGTGAATCCTTTGGCCATGGCAGCCTATGAAACAGATAGACGCATAGAAAGTGATTAATAAATGCTTATTGGATAAATTGGAATTGACTAGATTGATCATAGGCTACATAAATAGAAGGTGATGGGTGAGTTAACAGTCAGGATCAGCAGCCCTGAAGGTGATTAAAGCCCAAAATCCTGAATGCAGAAGGTGGGGAAACAGTGTGGAGATCATGGCAAGTATCATTATTATTGTGAACCTATGATCTCAGATTAAATGCTGGTTTAAAAGTATCAACCCATTTGATGTTGCTCAGTTAAAGGCAAATAGACACCTCCAGAATTCAATCAAAAAGGTAGAGTATTGCTTAACTGATTCTGGACAAATTAAAAAAAAGAAGAGAAAAAAATAATTTTCCTAGATATTGTTCTCATATATAAAAGGTGGTAGTACTCATGAGCAACTCAGGCTGACCTGCCAGTCATTCTTTGAGACCTCTAAGCTACTAGGTATTCCAGTGAAATTCAGTCCTCTTCCATTTTTTGGGGGAAGAGTATGACTTTCCTTTTAAAACCAGTCCACCAATATAGCTGAACCCAGTGAAGGAATAATGTGCCTAGCACATAGTAGGCTCTTAATACATGTTTATTGATTGATGTTGAATTTGCAACAAAGCAAATAGTTGAGTGTGCAATGGGAGTGATACAGAACATGGTTGGGAAATGGTGGGGAGATAGGAAAGAGAGGGAAAAGAGTTTGTATTTTATCTTAGAGGTACTAGGGAACTTTTGGAAAAAAAAATTTCAACAGGGGGTGTGACATGGTCAGATATATGCCTTAGTACAAATACAGTGGAAGGAGCATTGGCTCTGGCATCAGAGTACATGGGCTCAAATTTCACCTCTGATGCTTACTACTTATGACCTTGGGCAAATCACCAGCCCTACCCTCACTCTGGTGACCTTAGTTACTTCAGCTATATAATAAGGGTATTGGATTAGATGATCTCTAAGGTCATTTCCAGCCTCAGACCTATGATTACATGATTGGCATCTGAACTTAATGCTGAAACCATAGAAGAACTACTTATTATCATTTCTGAAATATTTGGATGACTATGGGGGAGACAACTAGAACTCAGGCTGAAGAGGCAGATGCAAATAACCAAATCCAAGATAACTTATAAACACAATAACAAAATTTAAATCTGGAAAGGACTTTTGAGGTCATCTAGTGCAATCTCTTTATTTTAAAGTGAAGCAAACAGAGAACTAGGGTGGGTAAGTGACTTAATAATTGTAAATGGAATAGGCTGGATTTGAATTCAGGTTTTTTGATTCTATATCCAGTACCATGCTGCCTTCCCAGCATCTGCTAGGATAGTTTGCCAATCCCTGCTCTAAACACTGGGTAAATGCATTTCCTCTCCAAAGAGGTCTATGAGGCTCCCTCATGTCCTAGGCCTATACTACCCAATCTCTTAGCTGCCACGCTAGCTCCTTCGTTTTCTTTCCTTGGACTGGGCAGATATCCCTATCCAACGTTACTTCTCCCCGACCCCGAAACCAATGGATCAAAGCATTATCTCTGTTCCCCTCTTCTTCCCTCCCTCCCTCCTTGTCTGGAGACCTTTGTGGAGTGCCAAAGACGAGGTAGGAGAGGTACACTTTCCATCACAATGATGCCATTGTAGTGACTTACAACATAAGCCCTAAAACTTGGCATTGGGTTGGGTTCAACTCAAGGTTGCAGGCAGATTTACCCTGCTAAGACAATTATGAAGTTTCCAAGAAAGGACACAACTCCATGTCTGAGCTTCAATTTAGGGGAGGCAGAGGTTGAGGCTCTGACACCTAGGTTATGGTCCCAATTTGGTAATAACTCTCTCTGTGATGCCATTTTTGTGAGTCATTTGGCTTCATTTTCTTTATCTGTCAAAATTGTACTAAAGATGACTGCTATGAGGTTGTGAGTATCTAAGTGAAAAGCTCTTTCCAGAGGTGAGATGAAGAATCTTGTTCATGGTGGACTTTTTAGCTTTAACTCAAGTCTTATGCCCTTCCTCCCACTAAAAAGTAAGAATTTCAAAGTTGTTACTATATAGCAGGGAGAGACAGTGTAGGGCAGAGAATTAGAAACAAAACCTTGTCCAGGAAGACCAAGGTCCAAGTTCTATCTCTGACACATGCTGGCTATGTGATACTGGGCAAGTCACAAACTCCCAGTCCTCTAGAAAACTGTTGAAGACTATATGTTGCAGAGAAAGAACCAACTTCATTGGTAGAGTCCATCTGGGACTTTCCCATACCTATGAAGATCTGGTCCTTATGTGCTGCTGTGCTAATCTAAAAAGGAAGATGACCTATAGACCCACGTACTGCAATATATATATATATATATATATATATGTATATATATACATTATATAAGTATATATGTATACATATATACATATGTGTGTGTGTGTGTGTGTGTGTGTGTGTATAACAAAATACATTTAAAGTAATTTTTTTGAGGGGGGAGACACCAGTAGCTGGGGAGATCATGAAAAGCTTCCCGTAGAAGGTGGCATTTGAGCTGAGTTTTGAAGAAAATAAAGGATTCTAAGAAGTTGAGTCAAAGAGGGAATATATTCCAACGATGGGAAATTCCTGTACAAGGGTATGGAGATAAGAAATGAAATGTTGTGTGTGAGGAACAGTCAAAGGGAGATTGAATGGAGCTTAGAGTCCATGAAGATATCCATGTCAAATGAAAGGAAAATCTAATCCACCTGAAAATCCTGGAAAAAACACATGACAGCTGTTACTTCCTTCCTTCTTTCCTTCCCTCCCTACCTCCCTCCTTCCTTCCTTCCTCCCTCCCTTCACCTTCATTCCTTCCTACTTTCCTTCCTTTGCTCTTTCTCTCTCTCTCTTTCTTTCTTTCTCTTTCTTTTCTCCTTCCTTCCTTCCTTCCTTCCTTCCTTCCTTCCTTCCTTCCTTCCTTCCTTCCTTCCTTCCTCCCTTCCTTCCTTCCTTCCTCCCTTCCTTCCTTCCTTCCTTCCTTTTTTCTTCCTTCCTTCCTTCCTTCCCTCCTTCCTTCCTTCCTTCCCTCCTTCCTTCCTTCCTTCCTTCCTTCCTTCCTTCCTTCCTTCCTTCCTTCCTTCCTTCTTTTTTTCTTCCTTTTTCTCTCTCTTTTTCTTTCTTTCTTTCTCTTTTTATTTCTTTCTGTGTTCTTGCATAAAACAACTAATATGGAAATGTTTTACATGATTGCACATGTATAACCTATATTGCATTGCTTACCATTTCAGGGAAGGAGGGAAGGATAGAATTTGGAACTCAAAATTAAAAAAAAACAGTGAATGTTAAAAAATATTTTTGCATGTAATTACAGGAAAATAAAATATTATTTTTTCCAAAAAAGCATATGTAGTGAGGGGGTAGGGCAAAGGAGTGGGAAGGAATGAAATGAAGCTATTGATTTTTCTTTATCCCTCCAAAAGTACAAGGTCCCCTTCTGATAACAATCTGCCTCCCACCAATGAAAGTATCAGTTTTGAGAACCTATAAAGATTGTAGGCATCCAAAATATTAGATCCTGTTGATTCTCAGAGTGATTTTTTAATGAACTATCATTAAAGAATCATAAAGACATTTGGCCATTTGCTTCCAAAAATAATGCTATTATCTCTCCCATTTTGAAAGACTGACTGGGGCATTGTGTGTGAGGGGGATCAGTTTTCAGGGCCTTTGAATGTGGGGTGCTATATAAAAAGGTTTGTTCAATGTGAGGAAGGCCACGGTCTTTTCAATTCGTGTAACCAGGTTTTCTGCTGAGAAGCCAGCATATAGCCCTCTGAAGATGAAGATACTGTTCTTGATAGTCTTTATCTCGGTCGCCCGTGCCTCCTGGACACCTCTTAATTTTAATGGGGACGTTTCAAAGGTGAGGCTACTTTTTGGGGGAAGAAGAATGGGTGGGAGAGGCATACACCAGCCGGAAGATTCCATTGTCAGCCTAGGGACATACTCAGTCTGTTTCTAGGCTGGTCTACAACCCCTGCAACCCTCTTACCCTATAACTCCTCCAGAAGATAGAAATCATATGGCTATGGATTTATTAGAACTCTTTGGACCCAGAAGGTCAGAGAAGG
Organism: Phalanger gymnotis; assembly: GCA_028646595.1. Taxonomy (NCBI): domain Eukaryota; kingdom Metazoa; phylum Chordata; class Mammalia; order Diprotodontia; family Phalangeridae; genus Phalanger; species Phalanger gymnotis. The sequence continues at coordinate 130,946,498 of CM053625.1, read as the reverse complement.
AGATAAGATAGGTTCCAAGGTGAAAATTTTCCACTTTGCTTCAAGTCTACTGTGACCAGAGTGAGCTGGAAGTTGGGAGCAGTGATATTCCTAATTCTCTTACTGCTGATGGCCAATCAGAATTATTAGTACCCCTAAATGTAGCAAGTCTCATATGAGTCACAAACTGTAATTTTCAGGGAACCAGTGAAGTGGTTCAGGGCCTTTAGAACCTCAATTCCATTTGGCCTATGTGATATTTGCCTTTTTTTGTAGGTTTGCTTTAGAAACATTAGTTCATCAGAACCTACTTACTCTTAGAAACCTGCAGTATGGGTATGTTGCCACAGTGACCATGATGTCATCTTTTAGGTGCTATGAGAAAGGTGAGAGTAAAGCTATTAGCAGCCCTCAAGAGTATGGATTGGGTGCTGGTTCAATGAGAAGTAATACATGAAATGGCACTGAGAAGGTAGGAGAAAGGGTCAGTCTGGTTTGGGACACTGCAGTAGGTTTTTGGCAGAAAATCCAGCAGAAGAATCCAGTTCAAATAGTGGTACCACAGATAAATCTGAGAGAGATGTGTTACTTTGACATGAACACCTTTTAAGCAGAGGCAACCAGGTCAACTTGTTTAACTTTTCTACAAAGACAGAGCTTCTTTAATCATAAAAGGGGTGTGTGTGTGTGTCGGGGGGAGGAGTGGCTGGCTACTTCTGATAGGATTTCTTAGTATTAGAGGTAATGTCTTCCTCCAGCCAGGATCCTGAGAAATATACACTAGTAGTAGAACATTCTCTGGGCATCTCTAGGTCTGCCCTACAGAAATCATTTTAGTGGCAGCACCCTCATAATATTCAACTGTTCTTAAAGCCTTCTTCCTCTGGTATGCCACAGGCCTCTGTAGCTGCTATGGGAATTCTCTGAAAAGGGCTTCTGACCAGCCCATGAAACTTGTAGTGGATCACCCAAAGCCCTTAAAGATAGGTTCTGTTCATTCTTCTGTATAGCAGAAGAAACTTAGATCCTACCAACTTATACAAAGATATGCTATTACACTGCCTTTCTTTACACCTCTAATTATCTCTCTCAGAAAAGACCAGAATGCCATCCCTAATCATACAATCCCCCTTTTCCAAACCTAGGATGAGTCAGGCCTGTCCTGTAGAGTCTTGATTTTGGAACCTGCATGAGAGAAGGAACAGATGACCCTCTTGTTGCAGGCATCTTCTAGTAGCCGCCAAGAGATCTGATGTCCACTCTACTTGAGCATAGATCTGGCTATAACTTCTCCCCTTCCTAGTCCTTTCCTGGACTTATGCACATAGGCAGACTTCTTTCTCCATTCCCTTGCCATTTCCTCTTTTTTCCCCCCTGTCCCAGGAGTCTCAATGTCTGGATATCCAGAATTCTTATGATCTGGGTGTTCCTTATCTCCATCTTTCTCTAGTACTTGGGGATGTGGTATATAAATGCCTGGACTGGAAACGTGGACATTCCTGAAGACAAGAGGCAGCAGAAAATACCTCCCTTCGTTGTCAGAGCTCTTCCTAATGGTAAATTTGAGGCCAAATTGAATCTTAAGTAAGTGCACTTTGTATGGGAATATTCCATCATCCATCTCACGCTTTTCCAATCTTTGCCTTAAAGCAGTACAATTGCTTTTGTGAAATGGTAGTCAAGCTATCAACTGGATCCAGTAATTTGAAAGGCATGATAATTTGCACTGAAGTCTATCACTTCATTAGCCTTAAAATAAAAAGAGAATTTGCCAAGCAAATTAATACAGTAATTGTTCAGTTATCCAGAAGGGAACTTACTGATCAAATCGAATATCTAGACAAGTGCCAATTCCAGAAACAGGCAATGAACCAAAGTATTCCAGGTAATGGCGAAGTATCTTTTGAGCATCAGACAATGGGAAAAGTTATGTGGGAAGCAACATGACATAGCGGATAGAGTGCTAAGCTTGGAGTCAGAAAGACCTAAGTTCCAATCCTACCTCGGTTACTTACTACCCGTAAATGATCCTGGGCAAGTCACTCAACCTCTCTAGGCCTCAATTTCCTCACTGTAAAATGAAGGAATTGATTTCAACCTCTAAGGTGTCTTTTTGCTCTTAATCTTAGCAATGATTTTCTTGTAAGCCAAGACCCTGAGGATTCTATCTAATTACTTTACTAAGGAGGAACAAAGGTATGCAGTGAACACTCACCTGTGGCAATGGCTGTGACGGCCATGATACTTAATAGCAAAGGTGAGAATCATGGGCAAGGTAGCAGGGCTTGAGAAGAAGAAGAGGAAAAACAAGCACGGAGGGAAGGGAGTGGCTCACAGCAGACACAGAATGCAGCATAAGCGGTGGTGGATATTAGAAGCAGTAAGAAATTCCTGTTATAAAGAAAGAGCACTAGACCTAAAGTCAAGAGAGATATAGGTATGAACCTTGCCTCCACCAGCTGTGTGACCATGGGAAAATAACCTAACTTCTTTATGTCTCAGTTTCCTCATTTGTAAAATGAGGTCAGTAATAATCTGTAGTACTGACTTGTTAGGGTTGTCTAGAGGATCAAATGAGGACAGGTATTTAAAGTGTTCTGCCAATGTTAAAGGCACTCTATAGGGCAACTCTTTTACATGATGGTTATGGGGGCAGTGAGCAACAATCACTCTGACAGGTACAAGGAGATCAAAGGGAAGGCAGGCTGTGAGTCAAATAGCTTTCTGTACCTCGGTAACTACAAAGGGTATCATGATGCCTCGTAAGGTCCATCCGTTGTGTGATACCTCAGCAGGTATCTTGGTGATGAGGGAGCACATTTCCTGAAGGAGTAAATCACTTTAGAGCCATTAGCTACAGATATATAGAGCTAACGCACAGTTTAGTAACACATGTTCACAATACTATCACTAAATCATGAAGAAAGGGGCAGAGGATGTTCAACGCAATCCAAGAGGGCAGCAAAGTGTGTTGCCCAACGCAGAAAGAATTCCATCTGAAACAAATTGAGATAAAATTGTTTTGGCACTGAAAATTTTAAAAACAGAGTTAGTTAAGATCACTTTTCCAGAACACTATACTCACAATTATGTGGGATCACAAAAGTATTGGTATAGTATTTAGTGAAAGGCATAGGAATAAAAATTGGTTTAAGTAAGAGAACAAACTCTTTGAAAAGCTGTTAGCAGCATTGTTTTCCTTAACATATGATAAATCTACCATAATAATTAAAACTCATCCTAATACATTCACTAAAGTAGGTCCAGTGAAATCACAACATGATTGTTTTTTTGGAGGGGGGAAGGCAAGGCAATTGGGGTTAAGTGACTTGCCCAAGGTCACACAGCTAGTAAGTGTCAAGCTTCTGAGGTCACATTTGAACTCAGGTTCTCCCTACTAGGGCTGGTGCTCTATTCGCTGCGCCATTTAGCTGCCCTGATGTTTTCTTTTTACTCAAAAGTGAACAGTACATACATTTCTTTAAAAAAGTAACCTATAACTCAGGCTTTCCATTAATTCAGATGGGCTTTCCTCCTGCCTATTCCAAATGAATAGGCTTAAATGGGGAGATGGATATAGGAGGGAGACAATGTGGCTCTGAAAATAAAATAAAGTTAATTCAAAAAAATGGATGGGATTTGACTATAATCTCTAATGATGCAAGAAAATGAGGAAGATTTTGTCAGCTGCCATAGGGGAATGAAGGTAATACCTGGGGGTGGAATCTGTGAATGTAATACTCCGATGATACTTAAAAATCTATGGGAGAGATTAGGGTAGGTGCAACCTGTGTTAGAGTGCTCACTCAGTTAGGTGTCAGTGGTAATGGAGTCAGTCATATGTTCAATCTTTTTAAGGACTGGAGAATTATCTAATCATAATACTTACCATTTACACAGCGCTTACTACATCCCAGGCACTGTGTGAAGTATTTTGCAATTGCTGATCGTCACAAAAACCCTGGGAGATAGGCGTTATTATTATCTCCATTTTATAGATAAGAAAACTGAGGCAAGCAGAGGTTAAGTGATTTGCTCGAGGTCATATGGCTAGTAAATGAACGAAGCTGATTTGAACTCGGTTCTTCCTGGCTCCAGGGCCAGCACTCTATCCACTACACCACCTGCTTGCCTCATATAAAACTGTTACGTGATCACAGGTGGCCGTCCCTGGGTCCGAATGACCGCCTCACTGACATGTTCTATTAGAAACCACTTCTCAGAAAACAACAACAACAAAAGCTCAAGGCATGGAAAGCGTGTTAGCTACAGAGTCAAGGAGGCCTGAGTTCCGATCCTAGCTCTGATCATTAGTCAAGAAGGGCATTTTTATTACACATGAGTGTGATTGTTAAAGAAAGACTGAAATGATGACTCGCCGATGCTTGGTTGCCACGAGAGGCAAGTGAGGAACAAATGAAACCACTTTTTGTTATTTTGGTGACAAATTAGTTCCCATGTCCTGGAGTTGTCCAGGGACTAGGGTGTTTTACTTTAGGCGCGTGTCAAGCCCTCGATACATGCTCCTTAAATTGAGCTAAAGGTCTCAAGCATTTTGGAGAAGCAGCATCACAGCATCACTGGAAGCAGAATCAGTAGATCCAGGTTTAAGTCCTGGCTCTGCCTCTCAGTAATGATAGGGCCATGAGCAAGTGAGCTCCACTACTTATCGTGCCAACATCGGTTACTGCTCTGTTCTGTAGATTGTAGCTGTGGCTGCAGAAAGCAAGCCACAGTTTCCACTGCCGAAAAATGGGTGATGATATTTATATTGTAGCCTTGGGAAGAGAGAGCTTTGCAAACTTTAAAGGAGGCAACAAGTATTTACTCCTCACTGACTGTGTGCCAGGCACTGTGCTATGGTCTGGGGCTACAAAGCAGGGTAAAAGACATTCTTTGCTCTCTAAGAGCGCACTGTCTTAAGAGGGAGACAAAATATAAATAACTATGTACAAAAATGATACATACAGGATGAATTGGAAATAATCAACAGAGGTGAGGCACTAACATTAAGCATTATATCATTATGAGCTGTAGTTATTATTATAATTATTCTCCAATAAAAAGCACATTTGTATCTAGAAATATCATTAATGGGTATTTTGTTTTCCAGAAAGAATGGCCGATGTGAAGAAATTAAGTTAACTCTAGAGAAAACAAAGGAACCCGGGAAAATGACCACCTGTAAGTGACTCAAATGTACCAGACTAAAGGGATAAGGTCAAGAACATCTACCTGTGGTCAAGCTCCTACAAATGTAATCGGTCTGACTTGGTGTTGAGGCAGAAGTTGGGAACCCATATCTAATTGTGATTCAGAGCTAAGAACCATAGTTTAGATACCATTTTCCATGGAATATACTGAATTGTCTGCTGGGTTTGGCTTCTGAGAAATGGGAAGCAGCGATATTTGCTGGAGTATTTCCCAGTGTTGTTATAAAGAAAGAGTTGTGCAAAGTGTAAACCATTCATTGGTTTGAATTATAGTTTTATTACTGCTCACTGAAGCAAAAACTGGAGCTAGAAAGAGAAATGATTCATGGGAACTCTGTTTCCAGGAAGACCATTTGTTGTGAAGAAATGATGATGTGATACCTGCCAGTTGTATTTGTGAGATAGGACTGAGAGAATCATTGGACACGGGGAACAGGGAGAGTATTGGTACTGTAGGCAGGCCCTCACATGATAACAATTTGAGGAGCTACAAGACCTCTCCCCATCTAACCCCAACATCTTTAGTGTCCTCGCCCAGATCTTTATATTCCTAGCCTTAAAGCACATCATTGAGTGAAGGCGTTATCCCTTGAAAGCCAAGCTTAAGATGTATAGCTAAGCAACTGCGACCAGTTTGGGGTCATTGGGCTTTGCTCCAAAGTGATCACATGATGGTCTGATCGTCAGGCCCCACAGTCCTCCTCCAGCTCCACTTCATCCAGAACAACTGCATCCACTCCGAAGATCCCTGGTTGCTCTCTCTTCAAAACAGGCTCCTAAAGTGTTCACACACCACCATTTGAGCTTTCCTTCCTCGGTGCCTCTCTGATCCCTTCCACTAACACCTCCCCAGTTTATATTTCCTTCAAGTTTCCACCAATGGAGGTGGTCAAATAGCCTTTCTTCTCTCTGTGAAGCAGTGTCCTAAGAGACCTTGGGTCCTGAGGTCTCTTCTCGGTCCCCTGATCTAGGGGCAAGTCACCGAAATCTGGTTTTTTTCACATTCCTGGTTCTATCTCTGCAAGGCATTAACTCTCAAGTAAAGGTGAAACAATATCCATGAACAAATTAGTGATGCTTTAGACATATCCCAAAAATTGTTTAAAATTAATCTTTTATAAAATGAATTATATTTAACTGCACCAGAGAAGCTTAATCTTTACAGGGATACTTTTATGAATCCTTTTAAAGAGTTAAAAAGGCTATGGACTGGCACTGTGCTTTTGTTGGTACAGGAAACTCCCAGGTTGAGGAAACTCCCTCTATCAATGCAGATTGCCACTTTCTCTTCAAAGCATAGTTTTAGACAACAGGATAAAGAACTGAGAGTAACTTGCCCAGACTCATAAAGCAAATTTTGTCAGAGGTGGGACTTAAGGTCTTCCTGACTCCAAGGCTAGTCTAGCTGTGACTCCAAGTTGCCGCTAGAATAAACCAGAAAGTGGTAAATGAACATTTTAAAACACTTTAAAAGCTCAGTATCATAGAAATAGATCAAGGGTTTTAAGAGAAAATTTCTAAATACTAAACATACCCTGTGTTCCTTTGCTGAACTGAAGCTTGTTTTCTGATTAACAATACCTTTTCTGTGATCTTGTGTCTCACCTTAGCATCAGCTTTTGAGGAGATAGAGCTGAAGGGATAAATGTACTTTTCCCATGGACATCTGTAGTTTACTCTGTGTGAAGCTATCAGTTTTGTGCACTCTCTTTTGCCTTCCTGAACAGTATCCTTTGAAGGCCTCAGAATGGCTTTTCAACCTAGAAGCAGTTTGCTTGCCTCAGCCTAATTCCTCAGATGTTCCAATTCCTTAGGTTCTCATCTTCTTGGTGAAAAATTCAGTGTCCCCTGGACATTTGACAACTTGAATTCTTAAAAGGCCAGATCACCTTTCCAACAAATCCAGAAGTTAAGTCACAAATGAGATACAACTTTAAATACTTGTCAAGCACCTACTAACTGCTGTGTAAATGTAAAATAGATGCTTTTTTCCTTCTCAGGGGGAAGGCAGATTGTTGGGATACTGACTTTAAGTGTAGAAGACCAAATAATTGTATATATAGAAAGCAAGATGAATGGGAAAAACGTCATTATGATGAAACTCTCAGGTAAGTAGTATGGCAATCTGCGAATACTGCTGAAAGAACGGAGTTCATAGAGATGGCTAGAGTTCAATTCAATTTCCAGTTTTGAAGAGCTTATTCTGTGTAGCCACTTGGAATCTGCCAGCATAAATAGTTGCAGGCCTTCAACTATTTCTCACCTTCATGATGGTTTTGGAATAAGAACACGTCAGAGCTCCTGCCAGTGACTTGGGAACCCCATGGAATTTCTAAAGACTTTTTTTAGGCTAAGATCTGATTGGCACACACAAATGACTGGGAATATTCTTTTCCTGCTCTGCTTGCAATAAGTCATTTTGGAGCATAGGACCAGGGAAAGACGTGGCTGTTTGGGAAAATTAATTACAGAGAATTCATCATAATCAGGTCATAGGAGCATTTTTTCTCTAGATAACACAGGGAGACACAGAGACATCTTCCTGAGAAAGTAGCTTTCATGGAAATAGAATTTGCTCTTGTAGAATTTAAATACAGACTGCCTCACCTATAAAATGAAGATAATATATTGCTGAAAGTTGAGAGTTAAGTGAGATTATCTCTTGATGTCCTTCCAAATACTATTATTTATGATGCCAGTAATCTTCAGTTAGGGGCATTGCAAAGCATCTTTTAGCCCTGAGTTTCTCCATAACAGTAGCCATCCCAACTGTTTCTTGGGGCTAGTGGGAAAGGGGATGAGGGAGAGATTATGAATTTTAAAAATTCTTAGGTATATCCATGAGGTCCTTCAAGAGACTGTGGAAATAATACTTAGAGACAAATTCCCCTATTTCTTTCCTGACCAGAGTACTGCCTAAGGGTAGCAGTGTTGCGTTTATTCATTCCGACTTGCAATTACAGGTCGAAGTACAACTGCTCATCCTGAAGCTATGAAGATATTTAAACAGTTTGTCCGGAGCAAAGGACACGATGAGAAAAAGATCATCATCCCTGAATTGGAGGGTAACAAAGATGGATTTTCTAATTTCTCTTGAGATTATGTCCAATCCCAGTTTCTCCTTTCTAATTTATGGTAGTGTGGTGTGGTACAAAGTTGAATCATAAGACCTGAATTTGAATGCCCGCTCTGCTACATCTTTAACCTTAGACATGAATAGAGGACAGAGTAGTAGTTAGAGCTCTGGTCCTGGAGTCAGGAAGACCTGAGTTCAAATCTCAAACACTTAATAGCTATGTGACCTTTGGCAAGTCATTTAACTTTTGTTTGCCTCAGTTTCTCCAACTGTAAAATGGGGACAATAGCACCTCCCTCCCAGGGTTCTTGTGAAGGTTAAATGAGATAACATTTGTAAAGCACTTAATATAGTATCTGGCATGTAGTAGGTGCTATAAAAATGCTACCTAAAATGATTGTGATTACGATGTCATTTAACATCTGAATATCAGCTTCTTCATCTTTCACATTGAGAGACTGGACTTGATGACCCCTCAGATTTCTTCCACTTCTAAATATGTGACCCCACAACCTCTCTGGGTCTTTCTGAGTCATTTTCATCATCTATATAATGGGGACGATACTTATACTAACCACCATGCAGAATTGTTGAGGGAATATTTAAAGTTCTCTGCAAGCATAATCCACTAGTAAAATTTAAGCCGTTATTAGTCTCATACTCGAAATGTTGGCCATTTAAGGAGGTGTGTTGTAGTAAGTGCACTTGGTAAATGTGTCCATGCATTCTTTTATTTCTGCAGAAGACTGTATTCCCAGAAGAATATAGGGTAAGAGGCCTTTGAGGATTTCAAGTGAATCATTTATAGAAAGGTAATGTGGAAAGCCAGCATGGCCCAGTGGAGACTTAATTTTTTTAACTAAAAATGGGGTTAATTATACTTAACACTAATTAACTCACTGAAGTCTTGTGAGAAGAGCACTTGGTAAACCTTAAAAGGCTGGAGAAATGTCAGTTGTCATAGAATTTTAGGAGTTAGTAATACTTCGAGAGGTCATTTGGTCGTAGCTCCTACCTTCAGGTACATGCACCCCCAAACAATGTCAAACAGAATATCTTGTTACCTGAAACCTCACTGCTCCCCTCAGATTTCTAACCCCTCTGTTTTGTGTATGGATGTCTAACTGAACTCCCAGGTGCTATAGCCTATGGATTGCATCTTGTAAGTAGTATATACTTAAGTGCTCAGCAAGGCTTGATCACTGACTTCCTCCTAAAAGTCTTCTCCAAATGGTTTGAGCCTTTAATGTCCTGGAATTGGCTCAAGGAATTCTATTCTTTCTTACAATCCCAACAACCTCTCACTAAGTTCTGTTTACTGTTTTCTAGGAGAAGCTGATTCCTTTGCTTGACCTCAGCCTCAGCCTCAACCCTTTGTATGAAATCCCAGCCTCTCTCTCCTGCTGAGAAGCAATTCTCTCTGCCTGGACTCTGAATATGCTTCTCCCTCCCTGTCCTTTTCCCACCCCCTTCCTAACATTTGTTCAGACGGTACATAAACTATGCAGCAATCACACTTGGCTCAGCCTGTTTGTTGAAATCTCCTTTGGCAAGAGAAGAAGCTGGGACAACTAAATCAGACACACTCTTTTCCTTCATTTAAATGATTATTTTATTCTATATTTATCATCACATGATCCCTTGTGTCCCTGCTCTTTCTCACTTCTTCCTTTAGGGCAGAGATCATAAAGTAGTGGGTTTGGAGCTAGAAGAGCCCCAGCAATGATACAGTTTAGTCCCCTGGACAGTTGAGAAATGGGAGGCCATGCCTTGCCTAAATTCACAGATAATCAGTGGCAAAGCTGCAATTCAAACCTAGGTCCTTGAATTCCAAATTAGGCCATCTTGCTGCTGTCCCTTTATTTTATAGGTAGCATAGTGTAGCACATAGAGGGATGGCCTTGGAGTCAGGAGTGTTGCCTCTGACCAATTGCTGTGTGACCCTGGACAAGTCATTGTCCAGGCCTCTCCTTTTCCAATACAACTCTCTGAGACCATATGTAAATTACAGGGCAGGTACTGATCTGCCTTGATGTAAGGTGTCCTCTACACTGAAATAATCATAAAACTGATTTAAAAAAATAGAAACACCAACAAAAACAGAATCAAATAGGTGTGCAAATAAAAAATAAAATTATACATAAAACTTTTCTATAATATGCCATACATCCGAACAAAAGAAGACAAAAAGAAATGAAGAAAGAATAAGCTTTGTTTTCCCTTCTGAGTTTTCTAGATTTAGTTCTACTAATTTTTACTTGATTTCTTAGGCATATGTCAGTGGGATTCCTAGAAATTTGGACTTTCAAAGCTTGAGAGAAGATAGTGGTCCCCATAGGATACTGGAAGCTGCACCTCTTGGATACTTGCACGGCTGGTTGAAAAGTGAAAATTGGGCCAATCTTATGTTTTAGGGGAGAGGTGATAAACTTGAGGCCCACAGGCAGACCATGCAGCCCACAATACGCCTGAGTACCACTGGAACCAGATTAAAATGTAATTGGAGAATATTTACTAAAATAAAAATATGACAAAACATAGATAATGTTAATATGTGGTTTTCTAAGTGAAGATATGGCCAAGCAGAGATCCTTATGTACAGTTTAGCAGCCTGATTATGTTTGAGTTTGATACTACTGGTCTTAAAGATATGATTTTAAAGCCAAAGGTACCTTAGACATAATTCCATTTATTGAAAAGATACAGGAGACTGAGGCTTAGCTCAGAGACATTCAATCATTTGGCTGAAATCATAGCTCATTTAGTGGTAAAGCTGAGTTTTGAAGCTGGATCTTGTGGCTCCACAACCCACTTTTTATACTAGAATACACAGCAGTAGGATGCATCACTGCCACCTAAAGGCTGTTTATTGCAGAGAAAGCACATATCTTAAAGATAATATTATACAATGCATTTTCATAGAGGTCCATTGCCCTAATACTTGGATGCATCATATTTACTTTTAAAATTTAGTTGCTCAGTTTTAAGGTAAGAATGGAATCCTGAACTTGTCCTTTCTTGCATTATGCTTGGACTTCTGGCTTTTTCTGCAATTGAGAAAGGGTTAAACTAAACCCAACCTTTTCCTTCTGTCTCCACTCAGGGAATTTGAAATCCCAAGTAATAAGCACAGCTCCCAGAACAAAGGTGTTATGATTTCTGGTGATAGAGAAGATAAAATCTACTTAGAAGAAGTCTGTAAGTTAAGTCAGAGAATGAATGCACTGCTTTATAATCCTTAGTCATGCCCTGGACCTAATCCTAAAGCAGGAAGGAAACAGGTAAAAAAAGGAAAGGATTCATTATTATAATGATTGCTAAGCTGGAAACTGCTCAGAAGAAAGGGGTTGGAGACTCTAGAAGTGATCTCTTATGATTTCACTTATTTTCATGACACTCTGAGAGATCAAGAGAAGTGTTATATTCCACATATAGCATATTGAGAAGTAGTAGTCCAGAGAGCTCCTGAGAGGTCAGGTAACTTCTCCACGAAGTCCAAGGTCATACAGCTAATGCGTAGATGTTCATGAGCTATATCACATTGCCACCAATGAGAAACCATAAATCATATGAGTGACTTTAAAAAAAATACACAATTGTCTTCTATACCCTGAGATGATGTTCTCAGCCCACTGTCAATGAGACATTCACTTATTTCTCCTGCTGTGGGGATGGGTTCTGGGGTTTTTCATATTCTCTTGTCTGGTTATCTGAAGATAAGGAGATCTCAAAGTCTTACCCTGCTTATTCTATGAGATGTGGTATGATATTATATGTTTTTCCTCTAAAGAAGCATATAATCTAAGTCAAGAAATAGGACAAACAAGCATGAACCTGTCAGGTTTCTCCAATCCTAGAGCAAAGTACCATGGGTAGGGGGAAATATGTATGAGGAGCATATGCCTTAAGTCAGTATGGTAATAAGTACTGAACAAACCTGAGGGTAAAGAGCTCTATTGTCACCTTCTCAATATAAGAAAAAGGCTGGGTTATCCTTCTATGAATTAATTGGGCCAATTCCCAGGAAGCCATTCCATTAGGGAATATCTAGAGGCTTAAGTCACTACTGCTACCCCTAGGAAAAGGTACACATGCAGATTAATTTCCAGGTCTTGATTCCCTTAAAGGGACATCTGATTCTGGTTATGGAAAATGAATTGTGAGTGATAGTTAGTCAACAAGCATTTATTAAGCACTTATTATGTGCTAAGCACTACACTAAACTCTGGGGATTCAAAGAAGACAAAGGTCAGTTCCTGCTTCCAAGAAGCTCCAAGAAGCCAAGAAGCTCCTTAAATGAAGGAGACAATATGCAGACATCTTAGACAAACAAGATATATATAGGATAGATTGGGGATAATCAACAGAGTAAAGTCACCAGTCTTAGAGACTAGTATTAAGGGAGAGCAAGAAAGTCTTTTTGTAGAAGGTGGAGTTTTAGCTAGAGCTTAAAAGAAGCCAGGGAAGTCAGGAGGTAGAGATGAGGGGAAAAAATTCCAGGCACATGAGATAGTTACTGAAAATATATGGAATTTGGAGATATATTGACTTGTGCAAGGGGAAATAAGGAGGTTAATATCATGAAAGACACTGTTCTTGCTCTCAAGGAGCTTATAAACCAGACAGGGAAATAGGATCAGACATACATGGAGAAGTCGTGAAACACAAAATAAACTTACTTGGCAAAGAGAAAATGGACAAACTCAGATCACAATAGGGGAAACTATATGGATGTAATGGAATAAAGTAATGGCATGGCTGGAATTGGATGTAGACATAAGAGATTTACTAGAGAAAGTGTTTTGAGAAGGGTTTACCAGGAAGGAAAGCCTGTGACTTAATGAGAAGGATGGTATGTGTCCCTTATATTTCTCCTCAATCCAAGTCAAGTCTCTTAGGATGAAGGCCAAAAGATTTTGGCAGTGACAAAATAATGTTTCTTAGGAACACTGGTTGGTTGTTGGAGTATGCCTTCCTCATTCTTGTTTGGGGCATCTCTCTAAGAACTCTCTTTCTCTTTTGTCATTTTTACTGTATTTCACAATACCTGAGCTTATAGAAATGTAGCTGTAATTTTCTGCCAGCCTGGCACCCAATGCCCAATCCCCCTCTAGTACATTTTCTACCAAGAATTGATCAGAGGTCCATTCTGTAAGACCGAGTTCCATTCTGCCAGGTCTGACCATGGAATCTCTTTCCTGTTAGGGACTTAAAGGAAAATGAGTGTCACTCTCTTTGGAAGGAACTTTTATTTTCCAGGGTGACAATGCCATCTAAGCCTTGCCAGCTGGACCATTTGGGCTTCGAGGAATCAGGCTCATGGGTGGGTAGGGCGGTACTGCCCTGGTACATGGGGCAACCCAAGCTCCTGTTCTATAAATAAGACTCTGCCAAGGTGACTCTTCCATCATCATTCTCTCTAGACCTCAGAGAAGTGAGATCCAACAGCTGTCATCATGAAATTCCTTCTGCTCACTGTTGGACTGGCCCTCATTTGTGCCATCCAGGCCATTGAAAACATCCACTCCAAGAAAGAGTTAGTGGTTGAAAAGGTAAGGAAAGGTGAAGGTAGGTTTGAGTGGGATGATTTGGGCCAGTGTTACTGATGGGCCAGGCATGGGTGTGATGGAGTGAATAAGATTTCTAGGAGACAATGCTTCCTGGAATGAGGGAAAAAATTCCTTTGCTTATTGTAGGGATTTATCCCTTCCCTACACATTAGAGATAAATTTAGATTTGATGTAAGGGAAAACTCTGTTACAGTTATAATGTATTCCATAGTTCAATGGACTGCTTCTGGAGGTAGTGAGCTCTCCCTCTCTGGTGATCTTAAAATAAAGGCCCAATGACCACTTGAGGGGTATCTTGTATCTGTCCGTATTAGCCTCTGAATTCTCTTCCAAATTTAAGATTATACATTTCTGTGATTCTGTGACAGTCTTCCAATTTCATTTTTGGTTTATTTTTTTACATCAACTAGTGATTTTAGCTCCCAACTAGAATTTGACTTAAAAAAAAATCTTGGTTAAATATAGAGATTTTCCATTTTCTAAGATGGTTTTTAAGGTATTTTATAAGGAGGTTTCCTCTCTCTAGGGAGTGAGTACTCTAGAATTGGGAGGGAAGAGCATTATGGGTAGCACTGATTATAAGAGAGAAGAGAACATACCACAGAAATGGCAGTTGTCCCTGGGAGAACTATGATTGTGTCCCTAGAACAAGGGTTTATACCACTGGGAACTGTTTTTCCCTTCTAGAATTCCCTCTTTTCTTTCTGTCATTCTCCCCCATAGGCTGCTCTTCTTTGATCCTTTCTATAATGCTAAGCCTTTAGACTAAGCCCCAGGATTCTTGAATATGTGACTTCTCCCAGGTCAAGGCTTTTGTTTTCTAGAGCTATTGAAGCAGGTTTGTGTGAACAGGACTATCTTTTCAGAAGAGCAGTTTTCATTCTTGTCTGTGCCATTCAGAGAAGTTCATTCTTGTATGTGCCACAGTTATGAAGTAACTGGGGTTGAAAAGTTTCCCTGAGGGCAAGCTAGAAGGGGCCACAGACTTCTCTTTTCAACAACCTCACTGTTCCACACTTCGAAGCTCACCTTTTCTTTTACTTCCTTTTCTTTGTTTTCTTGTGTAAGGCATATAAATATTTATACATTTTCATCTCAAATTATTCTATGGTAATAGCAATATTCCAGAAAGTCTGGTACCGTATAACCTTTAAGATATTTATAATTCTCCAATACTTAGTAGATCATCATAGCCTATCTCTGCTTTCTCATCTTACATTATTCTTGCTCCATATGCTTCCACAGAATTTCCATGGGAGATTTCTCCAGCATATTCTGGGGGCTTCACTCTGGCCCTTTTTATAATTTGTGGGTCCTTGCTCAACACTTTTCTTATCCCTCACTTTCTTACATGATTAACCCACATCCTTTTCTAGTTGTATAAATTATTGAATATTATCATACAAGAGATTGCTCAACAGAGTTAAAATGACAGGGATGCTCTCAGATGGGTTGATTCTATAAATCAAAGAGAATAGAACTTCTCTGGACCTAGAAATTCCTACTTATGTACCTGCAAGCAAGTGAGCGAGTGTTCTAGAACTGGGAGAGAAGAGCATGTATACAGACACTGTCGTTATGGGTAGCACTGAGTACAGGAGAGAAGAATACACACCGCAGAAATGGCAGTTGTCCCCGGGAGAACTACAATTGTGTCCCTAGAACAGGGGTTCATACCACTGCATGAACCTGCACCTGTACCTGCAAACAACGATGGCATATACCTGACTTGAATCAGGGTTAATTGGAGCCTCCCTATTTTTAACATTAATTCTTTTAGACTTGGGGCAATAACATGAACCTTAGAGTTAAAAGTCTTCAGGGCCAATGAAGGATGTGGCAGTGGGAGTAGGAAAAAGGTAAGCTATGCCCGGTAACCCTGAAATAGAGTTTCACGAGTATGTTCTCTATAGCTTATAGGGCCATGGTATCGCATAGAAGAAGCAAAGGCCATGGAATTCTCAATCCCCTTGTTTGACATGAACATTAAGGAAGTGAATCGGACTCCTGAAGGCAATCTGGAACTGGTTGTGTTAGAGAAGTAAGTAGCACACTCTCCTAAGATGATCAAAGAAAGTAATGAATCAGGGAACAGAGAATTATAGCTTTGAGGGAAATTTTGAAGGAGACTGGTTGAACAAGTAGGTTTTGGGGTCATGTTGGAAACTATGTTTTGCTTTTAGCAGCAAAGGCTATGAAGGGCAGAAACCAAGGGACAGAATACTAAAGTAAAATTTTGGTCCTGAGGTGATCAAGGCTTGTTACCTAAATAGGGTTTTAGTAACCCCTTCCTGAGTTTCTGACTCAGTTGCTCCTGGTTATAGGGTCAGATCCTTCTCTAAATGATGAAAAGCATCAGAATGCAAATGGTGGAGCTGATGTTTCCTTACTGCCTCAATAAGGAGAGCAATTTAACTTCTAGGACTTTTAGGTGAATAAAAAGAAATTTAAAGTTCAAAGAGCCATTTGGCTAAAACTGGTAGGATTCAAGGACCGGGGCTTGGCTCCTTTAGGGGCATAAAACCAAAGGAAGTGATTCTGAAACTGTGGGCATGGTCTTGGCACCTTCATATTTGGAATTTTGCTTTCCAAGCTGGAAGACACTAGCTAGGAAGGAAGTCAGGAACTTTACATCCTGAAACTGCATTCTCTCAAACTACAGAGTCTCCCACATCCAGTAAATCACCTACTTGTTTGGTTTTTAGGACACAAAGTTACTGCTTCAAATGACTGATTTTTCATCAAGCCTCTATTTATACATGCAAAGTTTTCTGATTTAATGGACTATTATTTCATTTATTAAGAAAAGTTGAATTCAGTCAAAGCACTAGGTATAGTGTCTTGTGAGTAATAAAACTTTAATAAGTGTTTGTTGAATAGAATTAATTAAATCAAACAATTAATTGGCCATTTGCTTCTGGGTGATGAAAATAACTGGAGACCCTCTCAGATTTTCCTTATTTTCCAATTGGTTCAGGTGTAGTATTAGCTCTTCAAATTACCCTTGTTATTTCCCTCTCGGTCTGGTATTTGGTTCATAAAAAGTGGGGTTTGAGAAAAGACTGACAAATCTGATTGGCTTTTCAGGACTGACAGTTGTGTTGAGAAGAAGTTTCTTCTAAAGAAAACTGAGAAGCCTGCTGAGTTTGAGATATATAGTAGGTATCACGAAGACATGGTTCCAAATACTGTTTATACAGCCCCTATTTACATGGAGGTCCAGAAAGGAAGCATATTCCCCTATGCTCAACAAAAGGTGAAAAGGGCTCTTTCTTGGTCTTTTTTTTTCCTGAGAGGTCAAGATTTAAACCTATACTGTTAACTGGGCTCTTTTTATAAGATAAAGAGAAATGATAGTGCTATGTCAATTTAAAACTGACATATTAAACTCCTTTTAAAGTCTAAGAAAAAATTTCTTAAAATAGTAACCAATAAAGTTAGGAAGGTGGCAGATGGTATGACTGGCCACATAAAGGTCTCATTGCCTCAGTGTGTGTTGGGGCTGGGGATGAGGTAGAGAATGAAGGGGAGCCTGCTTTTAGAAATAAAAAGGTAAAAGATGAACTGTGGAAAATATGCTATTGGGGGAGGGGTCCTTGTATTAATTATTGAACTTTGATTTCAAATGCAGAACTTGATTCCAAATCTAATGTAAACAGGTTTTTCTCAGAAGAGAGCTGTGAAATCAAATGCAGTGTTTTGATAAAGTCATGATATTTACTTATTTATCTGTGATATTGTTTTTTTTTAAGGGATGGGTCTTTTTTCTTTTTATTTAATGTGTTTAGTTTTCAGCATTACTTTTCACAGGAGTTTGAATTACAAATTTTCTCCCCATTTCTACCCCCCCCACTCCAAGATGGTGTATATTCTGGTTGCCCTGTTCCCCAGTCAGCCCTCCCTTCTGTCACCCCACTCCCCTCCCATCCTCTTTTCCCTTCCTTTCTTGTAGGGCAAGATAAATTTCTGTGCCCCATTGCCTGTGTATCTTATTTTCTAGTTGCATGAAAAAAAACCTTTTTTACTTTTGAACATCTATTTTTTTAAAACTTTGAGTTCCAAATTCTCTCCCCTCTTCCCTTCCCACCCAGCCTACCTAAGAAGTCCAGCAATTTAACATGGGCTACATGCGCATCATTATATATAACCCTTCCACAATACTCATGTTGTGAAAGACTAACTATATTTTG
>CM053625.1:130902957-130927970 GCA_028646595.1 Phalanger gymnotis | reverse complement strand
TCCAGGCATAGACCTTACCCAGAGACCATCCAGGCTGTCCTGGGCTGGAGCCCTGTTTCCTGCTGCCACTTTGTGGGTTCTGCAGTTCTAGAACTGGCTCAGAGCCATTTTTATAGGTTTTTGGAGGGACTTGGTGGGGAGCTCACGGTAGTCCCTGCTTTCCAGCCGCCATTTTGGCTCTGCCCCCCCCAATCTGTGATATTGTTATAAGCATAGAGTAGAAGAAACAATTTTTTCAGAAGATTCAGACTCTGAGGAATTCTGCTTGTGTTCCTGGCCTCCTACTTAATTCCTGTACTTTGGGAGAATCATTTCCTGTGTGTAGGCCCTAGTTTTATTATCTATGAAATGATAGGACTGGACTGGACAACCACTAAAGGTTCCTTCCAACTCAAAATCTTATGAAATAAGGATCGATTGAAGTTGATGATTTCAATCTTTGAGATGTGGAAGAGTATTAAGGGATAGGACCAGTCATGAAGCATTTGCTTTTAGGTTGTAATTCCGGGGTTAGGTATGGCTTAAAAAAGTTAGGAGGCATTGTTGAATTAATTTGTAGTCGTGGGATCTGCAAGCCAAGGAGAGGGGGATAAAGAGAATATGAACCAAAGAGTTTTCCTTTGTAACTCTTAGTGAAGGATTTCTTACCTTTGTGGAATTCACAGGGGAAAGTTAGATTGATTTTAAAGGAGCATCCCACATGTTTCAGATTGCTTCCAGTTTGGAAAGAGAATTTAGACTTTGCCTTATGGCTTCTGTCCTAGTTCCTTCAGAGTCTGCCTCATACACACTCTCTGTGATGGAAACTGATTACCACAACTACATGTTCATTTGCTTGGAGAACATCAACTACCGGGAGAAAATGGCATGCGCCCACTATGGTATGTACCTTACTCATTAGAAGTTCGAATGAGATATAACAACAGATCATCCTTAATAAGACACATTATCAAGAAATTAATCAATAAACAACGAGTCCAAGCATTTATTAAACATTTGCTATGTGCCAGCACTGTGCTAAGGACTGGGGATACAAAGAAAAGCAAAAACGGTCCTTTCCCTCAAAGAGCTCACATTCAAATGGGAAAGAAAACATGCAACCATTATGCATAAATAAGCTATATACAGAATAAATATAAGGTATTTTTAGAAAGAAGGCACTATGGAACTATCTGAAGTTCTGGGGACCAGATTAGGGTCCAGTGGGAATCAGAAGATTACTAATTATCTAGTCAACACAACTAATACAAATTGAACCTACATATTTCTCTTTCTCCCCTTAAAGTGTGTAAGTATAGGTATATATAAATAATATACATATATATGTATACGTGTATGCAGGGCAGCTAGATTGTGCATTGGATAGAGTGCAGGGCCTGGAATCAGGCAGACTCATCCTCCTGAGTTCAAATCTGGCCTCAAACACTAACTAGCTGTGTGACCCTGGGCAAGTCACTTAACTCTGCCTCAATTCTTCATCTGTAAAATTAGCTGGAGAAGGAAGGGACGCTCCAATATCTTTGCCAAGAAAGCTCCAAATGGAGTCATGAAGATTTGTACATGACTGAAAAACAACTGAAAATATGTATATTATAAGAGAGGAAGGGAAGAAGGAAGGGAGAGAAAGAGACAGAGAGACAGACAGAGAGATGGAGAGAATCCTGTTTTTGATTTCTCATCATAATGTGAAGTAACCCTGGCTCGTGACCCTGCTTGGAGCATAAACTATGGCAAGCCTTACCAAAATGGGAAAGGTTATGAATATAGAAAGGTCCAGTGATAGACAATGTCTGTTATCCAGCCTAGCTAAGTTCAGAGAGGTACACCATCATGTTGGCTGCAGGCTGATGATTTTTTCAGTCTCAGTAACTCTCCAAAGCTATCTCCTGGTCAAGGGATTGTAATTTGCTTTGGTGGAGGAGTACAAAGCCACAGTTCTTGAAGTAGTTTGGGAAGTAGATAATTAACAACAAATTATAGGGTAAAGGATATAAGGTAATGAATTTCTGTGCCAAGCTGAATTTTGAATTAAGATTGATAGAAATGGCCAACATTTATAGAGAACTTTAAGGGTTACAAAGCCCTTTATATAACTTTATCTCACTTGGGTGATAGTTTAAATAATGACTAATGGGGCATGATGTGTATCAAGGGTAGCAAAGTAGGGACAAGATATAATTTTAAACACATAGCATGAAAAAAAACACACATATGTGTGCTTGTGTGAAGTCTGCACTTTCATGTTACTTTATTAACCAGTATGATTGAATCAACCAAATGACTCAAAGAATTTGTTTGACTGATTTTTTTCTACACTGAATTGTCTAAATGAGGCTATATATTTGAAATTCCTTTAAAACTTTCAGCATGCTAATCAAATGAATACTATTACTACTACTGTTGCTATTATAATTAGTGCTATCTTATTAATAGTAACAGTAATACATTAGTTTCTTGACAACCTGAATGGGGTTTATAGAAATTCTGGTATGTAGGCTGTATGACCTAACAAGTTCTTCATATGGGAACATATTTTCTCTGCATTTACATCATGCTTTTAGAAAAATAAATAAAATTACTTAAATTTTTAACTCCACAGAGAGAAGAATAGAGAAGGACAACAAAGGAATGGAAGAATTCAAGAAAATTGTCAGAACTTTGACCATACCTTATACAGTGATTGAAGTCCAAACAAGAGGTAGGTTTCTCAGATCTCAGCTCAGTGTTCAGAAAATAGATAGCTGAAGGCAAAATTTATGTAAATTGAATGTCTTTAATAAGTAAGGAGATCAAAGCTTTCGCTTATAGATTACTACTTTACTTTTGGTTAGTCATCTTATATACCCTCAAGATCCTCTTTGGCTTATCTGTGAATGAATTTGAGCCAGTATAAAATATAACCCAGAAAGGCAAGGTCAGTGATCTCCATCCCTATTAGAATACAGTTCTTTTATTATACCTACCAACAGCAAAACTTAATGTTTCGATGTTATATTTTAACTAGGAAAAGCCTCAGAGATACTTATCAAAATTCTTTTGTCTGCTCATGGGTGGGAGTACACATGGGGCTATCGGAGGAAGCTTTCTCTAGGTTATATGAGGATGAAAGAATTTGCCTCCTCACCCTTTGAAGGAGTAGTTTTGCTACGTGGTTTCAGTTGTAGTGCTTTTACTCCCAAAGGCAATTTCTTTTTTCACCAAATGATGTCACTCAAGTATTTCTTTCTCTTTCCACAGAAATGTGCCATGTTTAGGTAAGTTCCTGTTTTACTTCTTTCCTTTGGGAAAATGCTTTGTCTTATTCCTTTCTCTAGCCTTCTACATTTATGAGATTTCAGCATGTAGCGATCCCTAGGACTGTGTGGTAAAGACTTCCCCGTGTTTCTTGGAAGGTTAAGGGACCATGTTTGTAATATAATTCTCCATGTCCTCCTGGCCTGTCTGGAGTATTTAACTTCTGACTAGATTTAGGTAAAGATTTTGAGGAGTTGTCCTATCAGTATGAAAATTCATAGGCTAGTTTTGCCTCTTTTGGGCATGGTCTTCACAGAGACAATATTTTAATCATTCTTGACATGGTCATTTCCTTGAGATGGAAAGCCAAGAAACTCAGGTCTTCTGCTGGGACAGGGAATGCCTTGTGAAAGAGAGGTAGAAGACAATCACTTCTTCTAAACTATGGAAGAGATCCTAGGAATCACCTAATACAGCCTCTTCTTTTACAGATGAGAAAACTGAGGCCCAAAAAAGGGAATGGACATTTCCAATGTTATACGGTGTGAGAATCAGGACTAGAACCTAAATCCCCTGACTCTCTGTTCAGGGGTGTTTTTCCACTAGAACACTCTACCCTTTAGATTGTTGCATAATCTTGTTTCCAATTGTACTATGCCCTCAGCTATGCAATGTAGGTCACTGAAGGATAGGGGCCCATACATTTGTGTTTCCAGTGGTCAGAGAGAGTGGACATGTAGTGGGTGGGGCTGCGGTGTGGCGGGAATCAGTTTTCTCTCCTCTGGTGATATGTGGGAGTAGCAATTTTCCCCAATTTCATGTAAAATATGTGGAATAAATTTCTTGGCTTCCATTACAATGGTCTAATTCTTTTAACTGGTGGGAGGAAATAACTAAACACTGCCAAACGTATTATAGGACAAGTTGTGTCCAAGGCAAAAAGCTGACAACCTTTTTGCCCACCTAAGTAATTTGTAACTTTATCACCTTTCATTATTCACAGGGAAAGCAGATGAAGTTATTCCCCTCCAAAATCACCTCTCACTATGGCAGAATCTATGGCGGTTTCCGTTCTGAAATGACTAATATACTGAA
Source organism: Phalanger gymnotis (assembly GCA_028646595.1). NCBI lineage: Eukaryota > Metazoa > Chordata > Mammalia > Diprotodontia > Phalangeridae > Phalanger > Phalanger gymnotis. The sequence continues at coordinate 130,923,641 of CM053625.1, read as the reverse complement.
AATCAAGGATACCATTTGATTCTTTCACTTTCTTCTTTTTATTCAAGGAAGTGATGTCTACCATGTTTCTGTCCTGAGGATCTTATGCTTTCTGAGAGGTTTCTCTTTTTGTAGTAAATAAACCTGTTCAGCAATTACTCCAGAAGACTCTGTGTATTGAATTGGAACATGATTTGGGTGAAATTGTTAAAACATGCTGGTTGACTACGGGCCATTCAAACAAGAGTTTTAATATTTTTGTCTTCTGTATACTGACTGAGCTTCTCAGGAATCCGACCTTGATCATGTTATATGCTACTAAGTGAACAGCAAAGTTAAGTCAACAAGCATTTATTAAGCTCCTTCTATGTGCCAGACATTTTTATAAGCACACACAGGGTTCTGTCTTGGCCCCTCTTCTCTTTTCCCTCTACACCACTTTATTTGGTGTTCTTATCAATTCCTACAGGTTTAATTACCATTTTTATGCTAATGATTCTCAAATATGCCCTTCCTGTCCCAACTTCTATGTTAGCCTATAATCTTGCATCTCCAACTGCCTTCTAGACATCTCTAACCAGATGTCCAGTAGATGTCTCAAACTCAACATGTCCCAAACTGAACTCTATCTCTTTAAACCCTTGCCTCCTCCTACCTTCCATATTACTCTAGAGGGCAACATTATCCTCTCAGTTTCTCAGGCTCACAACCTAAGAGTCATCCTGGATTCCTCACTGTCTCTTGCCTCTCACCTCCCATCCCCCATTTCCAAGGTGTTGCCAAGGCCTGTTAGTTTCACCTTTGCAATAGCTTTCATTTATGCCTCCTTCTCTCCTCTAATACTGCCGCCACTCTGGTGCAGGCCCTCATCGCCTGGACTTTTGCCACAGGCTATTGGTGGGTCTATCTGCCTCAAGTATCTTCCCAGTCCAATCTATCTTCTATTAGGCCACTAAAGTAATTTTCCTAAAGCACAAGTTTGATCATATCACCTCTCATGAAATTAATTCTAATTGCTCCATATTCCTTTTAGGATCAAACATAAAATCCTCTGGTATTCAAAGCCTTTCATAATCCAGTCACCTCTTACCTTTCCAGTCTTTTTACACCTTATTCCTTGATGTATACTCTTCACTTTAGCGACATTGGCTTCATTCTAGTTTCATGAACAAGACACTCTATCTTACATCTCTGGGTATTTCTCTGGCTGTCCCCTATGCCTGGAATGTTCTCCCTCCTTGTCTTCATCTGTTGGCTTCCCTGGTTCCCTTTATATCCAAACTAAATTTCCATATTTTATAGGAACCTGTTCCCAACTGCTCTTAATTCTAGTCCCTTTCCTCTCTTAATTATTTTTATTTATCCTGTATATGGTTTGTATGTACATATTTGTTTGCTTATTGCCTCCCTCATTATTTTGTGATCTTTTTGAGAGAAGGGACTTTTTGCCTCTTTTTGTATCCCCAACATTTAGCACAGTGCTTGGCACATAGTAGGCACTTAAGTGTTTATTGACTATTAAAAATATTCTGGACAGAGGAACAGTGGGGAAGAAGACTATCTTTGTTTGGAGAGAGAGAGGTAATATTAGACTTAGAACTGGAAGGGATGTCAGAGTCAATATAGTCCAATTCCCTCACATTACAAATGAGGAAACAGAAGCCCAGAGAGACTAATCAAATTGCCCAAGGTCACTCAGAGAATAAATAGCCAAAATGGGACTTGAACCCAGATCCTCTGTGCTTATTAGAGGCCACTCTGGAGCAGAATTAAGTGAAAAAACAGTCCCTTTTGGATCTTTGAAATCAGGAGAACCTGTGTAGGACCACAGAATCACAAATTTAGAGCTAGAAAAGAGTTCAGAGGTCATCTGGTTCAATGTCTTCATCTTTTAAAACCATTTTTTTTTAAAAACTAAATCTACCTTTCCTTCCTCCCCTCTCAACTGAAAAAAAAAAGCAAAACCTCTATTACAAATAAATATAGTCAAGCAAAACAAATTTCCCCAATGACCACTTGCAAACAAGACAAAATAAAACCATGCTTCATTCTGTACTCTAATTTCACCACCTTACCTCTCTCTGTGTGCTACCCATAAGGAGCTGGATTGCATGTTTTATCATGACTTCTCTGGAATTGAAGTTGATCAATGAGTTTTTAAGTCTTTCAAAGTTGTTTTGTCTTTATACCATTTTTGTATAATTTGCTTTCCTAGTTCTGCTCTCACACTATGCCATTTTATAAAATCTTGGATTTCTCTGAAACCATTTCCTTCATCATTTCTTGCAACACAATAGCATTCTGTCACATTCAGGTACCACAATTTGTTCAGTCATTCACCAATTGATGGACACTCTTTCAGTTTCCATTTTTTTTTCTGCTACTAAATAAAGAGCTACTATTAATATTTTTATATTTTTAGATTTTTTTGTTTGTTCAGTAGCAATTCTTTCCCTTAATTTACACTTTTTCTAATTCCCCCTTCTCCATTTTCCCTTCTGTTTCCCTATTGAGTGAAATGTATGTCTATATCCAATTGTGTGTTTGTGCATATGCATGTGTGTGTCTGTGTGTGTGAGTGTGTATGTGTGTGTGTGTGTGTGTGTGTGTTCTTCTCTCTTTTGACCAGTTTCAGATCAGAGGAAAGTTCATGTATTGCTTGCTCTCCCTCCCCTTTTTTCTTTGTTTTTTTAGACTTATTCCTCAACACACCAATTATATGAAATAATTTTTCCACTCCATTCTCCTCTCCAGAGTATTCTTCTTCCTTTCCCTTTCCATTCTTCTTTTAAGCTCATCAAAACATGTCAGAATTAGGGGGCAGAGCCAAGATGGTGGAGTAGAAGCAGAGACCTGATTGAGCTCACCCTCCAAACCCCTTAAAACACCTGCAAAAAATGACTCTAAACAAATTCTAGAGCAGCAGAAGCCACAAAATGACAGAGTGAACCAGATTCCCAGCCTAAGACAGTCTGGAAGGCTGACAGGAGGGGTCAGTTGCACTAGGCTCAGAGCAGAATGCAGCTATGCTGGGGCCGCACTGGCGCAGACCAGACTGGAGCAGGCCTCAGAGCACTGAATCGCTGGTAGTTATGGTGGTTTCCAGACTTCTCAACCCACAAACACGAAAGGCAGCTTCAAAGGTCAGTAGGAAAGCTCTCTCATATGAGTGAGAGGGGATCTTGGTCTGGCCACAGCTGCAGCTCCAGCCCCAGGGTGGCAGCACCCACTGCCACAGTGGCAGCTGCTTCTGGAGCTCTCAGCCTACAAATAGTGGGAGAACAAAGCTGCTGATCTGGGTCACAGTCCTGGGTGGTGTTCCTGGGGTGAGGAGCAGTGCTGGCGTGGTGGAGCTAGTGGTGTCTGTAGAGAGGAAACCCTCCTCTCAATTCCAGGCTACAAAAGAGTACTCGTGGTTGCTCACAGACCAGAGTGTCAGGATAGGAGTAAATATTTCTCTTTTGATCATACCATTTTGGAGGAACTAGAATTTACAGGTCTCTAGAGATATCTCTGAAAACAGCTGCACAAAACCCCTGAAACTTGGGGCAGTATACCTTCCACTTACCAAAGAGATCAAAAGTCAAATAATTGTCTGGGACAATGAGCAAAGAGGGGAAAAGGAATAAGACTGTAGAAGGTTACTTTCTCAGTGAAAAGATGTTTTCTTACACACTTAATGGCAAAGAAGATCAAAACATGCAGCCAGAGGAAGACAACAAGGTCAAGGCTCCTACATCCAAAGCCTCCAAAAAAAATATGAAAGGGTCTCAGGCCATGGAAGAGCTCAAAAAAGATTTTGAAAATCAAGTAAAAGAAGTAGAGGAAAAATGGGAAGAGAAATGAGAGTGATGCAAGAAAATCATGAAAAACGAGCCAACAGCTTGCTAAAGGAGACCACCCCAAAATGTGAAGAAAATAACACCTTTAAAAATAGACTAACCTAAATGGCAAAAGACGTCCAAAAAGCCAATGAGGAGAATGATCTGAAAAGCAGAATTGGCCAAATGGAAAAGGAGGTCCAAAAGCTCACTGATGCAAATAATTCCTTAAAAATTAGAGTGGAGCAAATGGGAACTAAAGACTTTGTGAGAAGTCAAGAAATTATAAAATAAAACAAAAGAATGAAAAGAAGACAATGTGAAATATCTCATTGAAAAAAAGCAGCTGATCTGGAAAATAGAAACAGGACAGATAATTTAAAAATTCTTGGACTATCTGAAAACAACGTTCAAAAAAAGAGCCTAGACATCATCTTTCAAGAAATTATCAAGGAAAACTGCCCTGGTATTCTAGAACCAGAGAGTAATAAAGAAATGGAAAAAATCTACCAATCCCCTCCTGAAAGAGATCTCAAAAGGAAAACTCCTAGGAATACTGTAGCAAAATTCCAGAGTTCCCAGGTCAAGGAGAAAATATAAGCAACCAGAAAGAAACAATTCAAGTATTGTGGAAGCACAATCAGAGTAACACAAGATTTAGCAGCCTCTACACTAAGGGATTGGATGGCTTAGAATATGAAATTCTAGAGGTCAAAGGAGATAGGATTAAAACCAAGAATCAACCACCCAGAAAAACTGAATATAATATTTCAAGGGAGAAATGGAATTTCAAAGAAATAGAGGACTTCCAAGCATTTGTGTTGGAAAGATGAATAGAAAATTTGACTTTCAAATACAAGAATCAAAAGGAACATGAAAAGGTAAACAGGAAAGAGAAGCCATAAGGGACTAATTAAAGTTGAACTGTTTACATTCCTACATGGAAAGATGATATTTGTAACTCAAGAGACCTTTCTCAATGTTAGGGTAGTTAGAGGGAATATATGTCTCTCTGTGTGTGTCTGTGTGTATGTATGTGTATATGTATGTATATGTGTGTATGTATGTATATATGCATACATATGTGTGTATGTAGATAGAAGGCACAGGGTGAGCTGAATATGAAAGGATGATACCTAAAAATAAAAATAAGGGTTGAGAGGAATGTATGAAGAGAAAGGGGGAGGTAGAATGTAGTATATCATCTCATATAAAAGAGGCAAGAAAGAGCTTTTACAATGGAAGGGAAGAGGGGGGAGATGAGAGGGAATAAATGAGGCTTACTCTCATTAGATTTGGCTTAAGGAGGGAGTAACATACACACTCAGTTGGGTATGGAAATCTATCTTACCCTACAGGAAAGCAGGAGGGAAGGGGATAAGAGAGGGGAGATAATAGAAGAGGTGGCAGATTGAGGAAAGGGGCAATCAGAAACAAACACTTTTTTTAAAGGGACAGGTTAAAAGAGAGAATACAGTAAATGGAGGGCAAGACAGGATAGAGGGTAATATAGTTAGTGTTTCACAACATGACTGTTATGGAAGTGTTTTGCATGACTACACATGTATAACCTATATTGAATTGCTTGCTTTCTCAATGAAGGTGGATGTGAGGGAGGAAGAGAGAAAACTCAAGGCTTTAAAAATGAATGTTAAAAATTAGTTTTACATGCACCTGGGAAATAAGATATGCAGGCAATGGGGTATAGAAATCTTGCCCTACAGGAAAATAGAAGGGAAGGGGATAAGAAAAATGGATGGGGGTAATAGAAAGGAGGGAAGATTGGAGGAAGGGATAATCAGAATGCACACTGTGCTGGCATGGGGGAAGGGGAGAGATAGGGGGAAATTTGGAATTCAAAATCTTGTGGAAGCGAATGTTCAAAACTGAAAATAAATAAATTTATATTAAATTAAAAAAGAAAAACTATGTCAGAATTATTCCCAGGCCTGGGACTAAACAAGAATATATTGTGTACATTCTAATTAGACTTCCTCTATGATCCCTGATTGTGATAGGATTTTAAGGGGATGTATTATCTCTCTATACTAGTATGTACACAATTTATTCTCATTTAGTCCCTTACGATTGTTAACTTATGATTAATTTAAAAAATATTTCTCGAATCACATTTATTTTTCATTGTGTCTACAGTTCTAATGTTTTCATCAATGTAAAGAAATCTTTTATTTTATCAAAGGTCTGTATTTCCTCTGTAGGATTAGTTTTACTGGATAAGTTATTCTTGGTTGTAAGCCTATATCCTTTGCCTTTTGGAATACCATATTCCAAAGTGTCTGCTCATTTAGAGTGCTAGTTGCTAAATCTTGTGTGATTCTGACTGTGGCTCCTTGGTTGTTGAATTCTTTCTGATTGTTTGCAGCATTATTTCTTTCACCTAGAAGCATTGGATTTTGCCTAGAATATTCTTGAAATTTTCAATTGGGGTTTCTTTCAGGAGGTGGATTCTTTCTACTGCCACTTTGCTCTCTGGTTCTAAGAATTTGGATATTTTAAAATTGAAATATGATATCTAGTATGCTTTTTTGGTCAAGGCTTTCAGGTAGTCCAATGATTCTTAAATTGTCTCTCCTTAATCTCCTTTTTAGGCTGGTTGTTTTTGCTATGAGACATCTTAAATTTTCTTCTCTATGTATTTTTTCAGTTTTTGGACATTGTTTTAATATTTCTTCTTGTCTCATGGAATCGTTGTCTTTTGTTTGGTCTACTGTAGTTGTCAGGGCATTTGCTGCTTGGACGAGGTTTTATACCTTTTATTCCAAGATGTTAATTCCCTTTCCAATTCTTTCTTCCATAGCTCTCATTTATTTTCCATTTTTTTTCTATAGCATTCTCATTTTAACTACAAAAAAAGCATTGTAACTCTTTTTTCTTAACTCTTGCTTCATCTTTTCCAGGAATTCTAATTGAACTTGTGTCCAAGATATGTTTCTCTTTGCCTGTAGCTGTTTTGGAATCTTTCTCTTCTGAATTTGTGTTTTGAATGTTGCTGTCATTATAATAGCTCTTTATGGTGGGATTTTTTTTTACATTTTTTTTATTCTTCCAGCCTACTTCTTGACTTTGGACTTTATGTCAGGGGCAGGCTCTTTATGCTTCTGGAGGGAAGGTATAGGATGAGCTTGTGTCCTTCAGGGTCCTTCTGCTATTTCTTATGAGTATTGAATGTTGTGTCATTCCTGTGGATCTGTAAGCTTTCAGTGATTCCCTGGTCTGATCCAGGACAAAGTTTGATATCTCCCCCCATTCTCCCAAAGCCCCATCTGAGTTCTGCAAGTTCTCCGCTTGTGCTTGATTGAGATTGTGTAATTATTTCCCTAGTTGGGAGGCACATTAGACTTCTTCTGGACTCAGCCACTATCAGTCACTGGGAAGCTCTGCAGGTTTAGAGTGACAACAAGTAGACATTTAACAAGTAATTGCCAATTTATTTGGCAAGAGTACAAAAAAGAATTCTGAGCTATGGGAATACCTTGGATGATGTTAATTTGAGGTCAGCGAAAAGGAAAAGGTCAGGATAGGAACCGAGAGTAGGGTCTCTCTTGGTGCCCCTGTGACCACAACACTTGTGTGTTTGTCCAATCTGCTTTCACAAACAGACAGCTCTCCCTTCCTTGCATTTTCTCTCCTGCCCCGTAGGGTTCTATGGAGGATATAGACTCAGTCTGATGCAATCACTGTGCTTATTTTTAATTAATTAACTTGGTTTACTCCTTTCCAGAAGCCAAAAGGAAATAAGTGGCTTCCTGAGTCTGGAAGCTAGCTGTAGTATTGAGCCAGGTTAAAGTAATTATAGCCACCTGACTAGGAAAGAAAAGAACAAGAGGAGGCCTTTATTATCTGTATATACTCTTGGCATACTCAGAAATGGAGTCATAGTTATGGTTTATGATAATGAGAATTAGCTCTTAGTTCTCTTAGTTACAGACCCTCCTGTAGCTGGTACAGGGGAATGTTGAAGTGATGGGTTAAAGCATTCTATTTCTCCAGAGGTTCAGGAGGGTTTCCCTGTAAACAATTGATAAAAAGCCTAGATGCCCCCCAGGACCCCAAAACCTGAGCCCAAAGGGGTGGTAGCCTGATCCCAAAAGGATGTTAAGTCATTCAGAGGATGGAAAGATAGGTTGCATTTTAGACTTAGACTTAGGCAATAGCCAATTGTGCAACTTGTGAACAATTTAACCATACCTACCCTTTTCTAATAACACTATCTACTCTGCTCCCTCCTACTGTGCAAGCTCCCAACTTCTTTTCTGAGGCAGGAATGTGCCCTTCAAGGGACTTGTAACCTAATACTCAGACACCCACAGCAGTAACTTCGCAGATAAAATCGAGAAAATTCCATTCCAGCATACGTACTTCTTATCAATACTGTGGCAGGTATCCCTTGGAGAGGAGAGGGAGCTTGCACTCTTGTGGCCAAAGTGGTAAGAACTCCACTTCTCACTTTTTTTGTTTTAAGGTAAACAGAGTGAGTCACATTGGATAAGTAGGCACAAATGGGTTGAGACAGAATCCTGATCTCATTCCCTTATTTTTTCACCAAAATCTACCTTTCTTTCAAACCTCTCTATTTCTGTTGAGAGTACTACCATCTTTTTAGTCACCTGGGTTGATAACCTGAGTGTCATCCTCTACACTTCATTGTCCCTCTCCCTACATATTCAACCAGTTGCCAATTCTTGTAATTCCTTCCTTTACTTGTTTCCCTTCTGCTTCTTCTACACTCACACAACCTCCACCATAGTTCTAGTCCTCAACACTTCTCTCCTGGGCTATTTCAGTAGCCTTCTGGTTGATCTCCCTGCCCCAAGTTTCTTACTCTTCAATCTAGGCTTTACTAACTGGTCAAAATTGGTTATCAAAAGCTCAGGTCTGAACATATAACCTTTATACTTTATACTCTAATGGCTATCAATTGACTCTAAGATCAAATATTATTTGAACCTTTTCTCATCTTTTTCATATCTATTTATACATAAATTTTATAATATATTTCATTAACGTAGCAGTACAGTAGCTAGGTGGTACAGTGTATAGGGTGGGTCCTAGATTGAAGAAGACCTGAATTCAAATTTGGCCTCAGACATTTGCTAGCTGTGTGACCCTGGGCAAGTCACTTAATCCTGTTTGTCTTAGTTTCCTCATCTGTAAAATGGTTTGGAGAAGGAAAGGGCAAACCACTCCAGTATCTTTGCCAAGAAAACTCCAAATGGGGTCATGAAGAGTAGGACACGACTGAAATGACACAATAACAACAACATGTATATTATTTGTAAATAAGTAAATTTATATACATTATATATATACATATATATGAGATGAATGCTTAATTTAAAAAAAAATGATAGACATACACAAGCAAACAAAAGGTTTGGAGAAGACTGTTGTGCCATTTCTCCTCATTTCCAAAAATCCTTCCTACGCCAGCTAAACTTCAATTAATTTGATTTTAATTACACTCAATTCAATTCAGTTCAACTCAATTCAACAGCCAATTTTTGAGGAGGTGGGCTGCTCATACTTCCAGAAAGGAAGTTTAGATGATGTGCTGATATCTTTCAGACATCAAAAGACCAAGAAAGAGGATATGGACAAGAATATCATAGGGGGAGACAGCATGGGTAAGATTGAAGCTGTCATCACAGAGTCAACATCAATGAGATACAATGTCCCACAAAACATTGAGGTAAAGGCTGCTTTCTTAAACCCTGCCCAATTTCTCCCATGACTGTACCCTCTTAACATTTTATTTGCACTTGCAAATGTTGATAGGTTGGAAGTTTTATTTCTGGCACAGGATTCTCTGTCAAGTGAAAGCCTCTCATCTAAAGAGAACTGGTTCTAGCATTCACAAGAATTTCCTGAAAGTCCCAGTTCCCTCTGAGTATGCAGTGTCCTGCTCTTTCTTAGAAAGTGTTTTTTACCCCTTTCATGAGACTGGCCTGTAGCGCTTGTATGAAAAAGGAGTTGGAAACCCCTGAGATCTGTGCATGGGATCCGTGGAGATCATGGGAAATATTCTCCTTTCTTGGCTAGGAAAAGAAATCCTTTCCCATATACGGGAAAACTTTAAGGTTAACGTTTTAGAATTTCATAGTTTTTTTTTGTTTTTGCCTTGTGGCATATAGAGCTTATACTAATATAATAATTTAAGAGATACATCTCTGGTATTGCTTTACATAAACAGCTTTCTATGATGGCTACAAGCAACTCTTAGTACACCCTTTGTGAAACTTATCCCAATAATGAAGCTGCTGGCTGTTGTAGACACCTTAATTTATTTTGGGGAAACAAAGAACACAGGGTGGTTTCAGTGAGATTATAAACATTTCCTCCTAAGGGGAAATTCAGAGAAAGTCTTCTTTTGATCTATACCTCTTATCTTTTAGAACAAATAGAACCAAGTGGAAGGAGGAAGAGAAATAGTAAGAATAGTGGTTATGGTCTCTTCCCTATGTGCTCTTGCTGGGAGAACAATAGCATGGATCATGCACAATTAGTGAAATCACCAAGAAAAAAATAATTTGCAAAAATTACTGGTACTTTTATATCATAATAAGCACCAAGGTGATAATAGGATTTGTTCATGACTCCTTTTCTATTTAGATACTGTCCATAAGTTTATCCATTAAAGTCCTGCTCTGATGCCTCAGATTGGCTTGGGGGTAACACAGGGTTCTCTAAAGCTATATGGGAGATTTATAAGATTTGGAAGCTTCTATCAAGTTGGAAAGGCTTTGAGTACAAACCTAGTTATAGATTCTAGCAATGCAGCTTAATTTTTATAGGCTCACTACCAGAAGTTTAGCTATCAATGTGATTGAGTAGTAGCATTGATTTTAACATTCCATGCAACTAAGGCATGGAGAAGTATTTTGGATGTCAGAAGTGCCCACCCTGAACATAGATTTAGAGCTGGAAGGGACCATAGTGGTCATTTAATCCAACTTCCTCATTTTACATAGCAGGAAACAGGAGACCCAGAGAGATTGAGTCACTTGAGATGTTAGAATAGATCCTTAGGAACAGAACCAGGATTCTAACCCAGATCTCCTGCCTCCAAATCCAATGCTCTTTCAACATCATCATACTATCCTTCTTAAACTGATTTAATTATGAGGAGCTGAGTTCTGGTGCCCTGCCTCTTCCCTCATCCCATCTTTTCGTCCAAAGTGTCCTCAGGCCTTTGTTTTAAGCCAACAATTCCTCCCTTCAGAGAAAGTACCATGATAGTCATATCGTCATGATCATGACAAAAGGCTGAGACATATTATTGAATTCTCTGGGAAAAAAACAAACAGATCATGAGTAACAAATTCTTGACATTGTAGCAATCTCTGTTGTAGAGGAATTCTGAATCTTCTAGTACCAATCCTCCTTGATGTTTAATTTAGCATTGAATCAAGAAAAGATTAGAAGACACTGGTGCAGATAACTCAAAGTAGTGAATAATGAAATATTTATATTTTGCTTTTTTGTGTTACTTTTTAATAAAAGAGTTATACTCCATTGTAAAACTGGCTGAGATTGATATCAAGATGAATTTGCCTTCCTTTGGTACACACTAACTGATTGAACCATGCTATGTGACCAGGGAAAGCCAGATCGGGATTCAAAATCATTCAGAGACACAGGATCCTGAATACAATAGAAAGTTGTCCTTCATCTATAAAAGCTGTGATTTCTACTTTTCCATATTTATATCCTCTTACTTTCCTTTACAAACTTTACATTCCATCCAAACTAACCCATTTTCTATTCCCTGAACTCAGCATTCCACCTTCTTCTTCCATGCTATGGAGCAGGTTATGACCCTTATCTAGAATGCATTCCCTCTTCACCTCCAGCTCTCAGAATAGTTAATATCCTTCAAGGCCCATGTTAGACAAGTTTCCCACAGTTGATCATTATTGCAACATTGCTGTTACTAGACACAATGATCTTCCTGTTCCTCTCACTTCACTTTGCATTAGTTCATATAATCTCGCCATTTTTTTTTGGAAACCACCACTCTCATCATTTCCCACAGCAAAGTAGTACTCAGTCACGATCATGGGCCACAACTTATTCAGACATGAAGGGCATCCCCTTGATTTCTAATTCTTTGTCACCATAAAAAGAACTGCTATAAATGTTTTTGTACATATAGATTCTTTCACATTTTCTTTTGTCTCTTGGGGATATAGACCTAGTAGTGGTATTGTTGGGTCAAAGGGTATGCACAATTTTAAAGACCTTTAGGCATAGTTCTAAATTGTTCTTCAAATGGTTGGACCAGTTTACTATTCCATTTACAATTCATCAATGTACCCATTTTTCCATCATCCGTTTCAGCATTTGTCATTTCTGATAAGTGTGAAGTGGTATCTTAGAGTTGTTTTATTTGGCTTTCTCTAATCAATAGAAATTTAGAGCATTTTAAATATAGACGGCTTTGATTTCTTCTTCTGAAACTTTTAACCATTTATCAATTAGGAGATGGCTCTTATTTTTGTAAATTTGACTCGGTTCTATATGCAGCATATATTTGAGAAATGAGGCCTTTATCAGAGAAACTTGCTGTAAAATTTTTTGATATTACTTCATTGTTTATGATATCTTTCAGCAAAATATAGTTTCTCTGATTAGTCCTTTAAATTATCCCTTTTAATTTAGTTAGGTCTATTTTTGCTTTGTTTGAGATTATCATTGCTACCCCTGACCTTTTTTAATTAAGCTGAGGCATATTAAATTCTGCTCCAGACCTTTATTTTGCCTTTCTGTTTTAAGTGTATCTCTTATAAATACCATATTGTTGGATTTGGGTTTCCAATCCATTGTGCTATCCACTTCCATTTTATGGGTGAGCTCATCTCATTAACATTCATAGTTATGATTACTACCGTTGCTTTCCCCTTCATCCCATTTCCTTCTGTTTCTTCTTCTCTCTCTCCTTTTATCTCATCTCTCCTCAAAAGTCTATTTTGCTTCTGAACACTGTCTCCCTTAATCAGCCCTACTTTTTAACTTCACCTCACCATTTCTCTTATCCCTTTCCCTTTCTATTTGTTTATTGGGTAAGTTACATTTCTGTACAAAACTGTGCATATACATGTTTTTCCCTCTTTGAACCAATTCTGATGAGAGTGAAGTTCAAGTATTGCCCACCTATCCCCATTTTCCCTTCCACTATAAAAGCTCTTCCTTGTGTACTTCTTTTATGACAAAATTTCCCCATTCTACCTCTCCCTTCCCCTTCTACAAGCACTTCTCTTTTTCTCAACCTTTCATTTTTTGGGGGGATCATTGTAATATTATTTTAATTTTTATTAATTAATTAATTTTTCATTTTCAACATTCACTTCCACAAGATTTTGAGTTCCAAATTTTCTCCCCATCTCTCCCCTCCCCCACCCCAAGACAGCAAGCATTCTGATTACCCCTTTCCTGAATCTGCCCTCCCTTCTATCACACCTCTCCCCTTATCCCCTTCCCTTCTATTTTCCTGTAGGACAAGATAGATTTTTATACTCCATTGCCTACACATCTTATTTCCCAGTTGCATGTAAAAACAATTTTGAATATTTGTTTTTTAAAACTTTGAGTTCCAAATTCTCTCCCTTCCTCCCTTCCCACCCACCCTCATTGAGAAGGCAGGCAATTTGATATACTTAATATATATGTAGTCATGAAAAACACTTCCATAATATTCATGTTGTGAAAGACTAACTATATTTCTCTCCATCCTATCCTACCCCCCATTTTTCTATTTTCCCCTTTGACCCTGTCACTCCTCAAAAGTGTTTGTTTCTGATTATTCTTTCCCCCAATCTGGCCCCCTTTTTACATTTGCCTCTCTTATCCCTTTCCCCCTACTTTCCTCTAGGGTAAGATAGATTTCCATACCTGATTGAGTGTGTATTTTATTCCCTCTTTAAGCAAAATCTGATGAGAATAAGGTTCACTCATTCCCTCTTACCTCCCCCCCTTCCCTTCCAATGTAAAAACTTTTTCTTGCCTCTTTTATGTGAGATAATTCACCTTATTCTATCTCTCTTTCCTCCTTCTCCCATTCCTCTCTCACCCCTTAATTTTATTTTTTAGATATCCTTTCATATTCAACTCATCCTTTGCTCTCTGTATATACGTATATTCCCTCCAATTACCCTAATACTGAGAAAGGTCTCATGAGTTACAAATATCACCTTTCCATGTAGGATTGCAAACCTTTCAACTTTAATAAGTTCCTTATGATTTCTGTTTTCTGTTTGCCTTTTCATGTTTTTCTTGAGTCTTGTATTTGAAAGTCAAATTTTCTATTTAGCCCTGTTCTTTTCTCCAGAATGCATGAAATTCTTCTATCTTATTGAATGCCCATTTCCCCCCCTGAAGTATTATACTCAGTTGTGCTGGGTAGTTTATTCTTGGTTGTAATCCTAGCTCCTTTGCCTTTCAGAATATCATATTCTAAGCCCTGTGCTTTTTAATGTGGCATCTGCGAAATCTTGTGTGATTCTGACTGTGGGTCCATGGTATTGGAATGATTTCTTTCTGGCTACTTGAAGTATTTTCTTTTTGACCTGAGAACTCTGGAATTTGGTTATGATATTCCTGAGAGTTTTCATTTTGGGATCTCTTTTGGGAGGTGATTGGTGGATTCTTTCAATTTCTATTTTTGCTCTGTATCTTAGATATTGGGAGAGTTTTCTCTCATAATTTCTTGAAATATTGTAGACTTTTTCTTTGATCATGGCTTTCTGGTAGTCCAATAATTTTAAAATTATCTCTCCTGGATACATTGTTTTTCTGATGGGATATTTCATACTTTCTTCCATTTTTTCATTTTTTGTTTCTGTTTTATTGTTTCTTGATGTGTCATGAAATTGTTAGCTTCTACTTGCATAACTATAATTTTTAAGTAATTGTTTTCGTTAGTGAGATTTTGTGCCTCTTTTACCATTAGGCCATTTCTGTTTTTTTAAGTTGTTATTTTCTTCAGTATTTTTTTTGTTTCTCTTCTACCAAGCTGTTTTCTTCATAGCTTTCTTGCACCATTTTAATTTCTTTTCCTAATTTTTCCTCTAATACTCATCTCTTTTTAAAAAACTCTTCTGGGAATCCTTGTGGGGCTTGGGTACAATTAACATTTTTCTTTGAGGCTTTGTAGCGGTTTTCACACTATTATCTTTTTCTGGGTTTATATCTTGCTCTTCCTTTCCACTGTCATAGTTTTTTATGGTAAGATTCTGGTTTTTTGTTTGTTCATTTCCCAAGCTTATTTCTTGACTTTGAACTTTATGTTAAAGTTGGGCTCTGCTCACCTGTGAGTGCGGAGGCACTATCCCAAAATTTAGGCTTTTTTGTGCTGCTCTTTTCAGAGCTAGTTCTGGGGTTCTGCAAGTTTTCAGTGCTTCTAAGGCAGTGTGTTGTGGGGAAAGCTGTGATTATTGCTTTCCTTATCTGCACTCCGGTTTTTACCCAGGAAGGGTCCCAAGTTCCCTGTAGTCACAGGTGCTAGCTCGTCTTGGAACTGTGGCCAGGTTCTTTGATAACTTGTGACTGACCACCAGTGCTCCTTTCTGCCATGAAACTGTGACCCAGAACTGCATATGGGCAATAGAGTTGCCACTCAATGCCAGCTGGACCCAGTGCTAGTATCATCTGTTCCTAGTATCATATGTCCCTTGTCATCTCTTTCTCTTCTACTGAGACATTCTCTTTTCATAACTTTCTTGCATCATTTTCATTTCTTGACCACTTGTCTGATCCCCTTACTATCTCTGGGCTGAAAACTCTTGAAACAGTTGCTGCAGGCATTGTTCTTGGTACTGAATACATGGGCTCTCGATGGGCTTCCGCCCTAGACTCACAAACTTCTCCTGCCAATCTCTCACTTTTTCTTAGCCTAGAAAAATTTCATCCCAACCTTTTGTTGGCTCTGCCATTCCAGAATTTGATTTGAGGCATCATTTTAAAGTTATTTGGCAGGGAATGTTGAGAGAATTTATCTGGGTTGCCTTTAACCCACCACCTTGGCTCCAATAATAAACTGTTAAAGTGTTGCATTTCCCCCAGTACCTAACATAGTGCTCTGCAACAGTAGGCAGTTAATAAATGTTTGATGTGATTTCCTCACATATACTTTTAATCTGCGCAGCTATCTGTAGCATGAACCTATATATGGATAGTTAGTTAAGCCTAAGTTGCTCCATGTTAAAACTAAATTCCTGGTACAGCAGAACACTTAATAAAGGATTTTCAAAGAAACACTATTTCCCTATCCTTTCCCTTGATTGGTGATTTGGAACAAGTGATAGGCCTGATAGAGCAACGAGAGCTTCCTTATTCCTATTTTCCCCAACATCCATAGTAGGATCCAAAGACAACAGCTTAGGTAATGTTTTCCTAAGAACTTTGTACCTTCCATTGCCCTGTTTGACCTTCTCAAAGGAAGTATCGTTTCTTTTTCAGGTCCTATATTATTTTTGTTGGTTTCCTCTGAAAATTCCGAGGTTGTCAGAGAAGTCGAAAGTCTCCTTGTACTTACAGGCTATTCCTTGTCATTCCCTCCTTTGGAATGAGGGTGAGAACTAAGACCTCCAAGCAATGATTATGCTTTCCTGGAATGTCAGTGATGGTGTTTGAAATGTTCTTCAAGATGATAGGAAAGTACAGTTCCTGCCCATTCCCTTAATCCAGAGAATGGATGAATCTGGATGAACTTCTTGGAAAGGTATAGTTAGGATAATTTATAAGCAGAATTTATCTAAACTGGTTGGGATTTGAGAGAATGAGTAAAATAAAAAGCTACAGTTTCTGCCACTTCCAATTGCCTGGGCTGGCATTAATTAACCTTCCTTCTTGTGTTGAGCAAGTATGCTCTGGGATGAACATTGAGTCTATCTGTGACCTGAGAGCACAAAATCCAACAGTGCCAAATAAGTCACCATCAGGCACAGTAGACCTCTCTGATACTTCAATATGCCAAGGAATTTGTAATCTTATTGGTGTGAAATACTGATTTAAAAAAAATTTATAAAGATGATAATACTATCAACCCATATCTATATTCTCATTTCTATAAGATGAATGCAGGAGCTTAGCATCTGATAAACCCAGAGATGCTAGCTACTGGGAAAAAGGACTCATTATTTAACAAAAAACCATTGTGGGGAACAGATATGAGATATATACAAACATCTTATTCCATATTCTATGGGAGCCCCAAATGACTTCATGATTTAGGTTTAAAACATTACATCATAAACTAAGGAGGAAGAAAGAAATTACCTTTTTGTCTATGTACAGAGGAAGACTATGACTGTTTAAGGGAAAGAGAGTAGCACAAGAAAAAATGGATGATTTTGTCATTATAAAATTTTTAAAAAATTTACCCAAGTATCACCAATGCAGCTAAAAGTATAAAGGAAATAGATATTGGGGGAAAATGTATGCCGTAAGTTTCTTTTATAAAAACATCATATCTAATATATATGTATATACATATGTTATATCTTATTATGTACTACCTATCCTTTGAATATATTGAGAAATAGTTCTTGTTCTTAAATATTTCAAATATTTTAAGAACAAGAACCATTTCTCAATATAATCAAAGGATAGGTAGTTTTCAAAGGAAGAAATACAGACTGGCAATGATTACATGAAAAAAAATGTTCCAAATCATTGGTAACAAGAGAAACACAAATTAAAGCAACTCTGAGGTATACCCATTACATTGGCAAAAATGACAGAAAGGAAAATTGAAAAGCAGGGATACTAATGCATTGTTAACAAAACTGAATTTGTCTAGCCTTTCTGGAAAAGTTTGGAAATATGGCCAAAAAATCACCTATTTGTCCACACAATTTGGCCTAAAAATATCACTACTCGATCTATATTCCAAATAGATAAAATAAAAAGGAAATATATACACACATACATATACATACATACATACATACACATACATGAATCAGCTCTTTTTTGTGTCAGAGAATTGACAGCTAAGGGGTGGCCCATCAGTAAAAGAATGGAGCATTATTGTGCTGTAAGAAGTGCAAAAAGGTACAGTTTCCTTTAAAATATTTTTTTACTTTATTTTCCAATGAAAGTCTGCCTTTTATTCCTTCTGCTAGCCCCCTTTGAAAAATCAAGAAAAACAGAACCCCCATTACAAACACATATGATAAAGGAAGACAAATTTTTATATTAGATATTTAAAATTAAAAAAAATATTTTATTTATTTCATTAAATATTTCCCAATCAGATTTAAATTTTTTAACATTTTTTCTTAAAATTTTGAGTTCAAAATTCTCCTGTTTCTTCTTTCCCATCCTCCACCCCTTAAGAAGGCAAGCAATATTTTGGTTATATATTTGAAGTCATACAAAACAGTTCCATATTGTACCTATTGCAAAAGAAAATATACACACAGAGAAAACTGAAGAAACTGAAAAAATATGCTTCAATCTGAATTTAGTGTTCATAAATTCTTTCTCTAGACATAGATAGCATGTTTCATGATGGGTCATTTGGAACTGTTTTTGAATGTTGTCGTGATCAGAGTAACTAAGTCTTTCACAACTGATCATTGTTACAGTATTATTAGCATTTCTCTCATTATTAGTAATTATCAGCATTTTTATATGACACCTGATAGCTTGGGTTTCTTCCTCTGAAAAATGTCTGTTCGTATCCTTTGACTATTTAATAATTGGGGATTGGCTCTTATTTTCACAAATTTGAATAATTTCCCTATAAATCTTAGAAATGAGAGAATTAATAATTCTCCTGCAAACATTTCCCCATTTACCAAATTCTCTTCTAACTTTAGTGGTATTGGTTTTATTTTTGTAAAAACTTCTCAATTTATGTAATGAAAATTATCTGTTTTACCTTCTGTTATTCGCCGCATCTCATTTGTTCTTGAACTTTGTTGTCCAGTCATTTCATTTATGTCTGCCTCTCTGTGACCCAATTTTGAGGTTTTCTTGCCAAAGATACTGAAGCAGATTGCCTTTTCTAGATCATTTTATAGATGAGGAACTGAGGGAAACAAGGTTAAATGACTTTCTCAGGATCACACAGCTAATAAATGTCGAAGGCCAGATTTGAACTCATGAAGATGAGTCTTCCTAATTCCAAGCCCAATGCTCCACTGCACCACCTAGCTGCCCTTCTGAACTCTGCTACATCTATAGATCTGGCAGGCGGTCTCATCCTTGCTTCTGTAATTTGTTTATGAAATAATCCTTTTAAGTCATATACCTATTGGAGCTTATCCTGGTACATGTTGTGAGATGTTGATCTAAATCTAAGTTATGCAAAATTGCTTTGGAGTGTTCCCAGCAGATTTTGCATCAAATAGTGAGTTCTTATCCCCAACAGATGAGATCTGTGAGTTTATCAAACATTATTAGGTTGGTGTTCGGTCATTTTTCAGTTGTGTCTGCCTCTTCATGACCCCATTTAGGGTTTTATTGGTAAAGATACTGGAGTGGTTTGCCATATTCTTCTCTAGCTCATTTTACAAGACGAAGAAATGGAGGCCAACAGGGTTAAGTGACTTGCCCAGAGTCACACAACTAGTAAATGTGTGAAGCTGAATTTGAACTCAAATCCTCCTAACTCCAGGGCAGGCACTCTATCCATTATGCCATTTAGCTACCATTTCCTTCTACAATTCATTTTATTGATGAGGAAACTGAGGCAAACAGGGTTCACATAGCTAGTAAGTGTCTGGGGCCAGATTTAAACTCAGGAAGGAAAGTCTTTCTGACTCCAGGCATGGCGCTCTATCCAGTGTGCCACCTAGCTGCCCCAAATATCAGGTTATTGTGTGTATTTCTTCCTGTAGATTGTGTACTTAACTTATTCCACTGATCAGCTTCTCTATTTCTTACCTAGCACCACCTTTGGGGATTATGGCTTTGTGGTACAATTTGAGATCTGGTACTGCTAGCTCCCCTTTCTTTCCATTTTTTTTCTTAATTCTCTTGATATTCTTGACCTTTTGGTCCTTTAGATGAATTTTGTTATTATTTTTTCTAGTTCTTTAAAATGTGTTTGATAGTTTAATTGCTATGACATTGAATAAACAAATAAATTTAGTTAGTATTGTCATTTTATTATGTTGGTGTGGCCTACAATTAATCTTTCTGTAGTTATTTAGACCTATTTGTGTGAAGAGTGTTTTGTAGTAATATTCATACAGTTCCTTTCTGTGCCTTAGCAGGTAGACTGCCAAGTATTTTGAAAGGATTTTCACTATCTCTTCCTTCTGGGTTTATTTTTTATTTTTAAAAAATTTATTTCATTAAATATTTCCCAGTTACATATTACAAATTTAGCATTCATTTTAGACAATTTTGAGTTCCAAATTCTCTCCCTCTCTACTGTCCCTCCACTCACAGAGAAGGCAAGCAGTATGATATCAATTGTAATGCGAAGTCATGCAAAATATATTTGCATATTAGTCATGTTGCAAGAAAGCATTTCCTTTTTTTATATTTAATATATTTAGTTTTCAGCATTGATTTTCACAAGAGTTTGAATTGCAAATTTTCTTCCCATTTCTACCGTCCCACCAAATCCAAGATGGTGTATATTCTGTTTGCCCTGTTCCCCAGTCAGCCCTCCCTTCTGTCACCCTACTCCCCTCCTGTCCCCTTTTCCCTTCCTTTCTTGTAGGGCAAGATAAATTTCTATGCCCCATTGCCTGTGTATCTTATTTTCTAGTTGCATACAAAAACCTTTTTTTTGAACATCTGTTTTTTTAAAACTTTGAGTTCCAAATTCTCTCCCCTCTTCCCTTCCCACCCACCCTCCCTAAGAAGTCTAGCAATTCAACATGAGCCACATGCGTATCATTATGTAAA
>CM053625.1:130862417-130902457 GCA_028646595.1 Phalanger gymnotis | reverse complement strand
CTGCCTCCTTTCCCTTATGCACCGGTCCCTTTTTGGCATGAAGCGTGACGTCATGGTTCTCCATGATCTGTACACTTCTTGGCAAAACAAAAAGGGGGAGTTGTAATGGGACAAGTTATAGCTGATCCCAAACATCATTGGACCTCCGCACCCAGACGCCAACTGAGAAACCTCTGGGCTCTGAGGTATGGGAGGAACAAGATGGAGTCTGGAGGAAGGGTCTCGCCCTTGTTGGCAATGTGGTGCAGGGTTCTTTTCCGGTTTCACCTGTGCATAGGTGAATCATAGGGAGAGTGCGGGAAAGAAAGGGGAGGAGAATAGGAGGAGAACAGGAGAAGAATAGGCGGAGAGTAGGCGGGGAGTAGGCCAATCAAGGCAGTCCTAGTGCTATGTAATAAAGGCTATAAAAATCTGTTCACTGACTTAATTAAATGGAGCTGCTTACCACCTTGGCTTCTGGCCTCATCATTGCCCGTGAGATCAGGCCTTTGCTGGACAAAGGCCTGGGAGTATGGGGTAAGAGAATTCCCCAACAGTCACCAAGTGTCCCGAATGGTATAGATCTTCTCCTTCGTGAGTTGGTATTTCTAGGAGTAAAGCATATCAGAAAAGATGAGAAGAACAGAAAGAAAGAGCCACATAGAGAGACAGAGATACACAGGGAGACAGGGACAGGAAACAGAGAGAGAGACAGAGAAAGAAAAGAGGAAGGATGAAGTACAATCTACAAATGTTCTTATATAGAATTGAGGAGGGGTTGAACTTTTTTATTCAGTAAGACTGTCTTTAAGGATGAAATGTGCATACTAAAATTGCCACAATAGTACTTTGTGTGGAATTTTTTTTAAAAAAACAAAGAAACAATGTATATACACTTTGGTGACTGCCTGAACAAATGGTGGCATATTAATCTAACAAAATACTATTGAGACATAAAAAATGACAATATGAGGAGCTCAGAGAACATGAGAAGATGTGTATGGATGATTCAGAATAAGCTAAGCAAAACCAAGAGAACAATATACACATGCTTATAATGAAGGAAATACAAAGAATGCCAAAACTAAGCTAAATTCTGTTGAGTCATAATGAGCAGTCGTGGCCCTTAAGAAGAGATGAGTAAGTAAGTAGGAGTCTGGGTGATTGTTGTGGTGCAGCCTGTGTTAGTTAACCGTTTTTCTTTATTACAAGGGAAAGTTTGCAACATGGGAAGAGCAGAATTATATTAGCTGTGATATAAATAGATATGATATAAAAACACATTAAGAATCATGTAGTGCTGGAATCTTTTGACAGGATTTTATTTTAGAATTTTAAATCAATACTCATTAATGATAATGCACTATAGCTATCTTTATTTGCTTTCTGCTTGCCCAGTTTAGAGATTAGTATTCTATTTGCCTCATAAAAGAGGTTTGGTAAAGTGGTTTTTTTTTTTTTCTCAGTGTTTGAGAGTAATTTGGATAGCATAGATTAATTTCTTTAAAAGTCACAGCATTTTCCTGTAAATGCATGTGGAATGAGTTTATTGTTTTTACTTTCTACTCTATAGCTAGTTCAACTTCCCTTCTTGAAATTGAATCATTTAAGATCTCTATTTGGCTTGCTATTATTTTCAGTATTTTTAATTTTGTTGGCAATACTCTATTTCCTTTAAGTTCTCATTTTGGCTGGTGTACAATTGTGTATTGTAGGTCCTGGTAGTTATTTTTTAAAGTTTATCTTTGTTGTGACTTCTCCATATTCATTTTAAATATTGTTCACTTGATTTTCTTCCCTATTCTTTTTAATTCAATTAGCTAAAGATGTATTAATTTTGTTAGTTTTTTTCCCAAAGAAGCAGCTTTTAATTTTATAATATATACTTGTTTTTCAATTTTTCTATTGGTTAAATTTTCCAGATTTCCTCTTTGGTGCTTATTTTGAGTTCGTTTGTCTATTTGTAAATCTTTTATTGTGTGTGATAACTCTTCTGATAAGACTACCTCTAAGGAGGCCTGAGTCACTACGGTTTCTTCCAAGCATGAGAAGAAGAGACTCATAATAGGATCAGAACTGGAGGGCAAACTATTATGGTAATTAGAAAAATCTCTCTGAAGAGAGATACAGAGAGAGTTGGAGAGGTCACAGCAACTACGGTCAGTGATACTGGACAAGGCAAAGGCAGATGACTCTCTAAAATACTTAGAAGCTTCATAGAATATTAGCCTTTTCCTTTCCCTTGTTCAAAGCCTAACTTACTAAAATAAATCCAGCAGAGTGACTGAATTCTGGCTTCTATATATGTCTTTATTTTTTTAGGCAAATTAATCAGCTTAAAAGCAAAAAATCAGTTTAAGTGTTTGGGTAAACTCCCACGGATCTGAAGATTCCTGCTGCTAATGCTCAGACATCATCCTCTCCCCTCTCCCCTCTCCCCTAGCCCCCAAACTTCTCAAACAGACTTGGGACAACTGGTGCACAGGATAAATCATTTATTGAACTTCATGAGAATGGTGTAACCCAAGAGTCCTGTCTATAAAGAGACAGAGCTCAAAGGATGGAATCCCCTTGAAGCTTGGAGAAGAGGCAAAGAGGCCTCCAGAACTTGTGATTATCATGCCAATAATTCTTTGGAGAAAGCAGATGGGGGGGGCCAGCAAGAAAAGGATGTAGTCTCCTGGGAATTCCTAAAGGACAAAGATAAGAATCTGATTATAAAACACAGTCACAGATTGAATTGTGAGTGGGAACAACTCCATTTAATAAACATTTATTAAGTTCCTATTATGTGCCAAGTAGGTACTGTGCTAAGTGCTAGGGATATAAAAAAGAGGAGAAAGACAATCCCTGCCTTCAAGAAGCTTACAATCTAAAGGAAACAATATACAGATATATACAAAACAAGTTATATAGTAGATAAATAGGAAATAATTGACAGAGGTAAGGCACTAGAATTAACAAGGGTTGTGGAAGGCTTCCTGCAGAAACTACAATTTTGGTTGGGATTTAAAAGAAGTCAGGGAAGTCAATAGTTACAGTGGAGAAGAGAGAGAATTCCTGGCATAGAGGACAGCCAGAAAAAAAATGTCCAGAGCCAAGAGATGTAGTGTCTTGTTTGTGGAACAGCCAGAAGGATAGTGTCATGGGACGGAAGAGTAGATATTAGGAAGTAAGGTATAGGAAGACTGGAAAAATAGAAGGGGTCTAGGTTGTGAAGGGCTTTGAATGCCAAACAGAATGTTTCGTATTTGATTCTAGAGGCAATAAGTAGCCACTGAATTTCATTGGCCAGGGGCGGGGGGAAGGGGGATAGTAACATGGTCAGAGATGTGCTTCACAAAAATCTCTAGTGGCTGAGAGAGGAGTGCAGAGATTCTTGAGGAAGGCATGCTCACCAGCAAGTCATTTCAATAATCCAGATTTAAGGTGATAAGACACTGAGCTAGAGTGGTGGCAATGTGAGAGGGGAAAAGTGGCCCTATTCAAGAGATATTGCAAAGATAAAATTGGCAGTCTTTGGCAACAGATTGGATATGAGGGTTGAGAGATAATGAGGAATCCAGATGACTCCTAGGTTGCAATCCTGAGGGACTGGGGGACTGATGTTGTCCTCTATGGTAATAAGGAAGGCAAGAGGGTGGAGTAGTTTAGGTGAAAAGATAATGAGTTCAGTGTGGGACATATTGCATTTATGATGCCAACTGGACGTCAAGTTTAAGATGTCTGAAAGACAGTTGGAGATGTGAGATTGGTGGTCAGCAGAAAATTTGGGAGGGTAGGCTAGGTAGATTTGAGAATCATTACCATAGAGATAATAATTAAATATATGGGAAATGATGAGATCAAAAAGTAAAGTAATATAGAAGGGGAAGAGAAGAAGATCCGGGAGAGAACAATGAAGAATACTTATGGTTACAGGGCATGATTTATAGGGCATCCAGCAAAGGACATAGAGAAGGAGCAGTCACATAGATAAGAGGAGAACCAGGTGAGAGTGGGGTATTTTGAAAACCTGGATAGAAGATAGTATCAAAGAAGAGAGAGTGATCAACTGTGTCAAAGGCTGCAGACAGGTCAAGGAGAATGAAGGTTGAGAAAAGGTCATTGGATCTGGCAATTAAGACATCATTAGTAACTTTGGAGAGAGTAGTTTCAGGGGAATGAAAAGGGCAAAAGCCATATTTTAAGGGATCAAGAAAAAAGTGAAAGGAGAGAATGTGAAGGCACCTATTGTAGAAGGCCTTTTGTAGTTAAGCAACAAACAACAGAAGAGACATAGGATGACAGTTATCAGGAGAGAAGCTTGGAACCTGGGAGAGAAATATACATAGTGGAAATAAATTTGGTCCATAAGAAAGCAAGAGATAGACTGTGGCAGATTCAGCAAATACTATCTAGGATGAATGGAAGATGAATTGTGAAGATGAGGCCAGAAAAAAATAAACAACCAGGAAAATAGAATTTATTCTTCCTATAACCCTCTCTGGGAAACAGGGACAGATATCTTTTAAGAGAATCAGAGGTGGGAAAATATAATTAAATGGATGACTAGAGTGAAGGGTTTCCCAATCACAGGGTGCTAATGCCACTTCTACCTTCACCCCAATTTGTAGCCCTGATCTCCCTCCAGACTTGCATTTCCCAATCCCCAGCCTAGAGGCAATTCCACATCCTTATTCTAATCTTTAGCACTAATTCCCTTCCACACTCTCCTTAAACACACACATCAATTTCAGGGGAAGGGGAAGGAAGAGAATAAAAAAGGGTAGGGAAGAAAGAGGAAGAGAAAAGGAATATTCAGTAAGGTTATATGTAAATATAGGATAATTAAAATAATTGTAATCAAAAATGGAATGTTAATTACCCTCACTTCCTCATTTTAAGCACTTGCTTTAAAGGAATACTTCAGGATGACCCAGGAGAAATAAACATTGGAAACTCACAAAAAAAACCTAATCTGTATTTGTTCACCTTTTTATGGCTGTCCGTTCTGATTTTCTAAAGAAGCATGATTTGCAGAGAATAATACCAAAGTTAAATATCACAGACCTGAAGGGTAGAGTCAGCTTCCTTATTGGTCAAACTCCTAGCAATGATCTGTGGAGAAAAAGCAACATGCTAACAATACTTATATCCAAGACCTACTTAGCTTTTATTTGCCAAAGAGAAGAGGAGTAGGATTTATAGGAATAGGAGAGGGAAGCAAATCTGAGGGAGCTTTGATCCTTAATGTCATCCAGAGAAGTTGAAGACAAGGAGACAGGAATATTCAGGACTTACCAACTTCAGATACATCTAAAATGTTTTCCCTCCTAAATCCTCTGTTCATAAAATCTTCCTCAAATCTTTTCTTGATTTCATCGCTCAGATTTGGAGTCCGGCCTGCAGTCAGGGTGAAAGTGAGAGTTTTTAGTGAGTCTCATTCACTGATCATTAAGGGGAGAAATGGCTACATGAGAGGAATGGAGAGACATGTGGAAGGAGGTCACACCCATTCTACAACTTCAGAGACTGGAGCTGTCATGTTGCCTCGTATGAGGTATGACATTTTATTCCTTGAAGAAAGGAGGAGAGAGGATCCCCTAATCACCCAGTAAATGAATCAACAAGTATTTATAAAGCACCTACTATATGTTATACACAGAGGTACTAGAATGTAGGGACAGAAAGATGAAAGACACAGCTTATAGGGTTTATAGTCTAGAGGGTATGGAAAAGATATTGTTTCTTCATAGGTAAAGTAAAAACAAGATAGTTATCTAGCTACTTATAAATATGACAGATACAAAAGTAATTTCGTTAGGTAGAGTACCAATTACTGGGCGAATCAGGGAAGGCTTTTTGTTACTTGACCCAAACCTTGAGGGAAACTAAGGCATCCAAGGGGTAGAGATGATGAAGGAGATCATCTTAGACAAGTGTAACAGGCTGTGCAGTACAACAGAGGCAAAAGATGTCTTCTATGAGCAATAGCAAGTAGACCAATTTGGCTAGAACATAGAATATTCCAAATATAATCAACCTAGAGAAATAGGCTAGGGCTAGCTGATCAACCACCTTAAATGCCAAAAAAGAGGAGTTTCTATTTTGTGCTGGAAGCAATAGAGAACCACTGATGCTTTCTGAGTAGGTTAGTACCTTGGTTAGCCCTATGTTTTAAGAATATCCATTTGGTGGTTCTGCAGAACATAGGTT
Source organism: Phalanger gymnotis (assembly GCA_028646595.1). Lineage (NCBI taxonomy): Eukaryota > Metazoa > Chordata > Mammalia > Diprotodontia > Phalangeridae > Phalanger > Phalanger gymnotis. Next base: position 130,896,280 of record CM053625.1, on the reverse strand, counting down.
TGAGATGGGAGATGCAGAATACAGAGAGACCAGTTAGGTTGGTAGGTTGTTACAATACTCTAGGCCACAGGTAAAGATGACAAAAATTAGGGTAGCTGTACTTTGAGTTGACAGAAGAGAGAGAGCAAGAGACTTTGAAGGCAGAAGATTTTGGGGGCAGCTGATTGTGTATATGGGTTAGAGAGAAGGAAGAGTCAAGACTAACTTCATTTGTGACACTAGTGAATGGAGGAGTGGTGATTTCTTAGAAAAGAGAAGTTAGAAAGAGAAATGGTTTTGGAGGAAAATATAATGAATATACTTACTGATTTTGATATGGGAGATCTATAGATATCCCTGGGAACTGGAGGGCAAGAGATAATGACTGAATATATTGATTTGAGTGTCATCTGCAAAGAATCTGTGAGTGCTGATTGGGTGTGTGTGTGTGTGTGTGTGTGTGTGTGTGTGTGTGTGTGTGTGAGAGAGAGAGAGAGAGAGAGAGAGAGAGAGAGAGAGACAGAGAGACAGAGAGACAGAGAGAGACAGAGAGAGACAGAGAGACAGAGAGAGAGACAGAGAGAGAGAGACAGAGACAGAGAGACAGAAAGACAGAGAGAGACAGAGACAAAGAGAGGGTAGCAGCCCTGGAGTATGTCTGCACATAAGAATGGAACACAGATAAATTATCCTGCAAAGAGAATGAGAAATGAGTGGGAAGTGACAATGTGGAAACAGTAATTTTTCCCTCAGTAGTTTGGCTATGAAAAGAAAGAGACATATAGAACAATAGTTATAGGAAAGCTTACTGCAGGAGAGTCTGGGCTTCAACCCAAACCTTTCATGAGTATAGCAGTGATTGAAGGAACTATGAAAATCTCTTTCAGAAAGATCCTGGTACCCACCCTGGTCCTCCCTCACTCTCCCTATCTTTCATCTCTTAGAAAATAATCACTGCATTGCACTCATTACAATATGGGAACCATAAGGCACAGGAGAGATCATAAGTTCAAGTCCCTAATTTCACAGAGGGAGGAAACATGATTCCTTCAGATGATGTAAGGAGTGGAGAGGAGGAAGATTAGTAATATTTGGCCAATCCTATGTAATAGAACCTCAAGCTGTCTTGAAAGTCAGGATTGAAGTTAAAGATAACAAGTTTGTAAGTGAGTATAGGAGTGTGATTCTTTCCAATATCTCCTGCCCAGATCTGATCATTATCATTTGTTTAGCTGGTGCCCTTCTCTTGTAATGACTTTCCAGAGAGCTCTATCCCTTCAATTCCCTCTTTCAGCTCAAATATCATTTCTATGAAGTCCTACCTCCTCCCCCACCAGAAATTATCTCTCTTCCTAGGAACTACATTGACACTTTTTTTACTTTCTCATTTTACCTTATCACTTTTTGCTTTAATTTAATTCATTAATGAGTGAATGAATAAACAGATTTGTCTTCTGCTATAAAGTAAGGTTGCTATTCAATGGTCTCTCTGCTCTATATTCTTTCCCAAGCAGTGTAAGGATTTGCTAAATAAGGTGGGTCATTCATTCATTCATTCATTCAACAAGCATGTATTAATAACTTACTATATGCCAAATTCTGTGCTAAGTGTCTAGATATAATGACCAAAAAAAAACAAAAGCCTTCCTGCCCTCAATGAGTTTACATTCTATTAGATTCTCAGACTGGCTGCCTCTAAGGGTCTCAGGATGATCAATTTGCTGTCCTGGAAAATGCTTCCTTTGTCTTAGACACTATACACTGTTGTTAGAGTCAGTTTTGGTCACTTGTTTCTTTTCTTTCACTGCTCATCCTTTTTCAAGGAATGAAGAAGGGAATGAGTGTTGGGGAAGTGTCATAGGATACATACCAAAGAGGTTTACCACAATGTTCACTTTCCCATCATGGTAGTTATAGAAGATGAATTTGGCATATTCATATGGCTTAGAACTTTCATAGTAGACATCATTAGTTCCATAATCTATGAAATCAGGAGAGAGTAGAGATTAAAATTTCTGATGCTACAAGAACTAGGGAAAAATTTGATATTTATTTGTAGTTGCATGCTGGGTAAAGGCATTTCTCAGCCATCTCTGAAATCCCAAACTATTGTTTTGTTCACACATCTTTTTCAAGATATACCTCCCCTGCTATGAGTCTTTCCAAGTCACAGAATGATAGAGATGAAAGGGACATTGGGAGACCATGTAGTCCAGGTATATCATTTTATGGATGGGAAAACTGAGGCTCAGAGAGGGGGAAGTACTTGTATAAGGTCCCACAATAATTTAATTCCCATTTTAATCCTATCTAAGCTTATCTGACCTCTACGACTATCGGGGGACAGGAGTGGGGTGAGGTGTTAGTTTCTATACTCTGGTTAATCAATGGGTCCATTAATTCATTTCAGTGAATAAGACTGAATGGCAGTGCTATCCTTGCTTATACTTACAGTTCAACTTAAACTGACGTGCTTCCTTAGCCTTGAAAGCAGTAAGATATAATGGAATGCACTGGCTATTTTTCCTGGAAATAAAGATTAGGATTATTATAACACTTCTTTGCATGGTGAATTTTGCTTTCAAAAATCTGTTCCAAAAACTTCAATTTTGTCCACAAAATTTACTAAAATTGTTTTTAGTCCATTTTTGTTGTTATTTGTTTAGTCTTTTCAGTAATATCTGACTCTTGGTGACCCATTTTGAGGTTTTCTTAGCAAAGATACTGGAGTGGTTTGTTTTTTCCTTCTCCACTTCATTTTACAGATGAGGAAACTGAGGCAAACAGATTTAAATAACTCGCTCAGGGTCACAGAGCTTATGTCTCAGGTCAGATTTGAACTCAGGTCTTCTTAACTCCAGGCCTGGCACTGTATCCACTATACCTCTTACATGTCTTCAGTCATTAGTATAAAATTATAGACAATGAAGTTTCCTGAGTAACTACTAACTTCTCAAAAAGAATTAAACTATGTTTGCCATTTTAAGAATTGGTAAGAATATTTTTATTAAATTCTTATTTTTGAAAATCTGTGATCAGCATCTAGAATTTAAGTGCCAATTAAATGAAATATTCATACAGAAAGTCTGCGTATTTGGAGATATTGACTTTATTTGTGAAAGAGCAGTGCCCCAGGTGAACACTGACAGAAGTCTGGGTTTGAACCTCACTGTCAGTCAGTCAATCAAAAAGTATTTATTTAGCACACTCTGTGTTCCAGGAACTTTGCTAAGCACTTGGGATGAAAAGAAAATTGTCTCTCATTTCCCCAAAACAGTGACCTTGAGCAGTCACTTTATTCCTCTGAGATTTGGTGTTCTCACTAGTAAATGGGAATAATATTTCCAGAATTTTCTGTAAACTTGAAAGCACAATATAAATATGAAATGATATCATTATTTTCTCATTTTATCTCCACAACATCTAGAAAAGATTAGAGTTGTTATAGCACAGTCCCCATTTAAAAGATATAATTGAAACGCAGACTTGAAAAGAGATGGTCATTCAAGCACTAGCAGTCAGTGAATGAATAAAGACTAGAACTCAACCCAGGGTTTTCTCTTCTATGATTTTCTTCCTAGCAGAAAGTCTGCAGCTAAAAGTCTGGGAAGTCTTTGATGTAGCTAAAGTGTGCCAAGCATTTCAGGCCTTATGGACAAAAGATGATTCTGATGACATTACCTGGTATGAAATCGATGTGTCCTAGTGACAGTTACTTCTCTCTTTCTCTCCTCTCTGTTCTCTTAGCAGAGCTATGTCTATGAACCTATCCTGCTTCCAAATGATGATGGATGGCTGAGCAGTGATTTAGGGAAAGTGGGGAAGAAAGAAAGAATTGGCTCCCCTAGCTTGCAGTTAAAAAGATCTAACCCTCATTTGCAATCAATATAGCCCTTCGCTTGCACACACAGTTCAGGTCTGTATTTTGCCTTTTATTAATCAATCTCTCGATATTGCTGAGTGCCTTATGTACCAAGCACTGTGGTAGGAACTAGGAAGGCAAATAAGAAAGAAGCAATTCCTTCTTGCAAAGAGCTTACATTAGTATTCTTTCCCTTCCAAGATTACCCTTCATATTTACAAGACTAACTTTACCATGGAAGCTTCATCAGTGACTGATACCTAGGATAGACAAGCTCAGCCTGTGTTGGCAGAGAGAGTCCAGAGCTGTGGCCAAGATGTCTGTCACTTCCCCCAGCTAATGCAAGCAGTGCTTACCTTGTCAGAAAGAATCCATTCAAGTTTCCACTTTCTACAGTGATATTTTGGATAAAATTCCTAAAGGGACCTTCCTCCTCAATCAGAGATCTGTCACTTGAGGCCAATACAACAGTGTGCCAGTGTCTAGAAAGCTGTGGGAAAAGGTCTGGGTGAGAATGGAAACAGAGAAAACATCCTTAAAACAAGATCATGGGATTTAGACCCAAAATGGACCTTAGCCTAAACGCTTCATTTTATCAATGAAGAAATTGAAGTTCTCTATCCTAATTCTTTCTGAGCATGTGTATTGAGGTTTCCTACCACAATTCTGCATTAGCATGAGTATTTTCACCATGGAAAGGTAGAAAGAGTGCTAGAATCAGTGGTTAGGAGATTTGACTTCCAGTCCTGGCTTGAACACTATTTAGCTATGTGACCTTTGGAAAGCTATTTGATTTTTCATTATCAGTTAAGGCATTATCTTGCCTTTAGATGCAACTAACAAATTAGTTTTCTTTAAAAAAAATTGGAGGGAGAGAGAGACAAACATAAAATTTTCAGTAAGGAACATCCTTATTGGGATCTCAACAGTGACAGTCACTTATGACAGACTTGGACTAATCCTAGGTCTTTTCTCTGACTCTAATCAGTAAGGCCTCTAGGGGAAATCATCTTTCCCTCTCCTTTAACTGGGTCTGACTGAGATCTCTCCCCAAACCATGGCAGAATCCATGTGGCATTCAAAAGCAGCTCAAATGCAGAAACAAAGCCCCAAGTTACCATTAGCATCCTGTTGGCAAAATCCTTTGAAATGGCAGCTCAGAGACAGAACCTCCAGGCTCCATGCCTTGGAGTGTCTGGTTCTTCTATGAGATTTTCTGAAATTATCAGCTCATTTTCTATGACAATAAGAAGCTGAGAGGATAGATTTCAATCATGGTCCCTGGGATTAGGTTTGCTTTCTGAAAGAACGACATAATGGAATCACAGAATTTTAGAACTAGGGGATCCTCAAAGGTTGTCTGGTCCATCCCGTTCATTCCACAAGTACAGAAATCTCTCCTATGGGATTATGTGGTCAGGAATGAAAGGTTGAAACATTTCTTCTTATTCTTTTTTGAAGGATATACAAGTCATAGGCAAACATGTATACAATCATGTGTCATTTCAGATTCTCAGATTTGCAGACGGCACAACTATTGGGAAGGACAGCTTTGAGTCAGAAGACCTTACAGAATTGTTGTGAGAATCAAATGAGATCATTTTTGTAAAGCCCTTTGTAAACCTTAAAATGGCATATTTCTTATTGTTGTTGTTAAGTTATTTCAGTTATATTGACTCTTCATGACCCCATTTGGGGTTTTCTTAGCAAAGATAGTGGAGTGGTTTGCCATTTCCTTCTTCATCACATTTTATAGCTGAGGAAATTGAAGCAAACAGGGTTAAATTACTTGCCCAAGGTCAGATAGCTAGTGATTGTCTGAGGCTAGATTTGAATTAAAGAAGATGAGCCTTCCTGACCCCAAGTCTAGTATTCTATCCACTGCACCACTTACCTGCCCCTAAAATACTAGCTATTAGAAGACACACATTCACATATCTTTTCCATCTTGCCCTAAGTCCTGCTTCTACTAGTTCTATTGGGCAAAGAGAGGTTCAGTTTTCCTTGTCTATTACTCCCTACCCTCCTTCCCCTCCCAACCAATTCCACCCCACCCACCTGTTCCCATTTTTGTTCCTTTTCATCTGACAGGTCTTCCTCTGATCTGCTACACTCAGGTTGGAGGCCACAGACCAGGGCCAAGCCCATACTCAGCAGCAGAAGCTTCATCTTTCTGGGGATAGTCTGTTCCTTCAGTAGCAACCGATTGTGAGAATGATTCTGATGAATGTTCTAGGTTCCTAGGTCACCTCCTTTTATTCTCCTTCATGGGCCCTGGCTCCTATGATGATGTGACACTACGATGACTCCTCCTACTACACTGAATAATACTTCATTCAGAGTCTTTAGCCAATAATTACCACCATCTAATTATCCCAAGAACATCCCAGAAACTTTTACATTTCTGAAATGTGAATTTCTAAGAACAACCAGGGTTTCATAGCGCTAACTTCCTGGAATCAGTTCTAGAGCTCCCTTGGGCCCAGATAATCCATTTTCTCTGTTTTGTCTTTGGGAAGTTCAGTGACTTAATAATCACTTACTAATTTTCCCCACATAATTATGTGAGCTCCTTGAGGGCAGGGACCATTTTTGCCTTTCTCTCTGTTAGGTCATAGCCTAAACATAGTAAGCCTTAATAAATATTGTTTGATTACAAAACCCTGTTCTAGGCAATTTGAGAGGACTACTCAAAAAAGACAGAGTTCCCTCTATAAGGGAGCATCTGATAGTCTATTTGTATGATTTCATCAAACATGTATTAAATGCTATTAAATGTATTTGGTAACATGCAAAGGTCAGACAAGCCTTGATAATACATGTCCTCATTGAGTTAACAGTCTAGTACACAATAATGCACTTTTTGGTCTGGATCTGTGATTTCAGAGGTATAGAAAACAGTCAGGGATGAAGCTTCCTCTACTAAGGTGAATATTTTGCAATTTATTATCACAATGAATTGCTAGACCCTGAAAATGCTGGCAAATGGCGAAGAGATGAGTTCCCCTGAAGCCACTGCAGCATCTGCTGCTCCCAGCTGACAGTAATTCCTAGGCCCTGTTTCAATGTCACTGATGATGGTGAGCTAGGACACATAGCTGGGGAATTAGGCCATGTGCATCAAGGAGGAATAAAAAGTCTAATGGAGAAAGTACAAGATTACTTGTTTTGGAGGAATAATTGAGGAGCCGATAGAGAGAATAGCAGTGCTCTACCTACTGTTCTGCAACAAGAAGGACAGGAAGAAAAGAATAGACATTCATATAGCACCTGGGCAACCAGAAGTTAGGAAGCTCTGGTTTCAAGTCCAGATCCAGACACTTGCTAGCTGTGTGACACTGGGTACGTCACTTAACCCTATTTGCCTCAATTTCTTCATCTGTAAAATGAGCTGAAGAAATGGCAAACCACTCCAATATATTTGCAAAGAAAATCCCAAATTGTGTTAGAGTCAGACACAAGTGAACAACATAGTATCTACTGTATTTAGCACACACTATACTAAATGCTTTTATAAATGCTTGTTTTATTCCATAAATTAAAAATAAACAAATAAATTTAAACTTAAAAAAAATGAATCTTTCACTTGATCCTCACAAAAACTCTGGGAGAGTGGTATTATTATCCTGATGTTATGGTGGGGGAAATTGAGGCAAACAGAGATTGTGTATGTGGTCCAGGATCACATACCTAGAAAATATCTGAAGCCAGATTTAAATTCAAGTGTTCTTGACAAAAAGCCCAGCACTCTAACTTGCCAAGGATTTCTGTTCCCACTGAAGAGAGATGAGTCCCTTGTGCCACTGCCTACTTCTAAAAAATATGGATGACTTCGTGAATGTGCATCAAAGAACAGAATAGTGTCAATATTGTTGGCTGCATCATGAGAGAATCTAGGAGCTTAGGAGCTCCAGTGAGGTGTGAGAGAGACTGAGAGCAGGAAGAGTTTAATACAGGGTGAACTAATAGATTAATAGGGGGAATTAGTGCCAGGGTAGCATGCACCATCCTGAACTTTGAAACCTATGTGACTCTATCTGGACTCTGGGTCCTAATGCTATAGGAGATAACAATAGATAGATAGAGAGATAGATAGATAGATAGATAGATAGATAGATAGATAGGTAGATAGATAACTAGATATAGTAGAAACTATAGTAGACAAGGGGATCAATGATGAGTCCAACATGATGGATGACCTTGACATATGTCTAATTCCCACCATGGTTACCGCTTTGTTCTCCAGAGTTTGGATAGAGATTTCATAGTGTATACTAAAGAGCTTCCATACCTTCCATCTTCTTCTACACACACACATACACACACACACACACACACACACACACACACACACACACACACATTGTTGTTATCATACTCTGTCCATCTTCTTACATTCAGACAAACTTAGCACTCCCTGTATTGCAACTCTGGCTAACAGACATAAGTAGGCATATTTTGACAAGAGGGAAGTGAGTAGTCCGGGCCAGAGGAGGTCATCTGATAAGTCTTCAAACATGGTTTAGTAGAACAAATGTGGTGACCTGGAGTGCATTACTCAAGCAAGCAAGGCAGAACCTTAACTTACTGGAGGAGGAAACTCACTCTAACACACCCTTCCTCCTAATCAGGAAGTACTCCTTCCAGTAAGTCCACACTCCTCCTTGTAAGTCAATGCCCTGGGGCCAAGCACTGTTTGCCCAGTTCTCTCTCTCTCTCTCTCTCTCTCTCTCTCTCTCTCTCTCTCTCTCTCTCCCTCTCTCTCTCTCTCTCTCCCTCTCTCTCTCTCTCTCTCTCTCTCTCTCTCTCTCTCCCTCTCTCTCTCTCCTCCCTCTCTTTCATATTCCTGTATCCCATATCCCTATATTAACTTGTGTGAATAAACCATCTCAATATTCTTCACAATAAAAGGGAGATAATAATTTTTACCTGCCTCATAAAATCATTGAGGAAAAATGGCTCTGTAAGCCTTAAAGCACTATAAAACCATTAACTATTATTATTATTACCTCATTTTGTCCTCACAGCATCCAAAGAAGGTGAAAAGAGCAGACACTGTTGTCCAAAAATTAATAAGTATAACTAAGAAAAAAGGGTTAAATGACTCGATCATAGTCACATAAACAATTATTGAGAAGATAAAGACTAGAACTAAGTCCAGAGTTTCCTCTATGATTGTCTCCCTGAAACGGTATTCAAGGACACTGACTTACCTTCCTTTCTGATGTAGATAAAATCTGCCAAGGATTTCTGTTCTCACTGAAGAGAGATGAGTCCTTTGTTATTGATATGCTTGTAACATGTCCAATATATCATATTGGAATATGCTTCTCTCCCTTCTCCCTTACTCTTCTTTCTGTCCCAGGCTGTCTAGCTCTCTCATCACTTTATTCTGTTTTTAATTTTCTCCCATCATAGTACTGACCCCATGGTTAGCCAGTTCAAACTATGCAATATCCTGCACCCTAAATTCCTTGCTCCTGTGGTTTTGTTTTCCATTTTGTGGCATATGTATATTTTTGTATGTATGTAAATATGTAGACACAATTATACAAAGTAATTTCAGGAGAGAAATAGAGAATGTGCTTATAACTAGGGATATGAACAAATGCCTTATGGAGGAAATAATGACTAATTTATGCTTTAAAGAAAACTAAGGTTCCTACAAGGAAAACAGGAAAACTCTGAAAACACCCCTGATATAGAAGACCACTTGTCAAAATGTAACCAGGGATTCAAGCCTGGTGTATTTATATAAAACTCTAATTGTTTGTATAAAGCATGGAAAGGTTTGCCAAAAAAAAAAAGAGCAAAATGAGTACAACCAAAAGAACATTATACACAGTATAGACAATATTGCTTTAAGAATGACATTGGCTCAGATTCCATCGAATCTGAGCCAATGTCATTCTTAAAGCATATCTCAGATGGAATCTGGCCCACTTGTGAAAATGAGCTTCACAAAGGGTAAGATTTCTTAAGGCAACCCATTATGGAGAACCTATAATAAACTTTGTCTCTTTGGCTGTGAGAAGGTTTGAGTCAAATTCATTTGGCAGGACCTGGTGTGTTGGTATTTTGGGGTCTTGAGCACCCCTGAAAGCATATAGTTCCCTGACCTCTTTATATGGTTCTCTGATCTCTTCATTTTGGTTCCCTGAGACTCAGAATACTGCTAATCTCAAGTTTTCCTCCATTCAAGACTGAAAGTTAGAGTTGTGCTGCCATCAAGAAGGAAAATGGAGAGAAATTTCCTATATAATGGCCTTCGTGGAGCTCTATCGGAACCCCATTCTCAGAAAAGGTTGTAAGATGCTCATAGCTAGAGCCCCTCCACAAAGGGGCAATGAAGATCAAGAGGACATTTTGGATGACCCCCCTTATGGCCCCTAGGGCTTCAGCCCCAGCCATTCCTCCTGCTCCCCAACCTCTCCGAGCATGCTTGTTTACTGTGCTCCCCCTTCCTTGGCCACCCCCTCTTTCCCTTGGTTTCCCTTCCCTTTTCCTCTAGCCCAACCCTCCTCTTTTCCTGCCCCCTTCAGGGTCCAAATCTCCTACCCTGTATCTTCTCCCATGGCCCCTCCCTCCTTGGCAATCCCCTGCTCATGTCTCAACCAAGGGTCTGGTTGAGGTGTCTCCCTCTGTGGCCTCTTCCACTGAAGGCACCCCTATTCAGGTTCTGGCCTCATGGCCTGCCCCTATTTCAGGCCTTGCAGTATCTACCACCATGGGCTCTACCCCCGAGGCAAACCCTGTTCAGGTTCTAGCCTTGGGCCCTGCTCCCACCACAACACCTCCTCCTCTGGCCCCTCTCTCTGACACGGCTCCCACTCAGGTCTCTTTGGTATCTTCCCTTCTGACCCCTACCCCTCCTCAGGGACCAAGTGATCTTCTCCCTTGCCAGCCAGATCCCTGGCCTTGCAGTCTAATACAGATCAGCCAGATCTCTCTCTCCAGGCTCCAGTCCCCACAGCACCTTCAAGGCTTTTTTCCATGAGGGAAGTACCTGCCTTGCCCAGTGGGACAATTAGAGCCCACGTTCCGTTCTTCATTTCAGATCTCATTCAGGTTAAAAAGAAACTGGAGAGATACTTGGAAGACCCTACTAAGTTTACTGAGGGTTTTAGGGATCTGTCCCTACAATTCGAGCTTTCTTGGGGTGATTCGCACATCCTCTTCTCTACCTGTTGTACCATTGAGGAGAAGAGGAGAATCTGGTAACAAGCCCAAAAATTTGGGGATTGTTTGGCTAGCAATGACCCCACAAAATACCCCCCAGGAGCAGCTGCCCATTCCCAATAGTGACCCAGGATAGAACTATCAAAAGAGTGAGGATAGAGGAAAGAGAGATCATACAGTAATTTGCCTGTTAGAAGGCCTAAGAATAGCATTTCAAAAGCAAATAAATTTTCAAAAAATTAGAGAAATTACTCAGGGAGAAGAGGAAAACCCTGCCATTTTCCAAGACTGGCTAGTAGAAGCTATTAAAAAATGCATGAATTTAGATCCTGATTCTATTGAAGGTATGGCAATCGTTAGCATGCATTTTATTAATCAGTCTGCCCCAGATATTAGGAGGAAACTGCAGAAATTGGCTATGGGACCCCAAACACCTCAGGCCCATTTACTGGAGACTGCCTTTGGAGTCTTAAACAACAGAGGCCTGGTTGCAGCAGAGGAAAGAGAATGCAGGGAAAAGGCTAGAGACAGAGAACATGCTCAATTCTTGGCTGCCACCATGGCCAGGAAAAGACCCAAGGAGCGCCCCTCCAGGGCACCTCCTTGGAGGAAGTACTGCAACTTGGGCAGTGGGGAAACCTGCTTCTGATGCAACAAGGAGAGTCACTGGTCCAAAGAGTACCCTTATAGATCACCCCCCACCCCCAGGAAGCTCCCAGGAACCACGCCTCCAGGACCATGTGCAGCATGTGACCAGGAGGGACATTGGAGGAAGGATTGTCCCCGAGGTTGGAAAAATCTCCCAGTACTCTGTCCTCCAGTCTTCTCAAGATTAGGGAGGGGAAAACCTGGGGCTTGGCAGTACTCCCACTTTCTCCACCTCTCTCACTGAGCCCTGGGCAAAATCTAGGCTGAAGGCAAGATTTCCCACTTTATCATGGCTATGTTCTCTTGTTTTAACTAATTACTCTGGCCCTACCCACCCCTCGACCCATCGAGTCATGGGCATCAAAGAAAGGGGAACCTAAGGGATGTCTCCAGACATGCCCCTTCCCCAGCCTACTTGAGGATCTGTTGTTTGAATACTCCTTCCTTATGCTCTTGCCCTGCCCCCTTGTTAGGAAGGGACCTGTTTGTGAAATTGGGAAGCCAATTTTCTCTAGTTAAACCTCCCAACTCCCTTTTCACTCTATTTACCAGACCTCCCCATGTTCCCCCAGAGGTGTGGGAGACAGTTGAGCCAATTGTTTGGGATCAGGGAATTCATGGGCAAGCTACTTCTGCTACCCCAGCCATAGTTCACCTCCAAGATCCTAAAGTGTTCTCCCATCTCCTTCAATATCCAAATAAGCCCAAGGCCTGGGAGGTACTCCAAACATTAAATGCTACTCTAGGCCCTGACTCACTCCCTCTAGAGTGGGGCCTGACCAGGCTAAAGCTTTTAAGACCTTGAAAACTAAATGGACCACCACTCCAGCATTAGCTCTACCTAATCTAGAAAAACCTTTCACTCAGTATGTTGATGAAAGGAAAGGACAGCTTTGAGAGTCCTAATCCAGTCCTTAGGACCTGACCCTAGGCCTGTTGCCTATTTTTCAAAACAATTAGATTCTATGACTGCTACAGCCACTCTAATTGAAGAAGCTTCTAAACTTCTGGCTGATTAGCCCCTCGAAGCTCTGACTCCCCATCAAGTTCACAGCATCCTAGAAGCAGAGAGGCACTAGTGGCTGGCTAGCCACAGACTCACCAAATATCAAGCCTTGCTCTTAGATACCCCTGACCTAATTCTTCAGGTGTGCCACACACTCCTGAACCCCAAAGCAGTGTGGTACACAGAACAGGTGGTTGGTTAGGAGAGCTAGGTGTGAAATAGTCATCTTTAATTCCTTCCAAGGAAAATGTCTTTTACACCAGGGAAATTGTCCTTTCTCTATACTCTTTTTGTGCCTGTTTGCTCCTTGTTTGCTTAACCTTCTTGCCAGGTTTGTCTCCTCCAGGTTCCAAGCCATCAACTTCCAGATGACTGCTCAGACTATGTATCCCTTGAACTGGACCCATTGAGTCAGGGATAGATCTACACCCCTTGGCAGCAGGAAGAAATTTCAGAAGCTGAGACCTTTACCCTTAACACCAAAAGAATTTTAGTTTGAGGTGGGAATGATGAGGTTTAGATTGTGGGACCCCGCCCCCTTGAACTCCCCTTCAATGTTCCCACTAGATGAGGCCTTTGCCTGAAGCCATAAGCCTTTCATTATTGCTAGGCCCAAATGTATAAGCTAGGTTACTCTTAACCTAGCCTAGCCCTCTATTGTCTGGCTAGTTTCCACCCTTGATCCTATCAAAGTGTCTATGCCTAAATCTGTTACCATTAAACTAGGCTAGCCCTACATGGTCTGTTATCTCCAGGTAGCCTTCAGCTACTTCCCACCCTTAATCCCATTCTCTTGGTTCCTCGAGTCTGATCTCATCCCAGTACCATCAAGCTCCTTCTCCACATCCTCCCTAAACACCTCCTCCCATCACCCCAGGACCACCCTAGCCTCCTACAATCTTTGTGTATATAAGTTTCATCTTGCCTCCATTGAAGATGCTCAGATTCCACAGATGGAATCAGACCTGCTTGTGAAAATGAGTGTCACAAAGGGTGAGATTTCTTAAGACAACCTATTATGGCAAACCTGTAATAAACTTCGTCTCTTTGGCTGTGAAAAAAAAGTGACATTGAGTGAATAACTTATTTTGTCTCTTATAAACACCAAAATTAATTATAAAGGACATAAAGAAGAAAGACTATCTGCATCCAGAGAAAGAATTGATGAACAGAAGAATATATAGAATGCTTTTACATGTATGTGTGTACATATATATGTATATATATATATGTACACACACACACACACACACACACACACCCCTATATGTATCTAATAGTAGCCATCTCTGAGGGTGAGGGAGAAGGAAGAATAAAAAAGAAATTGTGCATAGTAGATTGGCAGTTTCATGTACAATTGCCTTTTTTATTGTAAGATGTTGTGAAAATGCTTGTTTTAGTCCATAAATTTAAAATGAAATTCAAAACAACACAAAAAACTCTTATCATTGGTATAGAGCATAGTGCCATGATGCTACATGAATTAATAAGGGACAAAGTTGTGAGAGCTTAGAAGAATAGAGATATCTTGGCTTCCAGCTTTGGGAAAAGATGATGCAGTTGCACATTCTCTTCAGAAAAAAAGACTCCTGAATGAAGAGAAAGACTTTAAGAAGGAGCAGCAAAGGAGCTGGTGCCTTGATATATTCCTGACTTCTAGCTCACCACATTAGAGAATTGGGGAATTTCTCCTTGGGTGAGATGAGGGACTCTTTTTCTCAGCTGAGATGAGAAATCTTCCTCCCATTTGAAGAGCTTTTTCTTTCTGTATATTGTAATCTGCACAACTTCTCTGATTTTTTTTAAAAATATCAGCTTGGATAAATGGATTTATCTACTATTCAATATTTGTGGTGGTCTTTGTATAACTAGCATTTGGTAGGAAGGGAGTCAAGGCTTCAGATGTAGCTTGTAGTACTCCATCCCCACAGAACAACTAGGAAAGTGGATTGAAACTTTAAAAAATCACATCCACTAGAGATTAGACTCTCTCCTTTGGATATTTAATTAGTTCCCTTCACTTCAAATATTAACCTGATATGATGCCTAAATCTTTATTTCCAGCTGTAATCTGTCTCCTGAACTCTCTTCAACCAGGCTCCTACTGGTTGTCACCAATTAGATGCCCTGTATACATAACAAACTCAAGATGCTTATGATGAAATTCATTATATTTTATTTCTCCTTTCCCCCTAACACATGCATCCTTCAAACTTCTCTTTTTTTCTACTGGCGACACCACCATATTTCAAGACATTCAGGTTCACAACCATTAAATCATACCTGACTTTTTCTTCTCTTTCACCTTTCACAGCCAATCTGTTGCCAAATTTTGTCCATACTACTTTCACAATATCTTTTACATTCTTCTCCTTCTATAGATTTGAGAGATATCTACATAGTTAACATTTGAACTTAAGGGAACTAATTAAACCAACAAAGGAGAAAATGCAAAGAGGGAACCACAGAGGGACCAGAACACAGCCTTGAGGGATGCCTGAACCTAATGGGCAGGAAGGGTATGATAATATGACAAGGAAGAATAAGGAAGAGTGGTCAGACAGGTAGGAGGAGAAATAAGGGAGACTGGTATCATAGAATCCAATGGAGGAAAAAATATCTGGGAGGGATGAGATTGTCAAGTATTTCAAAAACTAGAGGAGAGGTCAAGAAGCCTTTATTTCATATTTCTCTTTTTCAGGAACTATATACAGATATATATATATATATATATATGTATATATATATGTATACATATATACACACATATACATACATATATACATTATGTATGTATATGTGTATATGTATGTATATGTGTATATGTATGTATGTATATGTATATATGTATGTATACATGTATGTGTATATATATATATATATATATATATATACCTTTCGCATAGTCTGAACTGCAAGATGTTCCATGAATTTCACATTTCATCTCCCTTTCCTTTTCTTTGACTTTCAGAACCTGAATATTTTTTTTCAAATTCAATTCAGTTGCCACTTTTTCAATAAAACTCCCTCTGACCCTTAACCTGTTTGTGCAAGCTATATATTACATCATCTTGATTTATATTTAGAATTACTTTATGTGCTATTAAAATGTAATCAGAGAATAGATAATTTCGAAGGCAGAGAATGATTAATTTTGTTTCTGTTTGCTTTTTATCCTTAGCTTCTGAAACAATGCCTTGAGTATAGTAAGCCTTTTTAGATGTTTCCTGATGGAGGGCATGCCTCAGCCTAGAAAAGATCGGTCCAAGTCACAATACAGTAAATACAGGAATTAGAAACAAATAATTTAGTTAGATTTCAATATTTCAAGATGATCACTCCTAGGGCTTTCTGTTCCTCTTCCTATTTATTTGTTATGAGAGAACAAAAAGAATTCTAGTGTTGAAAAGCTACATCCCTAGAGACCTTAAGAGTTTGTCAGAAGTGAAGTTCCTAAAATGCTCCTTATGGGGGCAGTCAGACATTAAGTAGAAACCATAAGGAATTTCTGACCCTAAATCAGAAAGTGACAAAGGACACAAGTGAGTGTGAACTTAAAGTTAAAAAAAAAAAACCTTCCTACTTGGAAGTTTTACTTAGATAAATGACTGCTCTGGTTGCAAAAATATCTTGACCCCTTGGTGGAAGTACTGCTATTTGAAGAAGTGGTACCTTCCTGGAGGACTCTTGAAGCTAGAAGATAGAAGCTGCATGAGATTTCACATCTTTATACCTAGCAGAACTATGCCTGGGAGTAACCAATAGCAACCCAGAGTCAAAACAGTACTGTCCAGCTGTGGACACTCAAGCTAATATGGACCAATTGCCAAAAGTTTATAGAGATTACATCCCTCATCTGTACACACACACACACACACACACACACACACACACACATCTGGCAAAGGTGTGTACACCATAAAAGAGCAAGAGAAAACAGGAATAATTACACTGTGGAAGCAAAGAAGTATCACCCAAAATACATCAAAAGCTAGAGGCAAGTGTTGCCTATTGCTACACATATCTTATCTATACGTATGCCTCTATTATGGGCCATGCTATGTAATCACCCTAACTAGAGGTTTTCCCTTCACACACGCTCTTCCATGTGTATTTTCCATGCTTCATTTGTGTTCCTCCAGGCAAGGGGCACCAATCACTTGGTAACATATGTTCCTTTTCTTTGTGACCCCTTTACCTCCCTCCCCAAAAATATGTGCTTCTCCATATATGTTCCCTAGATGCACACACTCTTCCCATTAATGATATGCATATTTGTGGAAAATGTCTACTAGGTTATGTGAGGTAATGTTCTATTGCTACCTTTCTTATTCTGCTATTTCACTAAATACCCTTGCTTAATCGTGTCTTCTTTTTGACTGATAAAGTTGAACCCAGCAGTGGTAGTTTATTAGCTATGGCTTTGAGTGGACGTAGACATACTGAGTACCATGTCTAAGGGGGAATCCACTTGTGAGTGGGAAAGTGAACACTTTTCTGAGCTTTCTTGTTAATAGATGGTATGAGAAAGTGTTTGAGGGAAGGAATGCAGTAGTTGTAATGAAACTGTGCAAATAGACTCAGAGAGGAAAACAAAAGTCATTAATAGTGCATTACTGACAGCTTAAAGATGATAGGGTAGCACTAGATTGTGGAAGGCCTTGAATGTCAGACAAAAAGTTTGAATTCACCTTACAAACCAAGAAATACTTTGAGCAGAAGAGAACTGTGGAAATTATTGCAATGGCAGTGAAAAAGGAGTGTGGTGGCCCGCGCAACTGGGATAATCAGAGAAAACTCTTATGAGTATCAGTAAAGTCATGATTTAGTGTAAGAAGACTAATGTCAGCAGGCTAATTCAAAGTTGAGGAAACCATTCTCTGATACTAATTAATTCTTGTGCTGCTGCTACCAATCTTCTCACCTGGAAGGACCTCCAGGACAATTTTTTCTTCTCATTTCCCTTCTCTCACTAAGTGGCTTCCTCTTCAGCCCATGGGAATAGGGTGTTTTTAATTAAAATATTTTGGAAGAGAGTAGAAATAATCCTGGGGCAAAAAAATTCTTGGGTTTCCAACAGCCCCTACTTTCAGGAACAAAGGTGGGGGGGAGGTGTCCTTTCAAATTATTTATTTATTTTTAGTATTCTTTTCTTTTTAAATTTTGAGTTCCAAATTTTTCATCATGAGCCCTTTGGGCCATTGCATTGATCAGAATAGTCAAGTCCTTCATAGTTGATTGTCATTACAACATTACGTGCCTTGGTTCTTTTCACTTCACTTGCATTAGTTCAATCGGTCTTACATTATTTTTTGGAAACCTCCCCCCATCATCATTTCCCACAACAAAGTAGTACTCCATCAAAATCATAGGCCACAACTTCTTCAGCCATTCCCCAATGGATGAGCAGCCCCTTGATTTTCAGTTTTTCGCCACCACAAAAAAAAAGCTACTATAAATATTTTTACACGAATAGGTTCTTTCCCTTTTTCTTTGTTCTCTTTGGGATACAGACCTAGTAAATGTATGGTTGGGCCAAAGAGCATGCAGTATTATACCCTTTCGGACCTAGTTCTAAATTGTTCTTCAGAATAGATGAATCACTTAGAAGACCCTACTAAGTTTACTGAGGATTTTAGGGATCTGTCCCTACAATTCGAGCTTTCTTGGGATGATTCCACATCCTCTTCTCTCCCTGTTGTACCACTGTTTAGTACCTATTTCCCCCCATCTCCTCCTGCATTTGTCATTTCTGATAGGTAGAAGGTAGTATCTCAGAGTTGTTTTAATTTGCATTTCTCTAATCAATAGTTATTTAGACCACTTTTTCCTATGACTACCGATAGCTTTGATTTCTTCTTCTGAATCATGTCTTTTGATTATTTATCAATTGGAGAATGGCTTTATTTTTATAAATTTGACTCAGTTCTGTTCTCAGTATATATTTGAGAAATGAAGTCTTTAGGAAAGAAACTTGCTGTAAAATTTTTTGATATTACTTCATTTTCTATGGTGCCTTTTAGCAAAATGTGGTTTCCCTGATTTTCTCTTTAATTAGGTCTATTTTTGCTTTTGCTTTGTCCAAGATCATAATTGCTATTCCTTTACTTCAACTGAAGCATATTAAATTCTCCTCCAGCCCTTTATTTTAACTCTTTGTGTGAGTCTTTCTGTTTCTAATGTTTCTCTTGTAAAAAGATATACTGTTGGATTCTAGTTTCTAATCCATTCTGGTATCTACTTCTGTTTTATGGATGAGATCATCTTATTCACATTCATACATTCATAGTTATGCTTACTAATTCTGTATTTCCTTTCATTTCATTTTTTCTATTTCTTCTTCTTCTTCTTCTTCTTCTTCTTCTTCTTCTTCTTCTTCTCTCTCTCTCTCTCTCTCTCTCTTTCTCCCTCTCTCTCTCTCTCTCCCTCTCTCTCCCTCCTTCCCTCATCCTCCTCCTTATCAAAAGTCTATTTTGCTTCTAACCACTGCCCTTTCTCTTATCTCCTTCCCTACCATTTCTATACCCAACTGAGTGTGCATATTATCCCTTCTTTGAATCAAATGAGAGTGAGGTCCAAGCTTGGACTGCCACGACCTCCTACTTTCCCGTCCATTGCAAAAGCTCTTTCTTGCATGCCTCTTTTATATGAGAAAATTTTCCCTATTCTACCTCTTTCTTTCCCAGTGTATCCCTCTTTTCCTCCCCTTCATTTTATTTTTGGAAATAATTTCAACATTATCAAGTAACACACTTACCTTCTGTCTATGTTAACTCTTTTTAACTGCCCTAATAAGTATAAAGTTTCTAGGAGTTATATATATATCATCTATCTTTCCATATAGGAATGTAAACAAATTAACTTTATTGAGTTTCTTATGATTAGTCTTTCATGTTTGTCTTTTTATACTTTCCTTGAATCTTCTGTTTGGATGTCAAATATTCTATTCAGCTCTGTTCTTCTCATCAGAAATTCTTGAAAGTCCTCTATTTCATTAAATGTGTATTTTCCCCTGAAAGATTATACTCAGTTTTGCTGGATAGGTGATTCTTAATTGTAATCCTAGTTCCTTTGTCTTCTGAAATATTATACACTCACTGGAAGAGTGGTGTGGGACTCTGGGCAAGCCATTGTAACCTCCCCCCAGCTTTGCTAACCCAGACCCATTGGTTCTTTGCTAACTATGAATTGTGATTTGGTCTATTTATATTGTCTCTGTAATTTGTTTGTATTTGTTTTGAAGTTCAGGGTGCTGGCTTTTCCTCCTGAACTAAGTGAATTATATTTGTATTTTAGATTAAAGTGAGATCGTTGAACCCTTAAAGTTGCTTTCCTTAGAAAAGCAGATCAAAGTACCTGTGTTAGCAGCCTTTCTGTATGCTGGTGTTGTTGGTCTTATACAGCCACATTAGCTGCTATAAAAATTGTTGCTACGGGGCTGAGAGCTCCTGAAGCTGCTGATACTGCTGCAGCCACTGTTGCCACCTCCACATTAGGGGGCGAGGAGATGGGAGGGTGCTACAGATAGACCTCCACTAGAACTCCATCTCAGTGTTATAGGCTTCTTCTGTCTGCTTCTAAAGTTTTCTTAGTCCAGGAAAATATCTTGTTACAACCTTCTGTTGGCTCTGCCAAACCAAAATTTTATTTGAGTGTTATTTTAAAGTCTTTGGAGGAGGATATTGGGAACTCCTACTCTTTTTTCAAGTTCTACTCTGGCAAAAAAAAAAATACCTTCTAGTATCCTTGAACCTTCGTTAGGACACAGGCACCCCCAAGTGAAATTCTATTTTTTTTTTAATCTTTAGTGTCACCAGTATTAGATTGTCCACATTGATTAAGGGAAACAATGCTAGAGAGATTTCAAAGGTGCTGGCCACTAGTTAATTATAAGATGTCCCAAAAGTCTTAATATGGTTTTAAGCTAATAAAGCTTATACTTGTGACACCATGTACTTATGTCTAGGGTTAAGTGTACTTATGTCTAGTGGGTCAAGTGAATCAGAAGAGTGGAAGAAACTGAAGTGGTATTTAGGACCTCTTTCTCCTTTCTACCTGCACCCCACCTCTTTTAAATTGCCTGATTAATTAAGTAGCTATTGTGTGTGTTGGTTGCTTTTTTCAAGAAGCAGATACAGATTCCTAGAGCTTAGAATTCACCTTTAAAGAGATTCTATACCTCAAGATGCACAGTCTCTCACTGTTATGGACTTCAAAGTGATGACTGATCAGCTGAGTTTGTTACAGAAAGACTGCAATGGATGGAGAAAAGATGTTTCATAAAATAAACTAATAATTAGGGTTTTACAGTTTACCAAACACTTTCCTCACAATAGCTTTATTATCCTTATTTTATGGATATGGATATCCCACATGCAGTGCTCTTTCTATCACATCCCATAATTATTCACCTGTAAGTCTCTAGAACTAGAGCTATAGGGTA
Organism: Phalanger gymnotis; assembly: GCA_028646595.1. NCBI lineage: Eukaryota > Metazoa > Chordata > Mammalia > Diprotodontia > Phalangeridae > Phalanger > Phalanger gymnotis. The sequence goes on along the minus strand of CM053625.1, from coordinate 130,875,163 downwards.
TTGTTCAGAAATTGTTACAATTTTTTTTTGGCAAATCAATGAGTTTTAAGAAGTGTATTTTTTTAGCAATATAATTAACTGAAACAAATCAGCAAATCTTCTGTGGTTTAGAACCACCCAGACTAGAAGAAAGATTAAGTGACTTACCAAATGTCACTTAGCTAGTATGTATCACAGACAATATTTGAGCCCAAGCTTTAAACTTAAAAGCCAACTTTCTCTTTTGAGCACAACACTGCTTTACACAGGGATGGACAATATTTTCATTATGGTTTTGCTATGATAAAATGCTATGTAAACCTTAAAATAATATAGAAATAGGAATTACCAATAGATACTTAAACCTTAAGAGATTTTTCTATCTTCAGTAATAGTAGAAAGGAGAAAATAGGGATCCTGACCTTGAGAAAGTTGACAGGCTGGCATAGAGTAGTAAGAGAGAGCAGTTTCTGTCTTGTTTCAATTTTCCTATTTTTAAAATGGGAAGAGCAACAGTTATGGTAAGGAAAATTAATTGAAAATCTGATCTCTCTCTAATGTATTGACTATATATTATTGGATTCATGGTAAAGGTTCAGCTCATCTGAACAGCATTTGCTCAAAACAAATCAGAAATAGAAGGTTAAAAAGGGAGAAAATTATCTGAGCTTAGCTTTTGTTCCTCTGATTTCCCTCCCCTCCCATTCAGATTTGGGAGAGACCAAAAAGATTCCTGAGATTAAAAGTGCCAGGAGACCTCAGGCCCAGATAGTCCATGACACTTTGTTGGAAGGGTAGATTCTAAAATGATGCTGAATGAGCAAATCTGGCAGTCCAATTGGCCTTTACCATGGGTCAAACAGAGCCAAAGGAGTTCTTCCAGCATGCTTATGAGAAGACAGTCTGTAATTTTCAAAATCAGACAAGATGGAATATGTTTTGTCTTATTATCATAATTTCCTACTTCCTCTCACACCTTGTAGCAAATTCTTCTAATTATTGTAGGAAAAACAACCCAAAACCTTATGATGAATCTCAGTAGTACTAATTACTTTTAAATCCACAATGATAACAATCATTGGGTGGAAAAACTATTTCTATAAGAATTATCCATTTCTCTAATTTTTTGTACATTCAAATGGTTAAGTAATTTTTTGTGTTAACATTTGTTGATACAAGGCAAAGAAGATAGCACCAAGTTTGAGGCTCTGAATTGACTTGGAGAGACATAAAAAGCCTTCTACAGATTTTGCTACTTTCTCATAACATTTAATAGTAGTAACCTCAGCTCATATTCTTCCCCACATATCCAATGATCACCAAATTTGACATTGTGTAAGGGCAGTTAGGTGGTTCAAGGGGTAGAGTGCCAGGCCTGGAGTCAGGAAGACTCTAAATTCTTGAGTTCAGATCTGGCCTCAGACACTGGCTGTGTGACTCTGGGGAAGTCATTTAACCCTACTTGCCTCAGTGTTCTCATATGTAAAATGAACTGGAAAAGGAAATGGCAAATCCTTTTAATATCCTTGTCAAGAAAACCCCAAATGGGGTCACGCATAGTCAGATATGACTGAAAAACAAATCAACAAAAGATGGTAGGGGGTGAGTGGGGGCAGGGTCAATAAAACTTTAACTTCTGTAAGTTTTTGTACAATATATAATGTTTTCCATTCTTCATCTTTCAGTTCTCTCAAATTAGAGATGCACCTGCCATGGTCTCCATTGTTCTAAATTTCTATTAATAATGTATATATTGGGATATGGATGTGATTTAGGTATTTTGTAACTTCACATGCTGACTTTTCTCCGAGAGTGTAAGTGAATTGATATTGTTTTCTAGAGAACGTCTGCGTGCATCTAGATGTAACTACATTAAGGCCTTTTCTACTTAAACTGGAGAATCCTCTAAAAGTGTTCTCCCCCTCCTTTACCCCCATCAATCTAGGTCAGCATTCATATATAGTATCCAAGGAGAAAAACAACACCTTCTTAAAACAAAGACTATTTTGTTCTCTAATAAAGAGCAAGTCCCAAGGCAGTTCCCCTCCACCGTAATCAAACTAGTTAGAGACCACAAAAAAAAATCTCCTTGAGTACCTCCTTATTTATAGATTCACCATGTTACCTTACATTCCTAAACTGTTGAGAACAGCATTTCCTTTTTCCAAAATTGAGACAATGGTCAGCTCAGCCCAAGTGAAATAGATTTTTGCAGCCCCTTAGTTTTTATAGACGACGTGCTTTTCATTCTAACAGAAATAAGAAACACCAGGCCTCCCAATCTTTTCTTGCTAACCCATTCAGCCATCTTCTGCCCTAGACTCCTTAGGGACAAGAAAACAAATATTTTTAATTCAAGTCAGTGATAGTAACTTTTCAAATATATTCCCCTACCCAACCACCCCCATCCCTACTACTGAGCTGAAACTGTAGCCAATAGAAAACTATATCTGGAGCTACAACTCTCCCTGAGACCCCTGGTATCTACCGTTTACCCCTTCCTCACTTAGGAAATAATTACTGATCTTTTCCTTCCCCCATTCTCTCCTCCACTGGTAGATTTGAGATCTCAAAAATAAGGAATCTCCTTATTTTGTGGAGACTCAACTTAAGACACAGACCTGAAGAAAAATCTTGTCTAATCTCCCCTCATCTTGACATCTCTACTGATTACAAAGAATATCCTTCAATAAAACTCTTAGATTTATAGGTTTCAAGTGAGCAAAAGCAGCTGGGTAGAACAATAGATAGAGTGCTGGGCCTAGAATCAGAAAACTGAACCCAAATTGGGTCTCAGACACCTATTGGCTCTGTACCTGAGCAAGTCACTTAATTTTTGTTTCCTCAATGACCTCCCTGGATTATTGTGAGGATCAAATGAGACAATATCTGTAAGTCTAGCACATTGTAGATGATTTAAAAAACACTTGTTCCTTTCCCTTCCATTCCTTTCACTATCTGTTTCTTCCTCCCTTGCAAATGGCAATTAGTTTCTCAGGAGAGCAACCATTGTTAAATGGGAATAGGAGAATTTAACCACTTCTTCTATTCCCTTACTTAAAAGTGTAACCTTAACTCATTAAGAAAAAAAAAAATAGGGAGCAGAGCCAAGATGGCACCTGGAAAGCAGGGACTTGCCTAAAGCTCTCCCTCAGAACCCTCCAAACACCTATAAAATGGAGCTGAACAAATTCTAGAGCTGAAGAACCCACAAAAAAACAGAGGGAAGCAGGGCTCCAGCCCAGGATAGCCTGGATGGTCACTGGGAAAGGTCTATCACAACATGCTGGGAGCAGAGCAGAGTCCAACATGGGCCGTGCCTGGACCAAACAGACCAGGAGCTGGGCAGAACAGGCCGTAGCACTCTGAATCAGTGAGCTGTGGCAGTTACCAGACTTCTCAACCCACAAACACCAAAGACAACAGAGAAGGTTAGTGGGAAAAAGTTGCTGGGACAGAGTGAAAGGAGTTTGCAGTCGGCCACCACCCTGGGGGGCAGCAGAGGTGGTACAGCCCTGAGGCTGCTTACAAAGCTACAGCTGCAGTTACCTCTGGTCCCAGGGTCACCTGGTGGGAGGAAATTAAGAGGCAGATCAGAGTGGGAGTGCAGAGCCTGCTTAGATCTGAGTTGCGGTCCAGGTTGGCGGTTCTTGGGGGAGGAGGAGTGCTGGTGTGGCAGAACTTGCTATGTAGAAAAAGCTCTGAAAACAACAGCACATCCCCTCAACCTTGGGACAAAGTACTCTCTACTCTACAAGCAGTCATACCCTGACAATAAGCTCAAGGGTCAAGTAGTTGGCTGGGAACATGGCCACTCAGCAAAAATCTTTGAAAAGTGTCAGGGGAGAAAACTGAATAAAGGGGGACAGGATAGGAGGGAGCAAAATATAGTTAGTCTTTCACAACTTGAGTATTGTGGAAGGGTTTTACATAATGATACATGTGTTGCCTTTGTTGAATTGCTTGCCTTCTTAGGGAGGGTGGGTGGGGAGGGAAGAGGGGAGAGAATTTGGAACTCAAAGTTTTAAAAGCAGATGTTCAAAAAAAAGGTGTTTTTGCATGCAACTGGGAAATAAGATATATAGGCAATGGGGCATTATCTATCTTGCCCTACAAGAAAGTAAGGGAAAAGGGGGTTGGGGAGGGAGTGGTGTGACAGAAGGGAGGGCTGACTGGGGAACAGGGCAACCAGAATACATGCCATCTTGGAGTGGGGGGGAGGGTAGAAATGAGAAAATTTGTAATTCAAAACCTTGTGGAAATCAATGCTGAAAACTAAAAATATTAAACAAATAAATAATTTTTTTTTAAAAAATAGGACACTAAAATAGGAAGCAAGTTACATTACCAGAGGACAAAAGGACCTTGTCAGAGAAGAGGAATGATTTATCCTTCATAAGTGTGCCCTTGCTCCATGTATTCCCCATATGGATACACTTCCATGTCTGCACCCTCTTTAACCATGATCAGACTTTGGTTTGAACAAAATATAGCCTTGGATTGATTAGAAAAATTTAGCAGCTTGAGAGGAAAGGAGGAAAGATTGCCTGGATCTTATGAAGTATGGTTTTTTAATAGCTGTGGGTCAACAGATTGACCTTGAACTTCAGTGTGTTTTCTGTTTGTTTGGTCTAATCTCGTCTGGTATGGGGAAACCTAGAAACAAATAGAGTAAACAAGTTGTCTATGTATGTGTCTTATTCTGGTACTAGACTGTAAGCTCCTGGTAGTTTAATACTTTTATTAGTTCCTAGTAGTGAAGGCAGAAACATTGGAATTAGATAAAGGTTCTATATACTGTAAGTACTTAATATGTATTTGTTGAATTGGAATTCTTATGTATATACCACGTATGGCCACTTGAAGCTCACATTTGATAAACTCTTGCCTTAGCATAACATTTTTGACCCTAAAAAGCCCCAAAATGTTGCTGCTCTTTTTTGGTTGCCATCTTGTCTTGGGCCATTAGTTCCAGGGAACAGTCTGTAATAACTCCTAAATCCCTCTCCTAGGTCACAACTGATAAAAATCAAAATTCAACAGATCCCAAGAGGCTGGAATGTTGAACTGAAACTAAATAATTTAAAATTCAACAGGTGCAAAGGTAAAGTCCTAAATTGAGGTTTAAATAATCAGTTATACAAGTACAAGATAGATCTGACTTGGTGGCTATGTAAATGAGTAAATTAGAATATGACTCTTAAACACAACATGATGTAAGACAAAACAGTATGACATGACTGTGAAATAAATGAACACAAATTTACTTTGTAATAATAAAATTGAAAATGCAGATCACATAATTACTAATTATATTTTGTTATGCTCTGGCCACATCACACTTAGATGTCTATTTCTAGGCACCCCATTTTAAGAAAGTCATCAATTAATTAGGGCTAAGTAAGTGCAGGGTGACTGGTTGCCATCTCTGAGAGGACTAAAAAACTGTGAAGAGTGATGGAGACACTTTAGATTTTTAGCCTGAAGAAAACAGAAGATAAGAATCATAGAATTTAGAGTGAGAAATGACCTTACCATTAAAAGGGATCATTTTTTTTTCAAGATTCTGTAGAAATATTATCTATGACATTCTTGATAAATGGTTACACAAACTCCTTTGAATTTGGGTTGGTTTTTTTGTTTTTGTTTTTGTTTTAGTAGCAATTCCTCTAGAAAGGACATTATAATAATAATGTCCAAAAAGAAGCCCAATTAAAGTGTTCATCACTAACATTTTTTGCAAAATTTGAGGTAGAAAAATAAAAAAAAATAGAGTAACATATTCTTCACTCTCACCCAGGCAAGAGCATTATCTCCTCAAGATAGTTGCTTCATTGAATCTTCTATTTATAGATAGAGAAGAGAAGGCAGGGAATAGGAAAAGAAGACCCAAGGAAAGGAGAGAAGAAGGAAGTGAATAAAAGGGGAAAATAGATGAAAGGGGATAAAGAGAAGAATACTCAAAAGTTTGAAAATTCCTTTAAAGATGCAAAAGGCATCACCTCTTCCTACTTGAAATCCTAGTTATTTGTGAGATAATAACATTAATAATAATGAACATTTACATAGTACTTACTATGTGCTAAATACTATTGCTAAGTGCTTTACAATTTTATCTTATTTGATCCTCACAACAACTTTGTGAGGTAGGTGTTCTTATTATTTCAATTTTACAGATGAGGAAACTGAGGGAAAAAAACTGAGGGAAAAAAAAGGTTAACTGACTTGCCCAATATCACACAGCTAATAACAGAGGGAAAGTACAGGATGTGAAGGTAGCACAGTAGAGCTCTTGGAACTAAATGCATTCTCTCCTTCTTGATTCAAAGATGTCTTCCAATTATACAGCTGAATTTCAGAGTACAAAGTATGAATGGCATTAAGGAGATATTGATCTTAGGGCATAACCCCAATGTCAGATGTCACAGGCTGCAGGCTGATGCTAATTTCCATACTTTTCATTGAGGTAACATCGATCTGTGGAGAAAAAGTAAGACACTGTTGACCCTTACACTCCAGCCCATATCAAACACTCAGGATGCTACCACTCTAGATGAAAGAGAACTAACACACTGTATTAAGATAAGAGCTATGCAGTGACTATTTTGTTTACATTGAATTCTCTTCCTTGTCACAGTAATTAGAGACAAATATTAGAAAGACTTACCAGTAGTGGTCAGGTCAATGTAACTACCATTTGTAAGTAACTGACAGATTTGATGAAATTTATTTTTTGCAATTTCATTCAAGGTCCCATCTTTACGTCGGCCTGCATTTGGAGAGGATTAACTGTTACTCATAAAAATATAGCTATAACCTTGACAGAGATTGTCATTGAGACAATGCCTACATTAGAGGCCTGTCCTGGATTTCAGGAAAACAGGGTTAAATCCAGAGTCCCTCCCTGGATAGCCTTGATATTTTCAATGATGCAGCAGAAAAGGTCATCTATTCACTGAGAGGGATGATGAAATGTAAGTAGTAGGATTGGGATTTGAGAGAGTAAGTAGGTTTGGACCAGCTTCCATGGGCAAAGATGCAGGAATAGGAGTTATAGGATACTTACTGTAGAGCTCCACTCCCAAGATTTTTATGTCAAACTCATTAATTGTAGAAACCAGGAGGAAATCTTCTGGATCAGCATCTTCTACATGGAATTCATGCCTACCTGGGTCTATAAAGGAATAAGATAAGAATTCACCTGGCAGTCAAAGGGATGAGGACAGAAAGACCCTTCCTTAATGTTCAATGACTAGCACTTCCCTAAGCCATCCTGTCTGACCTGATTCTCCTCTTCACCATGGGTGATTGTCCTGCTTTCTTCTGCCCTGATCGGATCTTACATCTGGAGCCCTGCAGTCATATCTGGACAGCATATTTTAGGAAAAGCAATGATAAATTGAAGTGAGTATAGAAAACAGTGATTAGGATAATTAGAGAACTTAAGTCCATGCCATACAAGGATTCATAAAAGGGATGAGGTATGTTTTAGACTAGAGAAGAAAAGAGTTAGAATTGGGGGAATAGCATGAAAGTCTTTTGTTTTTGCAAAGGCTATCACCAGAAGAAGGTACCATGTAAAGAATATTTAAAAAGGATAATTAAATTATTCAATTGGATATAACTTCCCTGATTCTTCTTTTGCCTTGATGGTGTGGTGGCCAGAAGTATTTGTCCAGCCTAAGGAGGATTGTGGTTTTCGTACTCTAGTCTTCCCAACATTTCAAACTGTTAGCTCACTGGACCAATCAAATCTAAAGGATGGTTTCATTATCCTTTAAGGAAAGACTAGACTAACCTGGATGGGGGCAGAAGGGAGAGGAAAAGGGAGTTGCTCCTGACAAGCTCAAAGGGAATGTGTTTTGTTTGAATGTGCATATTTGACACAACTGTTTTTGTTTCCTTTTTTCCCAATTGTGGGTAGAAGGTGAGAGGCAGAGAAAATATATTTTTATTAATTGAAAATAAATTTTATAAAGGTAAGCTCCAAAAAGGGCCAAATAAGGAAAAATAGAAAAAAAAAGGTGCAGAAGGATATATTTAGACAAATGCAAAGAAGCACTTTTTTATAAGCAAAACTATCCAAAAGTAGAAAGGCCTTCTTTAGAAGCAAGTGGTTTCTCTATAGCTTGAAGGCTTCAAGTAAAAAGCAGGTAATCACTTCCCAGGGTATATTATATGGGGGTTCCTATCTTTGAAGGTCTGATTAAAAGGGCACCTATTTAGTGAAGGCTTTTTAAACTGATCGGATGTATTGGTAATTAAGGTAGGATTTTTTTTTTTTTACTGTTTTCTCTTTTGAAACACTGAAGTAATCAAGTGCCTTTGTTTCTTTGATTAAATCTGGGAGTCTTTGATGACCTGCTTAAGAATCAAGAAAGCCTAGCTCATATAATTTTAAATCACATGGTTGTAACACCCGTTGACCTTGAACAGGGCATATAAACTCAGAGGTTAGAGTTTTGTTTGGGGCTCTCGCTCATTTGACCGGATAAGATTCTGGGTAGCCTTTGTTAAGGAGCCCCTTGACTTGACAACCCAGATGTTGGTGCTTCCCTGGTAATTACGTACTGAGCTATTGGACAGAAAGCTAGAAGCCCATCTACTAGTTTGTGTTTTTTGATCTGTTGATATTTTTGGTTTGTAATTTCTATTTGTATTGGCTCCGAAGTTCAGGGTGCTGGCTTTTCCCCCTGAACCAAGTAAATTATATATGTATGTTTGATTAACATGAGATTGTTAACCCTTTAAAGTTGCTTTCCTTAAAAAAGCAGATCAAAGAACGTGTGCTAGCAGCCCTTCTGTGTGTTGGTTCTTTCACTCCCACAGTAGCTGCTAACAACATTGTTGTTACATCAGATTCCAACATTAATAAAAATGTGTACTCTTAGTGATACATACATTTAAACTTGTATCTGTTAGTTTCCATTCTGAAAGCAAACATTTTGAATTGGACACATCTCTTTTCTTCCTCCATTATATCCCTAGAAAGAAAAAATCTGGAACTTAGAAACAGGTAGAAGGCATTGCTTGAATTTGATTTTCAATAGATATGACAACTACAAAGTGGCTGCCCTGCTGACTTACTGGACCAAGGGTAGGAAAATATAATTGATTCCAATGGCTCTGCTTCCCTTCTTCATATAAGCTTTGGGTTCTATCAATACAAGCCCCCATGGCATCCAAGGGTTTTCTTATTCCAGTCCCGTTACTATCCTGGTGACACTGAGAAGGAATTCCCACACCTGAATCCCTGGGCTAGCCTGTATGGAGACAATTCCCCAACAGTGGCCTACAAGCTTTCCCCTCCTCTCTCACTTACCTCATAGAGAAGATCATTATCAAATCATCGATAGTCACAGAAATTTTATAGATCGAAGATCCAAAGTACTGTTTATTCCAACTCTTGTAGGTGGACGCCAAGAGAAAGGGATACCACCGTCCTGAAAGCTGTGGAAAAAACAGTCCAGTAAATGGAAAGGAGAAAGAGAATAGAAAAGAGAATAGGAAAAGGGGTGAGCTGGGAAAAGCACAACAAAACACAAAGTGCTTGCTATGTCCTGGACCTAATACTACACTAATATGAAGAGAGGAGACAAGGGTCTGGGCTAGGTGTAAAAAGTTCTACCCTTCAGGGAGCAGAGCCAAGGTGGTGGAGTAGAAGCAAGGACCTGCTTGAGCTCTCCCCCAAAACCACTCAAGATATCTGTAAAAAATGACTCTAAACAAATTTTAGAGCAGCAGAAGCCACAAAATGACAGAGTGAAGCAGATTTCCAGCCCAAGACAACCTGGAAGGCTGACAGGAAGAGGCTGTTGCACTGGATTCAGAGTAGAGCACACCCCAGCATGGGCCACACCAGCATAGATGTGGCTGGGGAAGGCCTCAGGGCACTGAATCACTCACAGCTGCAGTGATTTGCAGACTTCTCAACCCACAAATGCCGAAGACAACTTCAGAGGTCAGTAGGAAAAGTCTCTCACCTGGGTGAGAAAGGAATGTGGTTTGGCCCCAGCAGCAGCCATTGCTGCAGCAACAGCTGCTTCTGAAGCTCTCATCCAACAGACAGTGGGGGAATCAAGCAACTGATCTGGGTCACGTTCCTGGGTGGCAGTCCTGGGGTGAGGAGGAGTGCTGATGTGGCAGAGCTTGTGGCAACTGTGGAGAGGTAATCCTCCTCACAGTTCCAAGTCAGAAAAGAGTGCTTATGGTTGCTCACAGGAGAGCAAACACCTCACTTTTGATCATACTACTTTGGAAGAACTGAAAATTTACAGGTCCCAAGAAATATTTCTGAAAACAACTGCACAATACCCCTGAAACTTGGGGCAGTATACCCTCCACTTTAAAAAGAACTCAAAAGTCAAGTAATTGGCTGGGCAAATGAGCAAACAGGGGAGAAAAATAAGACTATATAAGGTTACTTTCTTAGTTAAAAGGTATTTTCTTATGTCCTTGGTCGTGAGGAAGATCAAAGCATACAACCAGAGGAAGACAACAAAGTCAAGACTCCTACATCCAAAGCTTCCAAGAAAAACGTGAAATGGTTTGAGGCCATGGAAGAGCTCAAAAAGGATTTTGAAAATCAAGTAAGAGAAGTAGAGGAAAAATTGGGAAGAGAAATAAGAGTGATCCAAGAAAATCATGAAAAATGAATCAACAGCTTGCTAAAGGAGATCCAAAAAATGCTGAAGAAAATAACACCTTTAAAAATAGACTAACCCACATGGCAAAATAGCTCCAAAAAGCCAATGAGGAGAAGAATGCCTTAAAAAGCAGAATTGGCCAAATGGAGAAGGAGGTCCAAAAGACCACTGAAGAAAATAACTCCTTAAAAATTAAAACGGAGCAAATGGGAGCTAACGACTTTATGAGAATTCAAGAAATTATAAAACAAAACCAAAAGAATGGAAAGATATCTCATTGGAAAAACAACTGACCTGGAAAATAGATCTAGGAGAGAGAATTTAAAAATTATTGGACTACCTGAAAACCATGATCAATAACAGAGCCTAGGCATCATCTTTCAAGAAATTATCGAGGAAAAGTGCCCTGATATTCTAGAACCAGTGGGGAAAATAGATATTGAAAGAATTCACCAATCACTTCCTGAAAGAAATCTCAAAAGAAAAACTCCTAGGAATACTGTAGCCAAATTCTAGTGTTCCCAGATCAAGGGGAAAATATTTCAAGCAGCCAGAAAGAAACAATTCAAATATTATGGAAACACAATCAGGATAACACAAGATTTAGCAGCTTCTAAACTAGTGGATCAGAGGGCTTAGAATATGATATTCCAGATACTAAAGGAAGTAGGATTAAAACCAAGAATCACCTATTCAGCAAAACTGAGTATAATACTTCAGGGGGAAAAATGGAATTTCAATGAAATAGAGGACTTCCAAGCATTCTTGTTGAAAAGAACAGAGCTGAATTAAAAATTTGACTTTCAAATACAAGAACCAAGAGAAGCATGAAAAGGTAAACAGGAAAGAGAAATTGCAAAGGACATATTAAAGTTGAACTGTTTACATTCCTACATGGAAAGATGACATTTGTAACTCATGAGACCTTTCTCAGTGTTAGGGTAATTAGAGAGGATATGTGTGTATGTGCATATATATATATGTATATATATATATATATGTATATATATGTATATGTATACGTGTATATATACATATATGTTTATATACATATATGTGTTTGTATGCATGTGTGTGTGTGTATACACACAAGCTGAATATGAAGAGGTTATACCTAAAAAATAAAATTAAGTGTTGAAAGGAAAAGGAGAGGTAGAATGTAGTAAACTATCTCACATAAAAGAGGCAAGAAAGAGCTTTTACAATGCAGAAGAAGAGGGGAGAGGTGAGAGGTGAGAGGGAATAAATGAGCCTTACTCTCATCAGATTTGGCTTAAGGAGGGAACAACATACACACTCAATTGGGTATGGAAATCTATCTTACCCTACAGGAAAGCAGGGAGAAAGGGGATAAGAGAGGGAGAATAATAGAAGGGATGGCAGATTGGAGGAAGGGGTAATCAGAAGCAAACAGATTTGTGGAGGCACAGGTCAAAGAAGAGAACAGAATAAATGGAGGGCAGGACAGGATAGAGGGTAATATAGTTAGTTTTTCACAACATGACTGATATGGAAGTGTTTTGCATGACTACTCATTTATAACCTATATCGAATTGCTTATTTTCTCAATGAGGGTGGGTGGGGAAGGAGGAAAGGAGAGAATCTAGAACTCAAAGCTTTAAAAATAAATGTTAAAAATAGTTTTTGCATGCAACTTGGAAATAAGATATACAGGCAATGGGGTATAGAAATCTATCTTGCCCTATAGGGAAATAGAAGGGAAGGGATAAGAGAAGGGCGGGGGCAGGAGGGTCATGATAGATGGGAGGGCAGATTAGAGGAAGGGGTAATCAGAATGGATGCTGTCCTGGGGTGGAGGGAGGGGAGGGATGAGGAGAAAATTTGGAATTCAAAATCTTACGGAACTGAATGTTGAAAACTGAAAATAAATATTTTTTTTTAAATTCTACCCTTTATGATCTCCAATATAGGAGTGTTTATAGATTCTATGACCCTAGGGATGGACTGCAGGCTGGGTGGGAAATCAGTGGTGTAGGGAAGGTTACACTCTCCCTTGGACCAAGGGCTAGGCTGCCTAGCAGAACTTCCAAGGACTCCTGATAATGCAGTCCAGGAGTGGTTCATGGCAGCAATGGAATAGCATTGGCAACCTCCAGTTAC
>CM053625.1:130825080-130861917 GCA_028646595.1 Phalanger gymnotis | reverse complement strand
GGGGGGGGTGGAAATGGGGAGAAAATCTGTAATTCAAACGCATGTGAAAATCAATGCTGAAAACTAAACATATTAAAAATAAATTTTAAAAAAAATATGTAACAGTGTTCCTATTTCCCCACATCTTCTCCAGCATTTCTCATTTTCCAGGTCTGTCATATTAGCCAATCTGACAGGAGAGATGTGGTACCTAAGAGTTGTTTTGATTTGCATTTCTCTAATCAATAGTGATTTAGAGCATTTTTTCATATGACTTTCTTTAATTTCTTCCTCTGAAAACTGCCTGTTCATAACTTTTGACAATTTATCAATTGGGGAATTACTTGAATCCCTATAAATTTGACTCAGTTTCCTCAATATTTTGGAGATGAGGCCTTTATCAGAGACATTTGTTGTAAAAATTCTTTCCAAATTTTCTGCTTCCTTCCTAATCTTTGTTGCATTGGATTTGTTTGTACAAAAACTTTTCAATTTAACAGTCAAAATTATCCATTTTGCATTTTGTAAAGCTTTTTACCTCTTGTTCATTCATAAATTCTTTCCTTCTCCATAAATCCGACAGACAAACTATTCCTTGCTCTCCCAAATTCCTTATAGTATCAGGAGATACTATATATCTAAATCATGAACCCATTTTGACTTTATTATGTATACAGTATAAAATATTGATCTATACCCAGTTTCTGCCATACTATTTTCCAGTTTTCCCCCAGTTTTTCCTTCCAGTTTTTGTGAAATAGTGAGTTCTTAACCCAGAAGCTGAACTCTTTGGGTTTATCAAAGAGTAGATTGCTATAGTCACTACTGCATCTTGTGTACCTAACCTATTCCACTGACCCCCCACTCTATTTCTTAGCTAGTACTAAGTAGTTTTGAGGACTGCTGCTTTAGGGGGTTTTTCAAAAAGGGAAGAAATAATTGCAAAAAGCTAGCATTTCCTCTTAAAGAAGAGGTCATGCCAGACTAATCTCATTTCCTTTTGTGACAGGATTACCAAACCAATATTCTTGTGGAGAAGAAAGACAGTTACATATTAGACAATAACACAATCAGAATGATTCAGATATAGAGGGCTGAACTCAAAGAGAAGTTTTTTAAACATTTAATGTCAATATGGCATGAGGTTCTCCAGTGGAGTAGTTCAGGGATCTATGTTTGGCTTTCTACTGTTTAACATTTCCCTCAAAGACTATGAGAAAGGTATAGATGGCACCCTCAACAAATTTGTAGATGAAACAAAGCTAAGATGAAGAATTAACATAATGAATGACAGTCAGGATCTAGAATTCTATGAATAAATGCACAGTCTTACACTTGGGTATAAAAGTAATATTTACAAGTATAAGATTAAGAAGCATAAGAACAGTTGTTCTGAAAAATATTTGGGTGTTTTAATGGACTACAAGCTCAATATGAGCCAGCACCAAACTGTAGCAGCTGAAAAAGCAAATGTAATTTTGGGCTACATTCACTGAACTCTGCCATCATTAGACCTCATCTGGTGTATTACATTCAGTTTTAAAAACCACACATTATGTAGGAGATTGATAAACTGGAGAATGTAGAGAGGACAATGAGGATTGTGAAAGGACTTAGGTTAATGACATATGAGTATCATTTGTAGGAACTGATGATATTTATCCTGGAGAAGAGATGATTCAGGGAGGAAATAATAGCATTTTGAGAGCTCTCATATGGAGAAGGGATTATGCCTGTTCCATTTTTTTTATAGAGATAAAAACCAGAAACAAAAACTATATGTCACAGTAACAGCAAGACTTTTTGCTGTTTTTTTTTTCATTTGGAGTGCTTCTCAGCACTAAGGCAATCAAGTATCTTTGATTGAGTCATGCCTGTGTTTGGATCAATAGTCTTTGATTGAATCAAGAGTCTTTGATGACCTGCTTAAGTCACAAGAAAGCCAAAAAGTCACATGAGTTTGAGTCACATAGTTGCAATGCCCTCTGACCCTGAAGAAGTATATATGTATATATATACTCTGAGGTTAGCATTTTGCTTTGGGGCTCACTTATTGGAAGACCGTTCGTGTGATTTGTCCAGACAAGACTCTGGGTAGTCATTAAGGAGCTTCCCAGCTTTGAAGACCCAGATGTTGGTGCTTCTGTCTCTGATAACTTTGTATATATTGCTATAGACACACAGTTAGAAGCCCTGTCTGCTGATTTGTGTTATTTGCTCTGTTTACATAATTTTTGCTTGTAATTTCTGTTGGTGTTTTCTCTGAAGTTCAGGGTGCTGACTTTTTTCCTTGAACCAAGTGAATTATATATGTATGTTTAATTAAAGTGAGATTGTAAAACCTTTAAAGTTACTTTCCTTAGAAAAGCATATCAAAGAACGTGTGCTAGCAGCCCTTCTATGTGCTAGTGTTGTTGGCCATATGCCTCCACAGCGGCTGCAAGCAGCATTGTTGTTACAGTCGCAAAGAGGAAAATATAGGCTTTGATGTCAGGAAATCTCTCCCAAAAGTATAATGAGTTGCCTCAAGAAATGGTGGATTCTCCTTCCTCAGAGGTCATCAAATAAGGCATGGACAGCTAATTTTCAAGTGTATTTTAGTGGGAAATCATTTCATATATAGATTGGACAATAAGCCTACCTAAATCCCTCCCAAATCTCAGATTTGGTGATACTATGATTTCTTAGGCCATGTGATCAGAGAATTTAGACTTCTATGCAGATAAAGGAGATTGCTTAGGCAATAGCCCTTAGTTTCTCCTCTAAAATAGCTCTTGGTGGGGGAAAAATGGGACCTATATAATAAGATGAAGACTTTTTTTAATGACTGAATAAAAAATCAGTTATTAAGTACTTGCTATATACCAATAGGGGGCAATACAAAAACAAACATGGCTACAGTCCCAGCCCTCAAAGACCTTGGGGAACCTTGCTTCGAGGTTTTTGCCACCATAACCCTAACAAACTCATAAAAAGAGAAAACAAACCAAATTTAAAATAATTAAATCTGTATCAAGAAGGAGGTAGATAGCAATACTTCCACCCAAAGTATAAATACTTGGTAATATTATAAGAGAATCAAACTACCTTATTTTTTCATATTTATCCTAACTATTCTGACTCTATCTTCTTCCTGTGTGCTAAGGACAATCTGCACAAATAGCCTGACTGATTTATGTTACAAGCTGTGACTGTGGTGTTCTCTACCTAGTCCTTTCCTGACAATGTCTCAGACTGAATTCTCTTAACTCCCCAGCATGCACGCACAAGCAATAACAGGAAGAAAGCATGATTCCTATGAGGCCATATGATAGGAAGGTGCAGTTCTATGTAGAAGGAAAGATATTGCAGTGAAGATATGGCTGAATGAAAAGATATTTGCATAACTGGGGGAAAGGTTCCTATAAACTTCTAGTCAGTTTTCACCTAGAAGTTTTGTTTGTTTGTTTGTTTTATAGAGGGCAGGCAACCAGTTAGCTGTTACAGTTCCCAATTCAAGGCTCAGCCTGGTCAGCCTCTGGATGTCTATGAGCACCATGACAATAGAAAGAAAAGGTTTCAAACTACGAAGAGGACTGTCTTAGAAAAAGTGTCAGGAATGGGCGGTGGGGCTGAAATAGGCTCAAAAATGAACAAAAAAGTCCAAAAAAGACAAAGGCTGGGTATAAGACAGCTTCCAAGTAAATTAACCAATCACTAGCCTCCTAAAGACATAAAGAAAAGTCAATATGTTTACAATTTCATCACACTTATAGGAGCAATATGAAGAAGAAAAAGGAGTAGGAGGAGGAGGAAAAAGAGAAGAAGAAGAGGAATAATAAGAAGATGAAGAAGAAGAAGAAGGAGGAGGAGGAGGAGAAGGAGAAGTTGGAGAAGGAGAAGAAGGAGGAAGATAACAAGGAGGAGAAGGAGAAAGGGAAGAAGGAGGATGGGAGGAGGAAGAAGAAATAAGATAACAGAGAGAAAGAATATCTGGGTAAGGAGAAGGAAGGGTCAAAGATGTTTATTGAAATTCACAAAGCAACACTATCTGTGGTAGTAACTGAAAAAAGGCATAGTAGTTGGAAATAAATCAGAAATAAATTGAAGGAGAAGGACAAGAAGAAGAAGGAGGAGGAGGAGGAGGAGAGGAGAGGAAAAAGGAGAAAGAGGAGGAAAAGGAGAAAGAAACAGAGAATTCCAGAGACAGCAATACAGAATGAGTCAGAGAGAAAGTTCAAGAGATAGAAGTGGTGATGCAGAAAAATGTAGCAGTGAGATAGAAGAAGGAGATAAAAATATTTTTCCTCAGAAGCACTATTTTTTCATGAAGAATATAGCAAGAATAAAGTAACAAGTAAATATATAGCCCACTAAGTAGAGAATAGAATTTAGAATGTTGCCTTAGATGGGGTAGACATAAGGAGGACAAAGTAAATTAACACTTCTTGGGAAGGGGCACCACAAAACAATACTACTTAGGTTAAGATATTGGATAGGGAGAGTGTGAGAAAGAAGAATTTTAAACCGAAATGTTATTTGGGTAATAAGAGGGAAAGGTCAAAGATGTTTATTGAAATTCACAAAGCAACTCTTTTTGTGGTCATAAGTGGAAATAAATGAGGTATCAACTAGAAATAAATTCAATTGGGGAATGGCTGAACAAAATGGAATATAATCACGCTGTACAAAATTAGAAAATATGTAAGGAATTAGGGGGAAAATAGGAAGGCTAATATGAACAACCCAGAGTAAAATAAGAACTAAGAAAAGAATATAGAAAATGATTACAGTAATGTAAATAAAAACAACACCATGAGTTACTCAAACTGTAATTGTAGTGACAAACCATTGCCTCAGAGAAGCTACAAATAAATGTACCTCCCTCATTTCCCCAGAGGGGCAGAGTAATGTAGGAGCAGAATGATTTTAGATATGGTTTTCTTTTGTAGTATATTGGGTTTGGCTTTACCCCCAGCAATCAGTTGACAGAAAGTAGGGGCAGATAACAGAGATAAATAGGTATTAAAGCATTAATGAAGCATAAAGTTGTGATTTTGGCCTGTGTGAAAGTTTTCTGATTGAATTGGAAAGTGATATTGCATTCACTGGCTGAATATTGGTCATGTCTCTGGTAGCTATTGAAAAGCTAAACCTGCAAGTCAAGGAATCAGTCAAATTGAAGAGCTCAAAGCAGAAAACAGCTTTAAAAAGCATGACCCCTGGCAGCAGGGTAGAGAGGCAACTGTGGATTCAAGGCAGAATGACCAATGACAGCTGATTTACAGGGAAGAGCAGTCCTAGGGAGCCCAGCTGAGTGACATGCCCAGAAATTGATGTTTTAACTTGAAGTGACTTGTATAAGGATATGACAAGAAGAGAAAGGATCTTGTGATCTTGCAATACTAAAAGTAGGAGTTGCTTTGAACATATGTGTTCCCTAGATGTGCGCATCACTACTTGTATTTCTTAAGTATGTGCCCACTCTTCCCAGTGATGCTATGTGCAGTTGTGGGAGGGTTCACTCCTGGTCTCTGGGGTGGAATGTTTTATAGATGCTATTCTTACTGTGGTAATTTAATATATGCCTTTGCTTTGAGTTAATTGTGTCTAACTATAGTGGCTAACTATCAAAGGTAAGGATACTACTGGAGACTTGAGAGCTAATTTTGGGTGAATGGTTCCACAGAATACCTCTTAGCACCTTTGAGAGTAATGACATGCCTGAGGACCCAACACGAAGCCCTGTTAGTACCAAGGAAGGAGTAGCCTAGAGGGGTCACTATACTTTGTTATAATGAAAGAATCATTGGGTAAATGGGTGCTGTATAACCATTAATAATTATTATGTAAAAATAAAAGATACCAACAGCACATACAGATAAAAATCTATCAGTTGAGGTGCCTGGGTGAATTCCCACAACCTGACTTGTGCCACAACCTCCTCCTACTGCTGCTCTAAAATCCCTCCCCACCTCTCCCAGATTCATCAACATATTTGACACAAAGTACCGAATTAATCATTTATTAGACTTTTGCAGGAATGGTTTCACTCATGATTCCTGCATGTGAGGAGACAGAGCAGGGAGGGGATAGAATTCCCCAGCGTGTTGGAGGAGAGAACAGAAAGCCAGCGGAAATTTTCATAGTCTACTTTAACCTTTCGTTGGAGGAACTAGGAATGGTTCCCAGAAACACAAGGATGTTTCATCCTAGGAATTCCTGTGAGACAATGAAAGGATCCTGTTTACTTAATAGCACAAAGTGACTTAGGAACTGAGAGTGGGGGTAGAGCTTGGAACAAAGGTGAAAAATTCACCTCCTTTAGGTAATCTTGACTCATGAGAAGGTAGCTAGGGAAAACATAGACTTTAGTAGACATAGTAACATTATTTGATGTGAGAGGGTGGCCCAATGAGAATGGAATTTGATGAGAAGGATGAAAAGCAGCAGGATAAAATTCCTTATTCCTATAACCCTCAGTCTAGGAAACAGGAAGACACATCTTCAGGAGGTTGAGAAACATAAAATTTTTTAATTAGATAGATTCGTAGAATAGATTAAATTCAAAGGATTACAACGCCAGATCGTCACTCCAATCTTCATCCCGGAATCTCACCTACATCCTCACCCCATTTCTTAACCCTGATACCCCTCTACATCATTATCCCAATTCCTCGACTTGATCCCTTCTTTCCCCTTTGATACCTTCCCTCCAAACTCCATCCCTTTGACCATTCCACAACCTCATATTAATCTCTTTTACATCAACTTTTGGAAGACAGAGAAAAAGGGAATGGACAGAATCAAAATAGCCTATAGGAGAAAGGAAAGGAAATGTGAATCACCTTCACTCCTCTACCTTAAGTACTTGCTTTACCAGAAAATGTCAGGATGAGCAAAGAAAGATCAAGAACTGTTGAAGACTCCAATTGTACCTGAAAACTGGTAAAGTGTCCCCAAGTTATGCAGTTGAGCACCCTGCTCTGCATTTCTAAAGAACTATTACTCTCAGGCAATAACCCTACAGTCAAAGATAACAGACCTGCATGCCAGGATAGACTTCCTCACCTAAGCTCCTCACATCGATCTGTGGAGACAAAGCGAGATACCAATAGTTCTCAGACATGAATCCTTCTCAGAGCCTTTTTGTCATCATCCCAGAGGAAAGGAAAATAAGGTTGTCAGAGTGAGGACAATGAGAGTCAAGCTAGGAGTGTTTCCATTCTATGGAAGTCTCTCCTCCCACTCACAAAGAGAAATTGAGGAATAAGAAACAGAGATGAGCAGAACTTACCATCATTGGACAGGTCCCTAATTTGATCCTTCCTAATTCCAAATCTTTCACACATTTCCTCAAATTTCTGCTTTATTTCATCTGGCAAGTCTGGAGTCCTACCTGTAGTTAGGGTGAGAATAAGATTGTTGGTGAGTCTCTCTCATTCATCATTTGCAAGAATATGTGGAGAAGGGGGTGTCTAGATAAATGTGAGGGTGAAGGATCATGGGAAAGTTACCTATATCCTTGATCTCAGTGACTAAACTTATACCTTTGGAGACTGGAACTATCATATGCCTCAGGATTTGATGTGACAAGTAATAAAGGAGGAAAGAAGATTCTCTGCTGATTATCAGTAAGTCAATCAACATGCATTTATTAAGCAACTACTATGTGCCAAGTACTATGTGAGGCATAAGTGATGCAAGGACAAAAGAGAGCTTGGTCTTTCTTTCAAGGAATTTACAATCTATTGGAAAGAAACAACATCTTCACAGATAAGTAAATGCAAATGTGAACCCCTGGTGTTACAAAGTCCAAACATTTATTACACAAGAAACATAAAAGATAAATACAAAGTAAAAATTTACAGCATGAGAACTATTTTATGGTAGAAGGCATTTTGAGGGATATGGCATGTAAGATGAGCACTGAAGGTAGCTAGGGAATCCAAGGTATGGAGTTAAGGAGCAACCCAGCATGGGAAACCAAGAGTCATCTCAGAGATTGAGAGAAACTGGGATCTATGAGGAGCAAATCTGAGATATTAGGGCCATATGATAGAACAATGAAGAGAAACAGTGGACAAGATTTCATTAATGGAACCAATTGGACTGGTGATTATTCATCTTCCTTCCTCACATTCCCTTCATCTTAGCAAAGGAGGAATATATCCTTCCCAAAGCTTATTTCTGCCTCTTCAGAGATTTGTCCTTCATGCATATCTCTTTTTAAAATCTGATTTTAAGGGACAGGGCCAAAGGAGAAAATTGAATAAATGGGGGACAGGATAGAATGTAAGAAAGTATAGTTAGTCTTTCAAAACATGACTATTATGGAAGTGTTTTGCATAATAATACATGTATAACGTATATTGAATTGCTTGCTTTCTCAAGGTGGGGGATTGGGGAGGGAAGAAGGGAGAGAATTTGTAACCCAAAATTCTAAAAACAAATGTTAAAAGCTGTTTTTAAATACAAGCAATAGAAGGATAGAAATCTATCTTGCCCTACAAGAAAGTAAGGGGAAAGAGAATGGGTGCGGGGAGTGGAGTGGGGTGATAGAAGGGACGTTAGACTGGGGAAAGGGACAATCAGAATACATGTTGTCTTGGGGTGGGGGAAGGGAGAGATGGGGAGAAAATTTGTAACTCAAAATTTTGTGGAAATGAATGTTGAAAACTAAAAATAAATTAATTAATCTTTAAAAATAAAAATAAAAAATCTGATTTTAGAATAAACATAGTTAACCATTCCAATACCAACCTATATTTGTCATTCAATGATTCCAGATAAAAACAACAATAATGGAACACCAAGGAGGCAAGAGAAATAGATTTAATGGTTCAGTATTAGGCCAGAGTACCTCCCCCCATTTTTTTTACTTACTAAAGGCTTAGGCTTTTTACTTACTAAATGCTTAGCAGAGAGAAAGATTTATATTGGGACCTCTCTCTTTCCCTCCCTCCCTCCTTCTCTCTCTCTCTCTCTTTCTCTCTCTCTCTCTCTCTTTCTATCCCTCTCACTCTCTTTCTCTCTTCTTTGTGCAAAATACTATTCTAGGTGGCCATATAAAGACAAAAAGTAATTGACCTAGCTCACAAAAATTCTACTGAAGGCTCAGAGCTGCCTTCAGAATTTACTGAAGGAAGCTCAGCATGGACGGTTTATTGTCCTTGCAAGTCTTTCCCCTGATCTCAGACATTGTACACAGTAGTCAAACATAATTTGGGACACCACCAATGCTACAATGCTACAAGTTCTTTTTCTTTACTGCTTTTAACTCATAATGAAAAAAGGAAGGGGAGAGAATTAGTGCAGGATCACAGAATACTCACCATAGAGTACTGCCCAAATGGTCATCCTCCCATTGTTGTAATTATGCAAAATATACATGGAATATGTAGAGTCTACGCTTTGAAGGGAGAAATCATTTTCTCCATCATCTGTGAAGCCATCAAAAGGTCAGATCAGTATTTTGATACTACAGGAAAAATGGTAAAGACTTAAGAGTTATCAGTAATTGAACATCATGCAAAGGCCTCAATTCCATCATAACCTTTGACATTCCAACCAAACTGTTATTCTGTTGACGAACCTATATTTTGGACAACATTCCTGCTATCTGCCTCTAGAGTCACAGAATGTTGGAAATGGAAGGAATTTTGAAGGCCATCTAATTCAGCCATCTAAGTTGAGGCCAAGAGAGGGCAAAAGACTTGTGCCAGGTTACACAATGAGTTAGCTTCCACTTCAATCACATAATGGCTAATCAGATATCTAGAGCTCTGCATGTAGGAAGTGAGAAGATCAGAGCATCTGATCCAGGCTTTGCACAGCACAGTCATGAGAGAATTAAGACAGGGGGGTGGAGGGACATCTTAATGTCCCTTAAGAAGTCCCTCTAGTACCCCAAAGAGCCTTCTTTCATATAGTCCAACCATTAGCTATTTCTTTGTTAAGCAAGGGGTCGATCAATTCATTTCAGAATAATTGCAGATATTGAGATCTGCATTTTTACTTACATTCAAAATGCATTTGATCATCATCTCCTTTGAAAGCAGTCAAAGAAAATTGAATGCACTTGCCATTTTCTCTGGAAATAAAGATCAGGATTGCAACAACACCATATTTGCACAGGAAATTTTACTGTGAAACACCCTTTTGGCTGTATTTTATTAATTTTAATTTTGTCCAAAAATATGTATGCAATTTTTTTTAATTTCTTACAATAATATTATGAATAATGCTGAATCTATGGTGATTTCTAACTTCTCAGAAGTATTTAAACTGAGTTCATGATTTTTAAAAATTGTTGGATATCTGAATTCTTTAAAATTTAGAATTAAATTTTATTTAATTCTAGAAAAGAATTAATAATTTTAATAAATTTAATTAGAAAAGAATTAATTAGAAAATTAATTAATTAGAAAAGAATTAAAATTTTTAAAATTCTTTAAAAATCTGAAATCTCCGATGAGGTGGATATGATGATATTCAATTAATCAGAATGCGTGATTAGACATACAAGTATTTTGGGATAATCACTGGGCTTTCCAAAAGTCAAGTGAAGATAGATGCAATAGATCTGTGTTCAGGTCCTGGATCTTCCCCTTACTAACTGTGTGACCTTAAGCAAGCAAGTCATAACTTTTCTGAGTATTAGAATTCCCATCTGCAAAATAAGGTTAATAATTTTCTTACTTATAGGCTCATTGTGGAGAAAACCTATAACCTCTTTAACCTGAAATATATAAATATGAACTGTTTTTATTATTTTTTTACTCACAACATCTCAGAGCAAACAGCAATTTTCCCTATCTAATCAATATATTTGAAATAATCTAAACTATTTGATACTCATTAAAAACAAAACAGAAAAGTAAACCAGGAAAAAAGATAGGACAAGGAATATATCAGAGTTTGGTAAACTAGTAAATATAAATTACCTAGAAAAGAACTTTGTATTTGACAAGAATTTCTGGAAAAACAGGAAAGTGGTCTAGCAGAAATGAGGTTTAAGACAATATGTTATGCTGTAAATTTATACCATAATTCCCAGGGACATGGGGTTGAATATTAATGGTCATAAAAATTAGGAAAAATTATATCAAGTACCTTTCACAAATATATTTAGGAGGACATTTTCTATTATATGAAATTGAAAAGCTTTTGCTAGAACAAAGGAAAAACAAGACAGGAAACAGTCAGCTAGGAAGGGAAAAAACACTTTAGATCAAATATATCTAAATATAAGATATCCAAAATATTGGTAACTTATAGAAATATATGACTCAAAGCCTTTTCTGAGTAGATAAATACTTAAAGGATAAAATAGCTGTAATAAAAAAATAATACTAGCATTTATAGAATGTTTATTATGTGCCAGGTACTGTGCTAAGCAATTTGCAGATATTATCTCATTTGATTACCTCAAAGAACCTTGTGAAATAGGCATTATTATTATTTCCATCTTATAGATAAGGTAACTGAGGGAAACAGAAGTGAAATGACTTGACCAAGATCGCACAGCTAGTGTCTCAGGCCAGATTTGAACTCAAGTCTTCCTGACTCCAGACCCAGCACTCTATCCACCAAAATGTCACAAGTGTAAATATAAACAAAAATTGTCAGAAAAATTACAAACTTTTAACAAAAGAAAGAATATTCTAAATCACTAATGATAAGACAAATACAAATTAAGACAAATCTGGGGATTTATCTCAATTCCAGCAAATTGATAATGACAAAAAATAAGAGTAGTCAGTGTTAGAATGGCTGTGCAAAGACTGAGCAAATGTGTTATTGTTGGAGGTGCAGATTTGTCTAATTGTTTTGGAAAACAATTTGAAATTATGTTAAGAAAATGACTGAAATGTCTATATCCTTTGACCCAGAGATCCCAAGGCTAGTCATATATCTCAAAGACGTTTAATGAAGAAAAGAAAAACCCTTCATAAAGAAAAAATGTTGATAGTACTTTTTGCAGTAGGAAATACTAAGAAATTTGATATCCATAAATTGGGGAATGGCTAAATAAGCTACAGCAAGTTACAGAATCAAGTGAAATCTCTCTTCCCTCTCTGTCACTCTTCTTTCTGTCTTCTTAGTAAAGGGGCCTCAAATATCTCACCTTTGCCTCAAAATGGAGACTGGTGAATCAGAGAGGTTTAGAAAAGAAAGAATATGGTAGTTCCCCAGGCAATCATTAAAAAGATCCAAATTTCACATAAAAATACTTACAATCAGTACTATCCTCACCCCTGCACACAAGCTTCAAATATATGTCAAGCCTATTAATTCCTTTTCCTTTCAGTGGTTGCCCTTAATGGTCATAAAACCAATTACATCCTAAGAACTTCATCCCTAATTGGTTCCTTGGTCGGCCTGTATGGGTTAAGGGATCCCAGAACTATTACCCCTGTTTTTGTCCCTTCTTCCATATCTATCAATTAATACTGGTAGTACTTACCTTTTGAAGAAGACTCCCCTAAGAATACCATCATGTTCACTGATGTTTTTGACAAGTAACCTCAAGCTACCCCCTTCCTCAATTTTAGATGTCACATTTGAGGCCAATTTGACAATGAACCAATTTCCAGTAACCTGTGGGAAAGAGTTTGGATGAGAATTGAAAAACAAAGTCATCCCTGGTAACATAGACTCATAGCATCTTAGAGCTGGGGAGGACCATCATCCAAATCCCTCATTTTACAAGAGAGGAAACTGAGGCTTCAAGGTGAAGTATATCCTTACCCCAAGCTTACCTGGTTCATTCATTATCTTCATAGTATAGTAGAAAGATCACGTGACTAGGAGTTAAGAAATTTGAGTTCTGGCCTTGGCTCTAATACTAACTTACTCTCTGACTTTTGGCGAGTTATTTAACTTTTCCACATCTAGGTTTGCTCATCTGTCTAATGGTACTAATTCTATCTGTATTGTGTATTTCATGGCATTAATCTAAAAATAATATTATTTTTTCCTCCTCTTAGCACATATCTTGGACTTAAATGTTACTGATAATGTCTGAAATTATTTGGGGAGTAGGGTGAAAGACTGCCTCAGGAAGATGGATGATCTCTATTGGGGTCTATTAGAGCAATTCTCCTTTAGTACTTATGAAAAAGTGTTCATTCTCTAACTCTAATCACTCATTGTCCTGGGGGATTCTCTTTCCCTCTTGTCTACTTAGGTCTGAAATAACTTCCTGTGACAAAATTCATGTGGCATCTAATCCTAGCATATGTGCAGAACCAAAGCTGTCAAGCTACCATCTGAATCTCACCCTTGCTCATTTACCTTTGATGAGTCTTCAATGTTGTTATTGAGGGCCTGGAGGCCACAGACTAAAACCAGCCCCACAGTCAGCAGTAGGATCTTCATCTTCTCAGGATTTTTCTCTGATGCTTCAGCAGCAGCTGAATGTGTGAGAAGGATTCTGATGAATACTCTGAGCTCTCTGGTCAGCTGCCTTTTTACCTCATTGTTGGGTGGGGTTCCTGGTGATGTGGCATTAAGAGAATCCTAATACCTCAAAGTACATTTTATTTATAGTCACTCACCAGTAACTGATAGCCAAAGATCCCAAGGACGGATTAGTAATGTGCTTTTAGACCACAAATAAAAATGACAATTCTGAAATGCAGATTTCCAAGATCAACAGCCAGTGTTTGGTTGGGCCAACTTCCTGGGATCAGCTCTGTGTCTATCCTGAGACCAGAGAATACAGTTCCTATATTCTTTATTTTTGTGGTAGTCAGGCAATTAGCATTTACTTACAAAATACCTAAGGGACATGGAGTCTTTTCTTAAGCAATGTCAGAAGAGTGTCCACACAAAGAAATATCTCTCATCACTATCTGGAACCTTTCTGTCTAGTTGTAGAAATTCAATAAGCATTTATTAAGCACCTACTGTGTGGAGAGCAAAATTTAAGGCATTCGCCCAACTGAAATTTTTGGACTTGATCTCCTTTGTGGTGCTTACAGTCTAGTACACAATAAAGTATCCTAAGGACAGTCTTCTTTTTTGGTTTTAGTCGTTGAAGAGGGAATTCTCAGAGATGGAATGAACAGGGAACTCCCAGAGGTGAAATTCCTTCTACCAGTATAGCTCAATAGTTCCTTGACAATTTATCATCTTAAAGAGTTATCTGGGGGTTACAGAGAGGTTAAAAGATTTGTCTGAGTTCACTGTGCTAGCTGGCATAGGTTTTGTGATCACAACTAATCTAGTCAACAAGCTTGTATGCCAACCAAAAGGAGTGAATGACATTCTCATGACAATGGGATTGCCCCTTTCAGAAAAGCACAACATGACCATCATCAGTATATACGCTCCCACCATGACAAAACCTGATGAGGTCAAAGAAAATTTTTATGAAGACCTGGAGACCCTCATCATCAATGTGCCAAAAGAGCACAAACTTATAATTCTGAGTGACTTTAATGCCAGACTGGGCACAAAGTATTAGATATGGCCGGGAGTCTTTGGGAGGAATGGAGACAGGAAACAGCAACAGCAACAGTCACTTACTACTGAAGGCTTGTGGGTCTCATGACCTTCTCATCACAAACACTATCTTCCACTTACTTAAATTCAATAAGACTTTGTGGAGCCACCTGCACAGCAAACATTGTCATTTAATAGACTGTATCATTGTAAAGAGAAAAAAAAATAGACAGGATGTGAGAGTGACAAAGGTAATGTGCATCACAGAATGCTTGGATGATCATAGATTTACCTTCTCCAAGCTAAACATTCATTCAACAGAAGACTCAGCCCCAAGGCAAGATGAATATCAGAAGACCTACTCTCAGCAGGTTAGAGTGC
Organism: Phalanger gymnotis; assembly: GCA_028646595.1. Classification (NCBI taxonomy): domain Eukaryota; kingdom Metazoa; phylum Chordata; class Mammalia; order Diprotodontia; family Phalangeridae; genus Phalanger; species Phalanger gymnotis. Next base: position 130,847,127 of record CM053625.1, on the reverse strand, counting down.
TTGTCTGGGTGGGAGAACAATTTGTTACTAACTTGGAGGGAAAGCTGAGCCAACACACAGTTGGCAACAGTGGAGCAGAATAGCAGCAGGTAGATTTTTGGGGTACAGCCCTGCATTTACTCATCTGGGCCAGAACATTTGTAAATATCAAGACTGGTTTGGCAAAATGATGGGGAAATTCAGAAGTGTCCAAATGAAAAAGGAGAACTCCATAGGTTTTACCAGTAAGATAGTTCATCCATCTCTAAGAAGGCATCATTTAACTCCATCAAAAGAAAGTGCAAATGAAGCTTAAAGAAATGCAGGATTCTTGGCTCAGTAAGAAGGCAGGTGAAATTCAGTTTTACACTGATTGTAACAATCTAAAGTGCTTTTATGATGCCCTGAAGGCTATCTATGGGTCAAAGGCCTATGCTGTATCTCAACTACTCAGTGCTGATGGAGCCACATTGATTAGTGATAAGGACATGGGCTGGAGAAATGAGCTGATTGACCACTTCCATAGTGTTCTCAACTGACCATAATCAATCAATGCTGAAGCCACTGACTGTATACCTCAAGTTGAAGTCAAACTCTCTCTGGCTGAACTTCCAACTGAAGAAGAGGCTTTGAATGCCCATAGGCTCCTCTTGTGTAGCAAAGTGCCTGGTGCTGTTTTTATTCCAGCTGAGAATTACAAGGCAGGGAGTCCACTGCTCATACAAAAACTGATGAAAATTTTTCAGAGGAAAAGAGATTATCCCCCAGGATTTCAAGGATGCCTTCATTGTTCATCTCTATAAAAGTAAAGGTAATAATAGATTATCCTGTGATAATCATGGCAGGGGTGGGAGGCTCTCTTAGTCATTGCTGACAAGATTCTTGCAAGAGTCATCCTTAATAAGCTGATCATTCACTTGGAAGATGGTCATCTATCTGGCAACCAGTGTGACTTCAAAAAGGGCAGAGGAATGGTTGATATGATGTTTGCTGCCTGACAACTCCAAGAGGGACAGAACAGAGATCTGTACACAAAATTCATTGATCTGACCAAGGCCTTTGATATTTTCACAAATTAGGGCTTGTGGAAAGTTATGGTAAAATTTGGCTGCCCAGAGAAGTTCATCAGTAATGTACATTAGTTTCATGATGGCACACTTGTCTGGGTTCTGGATAATGGACAATACTCTCACGATTTTCCAGTCACCATTGGAGTGAAGGAGGGCTATGTACTTGCTCCCACATGCTTTTTAGCATGGTGCTTTCACCAGTGTTGTCAGATGCCTTCAAGTAAGATGAAAATAATATCGATGTCTGTTATTGCACTAATAGATGACAAATTAGTTAGCTTGAAAAGGCCACAAGCCAAGATTAAAGTGGAGGGAGAGTTGGTGAATGATTTTTTGTTTGCAAATGACTGTGCACTCAATGCAGCCTCTGAAGCCAAGATGCAACAAAGTATGGATTGATTCTCGGCAATACGTGCTAATTTTGGCCCAACAACAAGAAGAAAACACAAGTTCTCCTCCAGTTAGCACCTCACCATCCACACGTAACACTATCAGTTATGATAAATGGTGAAATTTTGAATGCTGTGGATAAGGTCACTTACCTTGGCAGTATACTTTCCAGTGATGTCCACATACATGACGAAGCTGACATAGGCATTCTCAAAGATAGCTCAGTGTTTGGGAGGCTCTGAAGGAAAGTGTGGAAGAGAAGAGGTATTAGACTGCCTACAAAATTGAAGGTCTACAAAGCCATTGTGCTGACCTCATTGTTGTATACCTGTGAAGCCTGGACAGTATTCTACCACCAGGCCAGAAAACTGAATCACTTTCATTTGAATTGTCTTAGGAAGAGTCTGAAGATCACCTGGCAAGATGTTTAGGTCCTCTCTTAAGCTGAATTGCCAAGCATTCAAACTCTTCTGCAGAGAGGGCAACTCCAATGGGCTGGCCATGTAGCCCACATGCCAAAACTATGTTTTCCTAAAAGACTATTTTATGGAGACCTCACACAAGGCAAGTGCTAACATGAAGGACAGAAGAAATGATACAGGGACACTCTCAAACTCTCTCTGAAGAATTTTGAAATTGATTGGAGACATGGTATAAGACCATTCAGCATGGCATGCCTGCATCAAAAATGGAGCCATGATACACACAAGTATGATGTGGTTCTAAAAAGTGAAACCATTTAGGAAAAGGTAAAAAGGGTAATTATCTTATACAAATGAAGTATGAAAGGAAGAACTGACACAGAGGAATTAGATAGGAAAGAGGTCTGTTAGTTCTAGAACCCTGCTCTCATCATGAATGGGTTGAAGAGGGAACAATGCACACATATATATATATATACATATATACATACACGCACATATACATCTATATACATATATGTATGCAGGGAGAGAGAGAGAGAGAGAGAGAGAGAGGTATAAAAGTCTTCTAAATTCAGAAAGAAATAAAAAGCTAAGGTGATAGGGAGGGGGAAGATGACAAGTGAGAGATTTTTAGAGGGAACTCTACTCACATCAGATCTGGTTTAAAGAGAGAACTATATATACATTTAGAAGGGAATATAATTCTTTTAAATTTATAGAGAAATAAGAGGGTGAGGAAATAGGATAAGAAGAGTATAGAAGGGTGTCTAGATTAATGGGAATGGGATAAAGATGGAATAACACATACATTTGGAATGCGATAAAAGTCTTCTAAATTCAGATAGAAATGAAGGTAAGAGGAAGAGGTAGAGGGAGAGGATGAAGGAGGGATGTTTGGCGAGGGTAGGTTAAATAATAGGAGAGCAAGGTAGCAGGTAGAAGTATAGTAGAGGAGTCAGGAGGGATAGGAAATAAGAGACACACACAAACATAAAATAAAGATAAGGAGTAGAATTTATTAGGGAAAAAAGCAGGGGTAGTAATCATGATCTCAGGCAAAATTAAAGCTAAAATAGATTTAATAAAAAGAGGAAAATAGGGAAACTACATTATATGTCAGCCACAGTAATCAATATTGCTTTAGACAGTATAAGGTTGGAATATTGCCGTGGTGTAGGAAATGATGAGTTGGTGGACTTGGAAAAATATGGAAAGACTTGAAATTTTAAAGGATGAGGTTATCCACCCTCAGAGAAACAGAGGACAAACAAGTAAAGCAGTCTCAATAGATGCATATGAATGTATGTCTACATATGAGTTTGACTATAGATATCAAAATACATGTATGTGTATATAAGTATATACATATGTGCATATATATGTGTGTGTGTGTGTATGTGTGTATGTAGGTATATAAACATAGATACACATGCATAAATATATTTGTACTTTCTTCCCTTCCTTACTTCTTCCTTCACTCCTTCCTTCCTTTTTTTCCTTTCTTTTATTCCCTTTGTATCCCCAGTATCATGCTTTAAATATAGTAAGCACTTGACAAACATGTATTCAACTGAAATGAACACAATCAACATAGGCTGGAGGAGGAGGGACACTTAATTATGACATTTAAAAAATGTACCTACTTTTTACACCAAAGCACCCTGTCCTTCACAGGATGTAGACATTTACCTTGTGATCATCCAAGCCATAGGCATTACAGAAAAGCTTCAAAGCCTTCAGTGCACAGTCACATACAAGGGAGTACAATATTTAAACCTTGTCTAGGACACAGAAATGACTTGTCACAGCTCCATGAAGTTACTGGAATAACATCCCAGACCAGCATAGCAATTTATCCTTCTTGAAGATTATGCCATTTTGTACTTACCTCAGTCTTTTGAAGTAAGCAAGGTGGGGGTTCTTATCCCCATTTTCCAGATGAAAACATTGAGGCTCAGAGATTTCCTATAGTCACCCAGCCCGTCAGCAGCAGAGCTGGGAGTAGAACACAGTCTCCCTGCTTCCCCTGCTCTAGTGTTTTTTCTACCATTCAATTCTGAGCTCATTAGGTGCAGAGGTTGCATACTGCCTTCATTCGGATCCCCAGTGCTTAGCACAGTGCCTAGCACATAGTAGGTGTTTAATAAATGTGTATTGATGGACTAACTAGATGAGACAAGACCATAGTCCCCAAGAGAATGGGAAAAGCGCTAAGGCTTACTTGCTGTGTGACCCTTGTCAAGTCAGCTTCCCTCTCTGAGCCTCAGTTTTCTAAGCTATAAAATGAATATGATAAATCTTACACTATGTAAATCAGTTTGGGGGTTGTTTGGGGTTTTTTTGTTTCATTTTGTTTGGTGAGGAAAGCACTTTGTAAGTCTAAAAACACATCAGATATGTGATTAGCTATTTTTGTGATGATGTTGTTTAGAATCAAAAATTGATATGGTTTTATCTATTAAAATGACACTGAAGATGTGTTTGCACATCAATCTTGCCTCCCTTCTATACTCCAACCCAAATGGGATTACCACATGGACCCCCTACAACTTGGCATCAGCTCTACACATCTAACCTGCCTTCACAGCCTGACACCTGATTTCCTCCAAGTATTCTATGCTTCAGCAAAACCAAACTACTATTCTTCCAAAACATGACTTCTACTGTGCAGATCTGTGCCTCTGCTCTCAATTTTCCCTGTATTTCTCATGCTCTTTTTCCCTGTCTTCACATACTGAATACCCACCTGTCCTTAAAAGCCTAACTCAAAAGTTACTTTCTTCAGGTCTGCCCTGATACCCACCCTCCTCAGGCATCATAGAGCTCTTTGTTTTATGCCTGTTAAATTGGGGAGCTCTGCATGGAAGTCCTACTTTTTAGCTGAGTGAATCTGGACAAGTTACTTAGCCTCTTAATGCCCAAATCAACTCTCTGAGATTATAAATTGCAGAGCAGCGAAGGATATGGAATGGAAGAGAAAGTTCCCTTTCTGCGAGTTCTATAAACTCCTGAAATCACAAATACAGAAAAAAATACACTTAGGATAGATTATTGTTCACTAGACTGCAATCTCCAGGGGGACAGAGAGCAAATTCTATACAAACTTTTAATTTTGCCTAGTTCCTATATAGTAGGTACTTAATGAATGCTTTTTGGATCCCCACAACTATACTGCAAGATCGCTCATAGGGGTGACCCTGTTTTCTTTGTCATGAGCAATTCTCCCACATTGCCTAGCATACATAGGGTTCTGTGTACCTTAGGTGTTTAGTAGGTTCATGTTAATTGGGAATTGCCACAGGAAAAAAACAGAGAAATTTAGACTCCCTGGTCTCAGGCTAGCTCTTGATCAGATTCCAAAAAGTTGACCCAGCATAACACTGGTTATTCTTGGAACTTAACATTTCAGAAATGTACACTATTCATTGTCAAAAAGTACATGGCAGCCAGCGTCCTTGGGTTGCTTAACTAGTGGATAAGCATTGGCTAGACACTCTTCGCATAAAGTATTCTTTAAAGCATCTGGGGGAAGCCATGTGGGGCTATCTCATCAGGAGCCTGGCCCCATAAAAGAGTATAAAGGCAGCTGATCTGAGAGCCCAGAGCATTAAGTGGAATCATCCTCATACTCCTAGCTGCTACTGAAGCCACAGAGACAAATATAGGGGACATGAAGCTTCTGCTACTGAGTCTCGGACTGGCCCTGGTCTGTGGCCTCCATGCTCACCATATCTGCTCTCAGGAACACCAACCAGATGTAAGTGAGAAAGGGTGGGCATAGGCAGATTGGATGGGGTGGTCTGCGAGAGGTTTGAGGGGTAGCATACAAGAAAAACAGAAGCTATTTTGGGAGAACAAGACAAAGACAGGTCTTGGGACAAGATAGAAAGGACATTCCTTCTTACTTAAAGCTGTCCTTCCTAGTAGCTATATAGCCTGACAAATTGGAACTCAACTGAAAGTCTGAAGTGATGTTTGGATGTGTGTGCATACCTATGACCTACATATGTCATCTTTTAAAATTGCCAGAATGAGAAATGCTCCAACTCTCAGTCTTTCCAGCATAATCCAACAGGATAATTTCTATCAATCAATAAAAAAGTATTTGTTAATGCTCAGCACTATGCTTGCATTTGCAGATACTGACAAAAATGAAATAGCCTTTTTTACCTTAAGGGAAAATTCATTCTATTAGTGAAGACAACCTATATTTATCTAAATATATGTAATATATGGGGACTTATGACTTTATGGACATAGAGAATTCCTGGGTGAAGAAACTTCCTCCACCAATCCTATACCTTCTCTGCCATTTATACTCTTAGAGAGTTGTCTGGACCACTAAGAGGTTAAAAATGTATGCAGTGCCACATAGCCCTTATATGGTGGAAGAGAGACTAGCATCCAGGTCTTCTTGACTTGACACTGGCTTGCTATCCATTGTTCTGTGATGCCATTATATAAAATATATTAAAGGCAATTTGTGGTAAGGGGGCACTAATAGCTATCAGGGAGAGGAGAGTACAAGAAAGGCTTCACAAAGTAGGTCGAATATAGAAGCTGTGCCAGATTATCTCTAAGGGTCTTGTAGGTCTAAAATTCTATGATCCTATAATGCACTTCTTTCAAATGGCTAACTTCATTCCACCTGAAAAGATTGAACCCAAACTCCTTGCTTCTGAATGTATTAGAAGAGTAGTCAGTAAAACCCAACAAATCCCATAGGAGAACCTTTCACTCTAACACTTCAAGGCATGGGGCTTGGAGATTTTCTTTCAGATTTTCTTTTCTTACACCAACTTTATGTATAGGATTCGAATGGTAGCTTTGAGGTTTTCTACTTGCCACATGCTGGGATTGTATGATACATGGATTCTGCCATGGCTTAGGGAGTGATCTTAGACCTAGGCAGAAAAGAAAGGAACAGAAACCCACAGTGCCTTCCCAGTGATTAGAAGCAGAGAAGGGACTTCCATAAGTGATACAGGAGTGAACTAAACTGTTAAAATGTAGAACAGACATCGCTATTCCTATGGCAACTCTACCCCCTCTCAGCTCCAAATAATTGCAACAGAATTAGTCGGTCATTTCTAAAGGCAAGACAAAGCAAGAATAGGGAAAGTTATGTTATTCTCAGAATGACCTCATAGAACACACAGTACAAATATGACTATTTCCATTTGCTAGATGAGAAAATCGATATATTGAAAAACTTTTCGATATATAAAGCAACATGCCCAAGGTCATACAGGTAGGTAATGTGAGAGCCAGGATGAGCACTAACTTTCAATTCTTAGTCTAATCTTTTTTCTATTCTGCCATGCTGCTAATGTATACATGAGGCAGAGTTGGGGTAGGAACCCATTTTACCTTTGAAGCCTCAGTTTCCTTATCTGTACTATATGAGATTTGGACCAAAATGCCATCCAGCTCCAGAATCTCATGATCCTCTGACTAAGGTATTTCCCTTTCTTCAAGTCTTACCCAGATCTTATTCCACAGCTTTCAGGAACCTGGCATACTATTGCACTGGCCTCAAATGTTACAGCAAAGATTGAGGAAGGAGGTCCCTTGAGGATTTTTGTCCAAAAACTCATTGTGGACAATGGTAACCTGCATGCAGTCTTCTTCAAAAGGTAAATATTGCCTTGTCAACCGGTGGATGTGGAGACCTGACCTGAGTCACTGCTCACACATATCTCACACAGGCTGGACATGGTCTCTAGGGACTAGTAATTAGTGAAGTTTCCATGCTATGGTTGGTCTTATGAACACCTAGGACAACTTTGGAAGGTAAAACACACTAATAACAACATAGACTTTTGTAATGTATACAAGGGTGAGAAATAGTACTGATTATAAAGTACTATGTATAGGCCCACTTTTTTTACACACTCCTCTGGGTTGCTTCTTTCCTTCTGTCTCAACCTTCCCTGAGTCACTGCTCATAGACTAATCATCATTTAAAAGTAGTTTGGTGTGCTGGAGGGAGCTCTGCTAAGAGGGGAAGTTGGCACAAAAGTCATTCTGATGCACTGATACTGGAATACAAACAATGGAGGATGCAAACATTCCAGGCATACAAACCTTTCTTTAAAGGAGCCTGAAATGGTCAGCAGGCTTTATCTATATCAAAAAAAGAAGGTATGAGTGAATCAGTCTTCATAGACTATCAACTCCAGACTAATTGCCAGGAAGGGAATCATAATGAAGAAAACCCTGGACTGGGCTCTAGGCCCTATTTTCACACGAACTAGCTGTGTGACTCTAATCTCTCTGTCTTAGCTGTATCTATATATTAGGTCATATAGTATCCGCTATACACATATTTCTTTGGATGCTATGAAGATAAAATAAGACAATAACATTTTATATTTTATAATGCTTTCAAGTTTACAAAGTACTTTTTCCATAAGCACTCCATGACATGGGAACAAGACAAGACAAGACAAGACAAGACAAGACAAGACAAGACAAGACAAGACAAGACAAGACAAGACAAGACAAGACGAGACAAGACAAGACAAGACAAGACAAGACAACAAAATGCAATAAACATACATTAAGCATCTGCCATGTTCCAGGAAGGGGTGGCTAAGTGGCACAATGCAGGCAGGGCATGGAGTGAGAAAAACATGAGTTCAAATCTAGCCTCAGACTCTTACTAGCAGTGTGACCCCAGGGAAGTTACTTAACCCTGCTTGCCTCAGCTTTCTCATCTGTAAAATGACCTGCAGAAGTAATGGCAAACTACCCCAGGATCTTTGCCAAGAAAACCCCAAATGGCATCATAAAGAAATTAGATACAACAGAAACTACTGAGCAACAAAAATGTTCTAGCAAATGAGTTAAGGGCTAGGGCTACAAATAAAAGAAAAGAAAAGGCAGTCCCTGTCCTCAAGGAGCTTATAATCTAATGAGAGAGAGTTTCTCTAAAGAAACTAAAAAATAGGGGAGGAGAGGGAGAAAGTACTCGTGGAGTAGTGATAATGTTGGAGTCAAATCAAAGGTGCAACTGGTGGGAAATGAAGGAAGATAGGTAGTATAAGTATTACTATCTCCATTTTACAAATGAGAATATTGAAACTCATAGAAGTTAAATGACTTGTCCAAGGGTGTGCAGTTTGTAAGGGGCAAAGCCAAAATTCAAACTCAATCATTTGTTACCAGGTTTATTATTCTTTGTATAAGTAATGTTAACATCCCAGGATCTCATTATGCAGATTGAGCAAAGAAAGAAATGCCCTAGGTAGTTGATTATTTTGGTTAGTTAACTACCATCATTTACACCATATACAGATCACCTATTTTCAAAGAATTAGAATGTAATAAAAATGTACTCAATAGTTTTTAAATGGAGAATTAAGTTTAATCTTTTTGAGTAATTTTGGTATAATATTATTGTAAGGACTATATACAGTAAATTTGGGGAAATAAAATTGAGATAATGAATAAATATGGAAGGAATATAGAATAATTGTCAAAATCTACTGTAAAATTCCCTATGTGAATTTAAATGTTATTCACATCCTAATATTTATTTTCAGAGAAAATGGAAAATGCACTCAATTTTCTGTGTCTGCTAACCCAGCAAAGAAAGATGTCCAGATGAAGGTGGAATGTAAGTGTAAATGAGAATATCAATGTCTTTCAGCTTTATGCATTAAAATGAATTGATGGACCTATTGGTTAGCAAAGAAGTGTCTAGAGATCAGAGACTATACAAACCACTGCCTTTTGGGATGGAGGAGAGACATCGCAAGCCTCTCACCCCCCTGCCTCAATTCCTGTATGATTATTGTGTGCAAAGCATGGATCAGATCATCTAACTCTCGTAGTTCCTCCCTTCAGAGATTTGATCAGCCCTGATGAGAGTAAAATGGAAACGAACTAATTGTGTGACTTTAGGCAAGTCCTTTCCCCTCTCTAGGCCTCAATTTCTCCACCTGTAAAGTGAGGTGGTTGGATTAGATGGCCTTCATTCCATCTCTAACAAAAATTCTGTGAATCTGGAGAGGGTTAGGATGAGCACAGAGAACGTTTTGTGAACAGAATAGCAGGTTAGATGGAGTCTCAGAGGTTATGATGGGAATCAAGTTTCCAAAAACCCTAGGGAAAGGCCTTTGCATGACGTTAAACTACTAACAGACCTCAAGTCTTTGCCTGTGTTTCTATAGCATAAGAACTTCTGACCCTGACTTTTGCTTGCTTCACAGATTCAGGAAGTAATGATCTCTACCTTCAAAGTTTCAAGGAGGATGAATATGTCATTTTTATCTTGTATAACTACAACAATGAGGAAGTGACACTTTGGGGAGTGCTCTTTGGTGTGTATCCCATGACTCTGTCCTAACACTCCTTTTCATAAGAGAAGAGTAAAGAAAGAAAAGAGGTCTGTAGACTTGGGGATAAAATATATCTAGTTGTCATGTGCAATGTCCAGATCAGGAAAAATGCTTCTCAGAATAGCAAATTAGCCATCAGCAGCTACTTCTGAAGATAACTGTGAACCTTCTCCAATAGAATGTAAACCCCTTGAAGGGTTGGGACTGTTTCATTTTTGTCATCATATCCCCAGGACCTAATAGTGCTTGGCATATAGTAAGTCATTAATAAATGTGTGCTGAATGATATGGTACAATATGGTACATATCCTTCTTCAGGAATCCCTTCACACTAGCTAGAAAAGGATCAAAGTAGAAAGAGGTTATTTATCAGAAGTCTTACTTTATGACGTGATAAAATTATTTATCATTAAATAAACATATACATATCTTGTTTATGTGAGAAATCGGTGGGAGAATGACTAGGAAATGAGAAAGCGTATGCAACAAGTATGTACATACACATTTATATACACATTCATTTGTATGTATGTGTATGTTTGTATATAGGTACATTTCTCACTGTCCATAGCACTGTGCTTGATAGGATGGAGGATATAAAGATAATCCCTCATGAGGCTTATAGTCTAAGATTGGAGAGAAAATGTATACAAATGTCCATAGTACAAGGCAAGATGTGAAACTGCAGAAGAGAAGGACAAAATGCTGTGTTAGGTCAGAGGGAGAAGGGATCACTTATGATGAGTTGATGTTTCATGGAGATGATCACATTCGAGCTCAGCCTTAAAGGTAGGATTGAGATACTTTGTTCAAGACAATGAGGATTTGGCAAGATCTCTGCAGCAGTAGGGTATCACAGCAAAGGCTCCATACAATCTTCCAAGTTTCCTTGTGCTATTCCTCCAAATGCGAGTGGGGGAGAGACATTGAGTGGGCACTCGATATTAGATTTCTCTAGGGCCAATTCATAAAGGATTTTACCTTGTCCCTTGTCTGTCTTCTTGTGTGGATTTAGCTGCAGTTCCTCTACATTTGTCACATTGTCCTTTTTTTGGAGGGTAGAGAGAGATTGGAAGACTGAAGGAGTTTTGAGAAAGTGATTCATCTGCTACCTTGATGGTCACATGACTGACTTGACTTTTAGTCATCACACATATGCAATCAATTGCTGAAGCTTGTCATTTTCACATTCATAGCATTTCTATCATCTATCCCTTTCTGACCCCCTTGCCACAATCACCTTAGTTCGGGTCATCATTTGCCATGTAGAATATTACAAGTATCTGTGATACTAATTGGTCTTCCTATAAAACACAGGTCTAATCATCCTATTCTTCTTTTTCTATTTCATTTTTAATTTATGGAATAAAACATAACCTAGTACAATAAAAGTTGCTTGCTATAACTTCAAGTAGAAAATACAAACTCTTTTGTATTGTTGAAGTCCCTCATAAGCTTGCCCTAGCCTGTCTCTCTGATCTGATAACATATCATACTCTCATTCAAATACTCTGTGTTCTATTCAAACTGGACTACTTGCTGCTCCTCAAACATGATATCTATCTCCCATATCTGTGACTTAGCACAATTTATTCCCCAAACCTACATTACTATCCCTCCTCCCCTCAATCTCTTAGAGCCCCTAACTCCATTCAAGGTTCAACTCAAGGTCTAAATCCTTCAAGAGGTCATTTATAATTACCCTAGTTAGTGTTCCTTTACCCTCCACTGAAATTATTTTGCACTGATTTCACATGTTTTGTATAGATTGCATTTGTGTGTGTATACAGGTTAATGTTATGCCTTATATTTACACATGTGAAAATGGTGTATTCCTCCCAATAGAATATAATCTCCTTAACATCAGGGGCTGATATTTTTGGGTAATTTTCCCTGCACATAGCAAAATGCCTGACATGTATGTGCTTGCTGATTGAATGATAGATTACTAACCATTAAGGGATTGTCTTTTCTCCTTCCTGACTGAATATGAAATATTTATTTATTTATAAAGGAATATTTAATCCCAGGCTACCTGGCAGCTACTATTTCCAAAGTTGTCAGTTGTGTCACCCAGAGCAGTGGTACAGGCTTCTTCCCTATATCATCCAGCTACCGCCCCCTGACAACTTTCTGTACTGTCATAAAAGAGAGAATCAGCAATCATTCTGATCTCATTTGATGAGATCATGTATGTAGAACCCCTTTTCTACAAGGGAATCTTAGAAGGAGGGGCTAAAGGATGATGGGAAGGCTGAAGCTGCACTAACAACAAGGGTAGGGTGGAGTGGAAGCTCAGGGATGTGGGAGCTCTGAGTCATTTCCATGACTATTGAGACTACTGGGACCTAATGAAGTTATCTCCTCTCCACTTCTACCCCCAACCCCTGCCAATCCCCTTTCTCATCACTAGCTTAACCTTAGAAATTACCTACTCTCTTTAAACCTTACTTATTTGCTATATGCGTTTTTATGATGATTGTTGTCTCTATCTAAAGATAAGCTGGTTTTCACTGCATTCTAAGTAATTATTTGCTCTAAAAGTGTAGACCATGAGATGGGGAAGAGCAAAAGGGAATCCAAGGACCAATAGCCCTAGACTTAACCACAAGCCTGTATTGAAATTCATTTTCTCTAGAGACAGAAAGAGGGGCTTTATATATAAAGCATTGTGCAAAATTTAGTTATATATAAATGCTAACTATTATTGTTATTGCTATTATGACTTTTTTATTATACAGGTCGTACTCCAGACCTGAATGATGTTATAAAGGAGAAATTTGAGGAAATTTGTATAAATGCAGGACTTAAGAGAGAAAACATTTTAGATGTATCTGAAGCTGGTAAGTCCTTTTTATCTCTGCCTTCTCTATTTGTGACTAGAAGGAGAATTTCATAGAATGGAAATAAGCCTATCTTGGATCCCATTTGTGCTTGCAGTATTTCTTTTTCTTCCAGGGGTGGTGACAAAAAGAGACTAAGAAGGCTTCTTGTTTGAGAATCATCAATGTATTGCTTTGTCTCCACAGATCAGTGCCAGGAGCTTGAACAGTAAGACAGCCCACTTTGACATGTAGGTCTGTGATATTTAACCTTGAGATTATTTCTTAGGGGTCATGCTTTTTAGAAAACTGGAACTCAGTACTTTAAAATCTGATCATATAATTTAGGGACAGATGTGAATAAGACTAGGAGGAACCTAATAAATCACATTAACTGATAATCTGTAAACAATGTTTGGCTTCCCCTTGTTTATACAGCAATATAATATCTTACAAAGCAGGTGTTTAAAGTCTGGGTATGAAGGTGGTTAACATTCCCTTTCTATTTGGGGCAATTTTGCTTTAACTATTTTCCCACCAACTATATTTTAATGTTCCTTCCATTTTCTTCGCCCTTTCCTTGGCCTATACCTTCTACCTCAGATATCTGCGGAATCTCTAAAACCTCTCTCTCCCCTTCCCCCTTCCCCCTCTCCTTCCCTCCCTCCCCCACACCTCTCTCTTTCTCCCTCCTTCCCTCTCTCTCTATAGACCAGAGTTAACTCCATCATGTGACTTTCTTACCTAGGTTCTAAGACTTTACTTAGTAGACTAAGCAGACTAAAACTCATCACTCCTTGTTCCTAAGTCTGCCTGTCAATAACTTTTATAATCATGTTCTTATCACTACCCCACAGGAATTCCCAGGATGCAGCATATTTGTCTTGTTGGAATCCTACCTTCATCTAGATAATCAAAATGTCTTCAATCCCCAAGGAGATTTGCCCTCCATTTTTGCTTTGCCTTGGGGAGGACCTCTAGAGGGAGACTTTCCTGTAAGTGTGAAATAAATTCTTTTCCTTGAACATGAAGTATTCTGAGTCTATTTGCAAAATGATGCAGACATATACCTGTAATGCCAATCATGGCAGCACACTTGAGGATTGCTGCTGTGAAATTTAAGGATCTGATCGCATAGAATAATGAACTCTCTATTTAGTCAGAACTAAACATTGTTCAATAAAATAAAGCATAACATTCACAACATAACAACTTATTACTAAGGTGGCTACATACTCTTAAACGAAACATATCATTCAGTGTATCTTATAGCATTCCTCAGAATATTCACACATAGCATATATCGTTGCATCCCCAAAATACTTGTTTACACAAGTAGGGGGTCTCAGGCCAGGGTCTCCCTTAGTGCAACATATCATCCTTAAGGGGTAGCAAAAAATGCAAACATCATCTGCTCCTAAGTGACAGTAAGTTACAGTCTCTTCAATCAGTACAGTGTGTCCAAGTAAAGTCCTCTTTTATCTTGACTCGAGGCTGACTTCCAAAACTCCGTGGTTCCTCCTCAGTGGGCAAACCACTCCCAGCTCTTGCCTAGATTCACATGCAGGCAGTTCTCTGCTCCTGTTCCTTGTCTCAGCTCACAGGAACTGCCCCGTTCTAAGTTGTTCCTCTTCCTGCCTGATAGCAGGTTCCAAGGGCTCCTGCCTGAAGTTTCTGTTTCTTGGAAAGCAAAGCTTAACAAGGCTATGACAATATTTACATACATTACCAGCACTGTCATCTCAATTCATTCATAAAGACCAACAGACAGGGCTTCTGTCTGAGAAATTAACACAGACAAACAACAGGCATCGCAAACATTATTTCTGTTAGGCTTCCCGACAAGTGAATTCCCCTAACCTGCTCATGCTTGCTTCTCTCTCTCAGCTCTGCTTTTCTCTTTACCTTTCTGCTTCTCTCTCTACCCATACCTCTCCTTCCAACCAATAAATACTATTTCCAATCAACAACTCCTGATTCAATAAAAGACTCTTGATTCAAACAAGGACTCTTGATTCAGTTAAAGGCAAGACTTAATCAAATGTACTTGATTATTTTTAGTGCTCAGAAGAACTCCAAAAGAAAAAAACAGCAAAAAATCCCTCTTTGCCAGAAGTGAAGTATATATTATAATATATTATATAATATATAATATATATAATTATATATTATATGTACATAATATATATTATATATAATATATATTATAATATATTATATAATATATAATATACATTATATATATTATATATAATATATATTATATATAATTATATATTATATATATAATATTATATATATATTAATAATAAAGAAAATCATTTCAGCAAAACCAACAAAACAGTAGCAACAAAATCTGTTTGTAAACCCCCAATTTCCTATCTCTTCAGAGGAAAAAAATGGAAGTGCATCTCTTTTCTTCAGGGCCAAGATTGGTCACTGCAATTCCATAGATTTTGGCTTTGTTTTAGTGATTTTTTTTACATTGTTATAGTCATTGTGTATATTGTTCTCCTGATTCTATTTATTTCATATGGTATATTCATACAACTCTTCCCATATTTCTCTGAATTCCTCAAATTTTCATTTTTATAATAATATTGCATTACATCTGTATACCACAAATTGTTCATACATTTCTCAAACGGACACCCATGTTATTTACAATTCTTTCTACCACTCAGACGTGTGATTCAAAATCCTTCTGTCTCCTGCCTTCTACAGCCCACTTTTATGCCTTTTTCTAGAAATGTTAATTTACTACATCCTTTTAAATTAAATACATTTTATTGATCTTTTATTTTTATATTGAAAGAGTTTGTCCCAAGATTCATTGCCCTTCCGCATTTAAAAGAGATATCACATGTATCAAAGAATAAAATTTTAAAGTCAAGAAAAAGATACAGAAGAAGAGAAAGCAAAATTGATGAAAACATTTTAAAAAGTCTTAAAATATATGCAATGTTACATGCTAGTGGATCTCCTAATTCAACTAAGGAGGATAGTGGCGGCATTTCCTTATATCTCTTTTTGGGGTCATGTTGTTGTTATCACAATTTTGTAGCCTAAACTTTTGAATGTTTTGTAGTGGTTGTTCTTTCTATTTTGATGGTTATAATCATTTTATAGGTGATTTTCTTGGCTCTGCTTACTTCACTGGTAATCTGCTTACTTCCATGCTCCTCTGTAACGTGATGATCTGTAATCATCACATTTATTTTATCTTAGAGAAGAAAAAAATTACATTATACTTATGTACCACAATTTGTTTAGCCATTCCCTATTCTATGGGCATCTTCTTTATTTCTAGATCTTTGCTACTACAAAATGTGCTACTATAAGTACTTTTGCCATATAGAACATCTAAGTGTATATGGGGACTTTCTTCTTATCAATGATCTCACAGAGGCATAAGTCTAGTTTTGGAATCTCTGGGTCAAAGAGTATGGATGTTTTGTCACTTTATTTGCTTGATTTCAAATTGCTTTTTAACAAGGTGGCAGAATAAGGCAGGAAGTTCCCTAAGCTCTTCCAAATTCCCTTCCAAACAACTTTAAAATAACTTCTCAAAATGAATTCTGGAGTGGCCGAATGAACAAGAGGATGGGAATGAAATGATTTTCCAGCCCAAAACAACTTAGGAGGTCTACAGGAAAGGTCTGTCTTGCTGAGGTTAGAGCAGAAAGAAGTGTAGCACAAATAGCCTGGGCAAACTAGCAGCAGGCCTCACCCTAGCAAGCCAGTGGAAGACTTGGGGGCAACTGAATCAGCAATAGCAACTCCCTGAGCTCTCTCTCAGCCCACAAACGTAAGAGAACAGGACAATAAGTCAGAAGGAAATTACAAGAGACACTTTGCTGGCACTGGTTTCAGGACTATGCTACATTGTTCAAATGGGGATCTGGTTCACAGACCTAGGTCACACTCCCAGGGTGAGAAGGAACAGTAGCACACTAGATTGTGTGGTCATAGGAGAAACCATACCACCTTGGTAGAATTGAAAACATGGAGGTCTCCTGAACTAACTCTGAAAATGGCAGTATGAAAAAGCTAAAGTTTGGAACAGTGCTCTCTCCACCACAGGAGCAGAGCACAACTTTAAGATAAAACTAAAAGTCAAGAAGTATGCTGGAAAAATAAGCAAAAGAAAAAGAAAGAACTTGACAATAGAATGTTATTATGGTGACAGGAAAGATCAAAACACTAACTCAGAAGAGGACAACAATGTCAAAAAGGCTAAATGTGAAGCCTCAAAGCAAAATGTGAATTGGTATCAGGACCCAAAGAATTCCTGGAAGAGACCAAAAAGAACTTTAAAAATAAAATAAGTAAGACAGAAGAAAAATTGGAGAAAGAAATAAGAGTGATACAAAAGAATAATGAAACTCTCCCATCAGATTGGCTAACATGACAAAACAGGAAAATGATAAATGCTGGAGAGGATGTGGGAAAATTGGAACATTGTTACGTTGTTGGTGGAGACGTGAACTGATCCAGCCATTCTGGAGAGCAATTTGGAAGTATGACCAAGGGCTATAAAAATGTGCATACTCTTTGACCCAGGAATACCACTTCTAGGGCTATGTCCCAAAGATATCATACAAGTAGGAAAGGGACCCGTATATACAAAAATATTTATAGCAGCTCTTCTTGTGGGAGCAAGGAATTGGAAATCAAGGAGAGCTCCATCAACTGGGGAATGGCTAAACAAAATGTGGTATATGAATGTAGTGGAATACTATTGTGCTATAAGAAATGAGGAGCAGATGGACTTCATCATAACCTGGAATGACTTACATGAACCGATGCTGAGTGAGGGGAGCAGAACCAGGAGATCATTATACACAATTATGGACACACAGTATCTGTAAGGATACTTTGGTAGACTTGACACCTCTCATCAATGCAAGGTTCAAAGACAGCTCCAAAAGACTTACTGTGGGAAAAAACTATGCACATCCAGAAAAAAAAAATTATGGAGTTTGAATACATATCGAGGCAAATATTTGCTCTCTTTTTTTCCTTCTTTTTTGGTTTTGTTTCTTCTTTCTCATGATTCATTCCATTGGTTATAATTGTTCTTTACAACTGGACTGTTATGTAAATAAGTTCAATGTGAAGGTATATGTAGAACCTACACTGGATTACGTTCTGTCTTGGGAAGGAAGAGGGAGGAGAGGGAGGGAGAGAAAATTTGGAGCCCAAAAATTTGTGGAACTGAGCGTTGTAAACTAAAAATAAAAAATAAATATATTATTTTTAAAAAAGAATAATGAAAAAATAGAATCAACAGCTTGACAAAGGAAGAAAAAAAATGGAAAAAATATGTACAAAAATTCACTGAAGAAAAGAAGTTTAAAAGCAGAATTGGCCAAATGGAAAAGGAGGTACAAAAGCTTGATGAAGAAAATAACTCAAATTTAAAATTTGACAAATGGAAGTTAATGACTCCATGAGAATCCAAAATACAATAAAACAACATTCAAAATAGAAGAAAATGTAAAATATCTCAATGGAAAAAAAACAGACCCAGGAAATAGATCAAGGAGAAATAATTTAAGAATTATTGAACTACTTGAAGGCAATGATGAAAAACAGCACAGAGATCCTCTTGCAAGAAATTATGGGGGGTGGAGTGGAGCCAAGATGGCAACTGAAAAGCAGGGACTTGCATGGGCTCCCACCCAGGTCCCTCCAAACACCTATGAAAAATGGCTCTGAACAAATTCTAGAACTGCAGGACCCACAAAATAGCAGGGGGAAGCAGGGCTCCAGCCCGGGACAGCCTGGATGGTTACAGGGTAAGGTCTATTGCATGGACCTGGGAGCAGAGCAGAGCCCAGCATGGGGAATAAGAGGAGAGAGAGATTGAGAGAAGAGAGGGCAGATTGGGAAAGGCAGTTGTTAGAAGCAAATCACATGTGAAGAAAGGAAGTCTGAAAAAAAATACAGAGACAGAGAGACAGAGAGGAGAGAGAGTAATGCAGAGCTGTTTCAACACTAAAAGAAAACTATAGCATAATTAACCATATCAATAACAAAAAAATGCAAATCATATGATTGCTTCAATAGATATAGAAAAAGCTTTTGACAAAATGCAATATCCATCCCTCTTAAAATATACTATAGAGCATAGGAATAAATGGAACTTTCCTTTAAATGACAAATAGCATCTATCTAAACCTATCAGCAAATATTATTTATAATTGGGATAAGCTAGAAGCCTTACCAATAAGATCAAGTCTGAAGCAAGAATTTCTATTATCACTATTATTTGATATTATACTAGAAATGATATCTATTTCAATTAGAGAAGAAAATGTAATTGAAGGAATTAAAATATGTAATGAGGAAACAAATCTGTCATTCCTTGGAAATGATATGATGAACATTTACTGTAAAACTAGCTGAAATAGTTAACAACTTTAGCAAAGTGGCAAGATATGAAATAAACCCACATATATCATCACCATTTCTATATATTACCAACAAAATCCAGCAGGAAGAGATAACAAGAGAAATTCCATTTATCCTAATGGTAGACAATATGAAACACTTGAGAGTCTACAAGTGAAGACATGCCCAGGAACTATATGAACTCAATTACAAAACACTTCACATAAATAAAATCGGGTCTAAACTATTGGAAAAATATCAATTGCTCATGGTTAAGCCAAGCCAATATAATGAAAATAACAGTTTTGCCTAGATTGATTAAGTTATTAAATACCATAACAAAGAAACTACCAAAATATTATTTTATAGAGCTAGAAAAAAATAACAAAATTCACCTGAAGAACAAAAGGTGGCCTAGCCATATCAGATATCAAACTACATCACAAAGTGATCATCTGTTACTGACAAACAAATAGAGTGGGGGATCAGTGGACCAGATTGAGTATACAATACTCAATACAGTAGAAAGTAACCATAGTAATCTAGTGTTTGATAAATGCAAAGATCCAACTTTGGGGACAAAAACTCACTATTTGACAAAAACTACTGGGAAAACTAAAAAAACAGAGTGGCAGAAACTAGGTATAGAGTACAGACCATACCACGACAAGGTCAAAATGGGTACATGTTTTAAATATAAAGGGTGATATCGTAAGCAAATTAGGGGAGTGTGGAATAGTTTACCTGTTGTATCTAAGAAGAAGGTAAGAATTTATGACTGAACAAGAGACAGAGAGTGTTACAGAATATAAAATGGATGCTGTCATTAGAATTTGTCAAAAGAGGCGACAACATATACATTCAGTTGGATATTGAAATCTATCTTACTGAAGTTCACATGATGAAAAATGCTATCCATCCCCTGAGAAAGAACTGATGATGTCTGAATTCAGATTGAAGCACCCTTCTTTTATTACTTTCTTTATTTTTCTTGAGTTTTTACTTTACTTGTGTATGTTTTCTTTCACAACATGACTACTTTGGATATGTTTTGCATGATTACATTTGTATAATCTATAGCATCTATTTGTATTCTCCATGGGGCCAGGGAGAGAGAGGGGAGGGAGGAAAGGAGAGATTTGAACATGCCTTAGGATATACAAATCACAAAAACAAATTCAGAAAAGTAGGAAAATTATATACAGCTTTTATTGATCATGATACAATAAAATTATTTTAAATAAAAGGTACAGCAAAAAATAAAGAATTGGAAATCAACTAAAAACCAAATAACTTAATCCTAAAGGATTTTGTATGCCATAGAACAAGTCATAGAAATCATAGAATTTCATTAAAAACAGTGATAAGAATAAGGAAACAGACTAAGATTTTCAGGATACGACCAAAATAATTCCTAGGAAAAATTATTCTTCTCTAAACATTTTCATTGAGAGAGAGAAAAAGAGAGAGAGAGAAAGAAAGAGAGAGAAAGAATTTGAAATGTTGCTAAAAATAATAGAAAACCAAAAAATAAAGAAGCCCAATTTAACACAAAATAGAAAAGAAGATATTAACAAAATTAAAAACAGAAAGAATAAATGAAAATAAGTGTTTTTCTTGAAAAAAAATAAGCCATTAGCTAATTTTAGCAGAAAGAAGAAAAACTAAATCAAACTTCTAGTATCCAAAAAGTATCCAAAATAAACAGGGAGAATTTACAACAAATGAAAAAGAAATAAAAGATATTAGAAACTATTTTCACCAGCTATTTTTGAATAAAACCAACAATGCAAATGAAATAAAAGAATATTTGTAAAAAAAAGACTCTAATAAAATAAGAAGTAAAGAACTTACACAATTTAGCCTCAGAGTAATAAATTGAATAAGTCATAAATGAATTTCCAAAGGCAGGGGTGGGGGAGGACAGGATCAGATGGATTTATGAGTTAATGCTATCAAACTGTAAAAAAAATTAATTTATTTATTCTATAAAATGCTTGCAAAAAGAGCAAAAGAAGGGATACTACCAATTTTTTCTATAACACAGATATGCTCTTGATACTTAAACCCCGGAAAGTCAAAACAGAAAAAGAAAACTATGGACCAATGTCCCCAAAGGACATTGGAACAAAACATTTTTTTTAATTTATTTTTAATATGTTTAGTTATCAGCATTGATTTTCACAGGCATTTGAATTACAAATTTTCTCCCCATTTCCACCCTCCCCCCACTCCAAGATGACGTACACTCTGGTTGCCCTGTTCCCCAGTCTGCCCTCCCCTCCATCACCCCAATCCCCTCCCATCCCCCTTTCCCTTCCTTTCTTGTGGGGCAAGATAAATCTCTACGTCCCATTGCCTGTGCATCCGATTTTCTAGTTGCATGAAAAAAAAACCTTTTTTACTTTTGAACATCTATTTTTTTAAAACCTTCAGTTCCAAATTCTCTCCCCTCTTCCCTTCCCATCCCTAAGAAGGCAAGCAATTCAACATGGGCCACATGTGTATCATTATGTATAACCCTTCTACAATACTCATGTTGTGAAAGACTAACTATATTTTGCTTCTTCCTAACCTATCCCCCTTTATTGAATTTTCTCCCTTGACCCTGTCCCTTTTC
>CM053625.1:130807201-130824580 GCA_028646595.1 Phalanger gymnotis | reverse complement strand
ACACCAGCATGGCTGTGGGTAAGAGCTCCGAAAAAGAGAAAGCCGACCCCTGGTTTTATATCTTTTTCAGGGTCAAGGGTGAGTCACATATGCAACTCACCCACGTGACCTGAAATCAACACAAAGAGGCGGCTTACACCCACGTGGTCTAAAAGCCTATGATGTCCCAAACATACCACTCAAACCCATGTAACTAGGCCCTCCCCTGAGGCAAGGAGGTCACCAAGGACTTCCAATCTAATCAAGGAAACAAAGGCCAAACTCTTCAAGGGCACTTGGTTAAACTGAGTGCTAAGAGCCCATTTTGATTGCCAACACACCATTGCATATGTTATTTACTGAACTCTGATTATTTCACTCTGCATCAGTCCACGTAAATTCTTCCATTATTCACTGTATTAATTTTGCTGTTTATTACAGCACAGTAATATTCAACAGTAATACAACATAGCAATGGAGTGTTTGGGGTGTTCAAAGAGGACTAGCACCTCTGGTGTGAGGGCTTGCTGAGTCCTTCTCAGGGCTGCTTATCCACCTTTGTCACCCAACTCTCACCTGGCTTCAAGAAGATGTACCACAGTGGCCACACTCCAGTAGAACTATCTTTGCAGATAGGCTAAACCAGTGTGAGAGTAATCAACAAGCCTCAAATCCTTTGGTGAGTTAGGGGAACATCTACCCCAAGAGCCATAAAGCTCTTCCAACAGCCATAAAGGTGACTGAAGCAGGTGCTATGGAGTGCTTAGAGCTTGGTCAGACATTGAAGATGTCAAGATCATCTACTGATCTTGGGCCATCATCAGTCATCTTGATTTTTGTCTTGCCACTGGACTTTATGACTCTGGAAATCCATAACATTTCCAAATTTTTCATTTTCTTAAAAGTATCTTTGCTAATTCTCTAGGTTTTTCTAAGTGAACCATCACATTATGTATAATTTTATCACCTCTTTGCTGACCTACACACTTTTTTACTTTTGTCTTATTGCTACTGCTAGTATTGCTACAAATTAATTGAAAAATAGTAGGGGAGTGAGCAGACTTGCTTTCCTCTAATATTTCTTCAGAAAAATACTAGTGGGTCCCCATCGTATATGTTTTATATTTTGTCAAAGGCTTTATCTGCACCTACTGAGCTAATCATGTGGTTTTACATGGTTTATCTATCCCTAGGTCACACAGAAAGTTACAATCTCCTCAGTCAATACAGAGTATCCAAGTAAAGTCCTCTTTTATCTTGACTAGAGGCTGACTTCCAAACCCCATGGTTCCTCCTCCGAGGGCCAACTGCTCCCAGCTCTTGCCTGGATTCACACATAGGCACCTCTCTACTCCTTTTCTCAGCTCATGGGGACTGCTCCACTCCAAGTTCTTCTGCTCCTGCTTGACAGCAGGCTCCAGAGGCTCCGGCCCAGAGCTTCTGTTTCTGGGAAAGCAAAGCTTAACAATATTTATACACATTACCAGCACCATCATGTCAATTCAATCAACAGATAGGACTTCTGTCTGAGAAAAGTATACTCACTAAGATATTAGCCTATGAAATACCAAGGCAGACATCAGAATGGGCATTCCATCATAATTATAAATAAACCACTTTTGTGCAAGCTAATTACCATTTTAAGTGTAGGAGAAAGAGGATTTGGTTTCCCACCTCCAGCTCTGTTGATTTAAGAGGATATAATCACAGATGACAAGGTGATACTGTGTTAACAAAGTTTTAACTCATTTGTTACCCTAGAACCCAAGGTAGACACCACTCTGTGGCAACTCATCCCTTGAATGGGAGTATACATTTTGGGGGTAGGCCTTAGGGATACCCTCATCTGCTTTGGTAAAAAAGCTTTCTCAATGCAGACTAGAAAGGCTGTGAGTACAGTGTTATGGAAGCATTGTGTGTTTGTTACCAAATAACTAACCTAGCTAACTTTAGAGAAGTTCATCACAAGAATATTGGTTACCTAATTATTAATTTTTCAGTCACAGTAACATATAAAAATGTCATAGAATGTGTGGAAAGCTGCAATTTGTGTTAGGAAGCAAAGTACTCAAAATCACTGATCTTGGAAGTATTGGGGTTTTTTTTTCAATATCTTTATATAATCACAGAAGTCCATAAATATCTATTTATCTTGCATTACTAACAGGAAAGATAGGAAGACTATAAAGAGAAGAACTATAAGCTCATTCCAGCAAAAGTAATAGAGAAAGCCAAGCAGTAGGAAGTTAGGTGCAAGAAATAAAGGAGGTGGTAATATTAAGGGAGAAGGAAGACCAAACCCTGAGATTTCTAGTGGAAGAAAGAAGACTTCACAGCAAAGTGGTTTTTCCAAGAAGCAGAGAAAGATCTTCAAGTTTATTTATTAGTTGTTGACGCATTATGTTCACATTTATATTATTGTATTCATATTTATATTATTTATGTTATTTTATATTATATTATTTATAGTATTATTCAAGCTCCCTACTATTCTTTCCTACTAGAGGAATCAAATGTTATCGATCTTAAAATTCTCCCTATAAATAGAACCAGAAGTCAAAATAAAGATTCAGCTAAATAGAAAGATTGCTCACATGTTGTCCTTGGAGAGGCACATAAAACAGGTGGTAGAGTTGGTTTTATTGCATCCAAAGCCACCAAAAACTTCATTTCCTGTAATATTTGAGTATCTTATATTGAAATGAGACAGTCAGTCAATAGACATTTATTAAGCACCGACTATATGCCAAGAACTGTGCTATGTACTGGGGTTACAAAGAGAATCATGTCATACACTTTTGTCTATACCTTATCTTCAGTATCCATTGACTTCCCTTTTTATCTCCCTATGCCCACCTGGGTTGGAAAAATAAATCTTTGTGCTTTTTCCTTAGATATCTCTATCAGGATCTGGTCCTATGTGTTTTCCAGGACTTTGTGGATGAGATGGGCTATACTAAAGTAAATAAATCACTCCTACAATTGTGTATGTGTGTGTGTATATATATGTATGCAAATATATACATATGTATACATATGTCTGTATATATGTTATGATATCTATTAAGGGTGTATATGAAATGGGATCTACTTCTTCCCAATTTTTTCTTTATAATGATGGCAGTGGTGGAGCTTCAGACTTTATAATAATAATACATACTATTTTATATTGTTTTCAACTTAAAAACACTTTATACATATATATTACCTTATTTGATCTCTTCACAACAATATTGTTAGATACTATTATTATAGCCACTAAGTAGGAGGAAAATGAGGATGAGAAAAGTTACATGATTTTTGCAAGGAAACATAGCTGATAAGTGTCAGAGATAGGATTTGAACAAAGATATTCTTGAGTCCAAGTCTAGCACCCTATCAGGTATGAGATCTAGATGCTTCAAGAGACAAAGCTAAAGAAAAAGGGGAGGGGGAAGGAAATCTGAAAGCCATGTAGCCACCAAGTAGAGTTGGATATCATGTTAGTTATTGTAGATGGTTCTTTTCTGCAAGTGTCATAACTGTTCACAAGTATAAAAAGAAAGATAAAAGACAATTACCTCTATCTTTGATTCAAGTATGGGATTCATTTGGTTGGCAAATGAAATTTGAACCTTTCTTTTTTTGTTTGTACTTCATTTTTATTCATTTATTTATTTTTAGTTTTTTAACATTCACCTCTATAAGATTTTGGGTTCTAAAATTCTCCCCCTCCCTCTGTTCCCAACTCCCCAAGATGGCATGCAATCTGATATAGACTGTACATATACATTAATATTAAACATTTTTTTATATTAGTCATGTTGTAAAGAAGAATTAGAACCAACAGGAGAAACCATGAGAAAGAAGAAACAAAAAAGGAGAGAAAGAGAGAGATAGAGCAAATAGGCTGCTTCAATCGCATTCAGACTCCATAGTTCTTTTTCTGGATACAGATAGCATTTTCCATCAGGAGTCTGTTGGAGTTGTCTTAGATCCTTACAGTGCTGAGAAAAGCTAAGTCTATCAAAGTTACTGTGTATCATGTTCTCCTGGTTGTGCTCACTTCACTCAGCATCAAAGTCTTTCCAGGTTTTTCTGAAGTCTGCTTGTTCATCATTTCTTATAACACAATAGTATTCCATTACATTCATATACCACAACTTGTTCAGCCATTCCCCAATTGATGGGCATCCCCTCAATTTCTAATTCTTGGCCACCACAAAAAGAGCTACTATAAATATTTTGTACATGTGGGTCCATTCCCCATTTGTTATCTCTTTGGAATACAGACCTAGAAGTGGTATTGCTAGGTCAAATGGCATGCACAGTTTTATAGCCCTTGGGTATGGTTCAAATTGCTCTCCAGAATGATTGGATCAGTTCACAATTCCACCAACAATGCATTAGTGTCCAATTTTCCCATATCTTCTCCAACATTAATCATTTTCCTGTTTTGTCATGTTAGCCAATCTCATAGGTGTGATGTGGTACCTCAGAGTTGTTTTGATTTGCATTTCTCTAATCAATAGTGATTTAGAGCATTTTTATGTGACTATAGATAGCTTTAATTTCCTTATCTGAAAACTGCCTGAATCTGAACCTTTCTTGAGAAGTTTACAGTATTGAATTCCTACTAAGATTGAGAATTTCTTTTAGTAAGCATGTAAATTACTTTGACTTAAAATGACTTCTCATTATTCATGGAGTCAGCCCATTTACTGCTTGTTGAATTGTAGCACATCAAACAAAGACATTGTTCAATGAAGTCTCATGATTTCTAGTTTCCAAGTTATACTAGGTGAAAAATTCTTCTTGATAACTTGCCCATTATTAGAATAAATTTGCTTTATATAATAGTCTACCTGTCAGATCCATGGAGAATGGAAGAATTCATGATGAAACAAGAGATAGAGACCATTACAAAATGTAAAATAGATAATTTTTATTACATTAAATTAAAAAGCTTTTACACAAAACCAATGCAACAAAGGTTAGAAGGAAAGCAGAAAGCTGGGAATCAATCTTTATAGTAAGTGTCTCTGATAAAGGCTTCATTTCTCAAATATATAGAGAACTAAGTCAAATTTATAAGAATACAAGCCATTCCTTAATGGATAAATGG
The DNA here is from genome assembly GCA_028646595.1 of Phalanger gymnotis. Lineage (NCBI taxonomy): Eukaryota > Metazoa > Chordata > Mammalia > Diprotodontia > Phalangeridae > Phalanger > Phalanger gymnotis. The sequence continues at coordinate 130,819,497 of CM053625.1, read as the reverse complement.
TCAAAGAATATGAACAGGCAGTTTTCAGATGAAGATATCAAAGCATATGAAGAAGTGTTCTAAATCATGTCTGACTAGAGAAATGCAAATTAAAACAACTCTGAGATACCTATCATATTGGTTAATATGACTAAAAAGGAAAATGATAAATGTTGGAGAGGATGCACTGTTGGTAGAGTTGTGAACTGATCCAACCATTCTGGAAAGTAATTTGGAACTATGCCCAAAGGGCTATAAAAATGTACATACCCTTTGATCCAGCAATACCACTACTAGGTCTATATCCCATAGAGATCATAATAAAAGCAAAAGGATATACATGTACAAAAATATTTGTAGTAGCCCTTTTTGTGGTGGCAAAGAATTGAAAGTTGAGGGGTTGCCCAGCAATAGGGGAATGACTGAACAAGTTGTGATATATGAATGTAATAGAATACTATTGTGCAATAATAAATGATGAGCAGGAAGATTTCAGAAAAATCTGAAAAGATTTATGTGAACTGATACAAAGTGAAATGAGCAGAACCAGGAAAATATTGTACATAGTATCAGCAACATTGTGTGATGATAATTCTGAACAACTTAATTCTCCTCAGCAATACAATGATCCAAGACAATTACTAAGGACTCATGATGGAAAATGCTATCTACATCCAGATAAAGAACTGATAGACTCTGAATGCAGATCAAAGCATATTTTTTCCACTTGATTTTTTTCATGTTTTTTTTTTTGCTTTTGTTCTGTTTCTTCTTTCACAATTGTTACTAGTATGGAAATATGTTTTGCATAATTGCCTATACATAATCTATATCAAATTGCTTACCATTTTAGAAAGAAGGGAGGGGAGGAGAAAAATTTGGAACTCAAAATCTTGTAAAAAATGAATGCTAAAAGTTGTCTTTACATGAAATTAGGAAAAAATAAAATGCTATTTATTTTTTTAAATTTGTTTTATATGTGTGTTCTGAGAGTTTAAGACCAAAACTTTTATAACTACTTCAAGCACACTTTCTCTTCTGTATAAGTGTAATTTACTTTTTAACTTCCTTCTATCTTGATTTTTTCCCACATGCTTATCATATCTCTTCGTTCTTCAATTAACATATGTTCCTGATTCCATAGAATAATTACCTACTATGCTACTCTGTCAGATTGTGTTCTACCCTCTATTTGACATTCGTTTGTTTCCCTTAAGTATTTCTGTCAAGTTACATTTTCATTGCTTTTAACACTTCCTCATTTAATTCATTTTATCTTCTTAATTACTTTTTAAAACATCTCTTTGGAACCCTTTTTATCTGACCCATATATTTAACAGACTTAGCTAACTGCATATAAATGATTGCTATTCACTTAATCTCAGATGATGAAATATTTTAGAATACAAAATGAAGAAATTTGAGAAACTGTAAGAATGGGTGATCAAGCAAATCCCAACACACTTCACCTTTTCTATTTATTTCCATTTAAAGAACATTTCAAATATGCTCATACAATATTTGGCCATCATGAACTAGATAAAGAAGTACATCCCCTTTACCATGGACAATATTCATTTTCAAAAAGGGAATATATCAATAAAACCTCACTAGCACAAGATCCACTGGGAGAAAAATATTTTAAATATAATAACACTTCTTCACAGAGCTATTTTAAGTTCTACATACTGAAATATTCAAATTATCATAACAATGTATAATTATAAAATATTTTATTACAAAATCAATATATCTTATCTAATATATTGTTGAAGTAAGTTCTGATAAAGCCCTATGCATAAGCGAATTACACAATTATGTTTGTACCTTTTATTTTTTAGTTTTAGCTAGAAAATTAGTTTATATTTCACATAACTAAAAGAACTAAGAATTTTTTCTCTAAGATCTTTTTGAAAATGGTTCTTTTAATTTTTTGATTGCATTTATTTCTGAACATATTCATCCCTTCCACTCTTACCCAATGAGCCATTTCTTGTTAAAAAAATTTAAAGATGGAATATGAATCAGTTGGGGAAAACTTAGCAATATGTCTACTAGGTCTGACAATATAAGCAATATTCCTCATTCATAGAATTTCATCTTTGCAGTAGAAGGAATTATATTTTCTCAACTCTGCTATAGGCCCAAGCTTGATTATCATAATGATAGCAGCATTCAGTTTTGCTTACTTACTTTTTTTTTGTTTTTTTTTGTCATATATTTTGTTTTCCTTTTTCTGCTTACCTCATTTTGCTTCCTTTCATACGTCTTCTTCCTCTGTCCCAGAATTCTTCCTAGAAACAATTTCTTATGGTTCAGGGACATTCCAGTATCTTTATGTATCATAGTTTACTTAGCCATTTTCTAGTTAATGGATTTAATAGGTACCTAGTTTTTTTCTAGGTCTTTGAAAATTCTGTTATTTGTATTTTGTTATATGAGACCTTCGGTTTACATAGATAATCTCTCCTCCCACTGTTTTTATGATATTAGTCTCTACTTGTTCCCTTTCTACCTCTCTGATGGTTCTTTTTCTGCCTTCTTTGTTCCATCATCATCTTTGTCATATCCCATTATTGGGAGTTGTATCCCTAGTCTATATCCTGGGCTCTCTTTTCTTCTCCTTACACTCACACCCAGTGACATCATCAACTCTCATGGGTTCAAATTCTTTTATCTTTTATCTTTTATCTTTCTCTTCTTATCTTGTTTCTGTCAAGGTCACCACCACCTTTTCAGTTTCTCAGATTCAGAAACTTAGAGTCATTCTCAATTCCTCTCTATCAACTCCCTCCATATACAATCATTGCCAAGTCTTCTTGATTCTACCTTCATAACATCTCCTGTATCCATCATTTTTTCCACTGCTCATGGTCACCATGTTCATTCAGGTCCTAATCCTCTTTTACAATAGCCTCCAAATTGTTTTTCCTACCTCCAAGTTCCCCTTTCTCTAATCCATCCTAAATATAGCTTCCAAAATGATATTCCTAAAGCATAGATCCAGAGAATGTTCAGTTCATAATCCACTAAACTCTTCCACCCCAAATCTTTTTCAGTGGAACTTATGATTAGCCATGCCTTACTCAATCACTACTAGTGATGTTCACTATTATACCCAAGTATGTGAATTGGTATTTATCTGCAATAAATTTTATTTTATTCTATTCAATTTAACCTGTTTTTCAATTTAGTAAATATCTCTTTGGGGAGGTTATAAACTTAAGAAACTGGAAGAATGGTGATGCCTTCCATGGAAATAGGATAATTTGGTAGAGGCATGGGTTTGAAAGGAAAGATAATGAGCTCTACTTGGAACATATAGAGGTTGATGGGCCTCTTGGACATCTAATTTGAAATGTCTAATAGACTTTTGAAGATGTGGGACTGAATTGAGGAGAGATGTTAGGATTAGAAATGTTCATTTATGAATCATTTGCATGGAGATGCTAATTAGCCCTATAAGAGGTGATGACATCACCAAGTCATTGAATATAAAGAGAAAAACAAAGAAAGCCCTTGAAAAAGCCCTGGGAGAATTCCAGAGGAGCAGTTCGGATGGAAGAGTAAAGGAAGCACTACAGCAGAGCTCTCCCAACATTTTCCTTCAAACAACTTTAAATTTATACCTAAAATCAAATTCTACAGTGGCAGAGCTGACAAAAGTTCAGGTTGAGATATTTTTCCAGTCCAAAACGATTTAGGAGATCAGAAGGAGAAATCTGTAACACTGGAGTGGAAGCTGGACCAAGCCCATGTGGATACAAGACCAGTTATGGGATTTGGTGGTGACAATAGTAGCAGTAGTAGTTTTGTGAGCTCTCAAACCAGAGACAATAATGAGGCCATGTGAATGGTCAGAAAGAGATCATAGATTAACCCCTGTGCTACCACTGGGGCAAAGAGCTAGATGCTGTTTGACAACTCCTTTGCCTATGCCCACTTCCAGGTCAGAATTCAAGAGGGAAGAGGCACACTTTGAATCATAGGGAGCAGTGGCCCTGAGAAGCACTACTTGCCTTTGATCTCAAGGGACTAGGGGCCCAGAAAAACAGGATCACTTCTGGTCCCAAGAGACTAGGGACCTTGAGGAGTTAAATTGCTTCTGATTGCAAGGGAGCAGGGGCCCTAAAGAGCAGGATAGCTTGAAGCTGCAAGAAATCAAGGACCCTTCCTAGGTCAGGACCATGACCCAGACCAGGAGAACAGTCACCACGTATCTCCCCAGATAATACTACCTTAGAAGCTCCTAAAACTTTCTAACCCCTAGAAATAGGCCTGAAAACATCAGTGCAAAAAAAAGTCTGAAACCTGGAACGGGGACCCACCCCACCCTTCAAACACCATGAAGGGATTAACTTTAACACAAAGTTCAAAATCAAGAAGAGACTGAAAAAATGAGTAAACAAAAAAGAACTTTACCATAAAAATCTACTATGGTGACAAGGAAGATCAAAACACAAGCTAAGAAGAAGACAACTACCAGCACATCCTCAAAGGAAAATATGAATTGGAGTCAAATCCAAGAAGAGCTCCTAATGGGCTAAAATTATTTTCAAAATCAAATAAGACTGGTAGAAGAGGAGCAGCTAGGTGGCGCAATGAATAAAGCACCATCCCTGTAGTCAGGAGGGCCTGAGTTCAAATCTGGCCTCAGATATTTGACACTTACTAGCTGTGTGATGTTGGGCAAGTCACTTAACCCCAGTTGTCTTGTCTCCACCCCTCCAAAAATAAAAAAGAATGGTAGAAGAAAAATTGGGTAAAGAAATAAGAGCAATGCAAGAAAATTATGAAAAGACAATTAACAGCTTGGGGAAAGAGGCAGAAAAAATACTGAAGAAAATAACACCTTAAAAAAACAGAATTGGCCAAATGGAAAAAGTACAAAAGGTCACTGAAGAAAATAATTCCTTAAAAATTAGAGTTAAGCAATTAGAAGCTAATGATTCCATGAGACGTCAAGAAACAACAAAACAGTGAAAAGTGAAAAAAGAGAAGAAAATGTGAAATATCTCAATGGAAAAACAACTGACCTGGAAAATAGATTAAGGAGAGATAACTTAAGAAATACTGGACTACCTGAAAGCCATGATCAAAGGAAGAGCCTAGATATCATATGTTAAGAAATTATCAAGGAAAACTGCCTCAATGTCCTACAACTAGAGGGAAAATAGAAATTGAAAGAATCCACTGATGACCACCTGAAAGAGATTCTAAAATGAAAACTCATGGGAATGTTATAGCCAAATTTGAAATCAAAGAGAAAATACTTCAAGTACCCAGAAAGAAAACATTCAATATAGTGGAGCCACAGTCAAATAACACAAGATTTAATAGATACCATATTAAAGGAGCAGAGAATTTGGAACATGATGTTCCCGAAGGCAAAGGGGCTAGAATTACAACAAAGAACAATCTTCCCAGCAAAACTGAGAATAATCCTTCCAGGGGGAAAAATGGGTATTTAACAAAATAGAGGACTTCCAAGTATTCTTGATGAAAAGATCAGAACTGAATAGAGATTTTGACATTCAAACAAAAGACTCAAGAGAAGCATAAAAAGTCAAACCTGAAAGAGAAATCATAAGGGACTCAATAAGCTTAAACCGTTTACATTCCTATATGGAAAGAGGATACATGTAATGCCTCAGAACTTTATCATTAATAGGGCAATTGGGAGGAGTCTACATAGTTAGATGGCGCAAGAATGAGTTGATTATGTTGTGATGATCTAAAAAATGGGTGAAAAAGAGGGGTGTCTCGGGTGTAGCAACTGCTAGCAGCTGCTGTAGGAGTGTAAGACCCATCAACAACCAGCACACAGAAAGCTACCAACACAGGTTCTTTGATCTGCTTTACTAAGGAAAGTAACTTTAAGGGTCTAACAATCTCACTTTAATCAGGAGTAAAAGATCAACCCCCAGAACTTCAAGGCAAATACAAACAGAAATTACAAACATCAACAGACAGACCTTGTCTGATTCAAATCACAATTCATAATTACCAGAGAAGAACCAACATCTGGGTTGCAAAGCTGGAGGGCAATTTACACCTTGCCCAGAGTCTCAAACCCACTTCCATGAGTGTACCCCAAAAGTCAAATGCCAAGCTCCCTTCAATTACATCCTGTTTGGAGCCCTGAGGGCTCTGACCTCACCCAGGCTGGGTGTGGGAAAGTTTCCCATCCCCAGAATCACGTCATATACAATCAATGACTCCCAATGGTCTCAGTGCCGAGGAATACTCCAAGACAAAAAGATCCCACTTTCTCTGCCCCATTCAAACAAAGGCCAGAATCATTAAAGGCACTTAAGAGAAGAACAGCAAAAAGTCCCACCTTAATTACTATTACACTGGGAAAAAGAGGGAAAGGAGAGTAAGAATGTGGAAAATTATCTCACATAAAAGAGGCACGCAAGGAAGAGCTTTTAAAATGGAGTGGAAAATGGGGGTGGGGTGTCAGGCAAAGTTTGAACTTTATTCTCTTCCAAATTGGTTCAAATAGGAAAAATATATATGCACACTCAATTGGAGATAGAAATCAATTTTACCCAACAGGGAAATAGTGGGGAAAGGAATAAGAGAAAGGGGAGACTGAAAAAAGGAAGGATGGATAAAGGAAGGCAGTGGTCAAAAGCAAAACAGACTTTAGAGAAGAAACAGGATAAAAAAAAAAGAGGATTAAAGAAAAGAAAATTGGATGGAGGAAAATGCACAGTTAGTAATCATAACATGAATGGGATGAACTCACTCATAAAACAGAACCGGATGGCAGAATAGATGAGAAATCAGAATCTGACGATATACTGTTTACAAGAAACATTTGAAGCAGAGTTAACACAGAGAGAGTTAAAATAAGAGGCTGGAGCAGAATCTATTGGCTTCTGCTGAACTAAAAAAGGCCTGGGTAGCAATCATGATCTCAGACAAAGCAGAAACAAAAATACACCTAACTAAATTATATCTTGTTAAAAGTTACTATAAACAATGAAGTAATATCAATACTAAACATAAACATATTAAATGAGATAGCATCCAAATTCTTAAAGTAAAAGTCAAATGAATTATAGGAAGAAATAGAAAGTAAAAATACACTAGTGGGGGACCTCAGCTTTCCCCTCTCAGAGCTACATAAATCTAATCATAAAATAAACAAGAATCTAAGGAGATATATAAAAATTTAGAAAAGTTAGACACAATAGACCTCTGGAGAAAGCCAAATGGGAATAAAAAGGAGTATACCTTTTTCTAAGGTGTACATTTCACCCTCAAGCATAGTGATTTAGAACATTTTTTCATGCGATTATTGATAGCTTTGATCTTTTCTTCTGAAAAATGTTAGTTCCTATTTTTTGGCCATTTACCAACTGGGGAAAGAGCTCATATTTTTATCAATTTGGCTCAGTTCACTGTATATTTGAGGAATGAGACCTCTATCAAAGAAACTTGCTGTAAATTTTTTTCTCAGAATTTTTCTAAAATTTGGTTTATGTGTATACATAATGAAATAAAATGTATTTGAAAAAAAGAAAGTTCACCAAAAAAATAAAAGAAATACCAATTCTTGCAGATGATAGAGAGGCTATTGCTCCATGGCAAGAATTTTCCAGTGTTCCTGATGGAGGGAGTTCATTATTAACCATTTCACTCCCTAAGAATATTTTTCCCATTTGCTTTAAAATCTCTATGGTCCCGTGTTGTCCAACACTTCAAGGTGTCAGTCTGTCACATTTGCTTCCTATTGAAGCAGGATGAGTCATTTTTCTAAGTACTAAGGCCTTGCATATTACACTTAGTATAAGATGCCCATAACCCTTTCCAGAATATTTCCATTCTCCCATAGGAACATTTATCATTGGTATTCTCTGCCATCACTTGAAACAAACTTGCTCCCATTTTTCCCCCTTTTCAGTTTCTCCCTTTGCCTTCTTCCCTACTTACCTAACCCCTCTTCTTCCTGAGAGACCATGAGAGTTATTTTTCCTTCATAGTTAGCCTTTGACTTGATTGAGCTACTTCACATATTCTCCACTCTCTTTTTCCTCATCACCCCCTTTTTATGTGTCTCCCACTATTCTATAATTTATTGCCTCAAAAACCATTGAATTGTGGGCTGGGTGTTGTGAAATTCAGTCCATGACATTAGAGACCTATTTCTGTATTAGAAGATATGAACATTTAGTGATTGCTCAGGCAGTGCAAAGTCAAGATGAAAGTAAAATTTAACCTACTTGTATTAATCTCTGTGTCAGAAAATTCATTTGTACCAGTCATCTGGCACACTATTTTATTCACTGTGCTATCAACTACTAATTCCCTGCTCCCGATTTTCCATTAAATTTCTAGTTTCCTGATTCTTGGCTCAGCTACTGCCATCTGCTGGTTCTCCTTTTCCCCACAGAAGAGTATTCATAGTTCTTTTGGTTCATCTATTCTAAGCCATGGTTAAGGGGTTCTTTGAGCATCATCCCATGGCCCTACCTAGAAAACTAAAAAACAAAGTGAAAAAAAAACTTAAGCTCCCTGTCTTTTGAATTGTTTTGCTTCTGCCTTAGTGACAACTCCCTTTAGCCCATCTGCTATTCGATTGTGTGAGAAAATCTTTGTCAACATCCATCATTCCCCAGACTGCTAGCACTAACTTCATGTAAAACATAATCTTCTCTTCCTCTCCTACATACACCTCCACCAACTACCATATCTTAAATGATAATGCAGACTCAAAGTATGCTTTGGGTTAAGGATCTATTGAAAATGTTAGTTCAGGAGTCCCTATGTGGTATTTATCTTTTACCAGGACAAGTCAGAAGAGATATTAATTCAAAGCAAAAATAATTTAATTAAACAGATTAGCAAAGTAAATAACAAGGAAAATCTCCACATATCCAAAAGGGCATATTTCCAGTTTCACATTCCACCAGAGAATTAGGGAGTATAATCAGAGAACTTGTATAGGTATCATAGACAAAACAGTCAGGAAGCAGGGTAAGAAATAGGCATAAGGAAGATGTGTAGCCAGGGAAACTCATGCTCACAAGTTAGTGTATTAACTTTAAACCAAGAGATCTGCCTCCAAAGAAGTCACTGATGATGTTGACTGCAAAGCTGATAAGGTCATTTTTTTCCCATGCTTTCTCTATCAAGTAAAATTTACTGGTATCATCTGGAACACTTTTATTCGCTGTGTGCTGTCAACTGCTAATTCTCTGCTCCTGATTTCCCACTAAATTTCTTCAGTCTCCTGATTCTCAGCTGAGCTACCATCATTGGCTGGTTCTCTACTTCCCCACAGAAAAGTTTCATAGTTCTTTTGGTTTATCTAAGCCATGGTTTGGGGGTCCTTTGAGCATCATACCATTCCCCATCAAGAAAACTAATTAAAACAAAGTAAAAAAAAACCCTGAGGTGACTGTCTTTTGAACTGTTTTACTTCTGCCTTAGTGATAATCCCTTTAACCAATGTGTTATTTGTGTGAGAACATCCTTGTCAATATCCGTCATTGTCCAGGCTGCTAGCACTAACTCTATGTAAATTATCTCACTTAGCAAGGCAAAAGAAGCAGGATACAGCTAATTTAAAAAAATGTCTTTGATTTCTGTGAAGAGCAACCACACATCTTCCTAGATACATGTATTTAAACCCATCAAAATTGCATATTTCACAATTCTGAATCACTGCCTCATAGCTATAGTTTTGGGTGACAAAATAATTACAAGGAGCTGGAAAGAATATTGGATTTAGGTTCAGAAAATCTGGTTTCGACTTCTGACTTCAACATTGTACATCAATGGGTAAGACGTTAAACCTTTCTGATCAATTAGTCAGTTGACCAACAAGCATTTATTAAGTATTGCCTATATGCCAAACATTATGCTAAGAGTTGAAGACATTGTACAAAGAAAAGCAAAATAAGTCTCTTATTTGAAGGAGCTCTCATTCTAATGGGGAGAAATGAAAGTAATGAAATGTATAGATGATCTATCGAGTAAATGAAAGGTAATCTCAGAGGAGATGTCAGTAACAGCAGAAGGCACTGAAAAAAGGAAAATGTAGGATTTGAAGTAAAACTTTTAATATATTTTTAATTCATTATTTATTTATTTCCTATATTCTTTGTTTTTCAATTTTAAATTCCAAATTCTCTTTCTCCCTCCTATCTCTTCCCCTGACTGAGAAGGCAAGCCATATAGCATCAATTATATATGTAAAATCATGCAGAGTGTATTTCCATATTTGTCATATTTCAAAAAAGAGCAAGAAAAAATAAAGAAAATTCTACTTTAATTTGCACTCAGAATTCATTAGAAGCCATAGCCACAGGACACCAGGCACCCTGGTCACAATTCTGTGGAAGGAAGGAATAGAGCTCGTGGTCACTCAAGACCAGAGCACAGGCCAGGACAATAGTAAACATACTTCTCCTTAGACCATACCACCTAGGCAGAACTTAAAACTTACAGATACCCACAATTACCTCTGAAAATAGTTATATAAAAAACCTGAAGCTTGGGATAGTGTCCCCTTTGCCCCAGGAGCAGAGCCAAACTTCAACACATAAAGTTAAAAATCAAGAAATACGCTGGAAAAATGAGCAAACCAAAAGAAAAAAATCATGACCAGAGAAAGTTACTATGGCGAAAGGGAAGATCAAAACACAAACTCAAAAGAAGACATCCAAAGCCTCAAGGAAAAATGTTGGTCTCAGGCTGTGGAAGAGCTCAAAAAAGATTTTAAAAACTAAAAAATTTAAAATTTAAAAATTAAAAAAGAGAGGTAGAGGGGAAAATAGGAAAATAAATCATAGCGGTACAAAAAAATAATGAAAAAAAAGAGTCAACAGCTTGGTAATAGAGACACAAAAAACACCAAAGAAAATAACACCATAAAAAGCAGAATAAGCCAAATGGTAAAAAGATGCACAAAAGTCCACTGAAGAGAAGAAAAATTAAAAAACAGAATTACCCAAATGGAAAAAGATATACAAAAATTCACTAAAGGAAGAACTCCTTAAAAAGCAGAATTGGCCAAATTGAAAAAAGCTACAAAATCTCACTGAAGAAAATAATTACTTAAAAATTATAACTGAGTAAGTGGAAGCTAAAAATTTTGAGAGTCATCAAGAAACAACACCACAAAGTCAAAAGAATGAAAAAATATGAGAAAATGTGAAATATCTCATTTAAAAAACAAGTGACTTGGAAAATAGATCAAGGAGAGATAATTAAAGAGTTATTGGAATGCTTGAAAGCCATGATTTTAAAAAGAACCTAGACATCATCATTCAAGAAATTATCAAGGAAAAGTGCCCTGATATTCTAGAACCAGAGGGTAAAATAGAAATTTAAAGAATCCACTAGGGGATAGCTAGGTGGCACAGCAGATAAAGCACTGGCCCTGGAGTCAGGAAGACCTGAGTTCAAATCCAGCCTCAGACACTTGACACTTATTAGCTGTGTGACCCTGGGCTAGTCACTTAGCCCTGATTGCCTCACCAAAAAAAATACACCAATCAATTCCTGAAAGAGATCTCAAAATGAAAACTCCCAGAAGGCCAAATTCCAGAGCTCCCTGGTTAAAAAAAATATTTCAAGCAGCCATAAAGAAACAATACAAATATCTTGGAGTCACAGTCAGAACAATGCAAGATTTAGCAGCTTCTACATTAAATAATAGGAGAGCTTGGAATATGATATTCTGAAGAGCAAAGGAGCAAGGATTACAACTGAGAATCACCTGCCCAACAAACTGAGTATATTTTTTTCAGGGGGAAAATGGATATTTGATGAAAGAGAGAACTTTTAAGAATTCCTGGTGAAAAAAACCAGAGCTGAACAGAAATTTTGATTTTAAAATATAAGATTCAAGAGAAGCGTGAAAACGTAAACAGGACAGAGAAATCATAAGGGGTGCAATAAGATTAAACTATTTACATTGCTCATGGGAAGGTAATACTTGTAACTCCTAAGAACTTTCTCATTATTAAGGCATGTAGAAAGAATATTCATAGATAGAAGGTATGGTTGTTAGTTGAATATAATGGAATGAAATAAAAATAAAATTAAGGGATGAGAAGGAGAGATATACTGGGAAACAGGGAAAGAGAGAGGTAGAATGGAGCAAATTGTCTCATTTTTAAAAAGGTTTAAAAGAGCTTTTACAGTGGAGGAGAACATGGGAAGGAGGAAAGGGGAGCACTTGAACGTTACTCTAAGCAGAACTAGCTCAAAAAGGGAATAATATACACACTCAGTTTAGTATAGAAATGTATTTTGCTCTACAGGAAAGTAAGAAGAGAAGGGGATGATAGAAGGGA
>CM053625.1:130770728-130806701 GCA_028646595.1 Phalanger gymnotis | reverse complement strand
GATTGACTATTATGACACCAAAGGAAAATGTCAAATGTTGGAGAGGACATGAGAAAATTGAGACACTGATGCACTGTTGGTGGAGTTAAAAAGAATATGGACTATAGAAACCAAAACATTGCCCGTACATAGACCCTTTGTTATCACAAGGTCTTGGACTGATACTTTTTCCATCCCATCAGTTAGTTTTCCATCCTATTCTGAGCAAACTCTAACTTCTTATTTCCCTAATCTTGTGATCCAGAGGTGCTGACTCTAGACATGAAAACATTTCCCCTTTGATTCTTCTTTTCTTTCTTCCCATCAATGATCCTCACACTTCCACGATAAGAACCTGCTTCTGCCTTCCCCTTTCACACTACCCTTCATATAACCCCTTGTTTTATCTAGTATTTTCACATAGCTTTCATCTTTCTTAACTCAGGAAAGCCTAAATCTTTCCATATTGCAATAGCCCCCCTTTGCTGAGCTGGCTACTCCTTATTTCATAAACCCACATACATTGGGCAGGAAAAAGCCTCACTCTACTCTTTGGTCACTACAAGTATTTCCACTTACATTTCACCAAATTCAGCCTATCTTTTGAGTGGTTGATCTGTATCAACAGGTTACTTCAATGTTCCAACCTTCAAGGTATTCTCCCTTATTTCTCAAAGAATTCTTCCTCATCCTGATTTCTGGTCTCTCGCTATTCTCTCAGTTCATCATTTTTGCTGTGGCGTCACTTATCTGGCTTCACAGCCTTGATGCTATGATTAACCAGTATACCTAGGTACTATGTTCCACTCTTAAATCTCTTGCCCCCTTTCACTTCTGCCAACAACCCCTTGTCTCTTCTTAATTTTAGATTGCTCTCATTCTCTTCTTCTTTGTCTTCTACTTCTGGGCTGCTGAATACACACAGAAGTCATGCAATCATGGTGACTGGGTACACTAAAAATTCACATTATCTACTCTCAGTTGAGCCCTTCCCGATGCATGATTTCTTTCCTACTCTTCTCTGAGTGACTGTATCACACACCCCACAACATCTGTTAAAAACCTTCTCATCTCTCTCCAGCACTACCGACCTAACATAAGTATGGTATAGATCTTAACCATATCGACTTTATGAAAAACCTTCCTGTTTGCTCTAAGGTCAAAACAAAGAAAAGCAAAACAAAATAAAATAAAATACAAAAAACCTACCCTAGCCTGTCACATGAGGTCCTACAAAATTTGGTGAATTGCTGGCAGTTCCCTGAACCTGACATCTCAGCTCCTTCCTCTATCTGCCAAGCCTGAAATCATCCTCTTCTCATCTCTACCTTTTAGGTTCTGTTCAGGTGCTATCTACTCCATCAAGCTTTCTCTCAAACCCTCAGTTGTTTACTGCTCTCTCCCTCCTCAAATTGCCTTCTATTTAACTTATCCATTTAGGTATCATATCATCCAGCAAAAGGTAAGTTATTTGTTAAATTTTGGACTTGCTGGTCCTAGCACCTATCTCAGTGCTTTGGACACCAGTAGACATTAAATGAACATTTACTCTAGTACTTTGTTGGAGCTGCTATTTGGGAATTCCCTAAAATGATGCAGATTGAAATCCAGCCATACTTGTCCCTCCTGTGCAACTTTTTCATATCCTCCCATAAACTTACAACAAGGGGTCCTCCTAGTGTGCTGGTAACCTTCCTGGATTTCTTCTGACATTTTAAGATTTTCAGGGAAGTATTCTGCCCACTTGTCATCCCTTAATCTATGTGACTAGTTTATCTACTCCTTCTAATATAATTTGTGTGTGACAACCCATGAAACAAAGAAAAATGTACATTTATTAAGTTGAATTGGATAGTACATTTCTGAGCCTTCTCATTTCTACCAAGAACAAGAATGATTAGGGTGAGGAATGATTAGAGTGAAGGGGTAGCCTAAAAACAAAACTCAGAGCTCAGAGATTGGGTGAAAAATGAGCAGGTCAATGACTTTAATAATAAATATGTTGGCCCATAACCGAAAGACCTTGAATGGCAGAAAAAGAAATTAAAACTTTACCCCATAGGAAAATCATTGAAGATTTTTAAACTCGACTAGAACAATGAATAAAGAACATAGTAATCATGTCAAGGACAATCATTCATTGATATAATGCCCCTCTCCACCTGGTGGAGGCAGTAAAAGAAAGCTTTAGCAGGTCCCTGTGAAGTTCCAGTTATGCATGAAGACCAACACCAGTAGGGAAAGGGGAAAGGGAACAAGCACTTGTTAAGCACCTACTATGTACCAAGCTCTGTGTAAAGAGCTTTACAAACATTAGCATGATCATGATGGGAGACTAGCCTCATAGACTGTTGAGTGCTGTTACTGCTCCCTACTTTTCTAGATGACTTTAGAACTCTGCTGATATGGATCCTTCCCCAGATTGCAGGAATAAAATAAAATTTTAAAGTGAAATGTTTCCAAAATACAAACTGAATAACCAGTCCTGTAGTTGGAGATTCTTGCATTTCCAAAAACCCTACCTTTGTTGGAACCATCCTATTCTAGCATAAAGTATTGTCTGTCATTCTTGATTAGGACATGCCTACCAAAGTGAGAAATCTCATAAATAAGCACATATATTTCCTACTGTTGTATTTGGCTGATCCAAAGTGATTATGAGAAGCAGTGTCTGGGAGATTTTCAATTCACTGGAGGCTGATCAATTATACTTCATTCCCATACAGATCACATAATTGTGAAAGAATGGGAGTCAGTTGATAATTTGAGATTTTGTTCATAAACTTCCATTATTTCCTTCCTCAGTTACTTTCATTGGCTTAATTGTGGCTGGTTTGTCTTAAAGGAAGCAGGGGCAGATTTTCTAGGCTACATTCTGTTAATGATACTGACTTGCTAGAGAGATTCTGGGGATTTACATTAAGCCAAACCTAGTTCTAAGTAGTCATAAATAGGGCTCAGCAACAAATGTTTTGACATTCTAATACAAGGCTTTGAGGCTGTGGTGGGAATTGACTTCAAGTAATTTTAACTCCCTCCTGAAATACTTTAAAAGCCACTACTCAGCCTCATCACATAGTAACCAGATTTCTTGAATGAATGAAGGATAAAGAATGAAGAAACAACTGACCTTAGCACCTAGTAAACAAGAATAATCAGTTTACAATGGGAAGCTCCACAGTATTCTGTCTGGGAGCAGAAAGGTTGGGTGTGGGGAGAGAGAGAGACAAAGAATCATCTACAGCAATGACCTCTTTGTCTCTCTCCATGGAGCAGGTATATACACTCCTCTCTCTCATGGGTAAAGTTGTCTTTTTACCTGTGTTCTCTGGTTTTGCAGTGACCATCCTGGGTGCAAAAATTCCTAATTATAGTTCTGGTCCTTGTCCGTGCTATCTACCACCATAAGGCCCTATTGGCTCCATACTTTGCTTTACTTCCTCTCACCCAGCTCCCAGGTCTGTCAACATGAGCAAGTAGATTAGGGGGAGAAATAAAACAAAATAATTTAGAATTAGAAGGTGCCTCCAATATGTATTTTCACTATCTCAAACGCAGGCTAAAAGAAAAAGGAGAACAAATGAAGAAAGCTGAGCAAATACACCTGTCCTATGGATTGTGAAAAGGAAAATTCTATTGACCTGACACAAACTAGGATATCATTTTATTATTTGTATTCTCTTCTTCCCAACTGTCCAACACTAAATTGGATGATCATTTTTCAGGTATGTTGTAGTGAATACTCCTTTCATGTGTGGTTTGGACTAGCTAGTGTCTAAGACGTGTTCCAATAATTAAATTCTATGATTCTGTAATTCTTCTTCCCTTCCTCCAGACTTCCACAAAAAAAAATTCCAGAAGAAGCTAAGTAATCATTGTCAGGGCTGTTGCAGAAAGGATTCCTATCTAAATGGATGAAAGATTTAACCAGATAATTTTCTAAGGCAGATTCATTTTCTTGCTGTCTGCCTCACTTTCCACTGTAGCCTCTAGACCACAGAACCTTGCTATTTAGTCTACTGTTGAACTCTCTAGAGCAAAAGCTATGCTCTAAATGACTTCACTTTTTTGCTCCAGGATTCCTACTCAGGTGCTTCTGGTCTCCTTATTGGTGAGGATATCTAATGGCCCCTCATATTTAGCCAGCCTCAGGCATACTAGAGCAACTAGGTGGCACAGTGGAAAGAACACTTATCTTCCTGAGTCCAAATCCAGATTAAGATACTTACTAGCTGTGTGACCCTGGATAAGTCTCTTAACCCTGTTTGCCTCAGTTTGCTCATCTGCAAAATGAGCTAGAAAGGAAATAGCAAACCACTCCAGTATCTTTGCCAAGAAAACCCCAAATGGGGTCATGAAATTGGACATGACCAAAAAGACTGAACAACAGGCATACTGCACATTCTACCCCAGCTATTTTCTTTCCATTTGACTTCTAGTCACACCGACTCCCCTATGACTATTCATCATGCCTGTGACTTCCCAAACCAAAACAACCATCCCTAGTCACCACTGCCCTATATATACTGCCTTCCCTATTCAAAATTTAGGCTATAAAAAGGTAATATCTTGCTTTTTTATTTGTATATCCTGTGTTTGATACATAGTACTCACTTAATAAAAGGGTTTTTTGAGGCAATCAGGGTTAAATGACCTGCCCAGGGTCAAGTAGCTACTAAGTGTCTGAAGCTGGATTTGAATTCAAGTAGTGCTCTATCCACTGTACCACCTAGCTGCTCCAATAAATGTATTCTAATTCATTCATTTATTCACTGGATTGTGACTCTGAAAAACTGGGTTCATGTCCTGAATCCAACACTTACTAATTATTTGACCACAGATAAGACGCTTAAACTTTCTAAGCCTCAGCTTGCTGTCGTTACCATTGTTCAGTCATGTCCATGACCCCCTGGTCTTGTCCTTGGGATTTTCTTGACAAGATACTGTAGTTGTTTGCCATTTCCTTCTCCAATGTGTCCCCCATGTTACAGATAAGGAACTGGGGCAATTATAAGTTAAGTGACTTGCCCAGGATCACAGAGCCAGTAAGTTTCTGAGGTTGAATGTGAACTCAGATTTTCCTGACTCTAGGACTGCCCCAAGCTCAGCTTCTTCATCTGTAAAATGGAGGTAATTCTTATGCTACCTACCTCATAGCACATTCACAAGAAAATTGTATTGTTAATCTAAAATACAAGATTTTTAAAAACTTATTTCCATCTTTTTGAGTCTCTTTTTAAAACTCTCAATTGACCACTACCATTAAATGACTGAAGCAACTAAGTGAGTAAATTTCTAAATCTCCAAGGAACCTACCGGGCAAAGTAAAATGAAAACAAATCAGGGATTCTACAGAGATCAAGTTTTTCTATGTTCTCTTTCCTGGTTGAGTAGGTCCACTTCACAGGTGTGTCTGTGTCAGTGTCTGTGTGTGTGTGTGTGTGTGTGTGTGTATGTGTGTGTTGGGTTGGGACTAGGGTAGGATGTACTTTAACAGTGGCCAGTCACTTTGAAATCTCTTTGACATTGTTCCTTACAACCATTGAATAATATAAACTTTAAGGTTAAAAAAAAGATAGACATATATTAAAGAGATTCTCACTTAAAAACACATGTCCTTCTACAGGTTTAAGAAAAACAGAAGTTATTTTGTGTTAGAATTGAACTTTTGTAACAAAGGTAGAGTTGTGAGAAATCCAAGAATCTCTTTGTCAAGGATTAGTTCCTTTGTTTATGCTCCAAGATACTCACGAAAGCAACTAATTTCCACTGGTTTGGGAGGGAATCTCACTGGGAGAGGGAAAAGAGAAGGCACAGAGGGAAGAACAGATTCCAAGGTCTTTCCAGTATGTGGGAGCTTAAGGTTAAAAAAGGAAGAAGTAGCAAAGAATTCAGCTATATAACGAGATGGTCTCTCTTACCCCTAAATATGCTTATGATGTTGGTCTTTTTGCTATAATTAGTGGAACATAAAGCTGGTCAGCCAGTACTTGATTCTTTCTACTCCCTTCTCCCTTCTGGAAGGGACCAGCACTGAATTCTCCCAGGCTAACTCCTCTCACAGGGTTGGATGAGGGTATCACCTCTCTGGCCACTATCCTTTCTTCCCTGCTCCCTCCCTGTTCCCCATTCTCTCTCAAGTAGCAGGCACATGATTTACTTAGTCACACTCTGTTATAGTAATTAGCTGACTTTTTGCCTAAAGGTAACTTTTTTCCTCAAGTCTCCCATAGATCCCCCTGGCACTACCTTCTTGACCTAACTTGCCTCACACTTCAGTGAAAATACTGAGGCCTTCCTCAGAAAATGTCTTCTTTTCCCCTGTTCTTCATGTCATATCACTCAAATGTCCTCTGCTACTATCTCATCCTTAACTCCTATCTCACATAAAAAAGGGGCCCTTCTTGTGAAGGCAAACCCCTCCACATGTACTAGTGATCCCACTCCATGCCATCTTCTCCAACAGATTGCTCAGCCTCTTGTTCAGAAATTCAGATATTGTGAGTACTATGTGTGTTTTCTCTATCTGCCTATGGACACTAATGAGCTCTTTACATTTTCTCTTTGCTATTCATATGCATTGGTTTCCTTAAATATAGAAGTTGGGAATTCCTTTTACCTTTATCTGTGAAAACCTTAGGTGCCAGCTATAATCGGAAATCTTCCAAGACTAAACCCTGGTCAGGAGCCAGAAGCCCAAAAGATTTAGGAACTTTAGTGGACCACCTAGGTTGAACATAGTCCATGTGGGCCCAGAATCTTAGGGGATCTTGACTCATGGACTATATACAGAATTTGATTGGGTTCTCTCTACCATGTTCTCCAAAATTCATTTATACATATATAGAGGTATTAGGAGCCAGAATTCCACACACTATCTCTTATTATAAAGATTTCAAGTTCAATCCATCAGTCAGTCTCCTAACATTATTATGAATCAGACACTTGAAACTCTGGTATCTAATCTGTCCTGAGTGACCTAGTCTTCTTCTGTCAAAAGTGGCTGATTGACACAATTCTGGGAACCCAGACTTGTTCCCTCACCCTATGCCTCAGTGTGCTCTACAGCCCCAAGGAGTTTTTATTCACTGGAAACTTTCAGACTCTGAAAATAAATTATCAAAGAGTCACAGAGGTTATATACCAACTGTTAACTATGAAAAACAATAAATCAAAGGGCCTCAAGGGTTATTACACCAACTGTCAATTCTGACCAAAAAGCCACAGAGGTTATAGCAAAACCTTTATACCAACTATTAACTCAGAAAAATAAAATAAGATAAAACCAAAGAGTTCACAGAGGTTACAGGCAAAAAGCCTTCTTTATTCTATTGGAAGAGGGAAACTAGATGTGCATGCTGAGGTCTGCTCTAGGACTGAACAGATCCAAAGCAGTGAGGTTAAGCCTTGATACATATCGTCATGGTGAGGCAAAGAGTGAAGCAGTGAGGTATAGCCATAGCAATGACAGATAACAGCAACAATGAGGCAAGTTTGCCTAGTGAACAAATGTCTGTGCACAGCAGGGCTTCATGACTGAAACTTGGTTCCTGTGGGTGCTTATTTGAGTTCAGGGACCACCTGAGGCTGGCTTGAGCCAATTCTGTTATTTAGCTGCAGCAAAGTTCACCTAGGGGGTGAGCACAAAGGATTGTTAGCTCAGGGCACAGCTTGATTGCTGGGCCTTAGTTTGGAAAAGAAAGTGTCTACTAATAATACTAATACTAATAATAAGAAAAGAGAGGAGTAAAAATAAGAGTGGTTTTGGGGTGAGGGTCCCAACAAAACATATAGACAAAAAACTATTCCCTGCTCTGAAGGAGCTTATATTTTTTCTATATAAATAGTAAATTCAAAATAAATACATAACGCCTCCCAAAAGGCATTGTCATGGAGGATTGGTTGTGTGTGGGGGGGTAAATTTCTGGCACTCATTGCCCACAGTTCCCCAAGTTTCTGAGACTTCCAACCTTGGGAAAACACATTTGCTGAGAAACAATCAACAGGCAGAGAGTTGGAAAAGAAGGAGTGCTGTAAGTAAGATAAAATGAATCTCCTTGCTTGTCCTTTAAAGCAGAGAGAGTACCGCTGGCAGAGTAAGACTAAGAATCACCTCTGCAATAGAAAGCAAGGAAAGCAAGTGGAACTGGGACCTCATGAAATGTAGGTGGAGAGACTAGAAACAAGCAAGCCAAGAGGAAAGCTGGAGCAGGGAGTAGATTCCGCTAAAGTCAAAGGAGGAGGGAGTGCATTCCAGAAATAAAACAATGTCAGTGGAAAAGCAGAGAGCTAGGAGATGGGGTATTGTGTGTGAGGAGCACCAGTAAGGCCACGTTGGCTGGACTACAGAATAAGGAAAGGGATGACTATAGAGTGAGACTAGAAAGGTAAGTTAGAACTAGGTTGTGAAGGACTCTAAAAGCCAAAAAGAATAGTTTCTATTTTGTGCTAGAGGCAATAAGGACCCCCCGAAGTTTACTGAGTAGAGGAGTGACATAAAGTCATACTTTGGGAAAATCATTCAGGAATGAATGTGGAGGACGTATTGGAGAGGGAAGAGATCTGAAGTAGGAAGCTCGGTGAGAAGACCACTGGGATCCAGGTAAAAGGTAATGAGAGCCTACCTAGGCAGGTGGTTACGTGAATAGTGAGAATGAACAAGCTGGATTAGCCACACTGCACACACCTTAGTACTCTCTCTCCTTGTTCTCTTGAATTCAATCTCTCTTCTGATTTCAGGCTCACTCACCAATCTTCCAAACACCTTCACAGAACCTGGACTGACTCAGTTAATTCTTGTTCTCCCTTACCCTGTCATATACATTCCTATTGCCTGTAGCAGCTCCTGAACTGCTCCAATGAGAGCTATCCTCTCACTCTCTCTCAAGGCAGCTAGGTGGCACAGTAGATAGAGCATTGCACTTGGAATCAGGGAGACACATTTTCCTGAGTTCAAATCCAGCTGAAGATGCTTCCTAGCTGTGTGACCTTGAGCAGCTCACTTAACCCTGTTTGCCTCCGTGTCCTCATCTGAGCTGGAGATGGAAATGGCAAACCACTCCAGTATCTTTTCCGAGAAAACCCCAAATGGGGTCACGAAGAGTTGGATGTGACTGAAACGACTATCACTTTTATTAGAGGGAATCAAGTCAGGTGCCACTGGGGAGGCAGGCCTTAAAAACAGAAATGAGTGAGGTAGAGCTTAGGCAAAGGACATTCCAGGGGAAGGGAACAGTAAACTACCAGGAAAATGTGACTCACAACCCTGATGTCCTTAAATCTCTATCCATATTTCAAAACACACGTAGTGTCCAGCTGTTATAGATTGGCCGGAGATTTCTCACCAGCACTACCATCAGTCCTATTCCCCACTCTCACCCCCAACTCCACCAAGGGAAGAATTGAAGTTCCCTCCACTGTAGAATTAGGAACTTAGACTAGATGATTTCTAAGATGCCTTATGATTCTGATGTTATGATCAGTGCAATACAGTGACTCTCTGCTAACGATGGGAGATGAGGAAAGGGAGGGCCAGAGCAGTAGAATGGCTCTGTGGAGATTTTCCAATTCATTCTATCCAAGGTCAACCAGAAAATCTGGTCCAACTCCCAGTCTCTCCTGCAAGCCTCATCTCCATAACCAGCAGGGGATACACTCCCCTTCTTTCTGTCCAAACATGAAATTCTACACCAAATTCAGGGCACACAGCAGCTCAAATACTCCAAGTCATCAGCTGAGTTTCCTAGATCAGCAAACTATCCCCCTTCCCCAATCCCATCCATCCCCCTTACCCTTCTACATCATCCCAGATAATGAGAGACTAAGCATTTGTTCTCACTCCCATTGTAACTACAGACCACACCCCAAACCTGAAAAAAGAAACCAAGAAGAAATTTGTATAAACAGAGCACTTAATGGGGTAGACACTATCTACTTGACTCATGTAGTTAGTTCCTCCTCACTTCTCTACTCTACCTTTCCTTCAGTGACTGGGAGATGGTGACACTCCCAGCTTACCGTAGCTCATCATACTATAGAGAGTTCTGTTTCTCTTTCTTTTTTTGGTGGCGGGGGTGGGGGAGAAATAAGTGGAGGAGGTCTGAGGTCTGAGAATTAGTTGGTACTCTGCATGGACTCAACCAATATAAAGAAGATGAACAAAAAAGAAGCAACACAGGCCTGCTGGTCTGTCCAATTAAACACGGGGATCATATCTTTTTGGAGACACAGGTCTGAGTGTCCTGAGATCCAGCTGTGCACCTGGAGGATCAACGCGACTCATTGTGAGGAGACCCCACCAGGACCCCAGCAATGTTTAGGATGTTCCATCTATTCATCTTGATATATTTCTCCAAAGGCAGTTCATGGTACCATGGCTAAAGTGCTAAACCTGGATCCATGAGGAGCCAAGTTCAAACCCAGCCTCAGACACTAGCTGGGCAAGTTACTGAACCTCTTTCTGCCCCAGTTTTCTCACCTGTAAAATGGGGATAATAATAGCACCTAACTTTCAGGGTTGAGGACATAATGAGATAATGTTTAAAAAGCAATTTACAAACTTTAAAATGTTATATAAATGCTAGTTATTATTACTAACAAAAATAACAACAATAATAATCCAGTGGTAGTTCTTTTAAAACACATTTCATAGAATATACATGTGAAAACTGTAAAATTCATAATGGTAGCTGTAAGGAATTAAGGCGAATCATAATCAATGTGTATGCTACAACTAGTGACTGATTCCCAAGGCTGGCCAGAGAGATTGTTCATGATGACTGTAAGTAAACTACAATATTGCAAAGTGCCCACTTGTATATGAACAATGTAATATATGGAAGAAGATGTGAATTTATTATCATAGCACCTGGTTTCATATCCCAGCTCTGTAATGTATTACCTTTGTGACCTTGAACAAGTCACTTAAATCTCTGCAGCCTCAAAGGAGAGGATGGATTAAAAGAGTTCTAAATCCCCTTGCAGTTCTAAAGCTATGGTCCTATGACAGACATAGAATCACAGACTTTCAGAGATGGAGGTTTCTTCAGAGGGCTTCTAGTTAAACCCATTCCTGAAAAAAAAAAAGTGTTCTTTCATTCAACATAGGCAACAAGTAGTCAACCAGCCTTTGCTTGAAGACTTAATGGGGCAGACCACTCTCTCCCAAACAATCCAGTCCTCTAATTATTAGTATATTCTTCCTGATACAAATCCTAAATTTGGCTCTTTGTAACTTTCATCCTTTGCTCCCAATCCCGTCTTCTGGGGTCAAACAGGACAAATCAAGTCCCTTCTCTAAGTCATAACCCTTTAAATACTTGAAACAACTATGATGTCCCTCCCTTTGTCCTTTCTCTCCATGCTAAACATAACAGGTCTTTCAAACCATCTCACATACCATAAACTCAAGAACCTTCATCAACCTGATAGTCCTCTGAACTCTCTTTAGCTTATTAGTTCTTAACATGTGGCCCTGCTCCTTGTTTCTAAGACAGGATTTTTGCCCCCCAACCTAGCCAGGTAACCAACTACAAAAATTAAAGGGTCAGAGGAAGAATAGGCATGAAATTTATAGACACAATTTCAATTTCACAAGTATTTACTTCCCATTTGTGTATCTGTGTTGTATTTTTTTCTTTATAACATTGTTGCTCTTGTATAGATCTTATGTTTCTGCTCACTTCTTTCTGTATCAATTCATACAAGTTTTCTTGGGTTTCTCTGAAACCATCCCTTTTATCATTCCCTTCATCTCTAGACCATTATTTTTCAGACAACTCCTAATAGCTGAACATTTATTTTCAGTTCTTTGCTATAAAAATTGCTGCTGTAATTTTTTAAAAAAAAATACAAGTACTTTCTTTTGTTTTTAATCTCTTAGCGGGTAGACCATGTGTCACTAGGTCAATGGATATGCATAGTATTGTGACTTTTTGGACATAATTCCAAATTAGTTTCTAGAATGGCTGGACCAATTTACAGCTCCACCAACATACCTGTCTTCTTACAGTCCCTTCAATAATTTTACTTTTACTTTTTTATCTTCATCCACCTGATGAACACAGAGTTGTTTTAATTTTCATTTCTTAATTAATACTATGGTTGGCTTTTGAACTTCTCAAAATACATATTCACATCACTAAACTCCTCCTTTTCTATTTCATTTATGTATGTTTTAGGAATATAATTTTTCCCTTGAGGACTACATTTGCTGCATCCCAGAAATTTTGATCTGTTGTTTCATCTTCATCTTTTTAATTTATATAATAATTATTTCTAAGACTTGTTCTTTAATCCATTCATTATTTAGGATTCCATTATTAAGTCTCCTTTTGGGTCTGTGTCTTATGTTTTTACTCCTTGAAATGATTGCTATTTTTATTGTTTCACAAACTATAAAGGATGTGTTTATTCTTCCTGCCCTTGTCCGTTTGTTTGTAACATTTTTATGCCCTAACACATGATGATTTTTTGAAAACTTTCCATATGGTACTGAGAAATACACACATTCTTTCGTAGTCTTGTTTAGAAGATGCCATAAGTCTTTTAGCTGTACTTCTCCAGCAATTTCTTCAGTTCTATATATTTCCTGTTAAATTTGTCCACAACTGAGAAAGGAGGATTGAAGTCTAACGTTATTAGTATATTACTGGTTTTCTTTTTATTCAGTTAATTTTGCATTTATTGGTTTTAAGGAATATGAATCATATAATTTTAATAATAACATTGGTTTGCTTTTATGGTTCCTTCAGAAAATGCAGTTTCCTTATTTATCCCATTTTATGAATTTTTGCTTTTATTTTGTATGATAGCATGACTGTTAATTCCTCTTATTGCTGAGACTACAAAAGTTATTTTCCCTTTGTTTACCATTGATTCGATTAGGATACATGGTGCATTTCATTGCATCTTCTATTATGCCTTTTCCTTTTAATGTGCCCAATATTCTGTAGTTTAGTCCAACAAAATACTTGATTTTCTTATGTAGGGCATATGAGGCCTAGTCCATAGTATTTCAGGCCTGTTGTTTTACCATAACGTCTCCTATTTCTTTAAATTCCACATCAACGTTATCCCTTTTGTATTTTTAGAAAGAAATCTCTTTTTTTCAAGATTACTTTATTGTTTTACTTTTCAATGTTCATTTCCACAAGATTTTGAATTACAAATTTTCTCCCCATCTCTTCCCTCCCCCCACCCCAAGATGACATGTATTCTGATGGTCCCTTTCCTCAGTCTTCCCTTCCTTCTATCAACCCAACCTCCTTATACCCTTCCTCCTTACTTTCTTGTAAGGCAAGATAGATTTCTTTTTTGTTTGTTTTGTTTTCTGAGTTTAAAGTTCATTTTAGGCAACAGCTTTTAAAATGAAATTGCCTCAAGATAAAGTCCTTAGGGGTCCTGAAGCCAAATTGTCTTGTATGGGCTCCAGGAACATCAAATTCTACTTTATAGTGAATAGTACTGTCAATGTGTTTAGTTAAATTTCTTTGTTTGTTTAGTATAATGATGACATACCTCTTCCAAAGGCTTTGTCTTTTGCTCCTGCTAGTTTAGCTATGTTCTGAGAGGTTCATCACTATTTTAGCCAGAAGGAATTGATTTTTTTTTTAGTTTACAACACTTGGTTCTACATAATTTTGAGTTCCAGATTTTCTTCCCTCCCTCCTACTTCCCTCCCCAAGATGGCGTGGAATCTCATATAACTTCCACGTATTACTTCGCATTGGATTAATTTACATACTAGTCAAGTTGTAGAGAAGAATTATGACCAATGGAATGAATCATGAGAAAGAAGAAACAGAACCAAAAAAAAAAAAACAACCCAAAAACAAAAAAAGAGAGGAAAAAAAAGTGGGGGGGGGAAGACAAGCGTGAAGTGGGCCTCAATTTGCATTCATACTTCGTAGTTCTTTCTCTGGGTATAGATAGCATTCTCCATCGTGAGTCCTTTGGAGTTGTCTTTGCACCTTGTGTTGCTGAGAAGAGCAAAGTCTGGCAGGGTTAGTCATCACAGAATCCATATCTCTGTGGCCGTGTCCAATGTTCTCCTGGATCTGCTCCGCTCACTCAGCATTATGTTGTGTAGGTTTTTCCAGGTTGTTATGAAGTCCTTATCATCCCCATTTCTTATAGCACAATAGTATTCCATTACCTTCATGTGCCACAGCTTGGTCAGCCATTCCCCAATTGATGGGCATCCCTTTGATTTCCAATTCTTACCTACCACAAAAAGAGCTGCTATAAATATTTTTGTACATATGGGACCTTTTCCCACTTGTGTGATCTCTTTGGGATACAACTCTAGAAGTAGTATTGCTGGGTCAAAGGGTATGAACATTTTTACAAATTTTTACAAAATCTTTGTTACAAATAATTTTTATTGCATCATGATCTGAAAACTATGCTTTGACTACTTCTGCCTTTCTGCACTGGATTGTGAGGTTTTTTTGCCCTAGTACATGTTCAATTTTTGAGTATGTGCCATGTACTGCTGAGAAGAAAATATATTCCTTTTTATCCCCATTCAGTTTCCTCCAGAGGTCAATCATATCTCCCTTTTCTAAAATTCTGTTCACTTCCTTAACTTCTTTCTTATTTATTTTGAGATTAGATATATCAAGTTCAGAAAGGAGAAGGTTGAGGTCTCCCAATATTATAGTTTTGCTGTCTATTTCTTCTTGTAACTCCCTTAACTTCTCCTCTAAGAATTTGTATGCCATACCCCTTGGTGCATATATGTTAAACAATGATATTGCTTCATTGTTTATAGTGCCTTTTAGCAGGATATAGTGTCCTTCCTTATCTCTTTTAATTAAATCTATCTTTACTTTTGCTTTGTCTCAGATTAGGATTACTACACCTGCTTTTTTTTTACTTTAGCTGGGGCACAATATATTTTACTCCAGCCTTTTACCTTTACCCTGTGTGTATCCACCTGTTTCAAATGTGTTTCATGTAAACAGCATATTGTAGGATTATGGTTTTTAATCCATTCTGCTATCTGCTTCTGTGTTATGGGAGAGTTCATCCCATTCACATTCACAGTTATGATTTCTATCTGTGTCTTTTTCTCCATCCTATTTCCCCCTGTTTATGGTTTTATTTTTCCCTTTCCCCTTCCACTCCTCAACAAAGTTTTGCTTTTGACTGCCACCTTCCTCAGTTTGCCCTCCCTCTTTATTCCCCCTCCCTTGTCTTACCGTTTCCCACTTGCTACTTCTCCCCTACCTTCTGACCATCCCCCTCCCTTTTATCCCCCTTTCCCCTCTGACTTCCTGTAGGACGAGTTAGATTTCTATACTTATCAGGGAATGTTATTCCCTTCTTGAACTAGATCAGATGACAGTAAAGATCAAATATTGCTCTTCTCCCTCCCTTCTTTCGCTCTAATAAATGTGTTTTTGTGCCTCTTCATTTGGTGTAATTTACCCTTTTCCACTACCTCCTTATCTCTTCTCTCATAGCCCTCCCTTTACATCTCTTAATTATGTTTTTTATCCATATATCAGTTATTTTATACAGACATTCACAGTCTATGTGTATCCCTTTCAGTTGTCATAATGGTATACCTATTCTCAAGATTGACATATATATGCATATATATAAAACATACATAAGACAATATAATCTGATATAAAGATACAAATAATTAGTCCTTATTGATTAATAAGGTTTGTAGGGGTTTCCCCCCTGTTTACCTTTTTATGTCTCTTTTGAGTTTTGTATTTGGAAATCAAATTTTCCATTGAGTTCTGGCCTTTTCATCAGGAAGGTCTGGAATTCCCTTATTTCGTTGAATGTCCACCTCCTTGCCTGAAAAATTATGCTTAGCTTTGCTGTGTAGTTGATCCTTGTTTGTAGTCCCAGCTCCTTTGCCCTTAGGAATATCATATTCCAATTTCTCCTGTCTTTTAATGTAGAAGCTGAGAGATCCTGCGTGATCCTGACTGTAGTTTCATGACACTTGAATTGTTTCTTTTTGGCTGCTTGCAGTATTTTCTCCTTGACTTTGTAAGTCTGAAATTTGGCTATAACATTTCTTGGTGTTTTCAGTTTGGGATCTCTTTCAGGGGGTGATCGGTGAATTCTTTCAATGTCTATTTTGCCCTCTGGTTCTAGAAGTTCTGGACAGTTATCTTCGATAATTTCTTTGAAGATACTGTCAAGGCTCTTTTTTTCATCGTGGATTTCCGGCAGACCAATAACTCTCAAATTATCTCTCCTGAATCTATTTTCCCGGTCAGCTGTTTTCCCAATAAGATATTTCACATTTTTTCCTATTTTTTCATTCTTTACATTTTGTTTGACTACTTCTTGATGCCTCATAGAGTCATTAGTTTCCATTTGCTCAACTCTAATTTTTAATGAGTTACTGTCTTCATTTTGCTTTTGAGACTTTTTTTCCAGTTGGTTGATTTTACCTCTCAGGGTGTCATTTTCTCTATTTAGATTCTGAATCTCTGTAGACATTTTGCCAATCTTATTCTTTAGGGACTTCATTTCTTCGGTGGATTTTTTTTCCATTTTTTCTTTTTCCTCTCTAATTTGGTTTTTAAAATCCTCCTTTAGCTCTTCCAGTAATGCTTTTGGGGCTGGAGACCAGTTCACATTCCCTTTTGAGGTATCAGATGTGGGTATAGTGTCATTGCTATCCTCTTCCAAATTGGTATTTTGATCATATCTGTCTCCATAAAAAGAATCAATGGTCCTCAGGTTTTTTGTGTTCTTCTTTATGTTGGTGAGCCTTTTCCTGGCTTTACAATAAATTTATGCTTTTGGGGCTTCAGGGCTCCCTGTCCCAGCTTACTTATTCTGGATATTGTGAGTCTAGTTATTGGCTTTGTGAATTATAGCCTTCAGTTTCCTGGGGTGTGGGGGAGGGGTCTGGCTGCCTGAAATCTGTTCCCCTAGGGTTGCTCTCCAGCACTGTTGCTCTTTAGCAATGCTCTCAGCTCTTTGTTGTTTGAGCTGGTGTCTGGCACTTCCCCTGGGGGAGCTAGAGTATGTCTGGGCTCCTGGTGTTGACCCCTTGTGTTGACAAGCAAAATGGTCTTTGTTTTCTTTGAGTGATTCAGTGTATTTCCTTGAGCCTTGCTAAGTGTTAAGCCCCAGGCCCAGAGCCCTGTTGGGTGTGGAACCTATGTGGCCGTGAGCCTCCCAGCACCCTGGGGGGAGTGGCTAGCACTGGAGCCAATAGAAGCCCGTGGTGGGAGGAGCTTGTGGAACGGTTGGAGCAGAGCTAAGAGGCAGTTGGAGAGGCAGTTGGAGAGGTTGTTGGTGACAGGAGTTAAGAGCTGAAGGAGAGAGGAAGCAGTCAGCTAGCTGGAACACAGCTTGGAGAGTGTGGTGGAAGTGGCGGCGATGGCGGCAGAGACAGCTACAGCCAAAGCTGAAGAGAAAACTGAAGCAGGAGCTGAGGAAGCAGAGCCGACCTGAAAGTAGAGCTGACCCGTGTGTAGGTCCAGGAGTGTGAGTAAGGACTTGAGGCCAGTAAATATGATTTGGCTAAATACTATCTTGTTTTTCTGTGGCCTCCTGGTTACTCTTGTGAGGCGTACTTATTGGGCCTGGAAGCTTGTGATCAAAGTGTCGAAATGGGGAGGCTGGTTCGTGAATCTGTTTCTGTGGAGCCTAAATAAATGTTTTATTGTGTTCTACTTAGAGAATCTCTCATACATTGCGATTTGGAACCATTCAAACACATACATGATTATATTTGAGATTATAAACTCGGCCTTCCTACTTCACCCCTGCTGGCTCTGCCCCTCTGGGACTCAGGAACTCCCACTACTCAGCCCCTGAAACCCCACTTCTGTCTCCTCTATGCCAGCGTTTTTTTCCGAGGAATTCTCTGGGTGGGGAGGTGAGGAATTAGAGCCATTTACCTGGCCATTATGTCTCCTGGAAGTTCAAGAAGACATGTTTCATACCTTTGGGCTGCAAGCCTCAGGAGTTAATGTCTCACAGCCGGTGGCGTTGCGCTGCCTCTCATCTCTTCCACAGACTGCCATTCTGTGTTGGGAGGCCTGGGGATCTCCACCAGTTTCGGGCACCCAGCTTTCTCCCAACCTGTCTCCCACATGGGTTTTCCTGGCCGCTTCCACTTTGGTGCTGTCTGGAGCAGCTCCACACGCCGAGCACTCTCCAAGCCTACAGATTCGTTCCTCCAGCCTTTCAGACTCTCCTGGCTTGGAAATTTGCCCCACTCAGACTACTCACAGTTTCTAACTCTCTCAGATCTGCTCAAATTCACTTTTTTATAGGAATCTGAAAGAACTTGTGAGAGAGCTCCAGTAAGAGCTGTTTTCATGCAGCCATCTTGGCTGCAAGAATAGAAAGAAATCTCTTAATGTTCCCACTTTTGTTATTTCTTCTTTTTTAACCCCATAGGGATCTACCTGATTGTTTGTTTGCTTTTTCCTTTTAGTAGTATACAGAGATGGGCTACTCATTGACACAGTGAATAGTGTGCTGGGTCCTATAGTCAGGAGGACCTGAGTTCAAATCCAGATCAGACACTTAGTAGCTGTAGATCACACACTTACTAGCTCTGCGACCCTGCATGAGTTACTTAACTTTGTTTGCCTCAGTTTCCTCATCTCTAAAATGAGCTGGAGAAGGAAATAGCAAAGCACTGCAGTATCTTTGCCAAGAAAATTCCCAATAGACTCAGGAAGAGTCAGCCCAGACTAATCAACTAAACAAGAACAATAAGTATTTAGAGGTGATATAAATTATTTTGTTACTTGTGCATTCCTTTCTAGTTGCATTTCTTTACCCTTATTGTGTTTCTATCCTTTAAGGTATTTGCAAGTGAAATGATCTGTAGAGATTAGATTGGAGAGGAAAGAGATTTGACGCAGAGTGAAACATGGGACATCATTGCAATAGTCCAGGTGAGAAGTGTTGGATGACAGATTGAGCTAAGGTGACAACTGTGGAAGCAATGAGAGCACACA
The DNA here is from genome assembly GCA_028646595.1 of Phalanger gymnotis. Taxonomy (NCBI): domain Eukaryota; kingdom Metazoa; phylum Chordata; class Mammalia; order Diprotodontia; family Phalangeridae; genus Phalanger; species Phalanger gymnotis. The sequence goes on along the minus strand of CM053625.1, from coordinate 130,787,760 downwards.
AGTGGAGTGAGCCAAACTGTGCTCACCCTAGTACTCTCTCCCCTTGCTCCTTTAAATCTCTCTTCTATTTCTATGTTCACATAGATTGCTGGGGCCCCAAGCTCCCAGACTCCTTCACAGAACTTAAACTGACTTGGTATTTGTTGTCCCTTACTGGGCCATACACACTCCAGTTATCAGAAGCAGCTCCTGAAATGCTCCAATAAAAGCAGTCCTCTTCAGGACAGAGCCAAGATGGTGCCTGGAAAGCAGGGACTTGCTTAAGCTCTTCCCCAGGTCCCTCCAAACACCTGTGAAAAATGGCTCTGAACAAATTCTAGAGCTGCAGAACCCACAAAATAGCATAAGGAAGCAGGGCCCCAGTCCAGGACAGCCTGGCTGGTCGCTGGGAAGAGTCCATTGCATGGAGCTGGGATCACAATGGAGCACAGCTCAGCATGGGCCACACCAGGACCAACCAGACATGGAAGCCAGGCAGAACAGGTCATAGGGCCCTGAATCATTGAGCTTTGGCACTTACCAGACTTGTCAACCCACAAATGCCAAAGACAACAGAGCAGGTTAGTGGAAAAACTGCTGTATCAGAGCGAGAGGAGTGCCCCATTGGCCCCAGCTCCAGGGCGGTGGAGGTGGTACAGCTCTGCAGCTGCTTCCAGAGCTCCAGCTGCTGTTGCTTCTGGCCCCAGGTCCACCCAGTGGGAGGAATTAAGCACAGATCAGAACAGGAGTGCAGAGCCTGTTTTGCCCTGCTTGGATCTGGGTCATGGTCCTGGTTGGTGATTCTTGGGGGAGGCAGAGCACTGGTGTGGCAGAGCTTGCTGTGTAGAAGTAGCTCTAAAAAGAGCAGCACAGCTTCTAAAGCTTGGGACAAAGTACTCTCTACTCTACAAGCAGTCATATCCTGACAAAAAGCTCAAGGGTCAAGTAGTTGGCTGGGAACATGAACAGGCAGTGAAAATGGACTCAGATTCAGACTCAGACTTTAGAATCTTTTTTGGTGACATAGAAGATCAAAACATACAGCCAGAAGAAGTCAACAAATTAAAAGAGCCTACATCAAAAGCCTCCAAGAAAAATATGAATTTGTCTCAGGTCCTGGAAGACCTCAAAAAGGATTTGGAAAAGCAAGTAAGAGAAATAGAGAAAAAATTAAGAAGAGAAATGAATGTGATGCAAGAAAATCATGAAAAACAAGTCAATGACTTGCTAAAGGAGACCCAAAAAATGCTGAAGAAAATAGCACATTAAAAATAGACTAATTCAAATGGCAAAAGAGCTCCAAAAAAGCCAATGAGGAGATGAATGCCTTGAAAGGCAGAATTAGCCAAATGGAAAAGGAGGTCCAAAACACCACTGAAGAAAATACTACCTTAAAAATTAGATTGGAGCAAGTGGAAGCTAGTGACTTTATGAGAAATCAAGATATTATAAAACAGAACCAAAGGAATGAAAAATGGAAGACAATGTGAAATTTCTCATTGGAAAAACCACTGACCTGGAAAATAGATCCAGATGAGATAATTTTAAAATTATTGGACTACCTGAAAGCAGTGGTCAAAAAAAGAAGCTAGATATCATCTTTCAAGAAATTATCAAGGAAAACTGCCCTGATATTCTCAAACCAGAGGGTAAAATAGAAATTGAAAGAATCCACCAATAGCCTCCTGAAAAAGATCCCCCCAAAAAAACTCCCAGGAATATTGTGGCCAAATTCCAGAGTTCCCATATCAAGGAGAAAATACTGCAAGCAGCCAGAAAGAAACAATTTGAGTATTGTGGAAACACAGTCAGGATAACACAAGATCTAGCAGCTTCTACATTAAGGGATCGAAGGGCTTGGAATATTATATTGCAGAGGTCAAAGGAACTAGGATTAAAACCAAAAATCACCTACCCAGCAAAACTATAATGCTCCAATGAAAAATATGGATTTTCAATAAAATAGAGGACTTTCAAGCTCAGTGAAAAGACCTGAGTAGAAAATTTGAGTAGAAAAGAGCTGAGTAGAAAATTTGACTTTCAAATACGAGAGTCAAGAGAAGTATGAAAAGGTAAACAAGAAAGAGAAATCATAAGGGACTTACTAAAGTTGAACTCTTTTGTTTACATTCCTACATGGAAAGATGATGTGTGTAATTCAAGACCTTTCTCAGTATTAGGGTACTTGAAGGGAATATACATATAGATAGAGGGCACAGGGTGAGTTGAATATGAAAGGATGAGATCTAAAAAAATTAAACTGAGGGATGAGAGGAATATATGGAGAGAGGGGAAAAGGGAGAAATAGAATAAGGTAAATTATTTCACATAAAAGTGGAAAGAAAAAGTAGTTCTTTTGGAATGGAAGAGGGGGCAGGTGAAGGGGAATGAATGAATCTTGCTCTCATCAGATTTGACTTGAGGAGAGAATAACACACACTCTTACCCCACAGGAAAGTAGGGGGAAGGGGACAAAAAGGGGGGATGATAGAAGGGAGGGCAGATAGGGGGAGGAGGTAATCAAAAGCAAATGCTTTTGAAAAAGGACAAAGTCAAAGGAGAAAATTGAATAAAGGGGGACAGGATACGATGGAGGGAAATATAGTTAGTCTTTCACAACATGAGTATCGTGGAAATGTTTTACATAGTGATACATGTGTGGCCTATGTTGAATTGCTTGCCTTCTTAGGGAGAGTGGGTGGGGAGGGAAGAGGGGAGAGAATGCAACTGGGAAATAAGATATAAAGGCAATGGGGCATAGAAATCTATCTTGCCCTACAAGAAAGTAAGGGGAAAGGGGATGGGGGGGACTGGGGTGACAGAAGGGAGGGCTGACTGGGAAACAGGGCAATCAGAATATATATCATCTTGGAATGGGGGGAGAGGGTAGAAATGGGGAGAAAATCTGTAACTCAAAATCTTGTGGAAATCAATGCTGAAAACTAAAAATATTAAATAATAAAATATGGAATTCAAAAAATTAAAAAATAAAAATAAAAAGCAGTCCTCTCCCAATCTCGTTCATAGACTCACTGCTTCTATTCCACAGGTAGTACCTGATCTCTACAGGCGCACCATTAAGAATACCAATCTAACTTATATGAACTGATGCAAAGTGAAATGAGCAGAATCAGGAGAACATTGTAAACAGGAACAGCATTATTGCATGATGCTATACTATGAGTAATTAGCTGTTCTCAGCAATAAAATGATCCAAGACAATTCTGTAGCACTTATGATAAAAAGGGCAGTTCATCTCCAGAGAAAGAACTGGTAGAGCCTGGATGCAGAGCAAAGATATTTTTTCTTTCTTGTCTGTGTTTTCTTTCACAGAATGACTTGGAAATGAGTTTTGCATGACTATATATGTGTTACCTATGTCAAATTGCTTGCCTTCTCTATGCAGAGAGAGAGAATTCAAAATTCAAAATTTTGAAAAAAATGTTTAAATTATTTTTACATGTAATTGGGAAAAAATAAAATATTAAATAAGATTTTTAAAAATACAAGTCTAAAAGGAATTCCTTTATTTTATGAGATATAGCCTGAGAGTTACTAACACCAGTCACATACCTCTCTTACCTTAAGTACACAGAAATCTCTTCCTTGCCAGCATTATCAGCATCTAACAATTGCTCCCCTTTATGTCTGCTGTGTTCCACCCAAACTAATCATTATTCCTAAGATAATTCTTTAAAGAAAAACTTATCATGTATTATTGGGTACCAGAGTAGGAATTCCATGAGGTTAGGGATCAAGCCTTATCTAAACCTATTTGGCTCAGTATCTAACACAAAATAGATACTTAATAAATGTTCACTAAATTAAATTGTCCTTTCACAAGACAAAGATCCCCCGAGAGGGTGACTTTGCTTCCTTTGTCTTTGGCAATCTTCCCAGGGAATCTATGCATTTTAGATTTTTAGTAAGTGCTTGTTAACTAACTGACTAGCAGAGAAATAGTTGAAACAATATTTGGACTTTCTGATCTGACTTTAGATCTATCAGTTATTCCAGGAAGCTGGCTTAACATAATCATGTCTATTGTTCTTAGAAATTTACATTTCAGAAATGTACAATTTTTATAGTAAGAAAACACATCAGTCAAGGTTCTTGAGATGCTTGTCTCATGAACTATACTTGGCACAAGATTCTCAATGCAAAGTATCTTGGGGGCTATTTGAAGGAGGCCCCAAAGTGCCACATCATCAGGAACCACCACTCTAAAATGAAGTATAAAAGCAGATGAACTGAGAACCCAGAACATTCATCAGAACCATTTTCATAGTCTCAGCTGTTACTGACATGAAGCAAATGAAACTTCTGCTGCTAATCATGGGCCTGGCCCTGATCAGAGGCATCAAGGTCCCCAGTGACCGCTGTAAGGAGCACCGACAAAATGTAAATGAACAAGAGTGGGCACAGATGGGTGGAAGAGGACTGGGAGAGGTTTGGGGATAGAAAGCAAGGAAAGCAGAAAATCTGTCTGTAGAGGAGGGCAAGATGGAAAGGAGATGGGCATTTGTGTCTTCTAACTCAAAGCTATCCTTTTCAATACTGGTAATGAATGTGAGTGGTTGAAGTCATTTGAAAGTCTTAATTTATGTAAACGTAGACTTGTATTTGTATCCAAGAAACGTTTGTATAGGAGATAGAGACTGGACCTGTGATTTCATTTCTATGAGGAATTCCTAGATGAGGAGATTCCCCCTCCCAGGGCAGGTAAATACATTCTGTGGAAAGATAAAAGGGACATGTGATATGTGTCTTCTAATTCAAAGCTGTCATTTTGAATTCTTGTGGAGTACATGAATTCCTGAATTTATTTCATAGTCCAAAATGATGTGAGGGCGAATATGGGAGGTGGGGAAGGGATAGGTATGAATGAGGTTTGGGTGTTCAAGTACCTTTTCTAGCCTCTTTAAAAATAATCAGTATGAGAAATGCTACAAATTCTTTTTCTCACAGTCGAAATCAATTGGACAATTTCTGTGTCTATAAAATGATGCACAAGATAATTTCTATAGACCTCTTAGCTCAAGAATTCCATGACTCTTTCAGGCTGTTTTTTAATATAACTCATCTTAACTTACCTGACTTCAAGTGAAACCAGTAGAAAAGAGGGTCCATAAATGCCAAGAATGTTCCATGGCAGAACTATCACTCTAAGATATAGGGCTGCCAGGTGTTTGCCCTAAGAGCTACCATTCATACCCTTTGTGCCAGCAGGCTCCAAGTGGTAGCTTTGGAGTTTGGGTCTGCATAACTTCTGGGAATGGATACTATGTGAATCCTGTCATGGCCTAGGGAGAATTCTCAGAGCCACTAGAGAAGAAAGGAAGAGAATTCCTTGGGCAGATAGAGAAGAGAATCAGAGTTCCAGTCTTTGATTAGTGAAATTAGAGTGTAACAAACTTAAAATCCCACTATAGATGCTCTTGCTGCAGTGACAATCCCCATACTCACTTTCCCCATTCTATTGAAGTAGAATTATGTTTAAGAGGAAGAAATAGAGTAAGATTTTTTGAAATCTCAGTTTTCACAATAATTTATGCATGAAGTAGCAGTTTTATTTCCCCATCTAGGAGATGAGCAAACTGAGGCACAGAAATAATGTGCCTTGCCCATCAACACATAGCTAATTAGTGTAACATCAGAAACCTTTAATTAATAGTCTAGAATGGCTTCTAGCATGCCAAAAATGATCATGTATGCACCAGGCAAGACGAGACTACGAGACTACTTTGAAGGCTTCAGTTTCTTCATCTATAAAATGAGAGGATTGAAACCTTCAATATCTCTTCTCCACAGATTTCAGGATCCTGGCACACTATTGCAGTGGCTTCAAATGACACATCAAAGATTGAGAACGGAGGTCCCTTCAGAATCTCTGTCCACAAAATCGTAGCAAATGGTAACAAGCTATATCTAGAATTTATGGGAAGGTAAGTGATACCTGTGTTAGCTGGAAGAAGGGGGAGATAAAGGGTCATAGATCTGAGCTGTATCTACCACACTCTAACAGATGCATGCTGGGTTTCTATTGTTCCAGGAATAAGTTTCTAATTAGGCTCCCAGACAATGTGTTTGCTCTCATTAAAATGACCAATAAAGGGAAATCTTGAAAAGGAAAAATCTTTAAAGGCAATATGAGTTGTGTGTGATTGCAAGCAATTAAAAACCAAAAGGTTTTATAATAATTGTGTATAATAATAATAATTATATACCATATAATTATATTTTATATTATATAATTATGCTATATATCATATAATAATAATAAAACCAAAAGGCTTTATAATGATATTATTATAATTAATATGATACAATAATATGATAATATGCCATGTTATAATATAGTTAACGATGTGATAATTTAGTAATAATGCCATTATATCTTATATAAAGCCCCAGGGCTTTATTTTGTTTTGGTTTTTAATCATGATTCATGGAGAGAGGAGAGCCACTGTTTTCTTTCTTCCCCAACCATTCTTAACTCACTTCTCAGCCACTAGCCATCAGCTGGAGCCAAGTTGGATTTCTAGAGATATCTCGGCTAAGGGGACAGAAACAAGAATTAGACATAAAGGATGAAGGAGTCAAACTCAAAATAAATGACCAAAGAGCCACAGAGGTTATTACACCAACTGTCAACTCTGAAAAAATAAAATAAAATAAAATCAATGAACTCCTAGAGGTTATAAGCAAACAGCTTTCTTTATTCTGTTGGAGAAGGAAAACTAGACATGTATGCCAAGTTCTCCTCTAGGAGGAGACCCAAGGCATGAGGCTATGCTTTCATATATATAGTTGCAGCAGGACAAAGAGCTCCCAGTGAGGGATAACAGTAACAATAAGGCGAATCTGCCTAGTGAAAAAAATCTATTCATAGCAGGGTTTTATGACTGGAACATGGTTCCTGCAAGTGCTTGTCCAAGCTCAGGGACCACCTAGGCTTGGCTTGAGCCAATTCTGGGATTAAGCTGTAGCAGAGTTCATGCAGAGAGTGAGAGAAAAAGATTGTCATTATGCCAAGCTCAGAGCACAGCTTCCTAGCTGGTCCTTAGCTCTAGAAAACAGGGGGTCTTCTAATAGTAAAAAGAGAAGAGTAGAAAGAAAGCGGTGGTCTTGGCACTGAGATCCTGACAGAGGTATACATCATGCTTAGACCCTGGCAACCATATCAAGGACTTCATCTTCATTCAACAGATCCTGAAAAGCTTTGTTCATATCAAAAAGGGAGGTGTGAAAAAAACAACCCTCCCAGAATCTTAACTCTGAGCAATGAAAGCTAGTAGGGGTGGGGGGAACCTAAACCTAATTTCTTGTCTTTATTCTTTTATTAACTCACTGTGACTCTGGACCACTTATTACAAATATGTCTCAATTAAAGCTGTAAAATAGAAACAAAAGAATCTTCTCTATTCACCTCCCTAGAATGATTTGGAGATAACATGAGACAGAAGTGTAATAACAGCTAGCATTTTTCTAGTGATTTAATGCTAAAAGAGTGCTTTCTCCCCAATAACCCCTTAAAATATACAGCACAAGTATTACTATTCCTACTTTATAGATTAGAACAATGAATGTAATATCCAATTGTCAAACCTAAATATACTCTAGGTCATATGGTTAGGAAATAGTGATGCTATGACTTGAAATAGGTCTTTTGAATCCAACTCTGCTGCTCTTCTCATGAGTCAAGTCCTTTCCAAAAGTCTCCATTCTCTTTTTGCCAAATACCTGAAGAAAGAGGTGTTCCATTCACTTGAATAGTTCACAAACACTGAACACAGATTATAGATTTTCAAATAATCAAATAAAATATATTTTACACTCTATCCCAGTGGATCTAGAGCACTGTGCTTGGAATCAGAAAGACTCATCTTCCTGAGTTCAAATCTGACCTCAGACACTTAGTAACTGTGTAACCCTGGGTGAGTCACTTAACCCTGTTTGCCTTAGTTTTTCATCTGTAAAATGAGCTGGAGAAGGAAATGGCAAACCACTTTAATATCTTTGCCAAGAAAACCCTAAAATGGGGTCCCAAAGAAGAAGACATGGCTGAAACGACTGAACAACAACTACTACTACACTAAAAAGAATGGTGAGCTTACTTTAATGTAATTTGAGAAGTAAAAAGGAAATTCAGCAATCACATTGTTGTATGGCCTAAAAAATATGGGTAAATTTTGTGATGGTTTGAATTCTAGATAGAAATTGAAATTATTTGTATAGATATGGAAGTGTTCTTATTTTAATTTTTTGTTATTCTAAACTTGACAAATATTGACCAATATGAACATTTCCATATATAAGAAATAGAAAAAGTGGATTGCATTTGAAAACATGAATACCAACTCCATTTGGTTCTGTTTCCCTTTTTAAGGCATATAACAAATTCAGCGTATTAGTTCAAAGGTGTCCTGTTTGTGTTGCCCTCTAAACCCTTAATCTGTTCTTTCCTATGCAATCTTTTAAATGCTTCATTGATACTCTTTTCTTTATTTGCCTCTTTTTCATCACTACTATAGCTTTAATGCCCCTAGTTATTCTTCTTTCACACTCACAAAAATTAAACCTTCCCTTGGAATAAATAAGCATAATTGAGAAAACCAAATCTACATGTGGTCATATGTGAAATGCATGTCATGTTGTGCACTTTACTTCTATCACTTTGTTTTGAGATGGGAAGCATGCATCATTATCAGTGCTCTGAAATAATCTTTGCATTTCTCAGGATTCTCAAATCTTTCATAGTTTCTTTTCTTTATATTATAGATTTTGTATAAATCAGTACCCTGGTTCTCACTTCTCTCTAATTCTGATCATATAAATATTTGCTCTGAACCTGTCCCCTTTGTCTTTTCTTATGTTGTACCAATATTCCATTATGTTCAAATACTATAATTTGTCAAGTCCTTCTCTAATTGATTGAACATCTGATTAGTTTCAGTTAGTTGCTACAACAAAAAGTAAAGCTATAAATATTTTTATACATGTGGGTCCTTTTTGTTTTCCTTGTAACTCTTTGGACTACATACCTCATAGTGGCATTTATGGATAAATTTAGTGACTTTCGGAGCACAGAACTAAATTTCTTTCTGAGATGTCCAGACTCATAATTCCCAGCTCTACCAACAATGTATTGAGCCTCCTACAGCCCCAGCAATGATTGTCATTTTAATCATCTTTGCCAATCTGATGGGTAGAGGTAGAACCTCAAAGTTGTTTTAATTTGCATTTCCCTTATTATTGGTGATTTGGAGCATTTTCTCTTAAGGTTGTTGATAGCTTGCATTTCTTCTTTTGATAATTGCCTAATTAAATCCTTTGACCATTTCTAAATTGGAGATGGCTCTTGTTCTTATACATTTAAGTCAGTTCTTGCTATGTATTGGATATCAGACCTTTATCAAGTAACTTTGCTACAGAGATTTTTTTCTCCAGTTAAAGTTCCCTTCTAATTTTCACTGCATTGATTTCGTTTGGGCAGAAGCTAAATTTTATGTGATCAAATTTCAATACTTTCTGTCTGGCGATACTCTCTCTTTTGTTTATGAAGGACTCTTCTCTTAAAAGTGTTTATAAGATTAAGTCCATTACTAAAACATGATAATGGAATACTAATTTTTATTTCCAGGAAAAATGGTAAATGTTCTGAGATTGTCCTGAAAAGTTACAAGACAGACAAAGAGAATCAATATGTATCAGAATGTAAGTATAAATGAGAATATATGATTTAAAGAAGTCTGCCTCTGGTTCTCAATTTCTCCATCTATAAAAGGAGGTGGGTAGACTAAATGACCTACAAGATCCCTTCTGTCATTAATATTCTGTGATTTGGGGGCAGAGGGAATGGAAAAAGAGTAACTCTGAGAAAGGTTTGGGATCAGAAAAGCAGTTTGACAGGGGTGTCAGAGGAGTAATGAGACAAAGGTTTCCAGTGAAAACCTTTTGCAGACATCCAACTCCAAACACTTTAATAGTCTTCTCTCCTATTTCAATACTAAAAGAAATTCTAACCTTTGTGAACTGGTGATCTCCACAGACTCAGGAGCAAACATTTTCTACTTTACACACGTAAAACAAGATGAATATATCATGTTGACGTTATACAACTACAACGAGAATGGTACAACCTTAACGTTACACCTCTTTGGTATGTATTCTATGCCCTCTCCCCAACAAGCCTCTTGCTTATTCCAAAAGAAAAGATGAGCAAATAAAGAAAGAAAGCAGAGAGATTTGGAGGTGTCCAAAGGTGTGTCCAGCATAATATTTAATGTTTAAGATTAGGGAAAGCATTTCCTAAGACAAGAAACTGGCCAATCTGAGACCCTTTGGGTAACTTCTAAAGGGAGCTCTGAGCCTTTTCAGGAAGTCTCTGCTCTACCTAAAAAATGAAAGAGAGAAGAGAGACAAATTATCAATTACCTCACTTTGTGTCACAAAAATGTTCATTTCTTCATTCATTAACAAGTTTCATAAATATTTGTTATGTCTTTGATATGTATTATCACTTTCTTAGACACTGAGAGATATAAAGAAGCTCCTTCATGTATGTATCAGTCCACAAAGGATGCCAAGACATAACAACAAACTATTTATGTGAGTCGAGAATTAAAAGAGTTGGGAGAGGGGTGTTCAGAAGAAACAAAGATTATTTCTGCTTGAGGATATCATATTGGTCTTCACTGAGGAGACAGGACTTGAAGACAGAGATAAAATGTTCAGAGTTTAAGGGAAGAACATTGCAGGGGAAGGGAACAATTAACCAAAGGGAAAATTTTTAAAAAACCCTCCTACAGCCTTGCTATCCCTAAACCTTTATTGGCATTTCAAAACAGATAAATTTTCTGCCAGTTATGATTAGCCGGAGATTCCACCACCCCTCCTTCCATTTCCTAGCCCCATTTCCATCAAGGGAAGAATTGAAGTTCCCTCCTCTGTAAAATTAGGAACTTGGACTAGATGATCTCTAAGATGGCAGATGGTTCTGATGTTATGATCAATGAGATACAATGAATACTCTCCTAATGACTGGAGATGGGGAGTGGATGGTCCAGAGCAGTAGGCTATTTCTTCAGGGAACCTTCCCTTTCCCTCTTCTTGAGACCAGCCGAAAGATTTGGTCTGATCCCAGTCTCTCCTGACCTCATTTCTATAACCAATAGAAGATGTTCTTCCCTCCTTTCTGCTCAAGCATAAAACACCATAATAATTAATCCCTGAGTGTGTGACAGCTGAATTTCCCAGATCATTCACTTTCCCAATGTCCAGCCAGGCAGCCCATCCCCTCTATATTTTCTCAAATGACCAATGAAACAGATTTAGCACACATTCTAACTTTCATCCTACTTATAGCCCGCCACCCAGTCTTAAGAGAAGAAATCAAGAAGAAATTTAAGGAATTTTGTTTAAACAACAAAATTAATGAGATTTTATACTTGACCAGATATGGTAAGTACTCCAAACATGTCCCTCCCCTTTCTTTTAAGTTTTAACTGGGAAAATTTGGGGGGATGTAAAGAGTCTCAATTTAGCTTCCTTTATCCTAACACAGAGAGTTCAATTTTTCTCTCCTCTTAGATGGTGACAAAAATAAGCAGTATAGTCCTGGTACCCGAGATCATTAGTACTCTGCTTTGTCTCCACAGATCAATGTGAGGAACTCACCAGTAAATAAGCTCGCACTGGCCTGCAGGTTTGTTATAGTTAAACTTAGGACTATTTCTTGAGGCTGTGGCTCTTTGGAGATCCAGGGCTGAGAGCCCTGAGATCCAGGTGCTCAACCGGGGATCAATGTGAATCAGTGTGAGACCTTAGTAGGTCTCAGGAACTAGTTCCTCGTTATCTTGAAATATTCCTCCAAAGCAGTTGTTAAGTGAGGAAGTAAGAGTAATTAACATTCCCTTCCCTCTTAGGGACATTTTAATTCTCCTCTTTTAATAATAGCTATCTTTTCTTGCTCCTTTCCTCTTCCCCTCTCCTTTCGGCTTGTCCCTTCCTCTTTATCTATTCCCTTGTCTCCAAAAAATCAATGCATGAGAGACTAAGTTGAGATTATGAAATGAGTTGAGTGATATTGGGGTGAGATTATTGAGGGAATTAGAACTAGGAATTGTGAAGAAACTGTGGCTAGAGTTCAGGGAATAAAATTAGTGCCAGATTTGGAATTTTAATAGTCAGTTACCATTTCCTACTTATCTTTTTGAAGGTACTTGTCACAATTTCACAACTTGGCAGAATGTTGGAATACACATCTTTATTCTGTTGTTTCTCTACCCTCATCATTACTCTCTATCATTACTGAACTTTGTGTTAGCCACCTCCAAAAGTGCATGACAATATTTTGTGACAATACTTCCATTCTCCATCTCTCCCTAGGCACCTTCTCCTGGGCCAAAGAAACATCCAGCATTTGAATTCCTCACGTCACTCCCAAGCCCTTTGATTTCTTCCTCCTGAGTCATCCATGATTACATGGTAATCAGTTCCCTACCACTGTCCCACCAGATCACCCAAGATGAGTGATCCATGTCTTGCTGGGATGCCCACTTGCTTTCCTGAAAAGATCAGTCACTCAGATAACCGAAGTTCTGTTGGATTTCCACTTTCTCTGACCTCAATGGGGACTCTTCTCTTTCTGCTCATATTCCCTACCAAAGATAGGACCTTTAAAAAAGAGGTTTCTTACAAATGTCCAATAAATGATTTATCCTCTGCAATAGAGTCCTACATTTATTTTGAAAGCTGGGGAAGGTAATGTCAGGGCAAAAAGAGGACTCCTGTCTATTCTCTGGGAGCAATATGTACCTAGTTACCTCAATTCATTTTTAAAAGCCTGAAAGCAGGAAGAAAAATCCCTCAGGTATTTTTATGCTATATTGAAAGAATCATTATTCCTAAGTCTTAACAGTGAAAGAGCCTTTCATGGAGGGTTGAAAGTGGCTTTGCATCCCAGCCCTAGCTCCCACCGCCACCCCATACCAGGTGACAATTTTTCTTACACTGACTTTTCAGCTAATTCTTCAAACATAGCAACTAATTTAACACATATCTTTATTACCTGCTCTTTCCCAGGTATAAATGATAAGATTCCCTTTCTTAAATAAGAAGAAATGGCGTTACACAGAAACAAGAAATTTAAATATATAAGACCATGACCCACACCCCAATGGATAAGATAGTCAAAACATATGAAAAAATAGTTCCTAAATATTTGCAAACTGTTTTTAAAAAATGAAATATTGACCTAAATAAATAATATTAGGGAAATGAAAACAAACACAATCCTCAACAACCCAACTTATAACCATCCAACTAACAAAGATGACAAAAGACAGAAATAATATTAAAGGGGCAGGGGAAAGACAGGCATACTGATACTCTGTTGGTGGAGCTGTAAAGTTATCCAACCATTCTGGAGAGCATATTGAAATTATGCCAATAAAATGAGACACTTACTAGCTATGTGACCTTGGGTAAGTCACTTAATCCTGATTGCCTTGCCCCTCCCCAACCAAAAAAAAAGAAGTGACAATGTCAACACCCCAGAAGTCCCACTATTAAGCATACCACCCCTGACCTCCCAGGAGGTCTAAGACATAAAGCCCCCATGTGCATGAAAATACTTAGGGCAGTGTTTTTTTTTTTATGTAATGACAAAGAAGTGGAAACAATAGATATTCATCAATTGGGGAATATTTAAACAAATTATGATGCAAGAATTAAATATTTATTGTGCTACAAGAAATAATGTACAGAAAGAAACCAGAGATGCCTGAGAAAATTTACATGAATTCATGAAGAATTATATAAGTAGAACCAGAAAATCAATGTAGACAATTGCTACAACAGTGTAAATAAGAAAAATTAGCAAAACTGAATGCTATATAGTTATAATGACCAAATTTATTCCTGAAGAAAAGATGTGAAAATGCACTTCACTTCCTTTTTGTAGAACTGGAACACTGTGGATATAGAACATTCCAAAGAATCTTATGTTGGTAAACATGTTCATTAGTTTGAGGGAACTGATTTTTGTTTTTGTTTTACCTCCCTCTTTCTTATTATTTGTTATAAGAGGTAGATCTCTCTATAGAAGAAAAGGAAAGGACATATGTGAAAATTAAGATGATGTCAAAAAATGTTAAGACAAGAAGTAGATGATCATAAGGGAAAGCAGGCCAATGAAACATTTGAAAAGGGTCCTACTGGGCGGACATTGAAGTCCCAATCATGAAGAATTACAAGATAAGAATCAATTAGCTATATATGTCATCCCTCTTTATACTCAGCCCCTTTCTTTCAGTAGGGATCAGCCAACTTCAAATGCATGGAAGGTAACTGGTAGCCCATCTATAAAACATGGGCAGGAACTATACAAATATACATACGAAACACAATTTACAGAAAGAAAAGAAGACAAAGAGATATTAAATGATCTATGAGTAATGTTAATGTATTAACAATGGTAGATTCACTTCCTAAACACATTTACATATGTAGTATCATACAAATCAAATTACCACAGGATTACTTCACAAAACCAGGGGCACAAGAGAGGGGGAGGATAGCAAAATTTATCTTGTGGGCGAAAAAGTCAAGAATCTCAGGTGAAATAATATAAAAATATGGAAAGCAATAGAGGCTTAGCAATGCCAAATCTCAAACTCTGCTGCAAAGCAATAATCATCAAAACCATTTAGTCCTAGTTAAAAAATAGGAAAGTTGGTCAGTGAAGAAGACTGGGCTAACAAGTTCTGGAAAGAAGAGAAAATAGTAGAATAGCATTCAATAGAACTAAAGATACCAACTCCTGGTGGTCAGGAATTATTATTTGACAAAAATTTCTGGACAAACTAGAAAGCAATCAAGTAAAAGTTAAGTACATACCAACATGTCACACCACATATCATGAAGAGCTCTAAACAGATACATGACCAATATATAAAAAATAATATTATAAATGAATTGAAGAAGAAAAAATGCATTTTAGAACTATGTATAGGCAAAGAGTCGTTGACCTAACAAGAGATAGAGAAAATCATAAAGAATAGAATGTACAATTTTGATTATATATTCTGTATATACTTATGTAGCATGGACATTGTGTTAACCTTTTTTCTCTCCCCCTTGCCCTCCTATCTCTCTGGGCAAGGGCCAACTAATCTATCACACCAATGCCTATGCCAAGGGCTAAGGTAGTTTCCCAGAGCAGGCAACCATATTGCTATAATTTACTCTCAAGGGTGTATCCTGCTGTAGGGGCATTATATTTGCCCCTAGTCTTGTCCTCTGTGGCCAGATTGATAAAGTCTAACCCCTCCCCTAGGTCATGATCCTTTAAATATTTGAAGACAGCTCTCATGACCCCCTCTTACGCTTCTCTTCTCCAGGTTAAATATCACAGTTTCTTCAATCTATTTACATATGATATAAACTCAAGACTTCAGCATTCTGGTCACTCTCCTAGCATGCGGCCCTAGAGAATGTGTATCTGTTTCTGCAAGCATTCCAAAACCATCCAAACAACCAACTATAGTAATTAAAAGATCAGGAAAAAAATCAATTTCTGTGTTCTAATTGGCTTCACATTCGTATGTCTATGTTGAAGGTAGGGTCAGACATTTTGAAATCTACCTGTCACTCTTCCCCTTAATTGATGTGGACAATACAAATCTGATATTTACAGTTGTTGTTGCTGTTGTTCAGTAACATCCAACTCTTTGTGACCCCATTCAGGATTTTCTTGGCAAAATACTGGAGAGGTTTGCAATTTCTTTCTTCAGCTCATTTTACAGATGAGGAAACTGAGGCAAACAGGATTAAGTGACTTGCCCAGCTAGTAAGCGTCTGAGGTCAGATTTGAACTCAGTTCTTCCTGACTCCAGGCCCAGCCCTGTAGCCGCTATGCCACCCAGCTGCCCTAATATTCACATTAAAAACAGATAGTTGTTAAAGGGAGTCTCATTCATGTATGTCCTAATGCAAGCTCAAGGATAACAGAAAAATTCGGTGTTATAGTAAGATGGTTGCAACAAAGGTAGTGTCATTAGAAATTAAGAATTTTTTGCTTCATGAATCATTCTTATATTTTTCTTTCAGGATATTTTCACACAAAACAAAAGAAGGAAAGAGAAAAGAAAAGAAAAGCTTCTCTCTATTAGCTGGCAATTGGAACATATTGGTAGGAGGCAGAGGAATTAGAAAGAGGGAAGAGCCAGAAGTCCTTAAAGGATTGTTAGAGGTTTTAAAGGTCATAGAAGTTTAAGGAGGTGTCGTGAAGAAAGGGGAGCAGCAGCAAAAAATTCAGTAGTTTAAGAGGATGGTCTCCCTAACTCCTGATTATGTTACTGTCATTAATTTTTTATGTTAATTTTTTTTAATTTTTATTTTTAGTTTGCAACTCATGATGCTACATAATTTTGAGTTCCAGATTTTCTTCCCTGCCTCCCCCACTCCCTCCCCAGTACGGCATGGAATCCCATATAACTTCCATGTATAACTTGGCATTGAATTAATTTACACACTAGTCAAGTTGTGGAGAAGAATTATGACCAATGGAATGAATCATGAGAAAGAAGAAACGGAACCAAAAATAAAACCAAAAACACAACCCAACAACAAATACAAAAGAGAGAAAAAAAAGGGGGGGCAGAAAAAGGCGAGCATGAAGTGTGCCTCGATCTGCATTCATACTTCATAGTTTCTTCTCTGGATGTAGATAGCACTCTCTATTGTGAGTCCCCTGGAGCTGTCTCTGCATATTGTATTGCTGAGAAGAGCAAAGTCTGGCAGGGTTAGTCATCACAGAATCCATATATCTGTGGTTGTGTATAATGTTCTCCTGGCTTTGCTCCGCTCACTCAGCATTATGTCGTGTAGGTTCTTCCAGGTTGTTATGAAGTCTGTATCATCCCCATTTCTTATAGCACAATAGGTTTCCATTAACTTCATATATCACAGCTTGTTCAGCCATTCCCCAATTGATGGGCATCCCTTTGATTTCCAATTCTTAGCTACTACAAAAAGAGCTGCTATAGAT
>CM053625.1:130746057-130770228 GCA_028646595.1 Phalanger gymnotis | reverse complement strand
TGGGGTGACGGAGGGGAGGGCAGACTGGGGAACAGGCCAACCAGAGTGTACGCCATCTTGGAGTGGAGGGGGGGTGGAAATGGGGAGAAAATTTGTAATTCAAACGCCTGTGAAAATCAATGCTGAAAACATTTGCATCTGATATTCCAATTGAGGCTCCCTATAAGAAGAAGTGAAGGAGCTCAAGAAATTCTTGCTCATGCTCCAGGTTATCAAGAATGTGCTACATAAAAAACAAACATGGAACTTCGTTATGAAAAGAAGGAACTAAAAGAATCTAGATGAGTAGAGGAGATACCTCACCTTTATCAGGAGGTTGGCATCAGGGAAGGAACCACTAAATAAGGTACATTGAAGATTAGAATACTGAATGTTAGAAAGGGGGTGACAAGTGGAGACAATCATCACCTGTAGGGTGATTGGGCTACTTCCACTCACCCCAACAATTTGTCAGAAAATCTTCTGCCAAACTAGGGAAGATTTCACACTCATTTTCAGGACATTTATTGACTACAATTGCCCAAAGTTTCTATTTGGTTTATTGGCTCTATTGCAGACCCTTATTTATCCATCTATTCCTCAGTCAACCCTTGTCCTACTTTCCTTTTATACCACATAGATAACAGATAAGGGAGGCTTCAAGATCACTTATACTCTGAAACCAAGCTATGTATCAAATCTGATTAAATAAATTTATTATTTAAATTTAAAACAAATTTTAAAATGGAGTTGGAAAGGAAAATATAATTGACTTTACCATGGGTATTATAAAAACCAAATGCAATAATGGAAGCAAAGCACTTTGCAAATCTTGAAGTGCTATATAAATGCCAGCTATTATTATCCTTAAAGTGCTAAATAAATGCCAGTTATTATTATTTTTGTTGCTGTTATTATTATCCTTAAAGTGCTATAAAAATGCCAGTTATTGGTATTATTAGCCTGCAGTCACTAGGCCTCCAGTCGGGTGACAATTTCACTCCTTGAGCCCTCTCCTGAACTCTTACCACAAGGTATGCTAGTAAATGTATAGCAACTTCAGTGGGGGCAGGCGAAATGTATATACACATACTTTTAAGTTTAATTTGCATTATATGTATGTACATATGTTTAATATGTATATATATACACACATGCATATATATTCAGATTCTTAAATGTTGTTCAGTCATTTTCAGTCATGTCTAATTCTTCACCACCCCCTTTGTGGTTTTCTTAGCAAAGACACTGGAGTGGTTTGCTGTTTCCTTCTCCAGCTCATTTTACAGTTGAGGAAACTGAGTCAAACAGGATTAAGTGACTCGCCCAAGATCACACAGCTCATAAGTGTCTGAGGCCAGATTTGAACTCACAAAGATGAGTCTTCCTGACTCCAGGCCCAGCGCTCTATCCACTGAGCTGCCTAGCTGCCCTGAGATAGAGAGAGATTTTCAAAAGGCCTGGATTCAAATGCTAGCTCCACTATTTACAAGGTAGGTAAATCTCTTACCTTTTCTGGGCCCCAATTTCCTTATCTATAAAATAAAGCAATTAGACTAGATGTCGTCAAAGGTCTCTTCTAATTCCAAATGATATGACTCCAGAGATGAAAGAACTTGGTAACCTGCTGTTGATCTGAGTGCAGGGCTATAACTGGGGACAAAAGATAAACATATCAAAGATTATCTTTCACCCCCAGTATTTCCACCACTACCACCCCCACATTCACTCTCACTCTCTTTGTGAGACATCTCCTTCAAATAATGAAGAAATGACTCAAGCTGGAATGTGTGCCCTGAGTGCATTTTATGAGGATTGGAAGAAAACAGGAGTCAGGGGAGAGGGAGAGAAAGAGGTAACTTTCATAATCAGACTCTATGCCTTAATCTGACTGTTCTGCTAAAGGTTTAGAAGGGGGAAGAAACAACAAAAACAATAACTTATGCTTCTCTGCCTTGTTGAGATTCACAAATCACTTTCTTCCCTTGAGATGGCTAAAATAAATATTATTATTTAATAAAATAAATAATTGATAAATAATAAAAAATTAATAAAAATAAATATTATTTTACAGATGATGAGATGGAAGCATGATTTTTCCAAGGCTTTCCTTAGTTCTATTATTTAATGTTGGAAGGAGATCAGTCAGTTTGTCCTCTGCCTAGGGCCAGCAGAAGGCACAAGAGGCAGTAATCATGTGTTTATCTCAGTCAATGGCCTAAACTGTGAGGCATTTCTTTTTTAATAAGTTGCTGAGTGATGCCTTCCCTGTTGATTTGTCAGTGTGGAACCTGCTTACCAATACTCCTGTAGATTTGTGATTTTAGCCAAAGACAACACTACTCTAGAACACAAGCTTGCTTGTGAAATCTTACTGACAAGGATGATGGAAAATAATGAGCATTTTAATGTCATCAAACAATGAGAAACAGTGGAGGGGAAAAAAAAGATTAAAGAAAGGCTGGCAAGAGACCCAATTGAGTAAAGTCATTTCAAGGGCATTTAAGAGCAAAACTGGAAAGAAGGCAACAAACTGAACAAAAGTGGATTTTTTTTATAATGAATATTTTTCCTCATCAAAGATGGTGGCGCCACCATGTTTGGATTCTAACATCATAGTACCCGATGTGCTGCTGGAGCCAACAACAGGCACTTACTGTGTGTCAGGAAGAGTGACAAGCCCTGAGAATACAAATATAAGCAAACAGAAAGATAGACTGTGACCTCAACGAGCTTACATTCTAACAGGGGAAGACAACCCCTCAAAGGAAGCTGAAGAGGGGAGGGAGTAGGAAGAGAGAAGATATGGTAGAAAGAGAAGTCCAGAGATTACAGAGTGGAGTACAGAAAGGAATGAAGGAACGAACAGGGCTAGCTTGAACACTTGACTTAAAATGGAAGTGCCGTGTGGAATCAGAGGAAGTGGTCACAGAGGCAGTGATATTCAATGGTGAGAGGATTGCTTAAGCAGCTAGGTGGCCCCAGGGTGCATAAAGGGCTTGGACCTAGATTCAGGACAACCTGAGTTTAGACGTGACTTAGACACTTCTTAGCTGTGTGACCCTGAAGAAGGTACTTAACCTCTGTCTCCATCAGTTTCCTCATCTATAAAATGGGGATAACAGTAATACCTCCCTCCCAGGGTTGTGAGGATCAGATAAGACAATATTTGCAAAGTTTTTTGCAAACCATAAAGCTCTATATAAATTATTCTTGTTATTTTTTGTTTGTTTATAGAAGGCTTTTGGGTCATGGTGGAAAAAGAAGTCCAGAGAATCAAGAGCAAAGCTGCAGTGGAACCCGGAGTGAACATGCTAAAGGAACCTATGTGGCAAGTTCCTTATCCTTTAAATAGTCTATTGGCTTCTCAAAAAGCTGTGTCTGAGTTTCTGTAACAACAATGCTACTTGCTGCTACTGTGGCTGTGTAAGAACAACACCAGCACACAGGAGGGCTGCCAGCACAGGTTCTTTGATCTGCTTTTCTAAGGAAAGTAACTTTAAGGGGTTTACAATCTCACTCTAATTATTAAACATACATATATCATTCACTTAGTTCAGGGAGAAAACTCAGCACCCTGAACTTCAGAGAAAACACAAACACAAATTACAAGCAGAAATTATATAAACAGATCAAATAACACAAATCAGCAGAGAGGGCTTCTAACCATCTGACTGTAGCAATACAAACAGTTACCAGAGAGAGAAGCACCAACATGTGGGTTTTCAAAGCCAAGGACTCCTTAACAGCTACTTAGAGTCTTGTCTAGTCAAATCACATGACACTCTTCCAGTGAGTGAACCCCAAGCAAAATACTAACCGCAGAGTACACATACACTTCTTCAAGGTCAGAGGGTATCACAACCCTGCGACTCAAAACCCATGTGACCTAGGCCTTCTCGTGACTTAAGCAGGTCATCTAAGACTCCTGATTCAGTTAAAGACTCTTGATTCAAACAAAGGCAAGACACAAAGGCACTTGATTGCCTTAGGGCTGAGAAGCCCTCCAAAACAAAAGACAACAAAAAAGTCCCACCCTGCTTGCCATTACAGTTTCTTAAGTTCTTGGGTATGTCCTAAGCCCATATGTCCAAGCTTTAATCGTTTGTTGCCCTCCTTCACTCCAAGAGTAATTTCCAAAAAGGCCGATTCTGTAGGAAAGAGGAGACTACAAACTGGGAGCCAGAATGGGCCTGGTCTCATTGGCATTTCCCCAGATTAACAGGCTGCTTCTCACTATGGGGAGGGGTGCTTCATTTATCAGGGGAGACAATCATGCTTCAGTTCTATCTAGTTGGCCCTATATTTCCTATTAGCTATTATAAATTCTGGGAAGGGCAAGGGACAAGGCAGAGGAGGTACCAAGACCATGATTGAAATCTAGTCCTATTGTCTGCACACTGGGCCTGTACTCAGGCCCTCCAATAAGGTCCAGGAATCTGAATCCATTCCCCAACTCCTAGAAGATAACCTATATCTGTTCCTCCAGAATATCAGAGGGTCCAACATTTCTATGGGAATTTATAAAACTAATTCCCTGAAAGGATACAAATAACCCAGGAGTGATGATGAGGACCCTAGATCTCTGCCTGAGCCACATAGCAAAAGGATATGGCAACTTGATTTTCAAGACCATGGAGGGGAAGTGCTTCATCTAGGAAGCAGGCCTATAATAATATGGCACGTTATTCTTGAAAATTAGCATTTGAAAAAGGTGGTATTATTAGTACCAAAGAGGACAAAACCTCTAGTGTCCTTGGAACACTTGGCAAATAGATAGTAGTTGGCTGTACATTCCATTAATAAAGGATCTTTATGAGTAATTGAAAGGGGACTTGAAGTTTCTTATTGTCAAAAACACCACCACTTCTGCCCCCTAACCCCGCCTGGCCCAGAAAACAGTATAAAGGCATGTAAGCTAAGCACATGGGACACTAATCAAAACTACCATCAACATCCTAACTGCTGTGTAAGTCCAGAAGACCAGCACCATGAAGATAAATCTTCTGCTGAGCCTAGGGCTGGCTCTAGTCTCTGCTCCCCATGCCCTCTCCACTGCATCTGATAAAAAGGCAATAGATAATTTGCAAAAGGTACCAGGGGGAATGAGGGACCAGGGGGATTCTTTTTCCACTTACAACTAAGAAAGTAAAGCCTCTAGTCACTGATTAGGACCAAGATGGGGTTTGGAAAAGAGTTGAAAAGATCTTCTGGTGAGAATACAGGGGAAAGGAAGCCTCCTACATCTGACCTGGCAGTCATAATGTCACCTCCTCCATGAAGGTTTCCTTAGTTGCCTAACTGACAGTAATCTCTTCATCCCTTGAGCTCATGGCATTTTCTATTTCTTTTATGTACTTATATTTTTATTTGTATCATAGTCATTTGTGTTACCTATATTATCTCCTGTGCTAGAGTGAGAGATCCCTGAGGGAAAGAACTATATCAAATCCATTTGGTAATACCTCCCGCATCAGACATAGTCAGACTTAATAAATGGGTGTTCAGTGAATTATAAATGAATTCTGTACTCTAGGCTTCTGCAGATTGGGGGCAAGGATGAAAGAGGAGTTTCTTCTATACTTTTTCATCAGCTTTCAGGAAACTGGAAATCCATTTCCTTGGCTTCAACTGTACAGAAGCGGGTAGAAGATGGAGGTGACATGATATTTTCCATAAACAATATCAATGTGCGTGAGCATGATGTCATATTTGACTTGGACCTCCAGTAAGTACTGGAAAAAGATTTCAGGTGCCAGAGTCATAGATATTCTACCTGCCACACATAGACACACATAAAAACCTGACACTGGGAATAAGAGCCTTTGGCCTATGCATTTGAGCCTGTGTTTGGGCCAGGACACAAAGGCTCTATTCTAAAGGAGTTGAAATGGGGGTTTGGGGGTGTGGGAAGGTGGCACTGAAAGGAGGATGTCAGAAGGCAAAGAGACCCATGTGAGGAAGATAAGAAATATACTAATCTCTTACCCCTTTAGTGATCAAGCTCGTGA
Source organism: Phalanger gymnotis (assembly GCA_028646595.1). Lineage (NCBI taxonomy): Eukaryota > Metazoa > Chordata > Mammalia > Diprotodontia > Phalangeridae > Phalanger > Phalanger gymnotis. The sequence goes on along the minus strand of CM053625.1, from coordinate 130,764,238 downwards.
AAGTCAGTGGGACTAGAAAAAATCCACATTCCACCATTGAGAGTGACTGAAGTCCAAACTTTTTGTTCCAAAGAGTTATTTTGTTGTTGTTTGATTGTTCTTTCTATTCTAGGAAAGATGGAAAATGTATCCCATACATAATGGTTGCTAATAGAACAGAAAAAGATGATGTGCTGAAAGTGGATTGTAAGTATAAAACAAACATTCTCATGGAGGTTCTTCTCCCTCCGTTGACAGAAAAGTATAGGAATCCAATAACTAAGTCTAATCCAATTCAACCAAATCAAAAGAAAAAATCCATGAGCACCAAAATTTATGACTTGAGACAGTCGAGAGTCTTGTTTGGAGGATCAAAATAAGACTGAGAAATTAGTATTTTTCAAAAGGACAATTCATTTCAGGAGTTTTTGAAAAGATGGGGCTTATTTTTTAGCTTTGTATCCCTGAGAGCCTAGTACAGAATATTGTACATAGTAGGCTTCAATAAATGTTTTGAATTGAATTGAAGGAAGATGATTGTTTTAATGGGGGGGGGTCTGTATTCCAAGAATTGTTTGAGGGTATTGTTTGAGGGAGTGGATTAGTCTGGAATTGGCCAAATTACCTTAAAGTTCTTATGTAATGTCATAGAAAATAAGGTGACCCAGATTCTAACCCTAACTCTGCTTTTAGCATTGTTATATAGTGGGAAAAGATCTGGAGTTGAATTTAAATGTTGCCTCTGACACTTAATAGCTATGCCACAATGAGTAAGTGGTTGAATATCTAGTGAGGGAGTATGTTAGTTAGAAAACGGTATCTCTAGAGTCAAAAGACTTGAGTTCAGATCCTCCTCCTTCAGTTATATATAATAATATATATAATATATAATATAATTATAATATATAATAATATATTATATATATAACAATATACAACATTATAATATATAATAACATATACATAATAATAACCCCTGTGCCCTTGGGTAAGTCACTTAGCCTTCTGCTATAAAATGAAGGACTTGGATAAAATAGCATCGGAGATCCCTTCCAGCTCTCAGGCTATGCTCCTCAGATCTCTGATCCTTAGTTTCCTCATCCATGAAATGAGGCTAAGAATTCCTGTAGTGTCTCCTAGGACTATTGAGTAACTTTGCAAACCATGAATCATGATATAACTGTGAGTTGTTATTATTTTCAATCTTAGAGAAGTCATTTAACTTTTGTATCTCAGTTTCCCCATATACAAGATGGGGAAGGATAACACTCTCTTTACCTGTCTACCAGAGCCTTGCAAAAATCAGTAGAAATAACGTAGAGCTTAGGGACATTTTGAAGAGTATTGAGCTTTATAAAAGTAGAAAGCAAGATTATTAGAATTGGCAAGTTATGGTTAAATTAGGTCTGGTACAATCACTGAGCTAGCCCAGGAAGCATCCTAGTACATGCTAATTCTCTTCATTTCTTGATTCTTTGGGAATTCTGATATTATTCTTCTGGTGATTTCACAGATGAAGGAGAAAATACTGTCTACCTGGAGAAAGCTAATCCACTTGACCATGTTATCTTTACTACACATAACATTCAAAATGGGACAGAGACTGTGGTGGTGGAGCTTTATGGTAAGTGTCCTCCAGTATATTCCCAGCCCCTATAACCATAGCATTCTCCTGTGATCAAAGGAAAAAGTCGTAATGTGGTAGAAAGAGCGTTGAATTAGACATCTCTAATTTCTAGATACTGAAATCTAGATACTACTCCCAGTTCTAGACCCTACTTAGCTTCATAATCCCTGCCTGGATCTGTTTTCCCTTCCATAAAGTGGAGATAAAAACCTCTGCTTTGCCTATCTTTAGGGGCTGTAATGACTGAGTAAGGTAATAGACACTTTTGTAAATTACAAAGAACTGTACAAATATAACCAATTATTACTGTTTTGGATCCTGGGAAGGAAATGTTTTGGCAGGATAGGATATGCAAAAATAATAATAATAACATATAAATTCTTTTTCATAAACTCATTAGCTTTTCCATAAGTGCTTTCCTACCTCTTCTATCTCTTTTCTTTCCCTATGCTTGGCTATACAGTTTTCTATCTTTGTTTAATCCTTTCTTTCTGTTTTCCCTCTTCTTCTCCCTTTCCTTCCCCTACCAACTCTCCTTCTCTCTCAACACAAAGTAGTATCCCTGTATCTCGTGCCCAACTCACTAGATTTTCGATGCTGAGGGAGTTTCAGCTTTACTTTTCCAAAAAAAATGACCCAGGTCAGAGAGCCATGGGAAATAGGAGTGATTCTAGTTAGACCTTTATAAGTCATTTACTTACCACCATACTTATTGGAGATTGCAGTTTCTTTAAGAATTGCTTAAAAGGCACTATCTTATCACCTCTCTTCTCTGACTTCTACCCTACTGAGCCACTGTAAATAACACACCTAATGCCAGGGTACATGGAAGCTCTAGGCTCCTCAAAGATGCCTCATGATTCATTCAGATCTAAGATTAGAACTCTAACTTTTTGCTCCACTCCTTGCATGTAAAATCAACTCCTTCTGATTTATCAAAAAGGATGAGTGAGAGAAACTCCACAGTCACATTCTCATTCCTCACCCTAATTATAGGACGGTCCCAAGACGTAAAAGAAAATGCCAAAAAATTATTTAAGAAGCTTTGCAAAAAATACGGAATCAATAAGGATAATATCATTGACATGACCAAAAATAGTAAGTTTTGTTCCCCTTTTTGTCCCCTCTTCTTCCTTAACTAGAATGAGGAATTCCATGGGGTGGAAACAAGAGAGGTTAGACTAAATTGTTTGTGAGGTCCCTTCTAGCTCGCAATCTATGATCTTATTATCTGATGACACTCAGCTCAGGTGCTGTTGTCTTAAATCAGAAATGTATCTTCTCTGGGTTGGTGACATAGAAAAGGTGGTGCTTGATTGTTACTCATGTCTGCTGTTTTACTCCACAGGTAAATGCAATAAAGAAAAACAATAGGAGAGTTATCACCAGTCTGCAGGTTTGTGATTTCTGACCTTGAGTCTATACACTGGAATTTTGTGTCCTGAAGTCCACTTTTGTGACTGGGGAATAGCTATGAATCATGGATGGGATACCCCATTGGGCCATCCAGTGAACATCTAGGGGAGAGCCTTTCTGACCAAGAGGACTTGGTGGTTCTTTTCAAAGTATTGAGTGTGTCCTGAACACTATCCCTCACTCCTTTATCCCTCTACCTGTATCCCCAGCATCATCCCATTCTCTCTCCCCACCTTAACCTACAACAGTCATTCAATGCATTACACTGAGCATCCATTGTGTGTCCAACAATGTCTTAAACCAGCAAGAAAGGAACAGGATCCCTCTCCTCAAAGAGTTTATAATCTGATGGGGGAGATGGGACACACACATGAAAGAGGTAGGAGAGATATAACAAAATATATACACAGAAGACTATAATGGGACTGAGCACTGGGGAATATACTTATAAGGAAATGTTTAGAGTCCAACAGAGTTAATCGAGGAAGATTCCCTGGAGAAACGAGATTTGAAGAAAGGCATATGGTTGAAGAATGTAGTGCACAAACAAATTAGGTCAAAATAAAAGGTCAAAAGTGGCATTTTACTCTCTTTCTTTGGGGGCTTACTGTTTCCCTGGTCATCTCCCTTGGACATCTTTTCCACGCATACACACACAAACAATGTAACTGCTGAGCGCATTTGGTCAAATGGAAAATTTATTCAGAGAAGGGGGAGTAGATGGTACAGAGAGAGGAATAGGGCATTTTTTTAAAGTAAGACCTTCCCCTTTAGGCACGTTTCCAAAGTGGAAAGGTAGCACCAATGGCCTAAGCCTCTGGAAAGTACCCAGTTACTGGCCTCTAGAGAAAAATCAGTTGGCTAGCTTTGGAGATGCTTCTTGGCCCTGCCTATGGCCATAAACACAATTTTTCCAAGTTTTTTTTTCTCACACAACTTTCTCCTGGACTGAACTGATATAATCCAAATAAGAATATATCACCTATACTTCCGGTTTTTTTTTTTGGTTTTCTCTCAATCATTATCTTTTAGTAGCGGCTAGAGCACCTAATTTTGAGTCAGGAAAACCTGAATTCAGATCTCGCCTGTGATACTTATAAGTTGTATGACCATGAACTGAGCTTGTTTCCCCATCTGAAATATGAGTATAATGATATCTGTTGTATCAACTTCCCAGGGTTGTTTTGGGGATCAGATGAAATTGTGCATGTAGAACACTTGGAAAACCTTAAATCACTACATAAATTTCAGCTATAATTATGGCTGAAACACCTGATGACGGATTCCCTATCACTGTCTCACAGGAAAACCCAAGATGTACTTCCCTGACCTGCTGGAATCCTCCCTGGCTTCAGAAAAATCTTCTGTTAGTTCATAGATAATCAAATAATCCATTTGACTTCTAGTCTCTCACTCTTCTTCCTCAGAGTCATCCATCCTTCTGTCTCTAACTTAATCCCTGGATGAAACCTTTTCCTGTACATGCTCAATAAATGATTCAACTTATTTTTATGTGTCCTTCGAGCTGAAAAGAATTAGGAGCAGAGAGGAGCCATAGGGAAGGGATATCAAGAAGTAGGAGAATGGTGGCATTTCTCTCCTAATATGATCATAACAGTCCATATTTCTATGTTTTAAATATCTTAAGGTTTAAAAAGCACTTCTCTTGTAAGGCAAGTAGTGAAAGTAACATCAACCCATTTTACAGATGAGGAAAGTGAAGTAAAAATTGATCTTTTAAAAGATCCTTGACTTGTATTTAAGTGATCTAACTTCTAGTTCAGATCCTGGCACAGACAATTAGCAACAACAATGATAATAACAACAGCAAGAACAGGAACAGCAGCCAAAAAGCCTAACCCTTTATCGATGTTGCAAAGGTGGAACAACAGCAAAGGAAGGTAAATGCAGCTGAGGTGGGATATAGAGCAAGTTCTGTGTTATCTAAAACTACTACAATAGCTGTGAAGGCCTGGAACCCTGAAACAATGGCTAATTAATTTCTGATGATACTGCTGACTGAGTTAGGACCTTGTCCAAAGTGATAAAACTATTCCTAGGAATCTAGGAAATAGATGCGAAGGAAGGAAGGAAACAAGTATTTATTAAACACCTACTGTGTACAAGGTGCTAGCTATGCTGAGTCCTTTACAAATGTTATCTCATTTGAGTCTCACAACAAAACTAGGAGATAGGTGCTATTATCATCCCCATTTAATACTTGAAGAAACTGAATCAGATGGCAATTAAATGACTTGCCCAGGGTCATACAGCTAGTAAATGGCTAAGGCTGAATTTGAACTCAGGTCTTTCTCACTCCAAGACCAACATTCTAGCCACTGTACCAAACTGCTACCTAAAATAGGGTTACACGGACTCGCTCCAAGAAATCAAGATGTACAGCTTATCACACATGACAGCAGATGGTGGAGCTCCTCTGTGTTCTTGTATCACAAAAGATTAAGATACATGAGAACAACCAAAAATTTCAGCGTCATATTTCCACTTGCTGGAAATGTTTCAATGAAAATGATTTCAATTGTGTGCAGCAATGGCAGTGGCTCCAGGGGAAAATGGTGGCCCAGGCTGGTTTCCAGTCAGTGGCTCCCAGCAGGGGCAGGAGCTGCATCAGGGGTGGGTGCAACAGCCTCTCTATGCCTAGGTGGGACCCCAGGGCTCCTGGTGTGAATGGGCCCAGCACTAGGCCAAGGGCTTTACCACTCCCCGATGCCTGGAACAGTCTATCCAATTCCAGGCATGTTGCTGGGGAGCTATATGACACCTCAGGGTCCTTCTATGAGACCTCCTGGCTATGGGGGGAACCCTTCAGTTCGACCTGGTCTGGTCCAGACAGGAATAGATAAGTCCCAAAAGAGACCAGCTGCTCAACAGATCCAACAGGTCTAGCAGCAGGCAGTCCAGAATCAAAATCACAATGCAAAGTAAAAGAAGATGGTGAAGAAATTCTACCTCAAAGGACTCATGAGCTGGTACCAGAATCCCAGGCTATATGGATCTCTTGGCTTTTGAAAGGAAACTGGATCAGACCATTATGAGGAAACAGCTAGATATCCGGGAGGTCTTGGAATGACCTATCGAGCAAAAATGGAAACTTCGCATTTTCGTTTCGAATCCTTTCAATCCAGCTAAATCAGATGCTGAAGATGGGGAAGGAACTGTGGTTTCCTGGGAGCTTCGGGTAGAAGGACAGCTCCTCAAGGATTCAGCCATCTAAATATGATGCTACCAAGCAGAAGTGTAAATTCTCCTCCTTCCTTAAGTCTTGGTGATTGAGCTGGACAAAGATTTATATGGGCCAAATAACCACCTGGTGGAATGGCACAAGACTGCTACCACCCAGGAGATGGACAGCTTCTAGGTGAAGTGGACGGGAGATGTAAATGTTCATTGCACTGTTGTGCTGATGCTAGATTACCAGCCTCGTCAGTATATATTGGACCCCCACCTGGCCCAACTTCTGGGTATCCACGCCCAGATACATCCAGTGATCATCCAAGCACCATGAGCAGTACATCAAGATTCATAAATATTTGAGTCCCAATGGATAAAATTCTCAGAGATCCCATGCCTTACTTATGCCACCAGAGCCCATCATCAGTAATCACATCGTCAGCTTTGACCCCGTCGAGCAGAAGAAGACTGCTTGTTATGACATTGAACTGGAAGCAGATGATACCCTCAAGACCCAGATGAGCTCCTTCCAGCCATCTCCTGCAAGCCAGCAGGAAACTGCTGCTCTAGGCAACAAGATCCATGAGACAGTAGAGACCATCAACCAGCTGAAAACCCAGAAAGGGTTCGTACTGAGTTTTGCAAGAGACCTCCAAGGCTTCATCAATGACTGACTTTAGCCCCAGTGCCGGGATCTGAAGACCATGACTGATGTAGTGGGTAACCCAGAGGAGGAGTGCTAAGCTGAGTTCTACTTCCAGCTATGGGCTCAGGAGGCTGTGTGCAGATACTTCTACTCTAAAGTACAACAAAGATGGCAGGAACTGCATCAGGCCCTAGGCATCCGAAATACATAAGGCCCCTCCTCCATCCTCAGCCCAGCCACACCAATTCTTCATTTAGGCTCTTGTGTCTCCCCATAGCACCTGCCCTAGTCTTACTTGGGGGTCTCCCAGGGGAAGCTGCTGGATGAAGGATGAAACCAAGACAAAGAGGGTCCCACATTTCTGTCTAAGGAGACATATATTCTCCTTCCCAGTCTCTCCAGCTCCTCTTTGCCTCACAAAACTCCCATGTGCTTCTCCCTTTTCCTGGTCTACATAGGACCTCTGGTTAGTATTAGTGAAAGAGTTTATAGTGGTAATCAATGCTCCAAATGGACTGAGCCTGAGGTCAAGTGATCTTCAAGGGAAACAACTAAACTCGTTTTGCCTTTATGAGACCCAGGATTGAGGGCCATAGTCCCTTTCCCCAGGTCTGGACCAAGGGGCATTCTGTAAGTTAGGTGGTTTTGGTCGTCTCTATGTAGAACCCCATTTTCTTTCATCAGTTTGGTACAAACTCTTATCTTAATGGGATGTTCTGGGACCCAAGGGAACCTTAAGACCATTTGACCTAGTTGAGCCCTAGGCCATGTTCCCCTAGGATGGCCTTCTGGTTTAGCTCTTCCCTCAGTCCCCCATACGGGGGTTCACATCAGTATTAGTTTGTTCCCTGACCGCTGCTCCCACCTGGCACACTCCCTATAGCTGCTGTTTTTTTTCTGAGGATTCCTCCTAAGCCAGGCTGTTTGGGATGGGAGACCTGCCTTTCCCTACATCCATTCCCTTGTGTGGTGTCACTGCCAGCAAAGGCATCCATTCCTTCCAGCTATTGCTTGGAGATGTGGCCACCAACCCTCCCACTCTACTTTTTGTCCAGTAGAGAGAGACACCTCAAACCCCATGGATAAAAGCTCTGGGCCATCTCTGTTTACTTGTCCCTTGCCTCTTTAGTTAGCACCCCATAGTGGGTCCTGGGGCATTGGGGAATAAGGAGGGCCGAGGATTGGAGAGCAGTTCTTTGTTGGGTTCACGCTCTACCCCAAGCCCAACTGAAATCCTTCAGCCCCTCAGGTAAGTAGCAGGGCCTGGTATCTGGCCAGTGGAACTGATGGTTTTGCATCCTTCCAGGAGAGCCCCATATTCCTTTTCCAGGTTGAATTTTTCCCTTAAGTTAGTATATCTCAGGCTCACAGAATGAGAGAGAGCCAGATGCAGAAGGGGTGTTGTGTTTGACATAAGCTGCAAAACCCCACAGAATTGCTAGACTCCTGCCTCCCCACCCCTCCTCAGGCTCCCGCAAGTATACCCTTCCCCAGGGCTGCTCCACATCATGTGGCAGCAGAATCTTCCCATTGTTCCTCTGAAAGGCTTCCCTTACACTACTATAATGATGCCTCACAAATCTCTGTTGGGGGAAGGCAGCTGAGCCTTGGTGCCACTCCTGGCCAGGACTGTGTGAAGGAAGCTCACACACCGGCCTTCCTCCCACCACTTAGGCAGTGTCCCTGTTACAGATAACTTTTTGCTAACTGAACATTATGGGTTTTTTCATGGGCCAAAATTTTCTTTGTACCATCCCCTTATAGATGTCACTCAGTTTTAATAGAAGCATCTTCTGGAAAAAAATGGTTCCGACCACCAGAACAGGCTAATGAGTATCCATGAAGTAGACTGGAAAGATGAATGCTTTCATTATTCTTGTCGTTATTCAGTCATTTTAGTCATGTCTGACTCTTCCTGACTCCTTTTGGAGCAAATATGCTGGAGGAGTTTGCCATTTCCTTCTCCAGCTCATTTCACAGATGAGAAAACTGAGACAAATAGGATTAAGCGACTTACCCAGGGTCACACAGCTAGTAAGTGTCTGAGGCCAGATTTGAACTTTGGAAAATGAGTCTTTGCTCTCACCTGCAAGTCACACAACAATGTATTGCCAATCAATGAAGGGTAGTCATAAAAAATAAAGCTTCATTCCTTAGCCTAGGTTAAACAAAGTAGGAGATAATTGAAGAAGGACTGAAATCTGAAGACAGAGAAATTGAAGATCTCTAAGTCCTTGGTAATTTTCGCTTAATGCTTAAACCAGAAATTATACCCACTAATGAAATGAATTACAAAATTGACAATAATAACAACAGTTGTAAAACATGAATTGTAGCAGTTTTGGAAAGCATGATTAATTACCATAATGATGAAAATAATAATTAGCTAACACTTATATAGTACTTTAAGATTTGCAGTGTTACCTTATTTTATCCTCACAACAACCCTTTGAGGTAGTTACCAACGTCATCCAAATTTTCAGATGACAAAACTGAGGCTAAGAGTAATTAAGTAGCTTGTCAAGGATTGCACAGCCTATTAGATATCCAAGGCAGGATTCAAACTAAGGTCTTTCTGATTCTTTTTATTTTAGTTATCTTTTTGTCACCTTTTAAGTTCCAAACTGTCTCCTCTCCCTCCCCACCCACCCTAGAGAAGGCCACCATTTGATACATACATACACATATATGTAAAACCATACTATGCTATGCATACTTCCATTTATCAGTTCTTTCTCCAGAGAAGGATAGCATGTTCCTTCATAAGTCTTTTGTAGTTGATTTGAGTATTTCTAATACTCAGAATAACTTAGTTTTATTCTTCAAACAATATTGCTGTCACTGTACACATTCTCTTGGTTCTGCTCATTTCACTCGTCATTATTTCATGCAAGTCTTTCCATGTTTTTCTAAAATGAACCAGCTTATCATTTCTACAGCCCAGTAGTATTCCACCACAATCACATACCACAACTTGTTCAGCCATTCCCCAATTGATGGACATCCCCTCAGTTTCCAATTCGTTCCTACCACAAAGAGAGTGTATATATATATATATACACATATATATGTATATGTATATATGTGTGTATGTATGTATATATATATATACATATATTTTAGAACATATAGGTTCTTTTCCTTTTTCCCTAATCACCTTGGGAAATGGACCTAATAGTAGTGTTGCTGAGTCAAAAGGTATACACAGTTTTATAACTCTTTGAGCATAATTCCAGATTGCTCTCCAAAATGTTTGGATCAGTTCACAGTTCCACCAACAGGGTCTTCTTGATTCTTAAGTCCCACATTCTGCCACCTAAGCCAAAGAAAAATCCATACAGTATTAATATTAACAAAACACAGGCTATCACCCTAAGGCAACTATAAAAAGATTAATATTTCTACACCAGAAAGAGGAATAAAATTGATAGGCATCCTTAGAGAATATGACAAAGAGATTAAAGAAAATCTCATAGAAAAGCTTTTGAAAGAAGTAGATAAAATTTCACTGAGCAATAAAAAGGGATTGGATTTGTCAAATATAACCAAAAGGTGCTTACACCTGGATAGAGTCCAAAAAAATCACTAAGATCTAAGAACAGAATTAAAAGGCCCTCTAAGAGTGACATCCACATGAACTCAACCAACTATATGTTGACAAAGAAGCTTAGTCGTGCAGATTTGTTTGTAGAAATAGTGAAAATTATAATAACAACTCAGAACCAGATCATTATCACCAGAAATTACAGAAATGTTATCCTTAAAGACATCACACTTAGTGATTATTATAGATTTTTCAAGGAACAGTGGAAACAGTACATATTGCTATAGACTATAAAATTTTAGCAGCTACAAAATACCTAGCAAGACATGATCAGGTGTTTAGAATTATACAAAAGTGTTCATGGACCAACAGATGACAAATATTCAGATTAAAAATATACACCTTGAAATATCCTCATGGACTCAACCAAAAAACTGTACTAGATTCAGAGCAATAGATGCAGAGCAAACTACTGCCTTCAGTCACCCAAATGTGACACTGATCCATAAAAAACTTCATAATGTTTTTAATAACTGTCAACATATCAAATACTCATTATCTTCAAAACATAAGGAACAAAAAGTTTTCAAAATACAGATATCTAGCAGAGGGAAACAGTAAGAGACAGAGCATATTGGCTCTGGATTCAGAAAACCTCAAAGTTCAAATCTTGCCTCTGAGGCTTACTAATTGTGTCACTTTGGGCAAGTCGCTTAATTTCCCTGGGTCCCTTATTTCTCAAATATAAAATGAGGGGAGTGTGCTAGAAAACCTCTGAGATCCTTTACAGCTCTGGATTTATGATCCTCTTACCCTAAAATCATGGGAAAATAGAACAAGGTATATATCATCCCTGTTATCCCATTCACTACTAAAGGTATACTGAGTGTTGCTGCAGCAAGCCTACATAGGATTGCCGCCAGCGGCTGTGGTGCCAAAATGGCCAGAGATGGTCTGAATGCCATGGAGAGTGAAAAGAAAAACACAAAACACAGGCCAGTCGAGACAGTAAAGAACAGCTCCATTTATTAATCTGAGGGACCGGGTTTATAGACCTTTTAGGCAAGCAGAATCAACAAATCCACATGAGAGGCATTTGCATAATGCATGACCCTTGTGCTTTTGTTCCCCTTTTGCTGTAAACAGTATTGTGTTAATAGCCCACAGGTGGTATTTAGCACATGTGTGCTGTGGGGGTTTTTGAGAGAGCACGTTTGTACCAATGAGGCTTGAAGAGCCTTCATCCTGAGCAGCACGTGCTGAGTTATCAGCCCAAGGGCAAGAACAGGCCTCTGGCCTGTATCTTATCTCAGAATGGACTTTCTCAGAGCTGGCCCTCTACATAGGATGACCTAAAATGCTGGTAATTTTATACCATGACAAAAAGCAGTTATGTGATCCACTTATGCAATAATAGTTCATAGAACATTAAATATAAAAGAATTCTAGCAGAATAGCAACTTTTCCTCAGAATATTTCTAACAGCTCCGGGGGGGGGGGGGACATTGTTTAAAAGGTGAGAACAAGATAGCAATAGCTCAAATGTCTACTGTGTTTTGAGGTACAATGCATTTGCCTCGCTATTCACCAATCGCTTGTGTGAAACAAGCAATTGCAATTATTATTTTACAGATCAGGGAATCAAAGCTCAGAGAGGCATAAATTTCATGTAAAGGGGAGGTATCTGTTGGAGACCTAATGACCTTCATAAAGTCATCCTAAACAATTTTCTCATGTCTTCCCTGCAAGTCAGTCTATGAATAAATCCTATACTCCACTGAGCAGGCCTAGACAAGAAAAAGTGACTGAATTAGTCTCTGGAGCATTTAACCGAACCAGATTTCCTGTAATTTCCTTCTCTTTCTTTTTCTTTCTTCATTTCCTCTTTCTTTCTTTCTTCTCTTTTCTTTTTCACCATCTTTCCATATACTCACCACCCTTTCCCTGTCATCCTCATGTTTTCCTTTGATCCTAACCTTCAGCCCTGTCAATCTTCACTCCAGGCACTCAGCCTAACAAAATTGACATATTCAGGGCATAGATTAACTCACCATTATCTCCCTATCTTCTCCCTTCTCCTTACTCTTTCAGCTTCCATTCCTTTATCTCCCTTTTCCCAATCCCATTCCCATGGGTCTCCATGGAGATATTGCTAGTTCTGCTCTTGAACCCTTGAACTAATCCCAGAACTAGAGTCTGTCCCTGGACTTGAAAACAGGAATTATTTGTCGGAGAGGAGAGGAGAAGAGAGGAAAGGAGAGGAGAGGAGTGTCAAAGGAAAGTCATCTTGATGTCCAGGAGAGGGCAGCATACCCTAGCATAACCAGGAAAATTCTAACAAAAATTTTCAAAATCCCTTACTCTCAAAAATTTTAGACAGACAGAAACTTAAAGAGTCTAAGGTTTCTATAGCTGAATGGAACTTTAGAAATCATTTAGTCCAGGTTGCTAATTTTACACATAAGCAAATGGAAACCCAGAGGTGGTAAGGGACTTCTGTAAGGAAATCAGAGTGGCAGAGGCCAGAACAAAGTCCCTGGTCTTGAATGTTCTTTCCTCTGTACTGAACTAGTCCATTGTAGTGTAACCTTGCTCAAATGAAAGGCAAGAAGAGAAAGAGAATAAATATTTTTGCCTTACACAAGAGATCCAGAACACCCTTATGTTTTTGAAAGAGGACCTATTAAACATATAATTCTTAGCTGTTCCTCTTTCAGAGAAATGCCTCACAGAATTCTTCAAGAAGTCTGGACCTAAGAAAGTATCTTGAAATATCTTAGAAATTATTGCAATAGACTCAAGGGCTACTTTACAATACCTTGGATTCTGATTGTCTTAATACAGCATGTTACCAATGGTGATTTGCTCACAAGAAATAGTATTATTGAAGATATATATATATATATATATATACATATACATATATACATATATAATAGAAAAAGAATATATGACCTTCTCACAAAGGAAAAATGAGGAAAAAATAGACAGCCCAAGTAATACATTGATATCTACAAGATTTTGGAGAAGCTCCGTGTTACAGAGGTTCTTACAATCAAGAGAACAGGATTTGACCCGGATCCAAATGCCAGCTACGAGATGAAATTGTTATGTAAACATGGGAAGTTACCTCACCTCCCTGACCCTCTGTTTCTTCCTCTCTAAATTAGGGATAATAAAATTTGAACTACTTATCTCTTCTAGAATATTGTTGAAATAGTATTTTGGATACCTTAAAGCACCACATAAAATATGAATGTTATTATATTAAGAGAACCTGAGAAAGGATTCCAATCCATTGGGACGATTTATGGAAAGACATGGACAAGAATTAGATGGGTGTGAGTGGTTAAAATCTGCATTGGTAGAGGGAATGCATGCCTATATCAATGAGATTTTTTACTCATAATTTCTTTTAAATTGATGTACTCATGATTTAGTTAATCAATAAACATTTATTAAGCACCTTCTATGTGCCAGGTACTGTACTAATTGCTGAGGATACAAAAAGAGGTAAAGACATTTCCTGCCCTCAAGGAGTTCATAGTCTAATGAGAGAGACAACACACAAACAAATATGTACAAACAAGCAATATACAGGAAAAATAGGAAATAATTAAAAGACAGAAGGCACTAGAATTAAGAGGGATTGAAAAAGCCTTCCTGTAAAAGATGGGAATTTAGGTGGGACTTGAAGCCAGTAGGTCAAGATGAGGAGGGAGTCCATGCATGGCATGGGGAACAGTCAGTGAAAATGTCTGGAGCCAAGAGATGGGGTGTCTTGTTGAAGGAACAATAAGAAGGCCAGTGACACTGAAGAAAAGAATTATGATGGAAAGGGAATAAGGTATAATAAGACTAGAAAGGTGGGGAATGGGACTAAATTATGAAGGGTTTTGAACATCAAACAGAGGATTTTGTAGTTGATCTTGAGAGCAATAGGTGGCTACTAGAATTTTTTTGGGGGGTGGGGGTCACATGGTCTTGTAGAGGAAGAAATGAACCCAGAGATGTAGAAATCCCAAACCAAAATTCCCAAGGCAAGGCTGCCTGGAATGAATTCTCAGACTCAAGCAATCCTTAAGTCAAGTTGGCAAAAGTTTTATTATGCTTTAAGTAAATAAAGCAGGCAAGAGTTCTTAGGGAACCTGCGACCCTAAAGGGGCAAGGGGAATTTTTATAGGCGGTTACAAGGGGTTAGAGGGGGAGACATGTCAATTAAATGTTATGGTGTGGGAAAGGGAGTGGTTAGGGCGGAGTTGAGGAGTGGTTAGTTCTTAAAGGAACATGCACTTTTAGTAACTACTGTGCCGGTATCTTATCCAGAGTTCACAGGGAAATAGCCCGGCAGAGGGGGTGGGCAGGAGGAGGTGTGGTTTTGCCTGTGAAACGTCACTAAGTCACCAGAAGTTCAGGGCTAGCTGGAGATACTGGCTAGGTTCCATCAAGTGCCTTGTTAGTCAAGATTAATGTAAGGGAGTATGCATTTGAACTATGTCTAGGACATATGTTAGACTCAGTATATGGTCAGTTATCAACACCTGGGAATCAAACTATAATCGGGCATAGCTGCTTACTAAGGAAGAAGCAGAGATAGTTTGGGGCATGCTGCCCTTTAGCTATAGAAGGGCTGCCTGGGAAAGAATATGTTTGTGAATTAGATGTGTTCTGAAATTGGAATTTTGCCACAGGCACAGGCACCCAAGCAGAGGCTGTTAGGATTAGGGCCCAAGCACAAGCAGCCCAAACACAAGCACCCCATCAGTCTGACCTACTCTTTATTTTTTGGGGTGGGAAGAGAAGGCAGGGCAATTGGGGTTTCAAGCTCACACAGCAAGTAAGTGTGTCAAGTGTCAGAGGTCAGATTTGAACTCAAGTCCTCCTGACTCCAGGGCCAGTGCTCTACTCACTGTGCCACCTAGCTGCCCCCTACTGTTTATTTTTTTTAATTATTTTTAACATTCAATTTTTTTTTCATTTTCATTTTCAAGTTCCCTTCTTCCAGCCCTTCCAAACTTGAGAAAGAAAGCAATATTATATCAATTATATATGTAAATTATGCAAAATATTTCCATGTTAGTCATGTTGCAAAAAAAAAAAGCAAGAAAGTAAAGTGAAAAAAGTATGCTTCAATCTGCACTCAGAATTCATCAGTTCTCTCAATGGAGGTAGATAGCATATTTTTCATAGGTCTTTGGAATTCAGACCGTCATTTCAGGAAAATCACTTTGGAGGCTGGGTGAAGGATAGATTAGAGAGGGGAAAAATTTGAGGTAACTGAACGACGAGCAGGCTATTGCAATAGTCCAAGCATGAGATGAAGACCCGCAATCCACAGCCCTTGGCAACAGATTGGATATGAGGTAGAGTAGAGGGGAGAAGGGGGACAGATAGTGAGGAGCCAAGGATGACACCTAAGTTTCAAACCTGGGAGCTTACTGGGAGGATAGTGGTGCTTTGAACAGTTTCAAGAAAGTTTGAAAAGGAGAGGGTTTAGAGAAAAAGATAGTTGGTATCATTCTGGATATGTCTACATGTCATCCAATTTAAGATGCCTGAAAGGCAGTTGGAGGAGGCAAAGTCTGGAGGTCAGCAAAGAGGTTGAGGCTGGATCCCAGAGACAACAATTAATCCATGGGAGCTAATGAGATCACCAAGTGAAGTCGTATAGAGGGAGAAGAGAAGAGGGCCTAGACCAGAGCTCTGTGCAACAAACACTGTTAGTAGGCAAGACCTAGATGAAGATCACACAAAAGGTATTGAGGAGACGTCAGATAGGTAGGAGAACCAGGAGAGAGAGTTGTCTGGAAAGCCTAAAGAGAAAGAGTATCAAAGAGAAGATGGTGATCTACAGTACCAAAGGCTGCAGAGAGGTCAAGAAGAATGAAGAGGGAGAAAAGGCCATTAGATGTGGCAATTAAGAGATCATCGATAACTTTGAAGAGAGCAATTTTGATGGAATGGTGAAGTTAGAAGCCAGATTGTGAGGGTTTAAAAAGAAAATAAGAGGAAAGAAAGTGGAGTTAAGTATTGTAGGTTATCTTCTCAAGGAGTTTGGCCACAGGCTGCAGAAAAATATGTGACAACAGTTAGAGGGGGTGGAAAGATCAAGTGGGGGGTCTTTTGAGGATGGGTGAGACATGAACATTGTGTAGGCAGTAGAGAAGGATTCAGTAGGCAAGCAGAGAATAAAGATAGAGTGGGGATGACAGAGGTAGCAATCTGTTGAAGAAGACATGATGGAATGAGATCTCTAGTGCAAGTGGAGGGGTAGTCTTTGAAAAGGTATAGGGATTCCTGACTTTTTATTCTCCTCTCTCCAAGCCACTCCTCCTACCCAATGTCCTGCACCCCCATCTCTGACAGGTTGGCTTGTAGGCAGTGTGACCCTCACAGCTAAAAATCCTGACTTCTGACCTGGCTTCTACTGCTCCCAGGATGTCTTTGTTTTTAGTCAAGCCTTTCAGGGTCTTTGTTACTCCATCTGTAAAATGGCAATAGCAAATGCTTCTCTGACTGCTTTATAGGACAGCTAAGAGGAACATGAAGGACTGGACACTTGGTTAGAACAGCTTTGAGTTTGGTCTAGTTTTTCTTTTTTTAATACCATCCAGTATAAAGCAAAATATTACAAGGATCTTGGGGAAGGTGGAGAGAGGGAAGAGTTAAACATAGGAATAAGTTTCCTCTAGTATGAGTCACTGTTGTAATAACACTGTCTTTACTTGGGTCATGTATTTGTTCATGCCCAAGTGTGTATATCTTGGTGAATGCAGTTAATCTGAGTAATTCTGATTTCAGTGAGGAATGTTATCTCTCAAATGGAGGCCAGACCAACTCATTTCTTCACTCTGAGAAGAGAAGACATAGCTGATGAGCCTGGAATGTAGAAAAAAATGGAGGAAGGGGTGAAGATAGGAGGGGGAAGTGTTGAGGGGCTGGGAGAATAATCACCCACATATTCTGAAACTTCAGAGCCTTTAGCTTTTCCGACAGCTGTCCCAGACCCCAGGCAGGGGGGAAGGGAGAAGAGGCAGTATACTGCTATTTAGGGCAGTGACAAGCCCTAGCATGTGAAAGGTGTCTTGACATAGTTTGAGGTTTTCACTGTCTTTTGTTGGAAGGGAAAGTTATAATTAGCCTAGTGATTGGGATGAAAGAAATAGGAAAGTATCCCATCACTTTTTTCAAGATCTGAAGATATCTCACCACTTGGAATCACAGATTTAGAGCTGGGCCATACCTTAGTGAGCCAATTGTCAAATTTTCAGAGTGATCGCTGCTTTTTAAACATTTACTAGCATGCCACTGCACCTACCCTCGTACAACCAACATAGTTCATGGTTAGGGAAACCTAGAACAAAGGGAAGTCAAAATACCTTCCCAAGGTCACATAGGTAGTATGTAGCAGGCCCAAGTTTTGCACCCAAGTCCTCGGATTTCAAATCCAGTGATTTCTCTGTACTCAGTAGCAGTACCCAAAGGGGAAGAGGTTTGGGGTTGGTGGTATGGGACAGAAAGAAATGAGAAAACCAGGGGGCGGAGCCAAGATGGCGACTGGAAAGCAGTAACTGGCGGGAGCTCCCCTCCAAGACCCTCCAAAAACCTATGAAAAAATGGCTCTGAACCAATTCTAGAACTACAGAACCCACAAAGGGGCAGAGGGAAGCAGGACTCCAGCCCAGGTCTGCCTGGATGGTCTCGGGGTAAGGTCTGTCCCGAACAGAACTCCCAGCCCCCAGCCGAGGGGAGCGGAGCTGAGCCAAGCAGAGCCCAG
>CM053625.1:130648361-130745557 GCA_028646595.1 Phalanger gymnotis | reverse complement strand
CATGTGAAAATTAATGCTGAAAACTAAAGATGTTAATAAAAAAAATTATATAAAAAAAACAAATAGCAAATTAAAAAAAACAAAGTTTTAGTCTGTGAGAATACATCAACATTTTCCTGAATATAAAGCCATGTTTTCACAGGGTGAATTAACCCTAAATATACTAAAAAGCTAAGGTGTCTTAAAGCCAACAAGACAATTCTTTTTTTCTTTATCTCAACATGAGGTATTGCTACTGTTAAACTTTCATTAAGCTTGGATATTCTCCATGGCAAAAAAAAAAAAACAAAACAAAGCAAAAAAAAAAAAAAGAAATGAGAAAACCACCCAAGCTTTTATCTCTTCCAACCAGGATGACTCTCCACCAGAGATGTGAGCAAGAGCTCCTGTCATTGGAGAAAAGTTACTAATAAAATAAAATTACATTTCAGCAAGGACAGCCCAGTCATTGCCAAGTGTCGAAACTCAAATCCAACAAACAGGGTCAAAATGATACACCGGGAGGATGGCAAGCTTTGATGAATCAGATTTACAGGAGGAACTGTCTGCCCTAAGATCACCCTGAGTCTGTTGTTCTTACTTAGATTCTGACATCAGGGAAGGGACATCTTCACATGATTACTGAATTCTCCATTTTACAAATGCTACTGTTCCATGGCTATAGGCTTCATCTTGTATGACTGCTTGTTGAAAAAGAAAGGGAGAGAGATAGGGACAGAGGTGGAAAGACAAACACTGCAGGAGAGAGAAAGAGACAAAAACTGAAACATAGATAAAGACAGAGACTGAGAAAGTGACATTCAGAAAGGGGGGCAGAGATTAAGGTGGTGACAAATAGTGAGAAAAATAGAGAAAATACAATTAAGCTTAAAACTAAGTTTGTTTCTTTTTTGTTATGAGAGAATGCTTTATGTGTTGTGGGCAGGTATTATATCAGGGGATAATTGTTGTATGAAAAGCAAAAGGTAGCAATATAAAACTAAAAATAAGTTGTTAGTTAAGCATCAATTTGTTCCCACTATATGCCCTTAGCTCTAGTTTGAAGGGTATCAGAGTAATGAAATGTAGGATCAAAGGTTCACAGAGAAGGCATGTGAGAAGTCGTCTGTTCCACCCCCTTCATTTTACAGATGACGAAATTAAAATCAAGGGAAGTTAAGGGACTTGCCCAAGATTACACAGAATGAATGTCAAAGGCAGTATTTGCACCCCAATTCCTCTGACTCAAGAGCCTCAGTACTCTTTCCACTTAGGGAGCCTATAGCTATCTTTATGGGCTTAGTTTACCTATCTGTCAAATAAGAGATTAAAACTAGATGGGGTACCCCAAAGCCTTTCCTGCTTAAGGTTTCTGAATCCATGCTCTGTCTAGAACATACCATTATATGTTCTAAGTCATTTTCAGCTCCAAATATTCATTTGCTGGTGCCTCTTTATAAATTCCAATTTCATTAACAACATATATATTATTTCTCCTCTACACCCCACCCCCGACATTTCAAGTTCCCCAAGGTCAGGTCTTATTTCTTGTCTCACAGAATATTAGAGTTATAAGGGATCTTGAGAGGCAGTGTGACACTAGCAGCTAGACTCTAGCCACTACATTGTTGGGCATACAAACAGGAAGAATTGGGTTCAAATCCCATCCCTGACACAATGTAACTATTTCAAGGTTAGGTCATTTGGCCTCTGGCAGTACCCACAACTCTCTAAGGGTATGAGTTGTAAATTACAGATCTTTATCTGTGGAAGGAGTTTCCAGAATGGGAGCTCTCTATAGTGATTAAAACACGGGTGCAGACCTTACACACACACACACACACACACACACACACACACACACACACTCACACCCCTTAAATATCTAATGCCCTTTATTTTCCCAAGAGGGAAACTGAGGCACATAAAGGTGAAGTGACTTGTTAATGGTCACCTAGGTAGCAAGCAGCAGAGCCAGAATTCAAATCCAGCTCCCCTGACTCCAAAATCTGTTCTCTTTCCATTCTACCATAATGTATTATCCCTACCCTATGATACCCGATAATGCCAGCATCCAGTGTTGAATTAAAATGACCACTTAGACATAAGTCAATAAAAGAAAAGCCTCTTGCCCAGTGGCTGAGGGAGCGCTCTGCATCTGACTCAACTGTTAAAAAAAGGCCAGATCAGACTTCAGACACGGCCTTTTTCCCTCCCATAGAAATGACAAAACTGACAGAACTTCAACCCTCTGCCCTCATGGAAGCAGTCGCTTCACAGAAATTAGCAATGACTGACTTCCTCAGGACTAGCCCTCTAACACAGGCAGTCGGTCTAGTGATCCCTTTAGGGAGCTTGGATTCCTTTTTATTTAATCCGACTCAGATGGCATAAGACTCCACATTCCCACTTCCCCTGGCTCCAAGAAGCAAGCCATTGGACAGGTGACACAGTGGGTGGAGTGCTGGGCCTGGAGTCAAGAAGACCTGAGTTCAAATCCAGCCTCAGGTACTCACTAGCTGTATGACCCTGGGCAAGTCACCTAACTGCCTCTTGCCTCAGTTTTCTCATCTTTAAAATGGGGATGATGACAACAGCAACTATCTACCAGGTTGTTGTGAGGATCAAAGTAATCAATGTAAAGTATTTAACATGGTGTTTGACAAATAGTAAGCACTATATAAATGTTAGTGGTTTTATTATTGTTGTTATCATTATAATTATTACTAGCTGCATGATCCTGGGCAAATAATTTAAACTCTGCATGCCTTGGTTTCCTTAACTATAAAATGGGGACAATAATAACCCCTACCTCGCACGGTTGTTGTGAGGATCAGTTGAGGTATTCTAATGAATACTTAGTACAGTGCAAGGCACATAGTAGGTGCTTAATAAATGTTTGCCCCCTTCCCCCACAATGATTTCTCCCCACAGTTCTGCCCTCTTAAAGTCATGCAAACCTGTGACTGAAAGATCACAGATTTATTGGCAAGAGCCAATAGAGTTCGAGCTCGTTGAGGGTAAAGACTGTTGTTTTCTTTGTTCATTTGGCTGGGCTATTTTGGAGGTGGGGGAGCTAAGATTTTGTGGGAGTGTGTGTATCTTTGTATTCCTTGTCCCTAACACCCTGGCACATAGAATAAATTTAATAAATATTTATTGAGTGAATAAATGAACAAATGAATCATCAGTAACCAAACCAGGTCCAGAACCTGAGCCCTAGAGTGGAGGTTTTTAAAGCAAAATGTCCTGGTAATGTATAATGGAAAACTCTCTGGGGGAGGGAGGAGGGAGTGATTTATTTGGAAATGAAAGTGACATAAAAGCAAAAGATAACAATAAATTTTTACAAGAAAAAACAGTATCTTCTGAGTACTTTAAAAGGCATGCTATGAATATAGTTTACCTGGGTTTTAGCAAGTACTTTGATAACATATCTCCCACTATTCTTATAGGGAACGTGGAGAGATATAGATGACACAATAATGCAATCAGAGAGATTGCGAGATGAGTAAGAAGGATAACCATGCCTAGAATGATCACTAAGCCCACGTGTATGTTTTGAAGGTCCTCATTTCCTTCAAGGGCCCGCATCCTCCATGAGGACTTCACTGAATCCTTCACACACATCCTTGGGTGAAAGCAATCTCTCCATAATCACATTTCCCATCAACCATTGCCTGGATCTTCCCCCTAAACTTTTCTCTCTCTTGTATCACAATCATTTTTGTACTTATCCTTCCTCCTTTTAGATCATAAGTTTCTTGTGAGAAGGATCATCTTCAAATCCCTAGTGCTAAGAAGAGGGCCCATCATACAGTAGATGATTAATAAATGTTTGTTGCCAATTTAATTGATTCATGCGTCAGGCAGAGGGTTGGTCAGATGATCACTAAGGTGCCTTTTAGCACTAAGATTGGGATTCTAGCCCCAGGACAAGTTTTTATATCCCTTAATATAATTTGGTTTTCCTACTCTGAGGTCTATAGACCACTCTCAGTGGTTTTTTCCCTCCTCGTTTTTCTGACCTGGCTCTACTGTGTGTTTAGAATCCCTAGACTTCAGTTCTTTTGAGCCTGGGCTCTCCTGAGCCCCAGCCTTCTGACTGGACCCCCAAGATCTATACTGACCTGTACCTAGAAGACCATTGACCACATTTTATTAGCCACCTAGATCCTACCCTGATGATAGAAGATACTTCTCCTAGGGGCCAGTCTACCTTCAATTCACACATTCACAATCACAGGGGAGGCTAAGGTTGAGACAGTGTGAATGTCTCCAGTGGGGATATATCAACGTGATGCATCCCCACTGGAGACATAAGACATAACTCAGAGCACGTTTTCCTTAAAGCGTAGGCAATTCTGTTATCTTCTTAGAGAAAAATGGCATATCATTGTTATTAATCATCTTAGACCATGCCATTATTATAAAGTGCATCCAGTTTGTATGGGGGTGAGCAGGTGAAGAAATCTGAAACTCCTGTTGAGTCTCAAACAGCAGTGGATCTGGTCATAGTGGTAAATTCCTTTCTCTAACTATCCCAGGGCCTTGGGGAGTCTCCTGACTCAGGAAACTGCTCCGAGTTGGAAGTGTGAAACAACTGGCATTCCAGTACAAAGCCTTGTGGCTGGGCCCCCTCTTCTGAAGCTGGAATTGCATTCCTATTTTGGGCTTCTGCTTTCTACTATAAAAGGTGAACAGCCTCCCATCAGTAGAAGTAGCCTGTCCAAGCTCAGTTCTTTGCTCTTTGCTCTTTGCTCTTTGCTGTGACTGGTGCCTGGGAGCACTTGAGATGGGGGTGATAAAAGGGTGAGTATTGAAGACAAATCCAGATGGGGGAAGAAATCGCTTCCCTATTATTTAGCCTTCAACTCCATCCCATTCTTCCTTCTGCCTCTGCAGTGGGATAGGTGGTTTTTAGAGTCCTGTTTCATATTGTCTTCGTATCAGACTTAGTACTAGAAGGAACTCATCTAGTCAATTGTGTAAAGACAGTGATGCCTAGTGGTCAGACTATTGAAGTTGGAATCAGGAAGACATGGGCTCAGATCTCAACCTTGGTAGTTCCTAGCTGTATGACCATGGATAAGTCAGTGAGCTTTCATTTTCTTATCTGGGAAATGGGGATAATGATACTTACAATCCTTACTTCTCCAGATTGTTGTGAGTTTCAAATGAGATACTATGCAGAAAGTGCTTTCTAAACCTTAAAACACTATATATGCTACTTTCACAATGCCCAACATTTTTATACAAGAAAGGTGAAATGTGGAGTGCTTTTCCAAAGGTCATACAAGTAGATGGCCCCATTCCCACTAAGTCTTCTTCTAACTTGACTTCAGCTATTCATTAAATCTGAAATTTCTAAGCACCTGAAAATTCTGACCCATTTCCAGAGGCAAAAAAAAATTAAAAGGACTAGAATAATTCAAAAAGACTGAAAAAAAAACAGAAGCTAACTCTCTCCTATTACTATTCCCCCCCAAAACAAAATCCCTAAAGAACCTGAAAATGCTATATGAATACAAATTGCTGTTATTAGCTAAAATCTATTTTTGCAAAGCTGCTGGAAGCGTTCTAATATATTCCCTGACATAACCGATCATACGGTACATGAACTGTATTTTTTTTTTTACTTTTTGCTCTGCGGGTTGTGGATGGGACCAGGACAGCTGTTCTCTCAAGACCAACTCCAGAATTCTTTCCCAGTTCTTCTCATAGCAGACAGGGGCACACTTCACTACGCTAGGCTTGTGAGACAATGGCATGTTTTCTGTTTGCTACAGGGAACAAACACCAGCAAGAGAAATCCCGCAGCCTCCGAAGATGCAGCAAAGGACTGCCCAGGCTGGCCGACAAGCGGATCTGCTATTTGCTGGTAGGATTGTCTGTCTAATACACATTTTAAATTGTCCATAAACTTAAAGACCTTAGAACAGGCCCACAGTCTTCACTGGGGCATAGGTCAACACCTGCCTTACATACAGGAATACAGTATTTATTGTTTCCTTCTTCTCTTCAGATTTTTCCTTCAATAGTCCAGGAGACAGAGACAGCAAGTTGAGTAAGTCCTTCTCTGTAGGTCACCCAGAAGAAATCTATGACTCGTCAAGCAGATTGCAATGGCTTACTTTACTGCTCAAAGTTTAAATTCTTAATTTTAGTGCCTTTCTTCTAAAACTACTCTCATCATGGTGTTTCCCTATTAAAATGTGATCTGTTCGAGAGCAGGGACTGGGTTGGTTTTTTTTTGGTTTTTTTTGGTTTTTTTTTTTGTTTTTTCTTTTACCTTTCATTGTATCTCCAGCACTTAGCACATAGTAGCCTGACACATAGTAGGAGCTCTATAAATACTAGTTCATTCACTCACTGACTGACTTTGCTAGTCCTGGCTTCTCAAAGGCATGGGTATTCCTTCTAACAGGGCAGATTGCAACCTTCTTAACCTGCCTGATCATTGTCTGCATCCTTCTGTAACTTCTCCATAAAATGATCTCACTGAGTCTTCTTTCTAAAACTACCTCCATTGTATCCAGGATATATTTGATTTGTACATTTTGGCATGTTGTTTCGCCATTAGAACATAAAGTTTTCCTTGATGGAGTGGATAGTCTGCTGAGCTTCCAGTCAGGAAGACCTGAGTTGAAATTCTCCTTCAGGTACTCACTAGTCACGTGACTGGGCAAATCCCTTAATGTTTCTCAGCCTCAGTTTCCCCATAGGTAAAATGAAAATAAAACAGTACCTGCATCACAGAGATGTGAGAATCAGATATGCTGACATGCCTAAGGCGTTTCATAAACCTCAAAGTTGTTGTGAGAATCAAGTAAGATAACATACCTAAGGAGCTTTGTAAACCTCAAAGTTCCATATGAATGATATTCTACATTATATATAGAATAATATACATATATTATATTCTACATACATAGAATTATATATACAATATTATATATATACATATTATACTATATATCCTTCAAACATTCATTAGGTAGAAATGTCTCTTTCCATATAAATGATATCCTATATATATGATATTCTATACCACAGTGGATAATTTTAATTTAATTTTATTATTCCTGTATTAGTTATTAATTTTCTTCTATTTACATCCTTCTTGTAAAATTGTGGAAAAAAAATTATTCTCTGGAAAGAAAAAAGGTGCTACTGGTCTCCATTTTTATTCAGAGCCCTTACTCTAATAATCCAACTGAAAGACTAATGCTGCTTATTCTCGTGAGATCACATTCCTCTCTAAACAATGGCTATGTGTCTGAAGCATCTTTCTTATTTCCCTTCCAACTGTGGGAATTGTCAGATTTGTTCAACCCTGCTGGCCGTGCTGTGAGATCCTAGAGAATTCTCAGTAAATGTTCACTAAAAAAGGAATTCTTTGCTTTCCATTTGGAGAACGCTTTGAGAGGTTGGGCTTTTATGACAGGTTTTTGTCTCAGAAAAATTAAAATGTTTCTGGGGGAATTATCTTTCAGACATTCATTAGCTAGAAGTGTCTTTTTCCTGATGCTCAAAAAAAAAAGAAGAAAAAAAGAAATCCTATTGAGCTGGAAGTTTAGTTCTCATTAAAGACCATTATTATGGTTGTTGTGGATGATTCTGATGATAATGGTAATAATAATGTTCATAATTCTATCCTAAATAGTTAACAAAGAGACTTCCTCATAACCTTTCAGAGTAGCTAACAATAATAATGACATACAATAATAATACATTATAATAACATTATAATGATATATGATAATGATTCATAGTAACAGTAATGACACATAATAATAATGATGATGCATAATGATAACAATAACAAGGACACGTTTATGTAGCAATTTAAGGTTCCAGAGCCCTTTCCCTGCAACATCACTGTCAGGTAGGTATTTGCATGTGTTACAATCCCTGTTTTATAGATAAGGAAATTGAGTTTCAGGAAGAATGTTACTTGACCACAGATGCAAGGTCTAGGATAGAAAGATCTGTTGCCAGAAGAAGCAGTAGGCTTCAGGGGATAAGCTACTTGGTGAAAGAGATGAAGTCTGGGCTTGGAAAAGGGAGACCTGGGTTCAAATCCTGGATCCATTTTAGGCTGTGTGAACATCAGTAAGGCATGCTCTTTCAGAGATTATTTCTTTATCTGCGAAATAAGGGGAACAACATTGATAAGATCTATCTCAGAGAGAGGTTTTGAGGAAAGAATTTGGGAAAATACTATATAATGGAAAAGAGTTGTTATGATTTGGGAATATTACTTTAGCGGTTGGGCACATGGTTTGGAGAAGGCAGTGACCAGACAGGCAGAGCGAAGAGAAAGCTATTGCAGTAGTGCGGGTTGTAGGTGAGGAGGACCTGAAATTGACTGGTGGCTTCGTGAGTGGAGAGAAGGGGATGGGTGGGAGATATGCCATGAGGGTAGAGTTGAAAAGATTTGGCCGCTATTTGGATATGATTTCAATGCGTGGAGCACAGCTGTCTCTGTAGTACTGAAAATCAGAGACCTCAGAGGGCAATAGAGAAGCACATAGTGGTGTGAATAGGCTGAACCAGAGAACCAATAAGAAATTTTAAAGTGTAGGAGTAAAGGATATCATCAGGGATATATGTGACAGGAGAAGATGGGCTGACTATATGGCAAGAGCATGGGTATCCTTGCAATGTCAGACAAAGTGAGGAGGCTTCCAGAATATTGGCTGGACTCTCTACAGCAAACCTATGGGAAGGCGTGGACCAAAGCTGAGCAGGATAGGCAGAAATGAATGCGCTGTGATCTGGATTATTGGAAGAGATATCTGCATTGATGAGTTCACAGATCTATTGGAGTATTTGAGTATTATCCTCTGAAACTTCTCCTGGAGATTTTTTTCTTTTAAAATAAAATAAGAGTTGAGTGATTAACTTTCATTTAGAAAGGAAAGGTTTACTATAGTGGAAAGAGCTCTGGATTTAGAATCAGAGGGTCTGGACTCAAATCTCAGTTCTCTTATATACTTATAAGTGACCTTGCTTGGGTCACCTACCTTTTGGGGATATCTGTGCTAGGTGACTTTTGAAGTCCCATCTAGTTTTAAATCTATGATCCCATGTTTTGCTTTGTTCTATCTAACCAGATTTTAAATGACTTTGAAGGATTAATAGGACTTGGAGAGAAACTGGGTATAACACACCTCAACAACCAGATAATTCAGTCAAAGATATTAGTGAATTCTGTGTGTTTATTGGGTAAAGCAATTGTTCTTCTATCTTTTACAAAGATACTATGTTTTTACAAAGGCCACCTCCCATGCCTGGAATGCACTCCCACCCCAACTCTACCCCTTTGAATCCCTGTGTTCTTTCCAAACTCACCTTCTACATTAAGACTTTTGTGATGCCCCAATTCCCTCCCACCCCAACAGCAACCTGTTTCTTCCCTCTCATTTCAAATCATCTTGCATTTATTTTGCATATATTATTATAAATAAATTTGTTTCCTCTTCCCTCCCACCATAGAATTAAAGTCCTTGAGAGCAAGGGTTATTTTGTTTATTTCTTTTTTTCTCTCTATTACCTAGAACATAGTAAGCACTAAATAAATATTTACTGATTGATTAAAGTATGCAATGCTAGACTGTCTCATTTGAAATCATCTATTCAGCTTTTTCTCCCTGTGTCCCACCCAACACAATCACCACTTCTCTTTCCAGTTGGAGGATGTCATTTGGCTAGTGATGTCATCAGCGGTGTGGAGTGTTACAACCCACTGTCCCATGAATGGAAATTGCTGGGCCCTTCATGCAAGCACCGATGTGGCACAGGGGTGGCTCCCTTGAATGGTTGCATTTATGCAGTGGGGGGCTATGATGGAACCACTTGCCTTAGCAGTGTGGAAAGGTAAGGAGTTCCTCTGTGGAAGGGGAAGAAGGAGAGAAAAAATGTGTAGATTTTGTATAATGCATGTGTTTATCAATGTAGCTCATTGGCCTGGTGGTCTATAACTCATCTTTGTCAACCTTAGTCAGCTTCCAAATCAAGCACAGACCTGGCTGTGACATATAACTCAACCAGCCAAGAGAAAACTCTCCAGGCTCAAAAAGAAACCTTTCACACCAGAAAAAAATGTGGAATTGACAACCTTATCTTCTAAATTCTGAATCATGCATTCTTGAAATAGAGACACTGGAGAGTCCCAAGTTATCAGACTCTCAAGACAGGGAAGGAGACAACTTGTCCCTGCCTTTATCTACCAAAAGTTTCAAAGGTCCCACGATATATCCTCTTGGATTACTGGGAAAGAGGAAACCCTTGTCCTTTGAGAGCTTCCGGAAGGGACTAGAGAGTGATGCCAGTTGTAATTTTGTATCAAAAAAGAAATACCTAGCATAGTCAAGATCTAGCAAGTCAGCCATACCTATCTTTTATACCTCTTAGCAAATTGGGGGTGGGTAGGGTTGCAAATAAGAGAAAGCAGAAGGAAGTAAATGTTTAAATTAGGTACTGCTTCTCCTTTTTCTAACATCTAGCACAATTAACTATAAGCCTTAAAAATAAGGTTATTAAACTTATTCTTCATACCAGACACATGATCATATACATTTAAAGATAAAAGGAACCCAAAAGACCAAAACCTTCTCATTTTAAAGTGAAGAAAACTGAAGCCCATAGAATAGAAGTACCTTGTCCAAAGTCATACATGTGACTAGTAACCAAGGTGGGATTTGAATCTAGATGTCCCAACTCCAAAGTACATAACAGTCCTCTCAGGGCCAGATAGATGGTCCTTCCCCATTGTTTGCTTGGGCATAATCCTAAAAGGCCTCTCTAAAACTGCTGCTAAGCACTTATTTAAAATGTCTCTAGTAAAGTATATGGATTCTGGGATGGGGGTGGGGGCAGTGAGAGGAGTGATTATGGAGGCTAAAGGATGGATTTTCCCTGAACATCTCTAAATAAGGTGACAGGCACTCATTACCAGCTATTGTGGGACTGTCAGTCATGTTTGATAAAGATTTCGATATGTGCAAGAAGATACAGGAACATGCTAAACCTGGCTCGACATATGAACTATAGAAGAGAAATCAAATGCTCTAAATCTTCTTCCTTAAGGCTGACATCATGATCACATTCATCATAGCTTGCACTTACGAAGTGCCTGCTAAATGCCAGGCACTGTGTGTGTGCTAAGCGCTCTTCAAATATTATCTTGTTTGATTTTCACAACAACTCTGTAAGGTTAGTGCTATCATTATCCCTATTTTACGGGTGAGAAAACTGAGGCACATAAAGGTTAATGACTTGCCCAAGGTCACATAGCTAACGAGTGTCTGAGGTTGGATTCGAACTAAGGTATTCTATCCACTGTGCCACCTAGCTGCCTTTAATAGCTTTGATAACAGCTCTGAAGAGCAGTTGCCTTATTTTTTTTTTATTAAAATGCTACTTCATTCTGTTATGTCTGAGAACTCTAGCTTAGCAAAATTTATTCCAAAAAGGGTTGACATTTTAGAAATGCGATCTTTTTGTGGCATTTAAATATCCAAGATAATTTACATGCTGCTGATTTGAAGTCTTCTTTCACTATCATAAAACAATTTGGGCTTCAGTGCTTAAAGTATGGAACTAAGATGGATAAGGTTATAGAATCCATCCTCCTATGAGTGAGTTAACCTTATTTGTTCCCCAGTCACACAAAACATTCTTAGCCTTAACTAGATGTTCCTAAATGTGTGTGGCTAGTTATAAACAGACCTAGAGAGAGATGTGGATAGCTGTGTCAACCATCCTGCTGCTAGAGAATCAATTCAAAGAGAACATCCTACTGGTGATGGGTCAGAAAGACTATTTTTCTTTCTAATGTATGTAAACACACTTTGAAAATTGTAAAGGACAACATTATGCCATTGTTGATTTTAGCCTCTCTTCTGATGCATATTTGTGGGTATTAGGAAAGAAATTAAAACAAACAGCAGCATTTATTAAACACCTACTACGTGCAAAAGGCCTTGTTGGTACTGGAGATACAGGAGTAGATCTAACACATCTCAAAGAATTTATAATATAATGAAAAGAACAAATAACACAAATAATTATGATTCAAGAGACAGTGAAATAAATGCAACAAGAAGATCTAGCCAAAGTGTTAATAGAAATTTAAGGCTAGAGAGATTATTCTCAATGGGCTGAGGGATGAAGGTAGGAGAGAGTCAAGGAAAACATGTTGTCACAGTTAGATCCTAAAGGAAGAGACCAACTTCAAACAAATGGGAAGAGATTGTGGGTTAAGGACATGCAGTCATTCTCAGTATGGTAGATAGCATAGCCATAAGCTATGCAAAAGATAGGAGAGAAGAGGATGAAAGCAGGATAAAGGATAGACTAGTTTGACTGTAATGTAGATTGCAAGATATGAGGAGAAGCAAAGTGTTACAGTGGAACATGTGCTAGATTGGAATCAAAGGATCTGGGTTCAAATCCTGACTGCCGTTTTCTATCTATGTGACCTTAACCTTTCTAGGTCTCAGTTTTCTCTATAATAAAATCAGTGAGATGGCCTCTCAGCTGTCTTTCGGCACTAAATCTATGATACTGTGGATTACATGTAACAGATAAATTGAAGCCAAATTTTGGTGGTCCTTGAATGCCTGAGTCAGAATTTTATATTTTATTCAGTAGCATGGAGAGCTATATCCCACTTGCTTGCTATTTCCCAATAGCAAGTCCTTTTTCTTGGCATTTAATGGATGAATCTGATTTTGCTATCATTTTGCCTTCAAAATCTCCACCTCTCTCTAACTTCCCTATTTCTCATTGAGAGCACTGCAATCCCCCTAGTCATCCTGGTTTGAAACCTTACAGTCACTCTCAACTCTCCCAAATCCTTATTCCTCATATGCAAATGGGGAGCCAAGTCTCTGGGCTAAGTTGAAAAATTCTGTTTAAGTGTAATGTCTCCTCTGGGCTCACTCCTCTCAACTCTCACTGACAATGGCAGACTAGATTCCCAGGGGGCAACTGATTACTTCTTTCTCAAATGATGTAGAGGAAATTCTAAGGGTCTGGTGTTCTAATGCTTTTGTTCATGAGTCTCCATCCACTGAGCTCCCTAATTATGTAGAAAAACTGACATCCTCCCAATATCAATTAACCAATTGATATCTATTAGGTTTTACAAAGGGTTCTATACTATGGATTCTGTTTCCACAATATCTCTTCCATTCATACCCTTCTTTCCACTCAGTCACTTCCTTAGTGCAGGCTGTCATTATCTTCCATCTGGACTGTTGAAGTAACTCAATAATGGGTCTCCCTGATTTGTCTTTCCCTTCTTTAAATATGGTTACCAAATTAATATTCCTAAAGTGCAGGACAAACCCTGCCATTCTCCTACAGAATGCATGAAAGAGAGTAACGTTCAAGAAACCTGGAAAGGAGACTAGAACCATATTGCAGAGGTTTTTAAATACTAAATGGAGGAGTTCATATTGGATCCTTAGATCTAAGAAACCTTCACAATATGGGTCCAGTTTCCTTTTCCAGGTTTATTGAACACTGAACTCCTTCGTGAACTCTATCTTCCAGTCAAATTGGCCCCCTTCCTGCTATCTGTACACAATAGCCCATCTCTCATCTTCATATGTTTGCATGCTGTCTTCCCCACACCTAGAATGCACACCCTCTTTGCCCCCACCTCAGAAAATCCCTTACTTCCTTCAAAGTTCAGTCCAAGTGCCACCTTCTACATGAAGCCTTTACTGATCCCTTCAGTTATTATTACCTCCCCACCCCTACTGCAAAACAAATTAGCATTTACTCTCTATATATTTTGCATTTACTTGACTGTGTACCGGTTGTTCCTCCTGACCCTCACACCCCTCCCAATAGAATTTAAGCACCTCCAGGACAGAGACTTTGATTTTTGTCTCTGTTTTTCCTATACCTAGTATAGTGTCTGGTTCCTAGCAGGAGCTTAATAAATAAATAATGAATGAATGAAGGCACATCACAGTCAGTAAACCTAAATAAAAACATGAGTGAGAAAGACTTTGATACATACAAAGATGTTGGCATCACATATCGCTTCTCTCCCACTCTAGATATGATCCCAAGATCAATGAATGGAGATATGATGTGGCCCCACTGGCAGAAAGCAAACGAGGTGCGGGTGTCGCCGAGCTAGGGGGTTTCCTGTATTGTGTAGGAGGTCATAATGGACTGACTTGCCTAAGTTCTGTGGAAAGGTACGATCATCAGATAAAACAGACTGACCAACAGTAGATAGGTTTGTTGACATCTTAATGCATACAGCTTCCCAAAGCTCACCTTTGTAGGAAAATGTATGGGGGTCAGCCCAGCCTGGGGCCTCATAATGTAATATTGTTGCCTAGTAGCTTGAACACCAAGATAGGCAGAAGGAGTACCATATCATGTTTTCAACCCTATCGCTCACTACCTGAGTTATCCTTGGCCTCTAGTCACAGAATCTTGGAGCTATAAGTAACCACAGAGGTCATCTAGTCCAACCCCTACCTGAAACATGAATCATCACAATAGTTATCATAACTCCTATGAGCAGTTGTATGGAATAGTAGATTAATGAAGAGTTTCTTGGAAGTTCCACATCTGCAACATTGACTATGTGAACCTGGAAAATCTGGTCAACCTCTCAGAGTTTAAGCAACTGTCTAAAATTATAAATGGCAGAGCAGGCACTTACACGCAATGATAGTGAGATTTTTCTCACTGGGAGCTCCATATATAAATAAAATCATATTCAGACCAAAACTTTAAAAGTCTCACAATCACACAGAAATTACAAGGCATTCTTTTCATAACCCCTTGGGAAAGGTAGAGCTGATGAGGAAAATGAGGATATGTGATTTGCCCACTTACATTTATTAAGTTTCTACTGTGTGCCAAACCCTATGTTAGGCACTGGGGCTACAAAAACAAAAATTAAACAATTCCTACCCTCAAGGAGCTTACACTCTACCAGCAAAAAGATCATTTTATTAAAGTATATAAAAATCATAGACAATAATTTCAAAAAAGAAAAAGGATTAACAATGAGGGCTGGGGAGGGAGAGTATTAGTAGGAAGCCTCATGTAGGCGGTAGCACCTTGGGATGTAGGGATTCCAAGAGAAAGAGGTGAGTAGGAAGAGCATTGGGAGACAAGAGAGATTCCCTAAAATGCTGGTTATACGTGCCTTGTGAGGTCAGAAAAGAAGAAAAGGTGAGTGGTCTGAAATGATCTAAGAAAGCTCCCACAGAGGTGAGATTTCAGAAAGGATGGTGAAGTAGATATTAAAAATACATCCTAACTTGTTAACTTCAAAACCTTCTGGGTAATTGTAAGAAAACAACTGATTCTGGACCCATGATTTCTATAGGTCAGAAACCAGAACCAACAATCAATAGCATTTCATATTGTGTCAACCATTCTGGTTTCAGGTACGATCCTGAAGAGAACAGGTGGTGCAAGGTAGCTCCTCTGACTTATCGAAGATCAGGTTTGGGTGTGGCTGCCCTGGGTGGCTACCTTTATGCCATTGGGGGCTCAGATGGTCACTCTCCACTACGATCAGGTAACTAATACAGAAGGATACTTTCATGCAGAATTGAATTTAGGAATTTTTTCACCTGGAGCAAAAACATTTGCTGAGGGATGGAGACATGGCAGAGGTGGGCCCCCACTCCTACAGGTTTGGGGGAATAAGATGAGAACTAGTTGTCACAGTGATGAGACTTTGGAGTGGCAGGCCAGGGATAATTCTACTATATGGGACTATGGGGAATTGCAAGGATGATGATCACCTTGCCACCTGATGCTGGCAATCTGAAGCAAAGCCCATTTTGCCCTATACTAGTTACAGTTCTCCTTGAATACAACTTTCAAAAGTAAAACTATGGTGGGGTGTATAGAGACAAGAAGAAATTGGAATGATCATAGACTATTAGAGCTGGAAGGAACTTTAGAAGTCATCTCTCTACTCCAACCTCCTAATTTTAAGGGTGAAGAAACTGTGATTTCCAGTAGAGAAATCAGGAAATGCAGCAGTATGCTAGGTATTTGTTAGGGACTCCTAACAGGGATTATCTCCTCCCTTACAAAGATGTCTCCTCCTTTTCAAAGATATCTCCAATTTCTCTCCAAAGGGACTCAACTCCACATTCCAACTGAGGGTCAAGAAAGGTTGTTGCATAGATGAATTTACCCACAGGTATTCCTATCACTGATGGATAATCAATCAAGCGGCCTTTATTAAGTATATATTAAGTATTGTACACTCTATTATATAAATTATAACATGACAGGCACCTCTCAGACTATACGTTGCAAAGAAGGTGACAATATGAAATGATAGGAAGCTCACCAGGAACTTCCCAACTTCCCACAAAAGTGTTTATGTATATATAAAGTATAGAACACATGAAGGTTTGTGGAAGACTTCCCAAAAAGACTAGAATGGTACCTTACAGATTTCCCTATGAGGAAACTCCCTACTGATGCAAGGAATTTCTGAAGTGCTAAGAAGGTAAATGCCTTAGCTAGGTCCCATAGCCAGCATATGTCTGAACCAGGACTTGATCCTGGGGCCTCCTTAAAGACCCACTCTCTAGCCACTCTGCCACAAATCAAAATTAGTCCTACTTCACACAGCTTTATAATTTACACATTGGGTAGCAGACAAAACTATTGTTTTGTTTTGTTTTGTTTCTTTGTAACCCCCCAAACTAGAACAATGCCTGGCACTTAGTAGATGCTTGATAAATAATTGTTAAATTTAATTAAACTTAAGGAATTTATTTACCATAAATACAAATAGGCTGAGTCAAGAGTCAACAAGCATGTATTAAGTGCCTACTATGCGCTACATACTTCAGTGCTGAGCACTGAAGATAAAAAGAAAGGCAAAAGCAGTCCTCCTTCTTAAGAAATGAATGATTATAATGGGAAAGGCAGCATGCAAAGAACTATGTGTAAATAAAATATATACAGGATAAATTGGAGCTAATCACAGAGGGAAGGCATTAAGATGCAGGAGGACCCAAAAAGGCTTCTTGTATAAAGCGGACTTTAGCTGAGACATGAGGGAAGCCAAGAGATGGAGATGGAGAAAGAAAGGTCTCCAGGCATAAGGACAGACAGTGGAAACTCTCTGTGTCATGATTAAGAAACATGAAGGAGTTTCTTCTTTCTCATGATTCACTCCATTGATCATGGTTCTTCTTTATGACTTGACAATTGTGTAAATATCTTTAATGCGAAAGTATATGTAGAACATATATTGGACTCCATGCCATCTTGGGGAGAGGGGCGAGGGGAGGGAGGGGAAGAAAATTTGGAACTCAAAAAACCTGTGGAACTGAGTGTTGTAAACTAAAAATAAAAAAAAAATCTTTAAAAAAAAGAAACAGGAAGGAGGCCAGTGTCAATGGATCATAGAGTATATGGAGAAGAATAAGGTTTTACAAGACTGGAAAGGTAAGAAGGGATATGATTATGAAGAATTTTGAAAGCCAGAAGATTTTATACTTTTCATGTTTGGTCGCAGAGGTAATAGGAAGTCACTGGAGTTTATTGAATGGGGGAAGAGGAAGGGGTGAAATGGTCAGACTGTGCTTTAGGAAGATTAGTTTGACAGCCGAGTAAAGGTTTGAGTCAGGGAAACCAACCAGCACCAGCAAGCTACTGCAATAGTTCAGGTGACGAGAGTCTGTGCCAGGGTGGTGGCAGTGTCAGAGGAGAGAAGGGGGCATATGTGGGAGATATTTTGAAGATAGAAATGACAAGATTTGGCAACTAATTGGATATGGGGAATGAGAGAGAGTGAGAAGTCGAGAATGATACTTAGATTGCAAGCCTGGGCACCTGGGAAGATAGTGGCAACTGCATGGTAATAGGGAAATTCAGAAGAAGAGGGGTTTGAGGAGGAAGATAGTGAGTTCAGTGTTAGACATGTCGAGTTAAAGGTCTCTATAAAACTGAGACCATAAATAGTCTCCATGTAGTTTCAGGTAAATTCCTAGATGAGTGATGCTCAAGGTGCCACTTAGGGAAGCTGAGACTGTCTGGAGACTTCCTAACTTGTAAGGCAGCATCAGAGAGAGCAGCCTTAGCCTTCCCCCAAATTGGCCCTCTATGGCATCATCAGAGGTGGGATGGGATGGCTGGGGCTGACTGGAGTTCTTGTGTTCTTTTCCATCCGTCTATCTGGGCTTTGAACAACAAGAATATCCCTTAGATCTTGTTATCCTTTTGACAATGCTGCAAGGCTCTAATGTCTTCTCTCTCTAGTTGAACGTTATGACCCCACAGAGGATGTGTGGAGTCCCTGTGCTCCCCTGAGAACCTGCAGGGAAACTTTTGGCTGTGCTGTGTATCAAGGGAAAATCTACGTGGCGGGTGGACGAGATGAGATCATAGAGCTGCGCAGTGCTGAACGCTTTGATCCCACCTCCAATGAGTGGTTGCCAATGATACCCATGAGGTCAAAGAGGAACAAGGTAGGATGAGAAAGGAAGAAAGAAGGGGTGAAGATACATCACTCTGACAATGCTTAGTCAATTAGAATATGTTACTAATGAGTTGTTTTCTTTCTGATACAAGTCATCTAGACTTTCAGGGAGAAAAACTCAGACTATGTCCCTTATTCTGGCTAGTCTATTTGCAAATGTTTTGGCTCTGATGACAAAGAGGAAGGAAGAGAAAATGTTCCTGACACAGTACGCCGTAGCATGGCACTGGGAAGAAAGGGAGGGATGCTGGCTCTAACACTTCTGTGTGACCTTGGGCAAGTCACCTCATTTCTCTGGGCTTACTTTATTGATCTGTCAAATGAAGATAATACTACTTGCATTTCCTACTTCATGGGTTTGTTGTGATGAAAGTGTTTTGTAAATCTTAAATCTGTAGAATGTGAGCTGCTATTATTTCCAACTGTCTGTCCTATGGTTAGTCATTTCACCCTTCCGACTCAGGGATGTGCTGGAGCCAGTTCCAACTGGAGGGATGACTGTTAAATTTTCAATGTGAGCATTTACACCTCAGAAATTGGCAAATGCTAAAAATAAAAGCTAGATTACGCTTTTGTTGATTGTCTAGGCTTAAAAAGTGACAGAGAAAATGCTTATAATGCAGATTAAACTAAAAATTGTGTGGTAGGCACATTTTTTCCGCAAAGAGCCAATTATATGTTTACCAACACATACTTGCCTCCAGGCCTCTATTTCCTTACCTGTAAATGAGGATAATAACCTATTTACATTAACTGCCTCACAGATCCATTGTGAGGAAAGCTGTTCAAAAATCTTAAGATATTAAATGAATGTGATCATTAGCATACTCATTATCATTCACACTGCTGACAATATTGCAGGTTCTAGCTTTACTGAAGACCAGATGAGAAGAATCATTCTCAAATACAAGGACAATGCATTATCTAAGTTTTGGATCACTCATGTCATTGGACTTAGTTAAATTAAACATTTATTACATACCTACTATATGATAGAACTGGTAAGATGACAACAGTTAAAAAAAAGGTTCCTGCCCTCAAAGGCATTACATTCTACTGAAAGGAAGCAACAAGTACACAGACAAATAAATGCAAAATGTATACAAGATAAATACAAAGTGATTTGGGGGTGGGTGCTGACAACTGGCAGAATCAGAAAAAGCCTCCTGTAGGCCTTTGAGCTAAACATTGAGGGAACTAAGGGGTTCTAAGGGCAGCTCTAAGAAAGAGAGAGCATTCCAGCAGCTCTAAGAAAGAGAGAGCATTCCAGGCACAAGGTGCAGCCTATGAAAAGATATAGAAATAGCAGAGGAAATACCACATTTGAGAGCACCCATATTAGTAGGGCAGTTAGGCTGAAACGTAGAGTATGTGAGGGAGAATAAGGTGTAATCATACTACAAACATAAATTGTAGCCAGATTGTGAAAAGACTTCAGTACCAAATAGAAGTTATAGTTGTTATTGTTGTTAAGTCATTTTCAGTGATGTCCAACCCAATCGGGATTTTCTTGGCAAAGTAACTGGAGTGGTTTGCCATCCCCTTCACCAGCTCATTTTACAGATGAAGAAACTGAGGCAAACATGGTTAAGTGACTTGCCCAGGGTCATACAGGGTCTGAAGTTAGAGTCTGTATACAGACTGAATACTGTATACAGTCTGAATACAGAGTCTGTATTTTATTCTAGAGACCACGGGAGCCACTGAGGTTTAGCAGAAGAGTGATATTACACTTTAGGAATACCAATCTGGCAGCTATGCAGATGGCCAATGGGAGAAAAGAGAGAATGGATGAAAAGAGACCAATCTGAAGGATCTTGCAATGGTCTAGATCAGAAGTCATGAGGTAGAAGTTATCAATACTCTAAATGTTAGTAACTAGAAGTAATGACTGGAGTAAGTTTGGTGTGACTGGCGATTGATGTGAGAGAAATTGTGGAAGTCAAATCTGGAAATGACAATCCTTGACAACTGAACAGATGTGAATTTCAATTTCTTTCATAAACATAAGCAATTATCACGTGTTGGGCACTGGGTTTGGCCATGTGAGAAATAAAAAGTTTGGATAAGGATTGGTTCTTGCCCTCATGGAGTTTACTTTCTAAAAGCAGACACATACACAGGTAACTGAGGTGAAACAACCTACGTTATGAGTGATTTAGCCACCTCACGTATCCATTTCAGCCAAACCTTCCCCAAACAGGACTAAATCTGAGTTCCCAGGAGCAACAAGACAGAAGCTCCAATGCCCAGCCCTGATAACGCTAAGAGTGAAGTTAAAATCGTGCCGTGGCTTGTATAGTACAAAAGCTTAATTTCCTGTTCCCAAAAATACACGCATAATCAGTGGTGTTCTTTCCTGCCTGCTCATTTCGTTTTTAAATTGCCACCTTCAGAGCACAATCTCCTCACAGTTATGGTCTAGCTGAAATTTGTAATTTGATTCAAAAAAGAATCACTGAGGTAGAGGTGGGAAGAGGCTTTTCACAGAAAAGGTTCTCCCTCCCCATGGCTACTTTCAGTTCCTGCCTGAGCCAGGGGTTGGAAAGCCAATCTCTTCCTGGCATGACACCCAACAGCACTGTTTCTTTCTTCTCCCTTCATTGCCTTCCCCCCTCATTCTTTCACTCCCCATGCTAAGAAGACGTGCTTCATTAACACGTCCATCATTGTCTTTTGAAATCCTGAAGGCAAATGAGGCTGCCATTCTGGAGGCTCCCACAAGGGGCAAGATTCATTCCTCTGCAAGGCACAATCATCTTCATCATCATCATTATGATTATCATCAGGGAGTAAAACGGAAAGTTGCCCCAGGGCAATGCCACTTTGGTTTCTGATTTCAGCCCCTTGGTATCCCCATGGAGCATAATTTTTCTCATGTATAGTTCTGGTTGTGTTACTCCTCTTCTCAAATAGGGACTCCCTGTTGTCCACTGACTAAGTCTGAACTGCTTTTCTTGGCATTTAGGGCCAAGCACAGTCTTGCACTTTCCACCCATACTTTAATTTTTCCTCATATCAATCATAAACTTGTTTTTATGCAACTTTCATCCATTGACCATAGTTCGAATCTCTAGGGCCGAGAAGAACAAGTCTATTCTTCTTCCATAATAAGGCCATTTAAATATTTGAAGATATCTTTCAAATCTTCCCTAAGTTATTTCTTTCTTCCAGGCTAAACATCTCTAATTTTCTTCAGATAATTTCCATATGGAACAACTGGAAAGGTATTCTAAAAGCAGACACATAATACACAGGTAACTGAGGTGAAACAAAATATATTATGATTGATTTAGCCACCTCTTGTATGCATTTCAGTCAAATCTTCTCAAAATAGGACTAAATCTAAACTCCCAGCAGAAACAAGACAGAAGCTCTAATGCCCAGCCATGCTTCCCCAATCTTGTACTTGTAAGATTCATTTTTTGAACCAAAGTGTAAGATTTTATATTTATCTTCATTAAACTTTGTCTTGTTAAATTCAACTCAGTGAAGATATATTTTAATCCTTACTCTGTCATGCAATGTTTTAGGCATCCCTCTTAGCATTGGGCCATGTAAAAATTTTATAAGTATGTCATCTATGCCTTTATCCAAGTGATGATGGAAAACTCTGGGCTAAAAAAAAACACAGGGCAAAGCAAAGATTCCTGGGACATTCAATTCAAGGCATCTTTACAAGTTAAATTTGAACATTAATGACTACTCCATAAAGCTATTCAGCTAGTCCCAAATCTACCTAATTGCACTAAACTCTAGATCACATCTCCAACTTTTTTTCAGAAAAAAAATCTTGAAAGGCTTTTTCAAGTGCTTTGCTAAAATTCTGAAATTATGCATGTGTATATATGTACACATTATACACGCACACATGTATTTACCAATGTGTGTAACATATATACAGATTACATATATGCCACATAACCATTGGTTTACTATTACATGTATATCATGTGTGTAATGTGCATGCCAACTTGTTACATGTATTGTGTGTCTTCCCTTGATTTATCAGTTTGGTAATCCAATAAAAAAGAAAAATAAAATAACTCTGACACACTCTGCTTTGCCATAACTGCTTCATTTTCTGAATGATTACTAACCATCCCTTTAATAATGCAATCTAGAATTTTGCCAGGAATCAGAATCAAGTTCATTGACCTATAGTTTTTAGATTCTTTCTTTTCTTCAAAACAAAGATATTTGCTCTTCTTCAGTCTTGAAGCATCTTTCCCATTCCCCATGATTCCTGAAATTTTATTGATTGTAGCTCAGAAACCCTGTGTTAGCTCTTTCAGTATCTTATGATTTAATTTATTTATCCCAGGTTAATGGAACTCTTCAAGAATAGTTAAGTGCTCTATTGCCATCTTCTGATTTAAGTTGTATATCAATTCCCTAAAAGCCATTTTGGTTCTGTTATTCTGTTACTCTTTGTGGTTTCTAACTTGGTTGATATGCACCCTTTCCCGCACCACAATCCCTTTCAACACTTTGTTTTATTATTTTATTTCATTAAATATTTCCCAATTATGCTTAAAAAATGTAACCATTTTTAGAATTTTTGAGTTCCAAATTTTCTCCCACCACACCCTCTCCTTGAAATGCAAGCAATTTGATATCAATTATACAAGCAAAGTCATGTAAAATGAGTTCCCATATTAGCAATGTTGAAAAAAAAACAAACAAAATAAAACAATGAAAGTAAAGGAAACTTTAAAAGAAAGTATGCTTCAATTTGCATTCAGAGTTCAATGGTTCTCTCTCTCAAGGTGGATAGCATTTTTTTCCTTATAGGTACTTTTAAATTGTCTTGGATAATGGTCTTGATCAGAGTAACTAAGTCTTTCATGGTTGATCATCCTTACAATATTGCTGTTACTGTGTTCAATGTTCTCTTGATTCTGTTCACTTTTTATGAGTTCATATAAGTCTTCCCAGGTTTTTCTGAAACCATCCAGTTAGTCATTGCTTATAGCAAAATAATATTCCATCACAATCATATAACACAACTTGCTCAGCCATTCCCCAGTTGATGGGCATTCCCCTCAATTTCCAGTTCTTTGCCACCACAAAAAGAACTGCTATAAATATTTTTGTACAAATAGGTCTTTATCTTTTTTCTTTGATCTCTTTGGGATACAGACCTAGAATTGGTATTGCTGGGTCAGAAGGCATGCACAGTTTTATGTCTCTTTGGGCATAGTTCAAATTGTTTTCTAGAATAGTTGGACCGATTCATAATTCCCCCAACAGTGCATTAGTGTCCCAATTTTTCTATATCCCTTCCAGCATTTGTCATTTTTTATGTCATTAGCCAATCTGGTAGGTATGAGGTGATATCTCAGAGTTGTTTTAATTTGCATTTTTCTAATCAGTAGTGACTTAGAGCATTTTTTCATGTGACTACTAATAGCTTTGATCTCTTCTTCTGACAACTATCCATTAATATTCTTTGATCTTTTATCAGTGGGGGAATGGCTCTTATTTTTAGAAATTTGGCTCAGTTCTCTTCGTAGTTAAGAAATGAGGCCTCTATCAGGGAACTTCCTATAAAAAGTTTTCCCCAATTTCCTGTTCTAATTATGGCTGCATTAGTTTTGTTTGTGCGAAAGCTTTTTAATTTCATCTAATCAAAATTATATATTTTACTACCTATAATCCTCTCTATTACTTGTTTGGTCACAAACTCTTCCCTTTTCCATGGATCCTACAACTTTGCTAAGGTTGTTAATTGTTTCAAATAATTTAGGGGTGATTCTCTAGGGTTCCCTAAGCATAATATCACAACATCTGCTGTCATAGTATTGTTTTCTTATTGCCTGTTCCTTCCATTTTTACTTGTCTTATTGCTATAGCTAGCATTTGTAGTGGAGTATTGAATGAAAACGGTGATAATGGTCATACTTGTTTTACTCTTGATCTTATATAAGTAGGAAGGCTTCAAGTTTATCCCCATTGCAGATAACACTTGCTCTTGGTTTTTGGTGGATACTACTTATCATTTTAAAAAAGGTTCCACTAATTCCTATGCTTTCTATCGTTTAATAGGAATGGATGTTGCATTTTTGTCAAAGGCTTTTTCTGTATGTATTGATATAATTATAAAATTTTGTTGTTTTTGTTACTGACGTGGACAATTATGCTAATAGTTTTCTAATACTGAGCCAGCCCTGAATTCTTGGTATAAATAAATCCCACCTAGTCATAGTGCATGATCTTTGTGATATATTACTGTAATCTTCTTGCTAGTATTTTATTTAAAATTTTTGCATTGATATTCGTTAAGGAAATTAGTCTACAGTTTTCTTTCTCTGTTTTCTCTCTTCCTGGTTTATGTATTAACACCATATTTGAATCATAAAAGGAATTTGGTATGACTCCTTCATCTGTTTTTAAAAATAGTTTATATATAATTGGGATTAGTTGCTCCTTAAATATTTGGTAGAATCCACCTGAAAATCCATCTGATCCTGAGGGTTTTTCCCCCCTTAAGGAGCTCATTGATGGCTTGTTCAATTTCTTTTTATAAGATGGGGTTATTTAAATTTTAATTAATTTAATTTAATTAATTTAATAAAATAAATTTAAATTATATTTCCTCTTCGGTTAATCTGGGCAATTTACATTTTTGCAATTTTCCATTTCAGTTTTACTGGCATACAATTGGGCAAAATATCTCCTAATAATTGCTTTAATTTCCTCTTTTTTGGTGGTCCATTCACCCTTTTCATTTTTGATACTAGCAATTCGGTTTTCTTCTTTACTTCTTTTAAGTCAAATTAACCAATGATTTATCTGTTTCGTTGGGGATGTTTTTTATGGAACCAGTTCCTAGTTGTATTTATTAGTTCAATGGTTTGTTACTTTCAATTTTATTAATTCCTCTTTTGATTTTCAGGATTTCCATTTTGGTGTTTAATTGGGGATTTTTACTTCATTCTTTTTCTGGTTGTTTTAGTTGCCTGTCCAATTCATTGGGCTGTTCTTTCTCTCTTTCTTTGGTGTACATGTAGACAGATATAAAATTTCCCCCAAGTACTGCTTTGGCTGCATCCCATAGATTCTGGAATGTTGCCTCATTGTTGTCGTTCTCTTTAATG
Source organism: Phalanger gymnotis (assembly GCA_028646595.1). Lineage (NCBI taxonomy): Eukaryota > Metazoa > Chordata > Mammalia > Diprotodontia > Phalangeridae > Phalanger > Phalanger gymnotis. The sequence goes on along the minus strand of CM053625.1, from coordinate 130,719,973 downwards.
AAGTTATTGATTGTTTTTATGATTTGTTCTTTGACCCACTCATTCTTTGGGAGATTACTTAATTTCCAATTAATTTTAAATTTATGCTTCCATGGCCCTTTGTTAAATGGGTAAAAGGTTGCATTTGCTATTTCTGCTTTTCTGCATTTGCTTTCAAGGTTTGTATTCCCTAATAAGGGGATGAGGCACCTGCAGCCTCAAGGCCACATGTGGTCCTCTAGGTCCTCAGGCAGGGCCCTTTGACTGAATCCAAACTTCACAGAACAAATCCCCTTAATAAAAGGATCTGTTCTATAAAACTTAGACTCAGTCAAAAGCTTGTACCCAAGGACCTAGAGGGCCACATGTGCCCTTTGAGTCCACAGGTTCCCCACCCCTGCCCTAATATATATTAATTTTTGTGAAAGTGCCATGTACAGCTCAGAAAAAGAAAACTTTCTATTCCCAGTCTGTTTTCTCCAGAGGGCTATCATAGCTAACTTTCCCAAGATTCTATTCATCTCTTTGACTTCTTTCTTATTTATTTCATGGTTAGATTCATCCAGCTCTGAGAGGGAAAAGTGAGGCTACTAGTATAGTTTTACTATTTCCTCCTATAATTCACTTAGCTTTTCCTTTAAGAATTTGGATGCTATGCCATTTGGTGCATATATATTTAAAATTGTTCTTACTTCACTGTCTATAGTTCCTTTTAGCAAGATTTAGTTTTCCTGCTTATCACTTTTAATTGGGTCTATTTTGGCTTTTGCTTTGTCTGAGATCAAGATTGCTACTGTTGTTGTTCGATCATGTCCAGCTCTTCATGATCCATAATGAACTTGGGGTTTTCTTGGCAAAGATACTGGAGTGGGTTTACCATTTCCTTCTCCAGCTCATTTTACAGATGAGGAGACTGAAGCAAACAGAGTTTAAGTGACTTGCCCAGGGTCGCACAGCTAGTAAGTCTCTGAGGCCAGATTTGAACTTGGGAAGAAGAGTCTTCCTGAATCCAGGCCAGGCACTCTATCCACTGTGCCACCTAGCTGCCCCAATAGTTGCTACTCCTGCTTTTTTTAACTTCAGCTGATGTACAACAGACTCTGCTCCAGCCCCTTATTTTAACTTTATGTGTGTCTCTCTATTTCAAGCGTGTTTCTTGTAAACAACACATTGTTGGATTCTGTTTTCTTGGGAGAGGTGTGGTTATGACTCTCCTGTTCTACACTCTAATCCTTACCCAGGAAGAACCCCTGAATCCTTGGGATTCCAAGCAACACTACTCCTCTCAAGGTCTCTAATCCCTTGGGACTGGAAGAGATACTGTCCCTCGGGATTTCCACTCCCTCTTGACTGAAAGTGTTCCTTCCTATCCTTGAGCTATGACCCAGAAGTGAGTATAGGCAATGGAGTTGCCAAGCAGTGTCTGGTCCTGCATCCAATGCTAGGACAAGGGTACCCTGTAGTTTCTTTCTGACCAGTTACCAAGTCCCTTTACTGTTTGTAGCTTGAAAACTCCCTAAACTGCTGCTGCTTCTGTCGCCATCACCTAGTCCCACCACCCTAGGCCAACCTCCACATCAATATCTTTTTTCTTGGAGGCTTTTGAAGTAGGCTCTTTGACTCTGTTGACTTCTTCTGATTGTATGTTTTGATCTTCTTTGTCACCAAAAAAAGATTCAATAGTCTGAGTCTTTTGCTGCCTGGCCATGTTCCCAGACAACTACTTGACCCTTGAGGTTTTTGTCAAGGTATGGCTGGCTTCAGAGTGGCAAGTGCTTTGTCCCAAGCTTCAGGGTGTTGTGCTGCTGTTTTCACAGCTACTTCTACATGGCAAGCTCTGCCACACCAGCGCACCTTCTCCCCCAAGAACCACCAACCAAGACCACAACCCAGATCCAAGTAGGGAAAAGCAAGAGAACCCTGCCTCTGCACCAGCAAAGTGCTCCCTGCACTCCTATTCTGATCCACTGTTTGATTACTCGCACCAGGCCTGTGGCCCAAAGCAACCACAGCTGGAGCTATGGAAGCAGCTGCAGTAGCTTCCTGCTGCTGCAGCCACCACGCTGCACCACCTCTGCTGCCCCCGGGGCTGGGGCCGACCACACTCCAATCCAGCAGTTTTCCCACTGACCTGCTAAGTTGTCTTTGGCATTTATGGGTTGAGAAGTCTGATAGCTGCCACAGCTCAGTGATTCAAGGCCCTACAGTCTGCTCTGCTCCATCTCCTCAGTGCCTGGTCTGTTCTGGTGCAGCCCAGCTCTGCTCCCAGCATGATGTGATAGACACTTCCCAGTGACAATTCAGGCCATTTTGGGCTGGAGACCTGCTTCCCTCTGTTATTTCATGGGTTCTGTAGCTCTAGAATTTGTTCAGAGCCATTTTTACAGGTGTTTGGAGGGATTTGGGGGAGAGCCTAAGTGAGTCCCTGCTTTCCTGCTGCCATCTTGGCTCTGCCCCACCCTCCACCTCCATATCAATGACCTCTATTTTTGAACTCCCAAGTTGTCCTAGGTTAGAAAAATGTCTCATTCTGACCTTTGTTGGTTCTGCCACTCCAGCATTTGATTTGAGGTGTTAAAGTTGTTTGGAGGGGAATGTTGCAAGAGCTCAACTGAACCCTTTCTCTACTCTGCCATTGTGGCTTCACCCCTGGAAATCTTCATCTCATCAACACTTTTCAAGGAGGGAACTATTTTTAGTCTAAAGCCTAAATCTCTTTGACACACTGAGACAAAATTAAAACTGGGCAGGTCTGCCTTCTCTCTTGTCAATTATCATTATCCCACCCACCCTTCCCCCCAAAAGCAGCTTGATCTGTTCTTTGATATTCTTCTCCCAAATATAGCTTCAAAAACCCTTTTTGAAAAGCCTTAGTTAGCTTTGCCCAATTATTAAACTCAACTCATACTAAGTTTTAGCCCTCCTGATCCTATTCTGATTGCACCATCATTTTTATTCGTACTTCTTTAGTATCCTTACTCTTTTTCTACAAATCTTTTAAAAACCTAAGTTGGTTAAATTCCCTGTGCATCCACCATGTTTAATTTAAACAATTTCCTTTTTTCTTCTTCATGGGAATTGTTTCTCTTTGTGTCATCGGAACCTCATTGAGAACTCATCGCTCCTGCAAACTTTTACCCAACATACCTATTGTTCCTTTGAATCTTTTGAAATCATCACTTACAAAATATAGGGTGGCTGCTAGATTATCCACTCATTCTCTAAATTCTAGAGTGGTCTCCCCCTGAAAGTCCCCATAATTTCCACCCCAGCAACCAGTTCTTTTATGTTGGTGAGAAAGATCCATAAGGGAATTTCCTCTTATTGGTTCTTCAAGCTACTGCAGGATGAAATTGTTTCATTCAGCCTGCTCTCATTTGGTCAGTGAGAGGGAAAGAGACTCAGCAGATGTTTAGATATCTGAAATGCCTCATCAAAAGCATTTCATGCCTCTGTAGCAGTCCTGTGATTTGTTTTCTCAACTCTTCACCTATTTTTTTCTATGTGGTACGTAGTACTACAATAACACTATAATCTGTTTCTACCTCCATTGATCTTCACCCAAATGTTCTTCCCACCACGTACGCCCATTTGCATTCTTCTATTATTTCTCATGAGTATATCTTCCTCATGTACAATGTTACCCTAAATCTTCTTTTGAAGAAACTATACCCTTCCAAAGTTATATTCTAGCCACGCTTTTCATCCCATTAACTCTCAGTGATACTTAAGAGGTTAAAAATAACCTTCTTGATTTGGGATCTCTAGTTCATCTTGTTTGTTACTCATACCCAGGAATTTGTATAGACATTTGAGGCCATGGATTTTGTTAGTGATTTCTGTCTTGGATCTTATCTCCTATGAATTTCTGGGCACCTCTACTGCTATTCATCTAACTACGTTATAATTACACTCTATGGTTTCTAGCTTTGTTGATAAACATAGACGGTTTTCTCTCTTCCCTCACCAACACATTCAAGGAGAAAACTATAAAATAGAAGAGGCAGGATTTGATATTTGATCCTCTGAGTCCAAGCTCAAGCTCAGGGATCTCTCCATTCTACCTTTAATTAACCCTCTCCTCCTGCAGTACCTCTTCACATAGGGATATACTCACTTATTGTCTTGGGCTTTCTCCTTAGGTTAGCCTAGTAAATGCAAATGGCTACCTCCTGGCAGTTGGAGGCTTTGATGGAGTGGTACACTTGGCAACAGTGGAGGCTTTTGATTTTGAAGTCAATCAATGGAGGTGAGTCAAATCAAGCTTGTGAGATAGATCATTTCCAAGCTTCACCGCCCATACACTTAGAAACCAACTAAGGCAAGTTTCAGATTTGTAATATTGGTATCATTTTATGGAGCTCTGTATTTCTCTCCTTAGCTAACACTAGTGAATCACTAGGACTTCTATCATTCTTTCTGCATTCCTGATCTAAAAGCTGTTCAGGAAACCGTAAAGACATGGTTTAAAAACAACTTTGTGATTTACAACAGCTTCTTCCTCATTGAGCTGAGGAAATGGCAGTAGGGATGAGAAAATGAACTTTCGCTCCTATCCCACCCAGATAATTGAGTGGTGTGAAAGCAATACAAACACACGGCAATGATTTTGGTACAGCCTTCTCCACATGTGAACACTTCTGTTTTCATATAGCTTAGCCTATATCTGCACATGGACTTATCTGTTCTGCCTAAATCAAAGAACGAATGATCAAATGAGATATTGTTTGAAAAGTGCTTAGCACAGTGCCTGGCACATAGTAGGCACTATGTAAATGCTTGTTTCCTTCCCCTTCCCTAAATGCAGAAGAGTTAAAGACCATTTGCACAAAATGAAATGGCACATACTTCCCTTTGAAAAAGATAACGTAGCCACATATTAAGTTACCTGGACTTGGGAAAAGGCAAATAACCACAAAATAAAACCTTAAAAAAAGTTCTAGTTTTTGTGAAGTTCATAGGATCATAAATTTAGAGTAGGAAGGGGCTTCAAAAGTCATTTAGTCTAACTTCCTTATTTAAAAGACTTGAGATTTTAAGTGATTTGCCCAAGGTCACACATGTAGTGAGCAACAAAATATGATTTGAACTCCAGTCCTCTGACTAAATCCATGGCTTTAAACTACCTCCATTCAGCTAAAGCCTTGGGCCTTACCCCATGAAAACCAATTAGTCTATTGACACAGTCTCTGACCAGAGACTGAGTGTAAACTCCAACACAGACTGAAACCCAACCCTGCCAGACTCTCACAGACATAGATGAATGAATGAAGTATTTATTAAGCACTTACAATGGGCAAAGAACCGTGCTAAGTGAATGTACTTTTTTGTGGGAAGGACCAGGTGAAAGAGTGGGTGTCCCACATGCCAATGACAACAAGACAAGAAAGTCATATTTATTTGAAGAGGATGCCACATTAATACAAGACAAGAGTTCTTAACATGGGGTCCATGAACTTTTAAAAAAATAATTTTGAGAACCATATTTCAATATAATTGGCTTCTGTGGCAATCCTACATATTTTGTTTTATTCATTTAATAGCAGTATTCTGAGAAGTAGTTCAAAGGCTTCACCAGATTTCCAAAAGGATCCGTGCCATAAAAAAGGTTAAGATCTTCTGATATAAACCAACTGAGGACCCTGAGTGGAATCTCATGACATGAGCCATAACTAGGAATTTTTGTTTCCAGGGCAAGAAGCACAAAACAATTTCCTCAATTCATTATGGGATAGCAGAGAACCCAGGGTATTGCTGTAGAAACCACAGGGAATAAAAATAAAGGGTAGGAGAAGGCAGTGTAGTGCTCTGGAGGAATGAGAAATCTGCTTCCTATTTTAATTAATAATTCTTGCTAACTAGTTGTTAAGCTCAATTGTTAAAAAACAAACGTACTATCGATGACACTCTAAATTTTAGCACTCTTTGGCAAAATTCACCCTGCCCAAGTTACATCCCTGTTCACCACTCATGTGAGCAAGACAGGGAGTAGCATGAAATGAGAGACGTGTAGTTCTGAACCAGGCCTGTTTCTGTGTTCCAGAGTGTTTGGCAACATGAAGAATCGTCGTCCAGGAGGAGGTGTGGGTGTCCTGAAGATGACTATTTAGAACAGCTAACACCCAAGCTGTTTGGAATGAAGAGAAGAAAGAACAAAATAAACCTTTCCAGAAGCCTCATCCACCCATAACAGAACCATGGAGAGAGGGTTTAGGGAGGATTTGGGGTTCATAGGGCCCAAGTCTGTGAATACAGAGAAAATCAGATACAGGACACTCTAAGAGCATTGACTTAACCACATGACCCCTTCTCAAGTCACTATTGGAAAAGTCCAGTCATATCATATTCAGCATCAGCCCTGGACAAGAAGGGGACCCAAGTCAGAAAGGATAGGTGTCCCCCTCAAAAAAACCAATCTCTCAAAAATACTTGTTGCTATCCAGCTATCTCTCATTATCTACACACAAAATCATAGAATTCAAAGGTGGGTAGGACTTTAGAGATCATCTAATCCAGTGATTACCAACCTCTGGGACCCCTGTAGACTCCTTTGGACCCTTGTGGTTACTTTTGACGATTGAGAAACCATAGGATTATTCGAAAAGGATTTATCTCATTAAATGATTCTGCATAATAAATAAGCAAACATACCTTTCTAGATGAAATGTTTCAAACACATATGTACTATTTTCAAAATTAGATGTAGCTGTGATTAATAAACACAAATTCATAAAAGTATCATGAAATTCACAGCAGTTTTTTGTCTCTGCATTTTTTTCAATCAATAGATAATAATACCATACCTATCATCTTGTGCAGAATCTATAAAACTATTGAAAAGCTGTAAGAGGAAGACAGCAGAAAGTCCACCTTTCCTGATCAAAATTTAAAATATGTGGCAACTATCAGTAGTATTGATCTAACTATGCCTCTGCTCTTTTCCATTAGCACAAAGCATCAGGAGTTCACTAAACATGGCCAGAATCAAAATGGACACCTACCAGCCACAGTTCCTGGGGTTCTTGGTCCAGTATATAGAAAACAGCCTTTACCCAAGGACCTCAAATACCTATATGGTCACCAATAGAATTCAATATTTATTATGCACCTCCTCTATACAAGGCACTGTGCTGGTTTATTGTTAGGGATAAAAATTAATGTAGTCCCTGTCTTCAATGAACTTATATTTTACTAATGAGAAAACAGATGTATATATAAGTATAAAGTGGCATAAGATGAGGGCAAAGGAGAGATAAAAAGTACAGCAGGAATTTATTGAGGGGGACATAGATTAGGGAGGGAGGCTTCATAAGAGAGGTGGCATCTGAGCTGAATGTTGAAGGGTTCTAAAAGCTAAAGAAGAAGAATCACCATCATAGAATCATAGATTTGTATATGGAAAAAGACCTCAGAGACCATTTTACAGAGAAAGCAACTGATGCTCAGAGAGGTTATGACTTTTCCAGGTTCATACAAGTGTTTCCAGTGGGATTTAAACTCAGGTCTTACTGCTTCTATTACATCATGCTGCCAAAGAGGGGAGTAGGCAGTTTGGTGGCACAGTGGGTTGAGTGCTTAAAGTGCTTAACTTGAAGACTTGAATTCAAATCCAGCCTCGGATACTTACTAGCTATGTGAGCCCAGGGAAGTCACTTAACCTCTCTCTGAGCTGGCATTTTATCCTGTAAGTGTGAGGGAGTAACAGAAAAATATTTGAGGTTGAGTGTTATATGGTCACATCAATGACAGGAAGTTTGTCTTCCTCAGGTTATTTCACAGAACTTCAGAGTTGACTGGATACGAGATGCCATCTAATCCAACCCACATCTGAAGAAGATTCCCTCATGCAACCTACCCAACTAAATCTAGCCAAGCTAGGGCTGGATAAAAAATGAACAAAAGTGGAAAAGTGGCTAAAAGTGAAGAGGAACCCACTACTACCCAATACAGTTCCCTACGACTATGGATGCTCTAATGGTTAGGAAGCTTCTCCTTATACCAAGCCTAAATTTGCCTCTTGGCACTTCATGATCACAGTTGCAAAGCTACAAGGGATCAAGGAGGTCATTTAGTCCAACCTCCCCATTTTAAGCGTGAGGGAACAATCCCAGGAAGGTGGAGTCATTTGTTTGAGATCACATAGGAAAGGAGCAAAGCCAGGATCCAGACAAGAGTTCTCTGACTCTAAATCCAGAGCTCCCTCCACTATACTGCACTGCCTCCTGCCATTCCTAGTTCTGCCCTTAGAGACAAGCAGAAGGTAGATACTTCTTTCATTTGACAATTGTTCAAATATTGAAGAACAGCTTTCATAACTCACCCCTCCTCCCTAGGTCTTCTCTTTTCCAGATTAAACATTCCTAGTTCTTCAGACAATCCTCATATGGCATGATGTCAAGGTCCTTCACCATTCTGATTGTCTTCTAGTTTATAAATGTCTTTCATAAGCAGAGCACAATGGGCATGAGAAGCATTTTTCATTAAGACGTGTACCCAGAGAACTTTGTTACATTTTAAGGAAAACGTTTACTGAATATTTAATCATAAAGGACATCAGTTTTATCCATCAGATGAACTAAAGAAACTAAATGATGAAAACTAGATGATCTAAAGAAACTAAAACTTGAGGAAACATTTTAGATTAACAAAAAAGCTTTTCATTAAAAGTACTTTGTAAAGTTTTCCTCTTAATAGGATGCTTTCAATTTATCCTAACAAAGTTCCTTTCAGTCTTACTTTGGCTGAAAAAAATATCTTTCCGGCTTAGACTTTACTGCCTAAGCCTAACATTTTGCTATTGGTGGAGTTTAAAGACTGGTGATCAGAAGAACATCTTTTAAAAATCTAAAAATACTGCTTTCTTTGCCTATATCAAGCAATCTCAGGACCACGTACAATAAGTTAACCCACAAATAGAAAACTGGCCAGAGGAATCAGTGAGGTGATTGTTGATTTTTCTCAGCCCTGACTACAGCAAGCAGCCAGAGGCCTCAGGCAGTGGCAGGGGCCTGATGGGAAAGAAAGGAGGAGGAAAGACTGCAATGACTCCAACAGGTCTAAGGATTCATCAAACAGAAGCCCCTGAGCAGTCTAAGCAGCACTTCAGAGAGAGATTAGAAGAGGGGAATGGAGGTGCCTGGGTTGCAAGATAACTGTAACACTAGAGAGGCCATCTTCCTCCAATACAAGAGACTCCAAGAGGTTGTGTCTGAGAAAAAGCAGGAAAGCTGTTCCTCTCCTGATAGGCTCCAGATCCTAGGTAGCCTCACCCAACACGAAGGCTGTTGCCATGTGAAGGCATGCCTGATCATACTTGGCACATCTAGTATGCATGCCTACGCAGAAATAATTCTCCAGGTGTGGTTTGACCAAAGCAACATATAGTAGGACTATAGCATCCCTAGCTGTGCCTCTTTCACTGCTTTCTAAGGCCATAATGAATTTGAGGGGGGGTGGGGTGCTAATATGTCACATTGATACTAGTCTTGTAACATACTAAATCTCCTCATCTTCCTTCCAAACTGCTATCTGAAAATGTCTACACATGCCTCCCCTATCCGTTACTTGTGGAGTTTATTTTCTAAACCCAAGTAAAAGACTTTATATTTATCTCTACTGATTTTCATCCTACTAGATTTAGCTCAATGGATTAGCTTGTTACAATCTTTTCAGATCCTGAATTCAGATTCCTGCAACGTGTTAGCTACCTCTGACAATTCTGTCTTCAACCAAGTAACAGACAGAAATATTATATGGCACAGGGCAACATGCAAGCACTCCACTCGAGACAACCTTCCAAGCTGAATTCAGACATTAATAATTACTCCTTGGATAAGTAATTACTCCATTCAGCTGGTTCCAAATCCATCCAACTGGATGATCTTCCAGCCCATAACTCTCCCTTTTCATCAAATACTTAGCTATAATCTAACTAAACTGTATCCGTAACATTCCCTAATTTACCAGCTTAGTAACTTTGTCCAAAAAAAGGAAGATATTACTCCGGCATTTTCTGCTTCTGCTGAAGGCATATTGTGATCACCACTCCAGTTCACTAACCACCCGTTTAATATCACAGACAATTAATGAGTCAAACAACATGAGAATAACTATGTTCAAACAAGATATATACAGGACAGATTGGAAATGATTACTAAGGTTAAAAATTAAGGTACTAAGGTTAAAAATGACTTGGAAAGGCTTCCAGCAGAAAATGGGACTTTAGCTAAGACATGGAAGGCAGAGAAGCTAGAAGTTAGAGAGGAGGAGGGACAGCATCCAGGAATGAGGGGAAATGCTCAGAGTTGGAAGATGGAGTGTTGTGATTGAAAAACATTAAAGAGGCCAGTGTTACTGGTTCACAGTGTATGTGGAATAAGGTGTAGGAAGACTATAAAGGGAGGGGAGGGCCAGATATGAATGGCTTGAAAAACCAAAGACTTCATACGCGATCCTGGAGCTAATAGGGAACCACTGGAGTTTATTGAATAGTGGAGTGATGTGGTCAGATCTCCATTTCAGGATGACCAGTTTGACATAGGAGTGGAGAAGGGACTTGAGTAGGGAGACAAGGCAAGGAGGCCAGCCAGAAGACTATTACTATGGTCTAGGCATGATGTGGTGAGGACATATACTAGGGTGGTGGAGTGTCAGAGGAGTGAAGTAAGTGTATATGAGAGATATTATGAAGGTAAAAAAATAGATTTAGACAACTGATTGGAAATGGGAGGTGGGGGAGAGAAAATGAGAAGCTGAGGATTACGCCTAAGTTTACACCTGGGTGCCTGAGAGGATAGTAGCACCCTCAAAAGTAGTCAGGAAACTTAGAAGTGGGAAGGATTTGGGTAGAAAGATACCGAGTTCAGTCTGGAGCATACTAAGTTAAATATGGATGTCTACGGAACATCCAATTGCAGATTCCAATAGGCAGTTGGAAATTTGAAACTGGAAGTCAGGAATGAGTTTAGGGCTGAACAAGTAGATCTGAAAATCATTTGCAAAGAGATCATCAAAACCATGGGAGTTAATGAGATCACCAAGTGAAACAGTATAGGGGGAGAAGAAAAGGGTCCTGGACAGAGTCTTAGGGGACACCCATAGTTAACAAGTATTACGTTGAATAAGATCCAGACAAAGGACAGATAATGTCTGGTCAGATATGGAGAAGGAGAACCAGGGGAGGGGAGTGCCATGAAAACCTAGGATAAAAGAGAATCCAGAATAAGATTATCAACAAATCAGGCAATGTCTCAGAGTGGGAAGTATACTGAATTCTCATCCAGGAGCACATACTTCCCGTATTTTAAGCTGTGGTCCAAAAATGCTAATCCCATTCTCAGATGAGGTCTTCTAAACCTGTCGCTCATTTCCTTGGCCTTCCTATTCTAGAGTCCATTTTGTGTGAGCCAAGGTGTTGTAAACTAATTCATACTCAGAACACAAGCTCTGGGTCCTCTACCTCCAGCACTCCCTTTTCCTGTGCAAAAAACGTAGAAAACTCAGAATTTGCCATTTGGATAAAATACTAGATTTAATGGGTATTTCCCACCATGGCTACCAATACCATGACTGCTCCAGGACTCAGACTCCAGCACGCCACTCCTTTTCACTTCAGGGGTCGACACTGAGCCAAGCCACGATGGCCTCAAGCACTTGTGCTAAGCCTCACTCCAAACTAATGCTCATTGTCTATCTGGGTTTGGTTTCCAACTACAATTCTTAATTTCACCATTCCCAGACACTAGTTACTATCACCATCATATCTTAACTCTAGCACAGGGTGTATGTCCCAAGTTGCCTTAATTAAGCCTGGAGCATAAAACATAGCTGCAAGTACCTGTGTGCCCACGCAGCCTTAGGGGCACAGCTATTCCATTCAGGAATTCTCAGACTGACTCACAGTTATTTCTCTCTTCTTAAAACTACAGGAAGCTATGGTCATCTGGTAAAGTGTGCACAAGTCCCAAGGAAATTGGGTCTCTACTAGCCCCAACAACTCTTTGGTTTCCTTTATAACCTTATGTATTTTACTTTATACATTTAATAACATTATTCTAAGGAGTTCATAGGCTTCATAGATCACAAAAGCGGTCCATGGTACAAAATCATTTTGCATCTAGAGTTCTAAAGAGTTCTGCAACTTTTTCTTATTCATATTAATCCACCACCACCATCAACCCTGCTTCTCTATCATATGAGGCAAGTAATGTCTTTGTGTGACATCTCCCCAGATCTACTAACTTCATGTAACTGTCTTCTGCCTTGACCTTATCCTTTATAAAGTTTCTTTACTGGTTCCTCGGAGCTAAGAGACCGGTTTAGTCATGTTGGGAATGTTGTCATATCAGGCTCATATCACATCAGGCATTAGATTAGATGGCCGTTGAGGTCCCTTTTATCTGTGTTGCTGTACGATTATCTAAGTTTAGATACTTCTTTGAAAAGATAGACTAAAAATCACTCCAGAAGCTCTTAGCCCAGTGGTATAATGGAATGACCCAATGTCCATCCTAGTCAAACCAAAAGGCAGAGCAGGATTGAGACCAGGTCCAAAAAAAGCAATTCTCAGTATTTATCACAGAAGAGTGACATTAAGATTCAGGAGTGAGAAAGCAGACCAAGTAGGAACATGGACCAAGCATCAGGCAGAACCAGACAGACTAGAGTCAGAGACATCTCTTGGCTTTCTGCCTCCCTACACATGCATCCCAACAAAGCTTCAAGACTCAGGATATCCAGACAGCCAGCGCATCCCTGCAGCTGTGATATACAGTCACAACTAGGCCAGAGGGCTAGGCCCATTCACCAGAAAAACAAGGATGCCTCAGAGCAAGAAGCAGGGGCAGTGGCCAAGCAGACCCAGGTAAGTGGCAACATATCCCATATGCCCCTGCAATATAGAAGACTGGTGAGTGAATCCATGATGGTAAACTGTCATGATGGCATACCAAGTCAATCCAGAGTAGTTTAGGCTGGGATTTAAGATATAGGTTAGTTCTGCTAGGAAATTACAGATCTTTGAAAGTCTGACCTTTTGAACCCCATTTAATTTTTCTAGAATCAGTTTTTCTCCAGCGAGAGATTTTAATAATCTCTGCCCTCATTACCTTGCAGAAATATTGAGAAGAAAAAAAAAGAGACCACCGTCAGGAAAGACTTTCCATGTACATGAGTTCTTTTTTTATCATTCTTACTCTCTCTGGGCCACAAACCCAACAAAACAGTCCAAACAAAGAGAACCACTGACCCTCCCCCAGAGGACCAAGAGTCAGTTATTTGTGGATTTAATGGTGAAAAGGCCTTCACAGAAACAAAATGATAGGATCAGATGACTTTCATCTAACGCCATCAGAACTGCTTGATTAAGCTTCCACTCTGATCTGCTTACTGAATTGTATCAATTATGCAAAAGTTACAAAAGTTTTGCTTCCTCCAAGAAAATTGCTTCTCTTTAATATTCAGTTTTCACTCCCCATAGCCCTCCCTCCCTCTCTCAAATTAGGCTGCAGCTGCAGCCCAAACCCAAAATAAAGTGCCCAGATGTATACTGGTTTCTGTGCCGCTTCAAAATCTCTATTTTCTGTCCCCTCCCACCCTCAACCTACTTAGCAGTGATTCCTTCAACGCTTAGGAATTACATAGCTCATTACTCCTAGGGAAAGAGATAAGGAAATATACTGTCCACTTCTTCCTGAGGAGTTAGGGCCACAGAGGTTGAATCAAATTCCAAATGGTCCAGGAGGATCTTCTGAGATTCTGGGAGGCAGAACTCGGGTTCAGGAAGGAACTCCAGGTCTGATTTGGAGAGAAGCCCATCTTGGGGACTAGTCTTGGCATCCACCATGAGTGGGATTGTCATAGAACAGGTTTGGGTTTCACTGCCTTTGACATCCTGGGACCCTGGATCAAACAGGAGCAAGTTTTAGTGGAGCATGAAAAGTAGTATCTTCCAAACCAAAACCCCAACTCCAAAGAGGTAGTGTGGCATACAGGAAAGAGTAACAAGTTAGGAGGCCCGGGTTCTAAACCTAGCCCTGCTACAAGCTTTCTGGGTTGTGGTAGCAAAGACACTTGGTTTCAAGGTCCTCCATGTCTAACCCCTGCACCATCACTTTGTTCCCAATGTTTGTAATATGCACCTTCCCTGCTTGCCTATATCCCCTAGAGTCCTTAGCTTTATCCAAGGCTCAGCTCATGGACCATCTTCCATGGGGAGTATTTCTTTCCTGTGTAACCCTAGGCAAGTCACAATCTCTTAGCATGAGTTTCCTCATCCATAAAATAGTGATAACAGCATCTACTTCAAAAGGCTGTTGTGAGGATCAAATGAGATTGCATATGTAAAGTGTTTTTCGGACATTAAAGGGCTATATAAATGCTGGCTATTATTTCCTGACTCCAAGTTGTTAGTCCCATCTCTTCCTCCTCGCATTACTGTTCCTATACTTAACTGCTTACAAGTTATATATAGGTTCCTTAAGGGGGTGTATGCATGTATATTCACTTGTCACAGTTATGTCCAACTCATTGTGACTCCATTTTGGGGTTTTCTTGGCAAAGATACTGGAGTGGTTTGCCATTTCATTCTCCAGCTCATTTTAGAGATGAGGAGACTGAGGCAGAGAGGGTTAAATCACTTGCCCAGGGTCACACAGCTTGAAGTGTCTGAGGCTGGATTTGAACTCAGGAAAATGAGTCTTTCTGATTCCATGCCCATTCTACCCACTGCAGGACCCAGCTGCCCTCCTTAAGGGTAGGAATTGTTTTTGTCTTTGTATTCCTAGTACAGAGAGACAGCATTACATAGTTAATAGAAAGAGCTGGGCTCAAAGCCAGAAAGATCATAGTTCAAGTCATAGCTTAGACTTTATGACCCTGGGTAAGTGAATCAACCTTTCCATGCTATAGGCTAGAGGTGTTAAACATACACCTTGAAGTATTCCCAAGTTCTAATTGATTCTCCATTAAAATGCAACAGGGAAACTTTTAACAAAGTAAATTAAAATACAACAGAACATATATAATGTTAACATGTGGGGTTTTTTAAGCCAATATGTGGCAGCAGGGATCCTAATTATGGTTGTCACTGCATCTAATTGAGTAGTTACCGCTGCTCTAGGCTACTCACTGAGACCATAAGTTGCAGAGAAGGTGCCAACTTGTATTGGTAGATGAAGTTTCTTCATCTGGAAGACCCCTATATCAACAGAATCACAGGACCAGTCCCCTCCTCTCCCCCTAGTAAACAGCACACTGCCTTGAACATACTAGTTTCTTGGATTAGATACATGAAAATGTCCAAAGATCTGTGGTTTAATCAGTGTGAATAATCCCTCCGCTGATACTGATCTCTCACCCTCCCTACCTTGTTTTGCATGAGTCACTATGACCAAAAAAATTCATCACCTGGTGGCCATGGTCTATGTGAAAAGCCACATTGCACAGAGCACGACTGGTCCTCAGATGAGACCCCAGGTGCCAACCCCTTCTTTAAGTCTGTCCAGTTTGATAAGAGCTTGTGTTCTAATGCCCTAATGTTCAAAACCCCAAGTCGCCTCCACACACCCTGACATCTTTCGGGGTGTACACATGCAAGTATAATAGATTTATCCCATAAATATTCACAATGGTCTTTAAATTATCCATTACTTCTACTTACAGATGAAGAGACTGAGGCCCATAAAGAGATAATAGTTTTCCATAGACCATAGCAGGCCAAAGTTAGAATTCAAACCTTTTCATTTTGTCTCTGGAACACAAACATACTTACCATACAGATTCCCCTCCATCCAAGCCTCAAGGACCCTTTCTGTGATGGGGAGCATCTAGGGGTGAGAGACTAGTTCTCTCTGTATAAAAAGCCCAAATTCCCCTTCCTTTTCCAGTATACTATGGAGTATCCTAACCTGGCAACTCTCAGGGATGCCTCACCTTGCTCTCCAAGCCATTGGTCAGTGTGAGCACCCAGCAGGAAAGGCATTTCATCTTCTACTTCAGATTCTGACATCGACCTGAAATTAAAAGCAAAAAGCAAAAACAATCTGTTTGTAAATTTTCACACATTAACAACACAGGTACCTTTGGTCTGTCCTTTTTGGAGGGGAATTAAATTTTCTGGCCAAAAGAAATGAAGCGGAGAGGAAGATTAGTTCAGATCAGAAGGCAGAGTAGTACTTGCAAAAAAAGGAGGAAAAAGCAAGAAAGAAATAATACAACAGTAGTTCTCTATTATTTGAATATTACATCCATTTTCTGAATTATCTATGGATTTTTTTTTAATCCTTGGCTGACTTCTCATCATCCAAAACATTTCCCCCACAGCCCTTCCCACATCCCAGCTGCTGTGTTCAGGGAATGCAAACTAATTTTTATATCGGGCAAAGCAAAAAGATAATTAGGAAAGGAAAACTGTTAAAAAAACACACACCCATCCATGGAAAAACCAAACTTTACTATTTACTATTTTGGATTACCAGTGCTCTGTTCCCAATATTTGTATGCATAATATAGAGTTTTGTATTATCCAAGAACTTGGGTGAATAGGAATGAGGATAATTAGGATTTGTTTGGAAGCATATAACTGTGTGTATAGGTACGAACACACAGGGGTTTGTACCTGGTATCCAAAGGGGGTATCATCAGGACATCAGATGGCTCATGTGTATTCCTCAGTAGCTGTGCTTGAGACATGGCTTCCCCGGGACAGATTCCTACCAGACCTGGCCATTTCCCCACTGCTGAGGTCTCTAGAGGAAAGGTTGGTGGCAAGAGGGAAGGCCAAGGCAGAGAAGAGGTCCTTCCACAGGAATGCACAGGAGTGTCAGAGAGACTGGGATCCGGAGGCAGCTGGGCTGGATCTGAAAGACGTTTCCAAAAAAAATCAGTCAGTACCACATGAGTGAATAGCCCCAACTCTATGGATCTCCCCTTCCAGCCAGACACCCACTTTCCGCTGAGCTCAGGCCCCAGGAAAAATCCCTGTCGTGGCAGGAAATAATATGAGATCCCTTAAGGAACTTTACTTCTGTATAACTTTAAGGTTTACAAAATGTTTCTTCCATCCCCAGCCACTGAGACTCCGAGAATTTAAGAGAATTGCCCCAAGGTCACAAAGCTAAAAAGGATCAACCCTAGCATGATTCCCAACCTTGAGCAATTAGAAGTCCTATACTCAGCACCTGGGAGGAAACAAAGAAGGAAAGAGGAAAGAAGAGCCCCAGTCGGTGCCTAGAAGAAGCCTTCAGTTGAGCCTGAGGACACACAACATATACAAGGTAAAACAGGCAGGGGAGGATTCACAGAAAGCTCACTGGATCTGGAGTCAGAGGATTTGAGTTTGAATACAGCCTCTTACTATTGCCTGGGGCACCTTGGTCAACCCTCTTCATCCTCTCTGGGCCTCAACTAGGTGGTCTCTAAGATCCCTGGCCAGGCTAAATCCTCAGATTCTAGAACTTGAAGGGGCCAGGTTGTGAAAGATTAAAAGGCAAACAGAGAATTTATATCTGATCCTTGAGGCCACAGGGAGCTACTGGAATTTACTGTCTGGGGGGGAGGGGAATGACTTAGTCAAATATGCTATTTAGAAAGATTAATCTGACAGTTAAGTTGAGGATGGTCTGAAGTAGGGAAAGACTTGAGGCAGGAAAACCAACCAGAAGGCTATTGCTATATTCTCGTAGTGAGGTGATGAAGGCCTTCACCAGGGTGGTGGTAGTGTCAAAGGAAGAAGGGAGCAAATATATTTGTTGTTGTACACTCATTTCAGTCATATCTAACACTTCGTAACCCTGTTTGGGATTTTCTTAGCAAAAATACTGAAATTGATTGCCATTTCCTTCTCAGTTCATTTTACAGATGAGAAAACTGAGGTAAACAGAATTAAGTGACTTGCCCAAGGTCACACAGCCAGTAAGTGTCTGAGGCCAGATTTGAACTCAGGAAGATGCATCTTCCTGACTCCAGGCCTGGCATTCTATCTCCTGTGCCACCTAGCTTCCCCTGCAAATATATTATGAAGGTAAAATTAACAGGACTTGGCAACAGATTGGCTATTGAGGGAGAAGGGGGGTTTGAGAAGTTAAGCATGACACCTAGGCTATACGCCTAGGTGACTTGGTGGATATGGAAAAAGACTTTAGAAGAGAAAGATATTGAGCTCACTTTTGGACAAGATGAATTTATGGCTATGGGACATACAGTTCCAGCTGTCCAATAGGTGGTTGGAGATGAGACTAGAGGTTAGGAAAGAAGATAAGGCTGGGAAAAACATATTTGAGAATCATCAGCAAAGAGATGATGATAAATGAAGCCATGGGAATTGATAAGATCACCGAGTGAAATATTATAAAGGGAGAAGACAAGATGAGCCAGGATAGACCTGGGGAACAACCATGTGGAAGAACATCTTGTAAAAGAGACTATGAAGGAACAGTCAGGTGGGAGAGGAACCAGGATAGAGTAGTGCCATAGAAACCTAGGACCAGAGGGTTTCAAGGAAAAGGCTGCAGAGAGGTCAAGAAAGATAAAGATTGAAAAAGGCCATTAAGTTTGGTACTTAAGAGATCATTGATAACTTTGGAAAGTGCAGTTTTTGTTGAATGATGAGACTACAAGGCAGACTGTAGAATTAAAAAGAGAGTGAGAGGAAACAAAGTAGAGGCATCAATTATACAGGGCGTTCCTAAAGTCTGGACACATAGGCAAAAATGCATATTTTCAAGAAATGAAATGAATGAAATTTTCAACAACATTTTATTGAACTGGAATATTAACATATAACATCTCCAATATGATTTCCATCATTTGTGATGCAAAGGTTGATGCGCTTTGCAAGATTCACGTGAACTCGATGCAATAACTGCCATCAATTTTAGCACATTCACTCTTTATGCATTCAGTCAAGTGTGTTGCATCTGTGATTTTCATTGAGTGCACCTTCTCCTTTAGCATACCGCAGAAAAAGAAGTCAAGGGGGATAAGGTCTGTTAATATTCCAATTAAATAAATAAAATGTTGTTGAAAATTTTTGCCTATGTGTCCGACTTTAGGGACACCCTGTAGATGGACTTCTGAAAAAGCTGAGCCACAAAAGGGAGAAGAGATATGGGCCAATAGATAGTTCAGATCAAGTGACAGTTTTTTTGAGAATAGGGAGACATGGGCATGTTTTTAGGCTATGGGGAAGAAAGAAGTAGATGCGGAAAGATTGAAGTGAGAGAGTGAGAATGATGGAGGGGACAGTCTGCTGGAGAAGATACTCCAATCCAATAAACGTTTATTAACCACTTACTATGTGCCAGGCATGTTGCTAAGTGCTGGGGATATAATTAATATTTTATTGTACATTAATGTTATACAATAATACTGTCTTATGTATTGCATAATTAATATTGAGGGAGGGGGAACGAAAGGGCATTTTGTTCGATGGAACTAAAACCAGGCAGAGCAACAGATGTAAAGTTGAATGAATAAAAGCCTGAGCCAAAAGCAGAACATGGGAAGATTTTCCTTGTTTTGATAGGGAAGTTAAGAGATGTCTACATTTAAGATGTAGAAAAAGATCTATGTGGAACTATGAAAAAGAAGAATCCAGAATGAAATGAGTACTATAAATAAACAAACAAAAAACACCCGTGTCTGCAATACCCAAAAAGCCCCAAGCCCAGGCTTTGTCTTAATTCTCCCTAGTCCAAGATACTCAGGTCAATCAACTGAAGGATTTATATTCATGGGAACATAGTTGCAATTTTATAATTGAAGTCAGCTGGGGAGAAATAAGGCTTACTTAATAAGCAGCTCTGTTAGAACATATCTTCTACCAACAGAGAACGGACATTGAAGTTCTAACCACAATTCAGACTCCCTCTCATGTTAAGTTTGCTGATGGGAAAAAGGTTTCCAATAGACTCAGCCCCAACTTACCTTTTTCAAAGACAGAACATGTGTTTTCCACAGCATTATCCACAGGCTCACCCAATATCAGTGCTGGGTTGCTATTTTCCACAGGACTGGCCGGGCAGCCTGGGGATTTCCTTTGTCTGACCAATGAAAGACACAGTTAACTGGAGCTTCCAGGCACAGACTTCCACAATGCTAAAGGCATTTTTGGATTTTTAAATTTTAATTTCTCCAAAGTAGCAAGCTGTCTACATTGAAGTCCCTTCCAGCTCTAAATTTATGACTCTGATCCAAAATAAAAGCTCTAACAGAATTTCTATACTTGCCTAGAAGAATTGGGGAACTGACCACAGCACGGAGTCCAGCAAAGAGCTCTGAAGCTCAAACGGGCACATTCGGTATATACTCGGTGCTTTCTACCACGACAAGCCCCTCTCCCAGTAACTCCCACTGTCCCCAATTACGTAAGAGGGCCCAAATACAAGGACACATTACTGCTTGTAGAAATGATGCAATCATTTCCAATTCTTCCTCCACTCCACGCAGCAAGAACTGTCTAAAACAACACTTCTTAAGCTGAGGATCTTGAGTGGAAAAAGTTTAAGAAACCCTGGTCTAAAATATGACATAAGCCTCCTATTCACACAGTCATGAGCCCCTCTACCCTCAGCTAGGCTGGTCTTTGAACAAAAGACTTCATACTCAAAGAATGTTCAGCTTAGAAGGTCATACTTTTCATCTTGATGACCTAAAACATGAAAACCTTGAATCACCTCCCTACCCTGGCAAAGGATTCAAACGGGAATTTTGTGAAGGATTTATTTAGTACTCCGTACTTTACAAACCACCTTCATATCTGTCAAAAAAAAAGTGAATGCAGGTAAAGCATCTTCAAAAATTTAAAGGCTTCAAGGCAAAAAGGCAGTAAATGGCAAAGTTAGGGCTTCTAAATCCAAATCTAGTGCCCTTCCCACTCTTCCACAAGTTAATCTAAGAAGGTATGATAGCGCCCTGAAATTTCATCAGCTTTATAAATGAGGTGACAGGCATAATGGGATAATAGCCTCAAAGCAGGAAGACCTGGATTCAAGTCCTGCCTCTGATATATATTAGTTGGAGACTATGAACAAGTTGATTCACCTCTGAGTTCTCTCAGGTAACTAAGACTATAAATTGCAGAAAAGGTACCAACCTGCATTTGATAGAGGGAGTTATCACAACCAATGAAATCACATGTCCAGTCCCCATCCCTATAAATGAGTTCTATTGTCTTTTCTTTGGTAGAGGAAAGGAAGGAAATGAAGTAAAGGACTATTAAATGCTGCAATACTAACCTAGCTGTATCAAAGGCTCTCATCTCTGAAATCTGCTTTCTGGTATTTGGAATCAACACATTCTTCTGCCACTTCTGACATACCTCCTCTGAGGGAGCAAGAATCTGTAATTTAAACATTTGCGTACAGAGTCAGCACCCCCGAAGGACCCTGGCAATGGGAGTAGAAGACAGCAAGATACCCCCAAATGAAGTCTTTTTGGAATATATGTAGAATCTACAGGAGGATGCCCACTCAGAGGGAAAGTGGAAATATTCTGAAATTTGAAAGGAATGAAGTGTTGGTCCTCAGGTATCAACCATGATGTAATTTAATGATCAGGATTGAAGACTCATACCTTAAAAATACATCATTCCTTTCCTGACCTAGGGAAGCTTAGTTCCACATATTGGGACACATCATAGCCACTACAAAGACAACCTACTCAAACTGTGATATTTATATCAAACTCACAGTGCTCTGTTCTTCTGTGGGCACGAGGGTTCGAGCAAGCTTTAGATACTGCACGGCCATCTCCAGGATGGAGGCCATGTCCTCTCGACGACCTTCAAACTTGGGCAGCAGGATCCGAAGGCGTTCACAACTTACAGAGATTCGTTTCCTGTTTATACCCAAGCACCCCCACCCCAATGCCCAGATGAACAAATAAACCATGTTTGAGTCTCACTCCTCTGGACAGAATAGCTGAGATACACAAATGATAACACTGAGCCCCATGTACTTGTAAGTTGATGGTTGCTTAGCTCAGTTGTGCTACATGAGGATGATGCTTTGGTTTTGTGGGTCTGAGCGAATTAACTCTATTTCATGTCCAAAGAATGACTCCTTAACCTTGACCACAAATTAAACTCCCCAAGCCTGTATTTTGGAGATTTGTTGGCCTAGAACTATGATTAGAAGCAAACTCTCTTAACCAATGCAGATAAACAACTGTTTTGCACCCTATAGTCATACAGAGTTGCCTAGGGGCATGAAGATGTTAAATTACTTGCTAAGGGTCCTATGGTCAATATGTGTCAGTGAGATTTAATTGAGGTCTTCCTGACTCTGAGGCCAGTCCACCATCTAGTACACCACAAATCCTAGTTAGTAATTTCATAATTATATAGGGGAACTATGATGTTGACAAAAGGGCATATTTTCCCCCCTTTTCCAAGACAGTCAAGGAATCCTCTACTAGGCTGTGTTTGAACACCAGAATTTCCAAGTATCCATTCAGACCCAACAAATGGATACTTAAAATTTTTTTTTCAAGGGCTTTAACCATCTGTCAATTCTAAAACTGGCAGGTGGAAAAGGAGCTAAAATTATCTATTGCCATATTATAGTTTGAAAAATTGAGGCAAAAAATAGCAAAGTAATTTGATCACAGTTGTGGGGCATTACAGAGTGAAGGTAGGACCAGAATGAAGAATCCTGGGGAGCATCCCCTCACTGTTACTTTCTTATTTTGGCAATGGTCCAACTAATAAAATACCACCAAATCATCTCCCTCATATTTAAGTTCACCATTGCAGAGATTTTTTTTTAATTCCTGGGTCCTCCCAATCTTTGAGTTTATCCTTTTGGCAAGGAAAATAAAAATTCATTGTCCTATCTGCTTAAAACATGGTCATAGTGTATATGTCTATTTTTCCTCTCCCTAAGGGGCCTGACCAGACTGAATGGTTGACACATTTACACAAGGCTATTCTTTGACCCTCCCCCGCACAAGGGGCAGGCCCTTACTTACCTTCTTTCTCTCTCTGTGATAGCATTCTGCTTTCGGATCTGTACCTGGGCAACAGTGAAAGCCTCTGACATATCCCTGGACACTCCAGAGTCCCCAACACTACCCTCAGAGGACCAGGCACTGGCCATTGAGGAGCTGAAACAGGAACCAGAGAGAAGCCAAGAAGGGAGAAACACAAATACCATGCCCTTAAAATCATCTGCTTACACGCTGAGCTAGAGACAATGGAACCCCCAAAGGCTTACAGCCAAGACACCAAAATAGGGTAAGTTTGTAGTTGTGCTTTGTGATGTGAGGTGATGGCACACATATTAACAACCTCAAGTTCTCAGGCTGACCTTCTCTCTCATGTTCTAAACTCCCCTATACTTCCTTCCATCCCACCCCATCTTCTTCCCCACGCCTACCTATCTCTGCCATTTCCACTACCCCTTTCCCAAATGCACTGAGGGAGGCAGAAATGGTGGTGGGGTTTGGGGGTTAAGGGTCTGTGGGGGAGGACTAGCAGCTATTTGAGGTCAATGGTAGGCCACTGAGGCAAGCCAGTATTTGGGGTAAAGGCAGAAGGCTAGGCTACTGGGAACGGCTGGAGTGCAACTTATGGACTGGCGATGTTGGGGGAAAGGGGGGACAACGTTTGGGGTCACGCCTGGGAGGCTAAAGCAGAGGAATGGAAGAGCGGCCAATTCCCGTGATTCTTCCTCTATCCTTAACCCAGGAGTTGAAGCCGTGACCCTAAGAAAGAACCTTCCCCTGCACCTTTGGTTCCACACCTGTGCCCAACAGAGGCTGGATCCCTGGGTTCTCCCGGGCGGAACGGTCCTTGGCTGGGGTCGGGGTCCCAGGCGTCCATGACTCCAGCAAGCTACAGCGGGGCCGTCCTAGTAGCTCCTCTCCTTTCTCCCACGCGGCCCCCCTCCTCCCCAAGACTGAAGGGAAGAACCCAAAGCACGTCTGCCCTCACCGCGCGAGCAGCACGTTCTCCCACCCCACGCCCGCCACGCGTTCCCCCCTCTCCACGCACGCAACAAGTCCCTGCCCACTCCTGGGCTCGTCGTGGACACGTGACCCACGGCCGGCTAGTCCACTTGGTCCGGAGCAGGGTGTTGCTAAGTTTCTCTGTAGAAAAGTAGCTTCAGTGCTGGGAGATGAAGTTTCAGGGTGACCGGAGAGTCGAGGCTGGACGCGGGTACGGCGTACTGGAGCCTGGGGCAGAAGCCATGGGGATGCATGGGGAGGGAAGCGTTTTCTTCTTCGAGGTAAAAACAAAAATCAAATGGGGAGGGGAGTGAAAGGGAGAGAAGGGGGACAAACAAGATGTGGAGGAACAAGGGCCTGAGACCCCCACGGAACTGCATTGTATGCAGGCAGGATTCCAGAGATTAATCTTTCTTTAAATTCTTTTTTTTTTTAAATTTTGAATACTATTTTGTTTTTCCCAATTGTATGTAAAAACAGTTTTTAGCATTCATTTTTTAAGATTTTGAGTTCCAAATTCTTCCCCTCCCTCTCTCTTTGCCCCGCTCCCTGAGACAGTAAGCAATTTGATATAGGTTGTACATGTGCAGTCATGCAAAACGTTTCCATGTTAGTCATGCTAGGAAAGAAAACACATCTTTCTTTAAATTCTTAGTGAGCAATTAATATCCTTCTTCTATACTTGTGCTAAGTGATCTAAAGGGAAGAACTGAAAATGATGAACAAAGTTACAGGGAAGCAAACTCCTAACACATCTTTATGCTAAGAAGGAACTTCCTGATAATTAGAGTGGATGGGGGGAAAAAAAAACAAGAACACCACTATTATTTAAAGTACTGTGTGGGTACTTCCATCCTCCTACACAGAGTTTTCCATTAATGCTAGCAGTTTCTTGGCTTGTCCTTTCTTATCTGTCCTGCCTACAGTCAAGTCCATGCCAGAGAAGTGTAAAATTGGGGCAGCATGCTTTTTCTTTGCAAGCTGCAGGATTGAGAAGGACAGCTGAGACCACCTACAAGGGTCACAAACGACATTTCTGTGTCTTGGGTCTGGCGTTTCCAAGTCTTGTTGATTTTATTTCCAAAACATCTCTTGCATCAGTCCCCCTTCACTCCCACAGCCACCACCCTAGCTCAGACTGAACAGCTCTCCACTGGCTATTGCAGTAGCTTTCCAATTGGTCTTGTTTCCAATCACTCCCATCTCCAATCCACTCACCACATAGCTGCCAAAGTGATATTCCTAAAGCACAGGTTTGACCATGTCCTTCCTCTGCTAGCTGTGTGACTATATATTCTTCCTCCATAGCTCTTTACTATTTCTAGAATAAACTACGAAATCCTCAGCCTAATGTTTATATCTTCCCATGCTCACTCCCACCTATCTTTCCAACCCTATTTCATATTAACTGCCTTTCATTTGCTTACCATTCCAATCAAACCAGATACTCCCTGGAATGTATTCATTCCTCCATTGTGTTTCACAGTATGCTTAGATTCCTTAAAACATAGCCCAGATGCCATTGTGTATAGGAGGCCCTTCCTGATCCCCTCAGATTGTGAGTACTTTCCACTCTTCAAACAATCTTGTGAGACCTTATCCTATTGCTCTAACACAATGTAAATCTCTTGAAGGCAGAACTGCTTCTACTTTTCTTGGTAGCTCAGTTAGCACAGTGCCTGACACATAAAAGGGACTTAATAAATGCTTGTCAGATTTAACTAAATGGCATAAAATATTTACCATCTAGTGACCAAACCTCTGATAAGACTGTCTTAGGTTGGCTGGTCTTTTACCATATCTGTGTTTACGTAGAGCCTCAAGGTTTATAAATAGAATAGGCTGCTATGTAAGTGAACAGGTTTCTGATTTTTTTTCTTTTTCAAAAATTTATTTGAATTCTTAACAGACACCAAATAAATGGCCATTTTTATGTTTGTGGTAGAACAGAAAAAGGATTGCACATGAAATTCCAGATCTCTATTACAGACAGCTTCTTTATTAAGGACCTACTATGTGCCAGCCGCTTGTGCTAAGTGCTTTACAGATATTATCTTATTTGATTTTCCTAACAACCCTGAGAGGTAGGTGCTATTATATTCCCGTTTCATGAGAAAAATGAGGCAGAGGTTAAGTGGTTTGTTCAGGGTCGCACAACTAATAAATACGTGAGGCTAGTCAGATCTTTCTAAAGCCAGGACCATCGAGTGCTCTGTTACCTTTGCCTCCTAGCTGTATGACCTTATGTCAGTCACTTAACCTCTTTTGCCTCAATTTCCTCAACTGTAAAATGGAGAGAATAATAGCACTTACCTCCTAGGGTGGTTGTAAGGATCAAATGGAATGTTTGTAAAATGTTTAGCACAGTTCCTGGCGCATGAAAGACACCATATAAATGCTAGCTATTAAAACTACTACTACAACTATTACTACTACCACTACTACTACTACTACTGGCTTTTCTTTTTAAGTCTGTAATACATTGAACTTGTGGTTTTCAAAACTGCCCTGCTTTGTCTGTTCTTTCTGTTCTTTATGCATTTTTTTTCTTCATGCATTTTTAAGCATACCTCAGTAACCCTTTTTCCTTTTTTCTTCCTTTCTCTCTCTTCCTCTTCCTTCTTTTCTTTTCTCTTTTCATTCTTTTTTTTTTGCTATCCTATCCCTATTCCTCCTTGGACCTCCCCCTTCACATCCCCTATTGGGAAAACAAAAAAGGAAAGAAATCCCATGTGGTAACTATGCATAGTCAAGCAACAACTTTCTGATTTTTGAAAGGGTTCAGGCGTAAAAAAAAAAGCTCACTATATGTCGTGGATACAGTAGATGGAATTCTTCGGAGCCTGTGATTAAGAAGTGGAAGACAGCTGAAAGAGCCTGTATTTGGCAGCAAGCTGTACTAGGGAACATCTGAGGTCCCTTCTGATTCCCCAGTGCCATGATTCTTTTGCCCATCACTTTGGGTGTCACTGCTTTGGAAAGTTTGCAAGCCAAGTGTTCATGGAAATTCCACTGAGTCTCCCCAGGTGTTATGAACTCTTTCTCACAGGTAGAGTTCTCCCCCTGACCTGCAGTGTCCTCATAACATGTTGTGTTTTGAGCCCACAGTCGGCATGCAATTTTCTCTCATCCTGTCCCCCTTGTGACGAACAAACACCAGTTATGAAATGGCTGCTCAGGGTCAGGGGCCCATCTGGGCTAAATGGGAAGTCAGCAGTCCAAGGCGATAGGACTGTGTTTTCCCTTGACTTACTGGGTACCCCTAAACAAGTTACTATACTTCCCCCTCTGTAAAGTGAAGGAGTTAGATTAGATGAGTTCCCTTCCTTACATTTTTGTATCCGTGATAGAATCTATGATTTTATGAATTTGAAATTAAGGAGGATCCTCCTGAGTGGAAGGCTCCTTCTCCACGTTCCCCAGTGCTCTTACTCCAATGGATTTGGCCTGGCCAAGTCCTACTTCACCCCTCACAAGAGGTGATGTATAACCCCTTGTGTGGCAGAAGCTCCCTGGTCATTAACTCGATTCCTAATTTTCTATCCTGATGTGATTATGATGCCTGTATTGGGTACTTTGCCCTGGACCTGGACAACCATGAGTGATGATGTGGTATAGGGCTGGATTTAGAGTCAGGAGAAGCTTACTAGCTCTGTGACCATGAGGAATTCATTTTGACCCCTCTCTAAGCCACAGTTTCTTCATCTGTAAATGAAGACAGTAACTTGCTTCACAAAACTTCTGTACCCAAACTGCCTTGAGAAGTTTCACACAGTATATAAATGTGAGCTAAAAGCTGACAATCTTGCCTTTGTCACCAGCAACCAGTTATAACAAAGTAGCTCAAGGGTTTGAAAGATTATAGCACATCAAAAATAATAATAATAATTATCCCTACAACCTCATCACAGGCTGTCAGATCTCTTTTTCCTGGAGGTGGAATTGATCACATTTCCTACAGGAAATGTACTCTATTCCCTTCCCAGCCTAGGTTACAGGGCTTTGAGATGTGAACACAGCTACCCTGATGGGGAAAAATATTATGTCTGTAGCATTTAGGGGTAAGCCAAGCCAAATAGATTCAGCGGGGGACTAGCCTAAGACCACACCACAAGGCAGCCACAGAACAGAGAAAACGATTTCTGTCTCCCAACATCCCACCTCTTGTTCCATCTGCCGGGTGATTTTGCCAGGTTGAGGAGGGCTGTGACTCTTCGTTTCAGTAGTGTGATTTACACATAGCCTTCGGTACATACTCAGCCTTCTATTTTTACCAGATGGTATGAAATGGAAAGTACGAGGTCGTCTTTGGGGAAAGGCTGTTCAGTTCAGGGAGCAATTGGGAATCACAGGATTTAGAGCAAGAGGAAATCCCAGAGATCATCCTGGGCAAATCTAGCTCATTTGACGGAGAAAGAAAGTGAAAGATTAGAGAGGTCAACTGACTTGTCGCGTGTTACACAGATACTAAGTAGAAAAGCTAGAATTCATACCTAGGTTTTCTGACTCCACATATGGTGTTCTTTCTATTACATCATGTTATCTCCATGCTGAAGAACATAGGATCATAGATTTAGAGCTGGGAGGGATGTCAGAGATGACCTAGCCCAACTCTCTGATTTTGAAAATAAAGAAACTGAGGCCCAAAGGTGTAGCCAAGCCAAGATTCACACCAAGGTCTACTCTACATACCTCCCCTACATATTTCTTGACTCTCTGCTGGATATCCAGCACTGGGCTGCGTCTAGGGGTAGGAGAAGAGAATATGGTCTCAGGTCTGGTAGAGCTTGCCGTTTTGGGGAGACAAATTTTATACCCATCTAATAAGAACACAAAACATAATCATGTTTAAGCATGGTACTGATGAGCAAGAGCTTTCTGTGAAAAAGACACTAATTCCACATTCTAGTCCTTTCCTACTAGATGGCACTGTGGGGCCAACTTTCTACTTTCTCCTGCCCAAGAAGCTTTGTAGCCTCCAGTATGATTTTTATTTGCTAATAATATGTACAATTATCTCTAATTGATTAGCCAGCGATACTAATTCCCCCCTGCCCTAAGGCTCATGGCAGATGGTGACAGCCTTGTTTTGCCCTGTATCACACGTGGCAGGGATTAGAAGCCCTAGAGTGCTGGATTTGAAATATTTTAAATTAGGCTTGTCTCCCAACTTTGCCATTTACTATCTGTGACATTGAGTTAGTTACTCCCCATAAGGCCCCAGTTTCCTTATCTACAAAATGAAGTTAGATTAGACAATCTCTAAGTAAAGACCTTCTAAATCTAAAATTCTGTGACATAAATGATTCTCCATGATCCTGGAAACACAGAGAGCAGGAAGGGCACACAGGCAAGATTCTAATATGGTCCTGAGAAGCATTAAAGGAAGGAAGTGGGGTGGAAAAGTTGAAGCCATTTCTGGGGAATCTCACCAGAAGGTAAAATGTGACCTGTTCATAACAGAGCCAATTAATTGTGTGTCCCCAGTTTACCTTTACAAGCAACACCTACTTCTGAAAACATAATTACATCTGTCAATTCTCTCCCTTGGATATAACTCATCTGAACCCTGTGATTTGAATTCTCCATCTTTTATACACACACACACACACACACACACAATCACATCAATTTTGGCTTCACATATGGAAAAATGTCATAACAATTAGACCTGTTCAAAAATGAAATGCCTTTTCTTCCAAGGTAAGCAGCACCACCACTCCTTCCTCCACCTAAGAGGTTGTGTGAATCCTCATTGGGTATATTGTAGAAGGGATTTTTATTCCTTTATTCCTGGGCATCTATGTAACACGGTGGACTAAATGCTAGGCCTGGAGTCAGGAACAACTGAATTCAAATCTGACCTCAGATCCTAGCTGTGTGATTCTGGGTAACTCAACCTCTGTTTGCCTCAGTTCCTTCATCCGTTAACAGGGATAATAATAGCACCTACATCCCAGGTTTGTGAGGATCACATGATCCTCAAGTAAAGTACTTACCATAGTGCCTGGCACATAGCAAGTGCTATACAAGTGTTATTATTATTAATTATTCAGCTATGGGTTGGACTAAATGTCCTTTGAGGTCCTTCCCAAACCTGAGATTGTGCGATTCTGTGAAAGCATTTCTAGAAACTGGAATACCAGCTGAAAAGCTCATCTCCTAATATTGAAAGGACTTTCAAGAGGAATTAGATTTTTTCAGCTGGGTCCATAGGGCAAAATTAGGAAGAAATAATAGAAGTAGAAGAGAGAAAGATTCAGGGTTGATTTAAGAGAATAATCCCCAATAATCAAAGATGTCCCAAAAATAGAATAGGCTGCCTCAGAAGGTAGTAGGTTACTGATCAGGATGTTTTCAGGTAAAGATCAGATAACGTAGAGGGTATTCTTGGTCAGGATCATGTTAGACTAGATGGCCCTTGAGGTCTCCAATCCTTCTGTAATAGCTGCAATTTTGTTCTGATTTTCAGCAGTACAAAATGTGAGGGCTGGAAGGAACTGAGAGGTTAATTTAGTCCACTTCTCCATTTTACAGATGAGGAAACTGGGACCTAGAGAGTTGAAACAACTTGGCTATAGTCCCATAGCAAATAAGTAAAACCCAGAGTCTTTTAACTATCATGTTTTGTGATTCTGTGAAAAAAAATAGAGAGCTGTGAGCCAAATATGTTGAAGGATTGAGGGGGCCTAAGGCATAGTTTGGGATAAATTTTCATCCAATAGCTGAAGGAAATAAAAATTTTCCCCAAAGCTCTTGTGATTCAAAGTATATATGATTCAAAGCTGGGGGCAGGATCAGGGGGAGGACTCTTCATGATCCTGTTTCATGCTCAAAGTGCCATGAATGAAGTTGTAATCAAATTCTGTCCAAAGTTATCCTTTGTGAGTCATACGGCACCCACAGTTCTGCTTGCAGATGGAAAAATCCCTCAAGAGCTGTTAATAATAATTTCTACCCACACTTTAAAAATCAACTTAAATGCTACCACCTCTGTGAAATCTTCCTTGATACACACATGTGTATCACATAGGATTTAGTTCTATTCATCTTGAATGCACTTTTCATGTAGTGTTTTATATTGTGCATGTCTGTTTTTTTGCTCTGTAGTCCTAATAAACTATAAGCTTGATGCAAGCAGGAACAATGTGTTTGTATGTCTTTAAGTACCTACCAAAGGTCTGCATGTAATTTTGTTGTTTTTCAGTCGTTTCAGTCGTATCCGACTTTGTGACCCCATTTGGGGTTTTCTTGGCAGAGATAGTAAAGTGATTTGCCATTTCCTTCTCCAGCTCATTTTACAGATGAAGAAACCAAGGCAAACAGGATTAAATGACTTGCCCAGGATCCACATAGTTAGTAAATGTCTAAGGACAAATTTGAACTCAGGAAGATGAGTCTTCCAGGCTCCAGGTCCCTGAACTCTATCCACAGCTCCACCTACCAGCCCTACGCACAATAGGCTACATACAAATGCTATTTAATAAATTAATTAGTAATAACGTATTTAATAATATATTTTAAGGTTTTCAAAATACTTTTCTCAAAATCACAATAATTATTATTCCTCTTGTACAGACCCTGGGCAAGTCACTTAACCCTGTTTGCCTCAATTTCTTCATCTGTAAAATGAACTAAAGACAGAACTGGCAAATAACTCCAGTATCTTTACCAAGAAAACCCCAAATGGGATGACTGAAAAATGATTGAACAAATGTGGAAACTGAGCCTCAGAGAAATTAAATGGCTGACCAATGAATGACCACATAGCTATTGTCAAAATATTTTGGAGAGTGGGGCAGCTGGGTGGCCCAGTGAATAGAGTGCCGGCCTTGGGGTCAGCAGGACCTGAGTTCAAATCCAGCCTCAGACACTCGACACTAGCTGTGTGACCTTGGAAAAGTCACTTAACCTCAATTGCTTTGCCTTCCTCTCTTCAAAAAAAAATGAAACAACATATTTCATAGGTACTCTGTTTCCCAGAGCTAAGGCCCAGCAAGCAGGCTGTGCCCTGAGCTTGGCATAAAGATAATTCTTTGCACTCACCCTCTGGCAAAGTGAATTCTGAAAAGCTGAATTTGCACCAGGTGTTCACTCCCCATATTTCCCAGGGACCTAAGAGCCAACATCCATCATGTCTCTGAGGTGCTCACAATCCCTGTTCTTTGTACTGTACTCCTGTACCTGTCACAGAACTCTGGTTTCGTACCCCACAAAGTAATCATGGTCCCCAATACTTGGGACAATACTATTGCCACAGGACCTGTAGGAACAGTAGCTCAAGACCTAAAAATGAGTATGTCATAGTCCAGCCCAGTATGTGTATAAGCACTGTCTGTACACCAATATGGTAAGCCCTCCTATTCAGGAGGACCTCCACTTATAAGTGTTTTTCTTACTCTAAAACTAGGTAAACCACTACGTGATTCCTGACACATTTGCCTCTGGCCTGCTCTGTTTTGGCTGCAGCCATTTCCAGGTTAGAGACTGGTCCAGTCTGGACTGCATTCAAAATTCTAATGATGCTATTAAGCTCAGAGCAAGGATTTGAACCCAAGTCCAACTCTAGCACTGTTTGCAAAACATGATGCTATTCCTTTCTTTGGGCCCTATTCTGTTTTATTACCAACAGTATCTTCCTTGGTCATTCCAATGGCCTTTTCTCAGTTCTCATCACTCTTGATTTCTCTGTAGTATTGGACTGTGCTAACCACTTGGATAGAAATATCTTCCATGAGTTTTCTTGATGCTGCTCCCCCTCCCCCTTCTCCTCCTCCTTCTCCTCCTCCTCCTCCTCCTCCTCCTCCTCCTCCTCTTCTCCCTCTGTCCATGTGGGGAATCATACCCTCACACGTGGGTGCTCCAATCAAAGGAATGTAAATTTTGATCTGATTACACTTTACAAGATACCTTGGAGTTTGGGGGCTAGATTTTTTTTCTTTCCTTTTATTTATTCTGCCGTTTTTTAAAAACTGGGACAGTTCTCTTTTGTTTCATGTAGTTTTCATCTATGATTTCTTGAAATATAGCTCTGGTAAACCAGGCTTTGATAAAGCCCATAGCGATTCAAATGGATCTGCTTGACTGTGCCTTTAAACCCAGATCGCTCTGGCTCTCACTAATTGGCCAATAATGGGTCCCAGCCCAAGCCTCCCTTGCTCGTTGTTTGGGTTATGATGGCTCAGAGTGATTGTAAGTAACAATTATTTCTGTTCAGACCAGAAACTTTGAGGGTCTTTGCCTCCCAGATTAATTCTTTTGTCAAGTCAAACTAGGCCATCTTTTGCTTCAGTTCTTACCTAGCCTTTAATCACTGAATAGGTTTTGCCTCACTCAGACAAACTGAGAACTGGGAAAGACCTTAGCTTATAAAGGCCAGGGCCTCCCACTGTATCTGAGGCCATCCCCAGTCATCCTGATCTACATCTCGCCATTGGACTCCAGTGACTGTCGAAGAGAGAGTGAGTCTGATGACTGCACAGCCCTGCCTCACTTAAATCCAATTCACTTGTGAGTCGAGGCACTGCCCTCCTCATGTCATTGGTCCTCTTCAAGAACAAAGGATGAACAACAATCTTGACACCACCGTTTCCTAGTTCTTCTCCCTGTCTGCTCCTTCTCAGTTGCCACATTATCTATTTTTCTTTCACATCTCTCCCATCCATCCCCTCTTCTCCTCTCACACAGCCCCCCATTCCATTTCAGACTTTCATCACATCTCACATCTCATCTTGACAATTGAAACAGCCTCCTGATTAATCTCCATCTCACATCTCTCTCCTCTCCAACCCATCTTCCACATAACCGCCAAAGTGATATTCCTTAAACACAGATCACATAACTCTCTTGCTCAAGAAATTCCAATGCCTCCGTATTACCTCTAGAATAATTCTCCAAATTGGCATTTAAAATCCATCACAATTTGGCTCCAGTGAATATTTGCAGGCTCATATTACTCCCCTTCGTTTACCATTTTCCTGTCAAACTGACCTCTTTGCTGTTCCCCATGCATCATATCCTATTTCCTGTCCCACTACTTCTTCACCTACACCTCTTAGAAACCATAGCTTCCTCCAAGTACCACTTCTTGTAGGAGTTTTGTTTTGTTTGCTTTGCTTCTGAACTTCCCACCTCCACTCCCTTTAATAGTTAAGGTATTCCCTATTTCCTCCATAATTACTTTATATTTACTTTGTATATATGTATCAGCATGCGTGGCTCACCCTCACCACTAGTAGAATACAAGAGCCTTGAAAGCAGAGACTGGGCTTTTTTTTTTTTGCCTTTTTATCTCCAGCACTGAGGACTTAGTAGGAAGTTAATAAATATTTTTGAATTAATTCCCAATCCAATTCAATAGACATTTATTAAGCACCTACTGTGTACCAGATACTGTACTAAATTCTGAGTGGGGATACAATTAATAAAAAGAAAGCTAATCCCTGCCTTCAAAGAGCCTAAATATAATTACTGGTCTTGTAAAAAAACAAAATGATAGAAATTAAAAGCAATTGATGTGATCAGTTAGACAACAAATATTTATTGAGCATTTAACTATGTGCCAGGCACTGTGCTAAATGCTAGAGATACAAAGAAGGCAAAAACAAAGTCGCTACCTTCAATGGTATATAGTGTGACCATCTTTGGCGTCAGAAGACCTGGTCTCCAGTCCTGCCCCTGATATTATAAATGTATGACTACGGGTAGCTGGTGGCATAGTGGATAGAACGAATGGTCCTGAAGTCAGGAAGAACGGAGTTCATATCTGGCCTCAGATACTCACTGTATGACCCTGGGAAGTCATTTAACTTCCGTTTGCCTCAGTTTCCTCTTCTGTAAAATAGTAGATAATTATAGCACTTATGTCCCAGGAGGGAGGATCTAATGAGATAATTAATTGTAAAGTACTTAGCACACTGCTATAAAAATATTAACTGTTATTATTAAGTCATTTAACCTCTCCGCGCTGCCAGACTTATCCTTAAGATAGTATTTCTCAGACTATTTGGCATCAGGACCCCTTTATGCTCTTAAAAATTATTTAGGACTTCTCTCCCCAAGAGCATTTGTATATACGGGTTACATCTATGAA
The DNA here is from genome assembly GCA_028646595.1 of Phalanger gymnotis. NCBI lineage: Eukaryota > Metazoa > Chordata > Mammalia > Diprotodontia > Phalangeridae > Phalanger > Phalanger gymnotis. The sequence continues at coordinate 130,684,959 of CM053625.1, read as the reverse complement.
TATTTACTTTATTAGAAATTAAAAGTCTTAGTATTATTATTAGAATAATTTTGACCTCAAGGAGTCCCTGAAAGAGTCTCAGAGACCTCAGGGGTTCCCAGAAAACACTGAGAACTTCTGTTTTGAGAGTATAAATTATGGATGAATTGCTCATTTGTATTGTGGAAAGAAATTTCCACACTGAGTGATCATTACACCAGTGAAATCACAGGTCCAAACCAATAATAGAAATATCTTATATTTGCATAGTGCTTTATAGTTTTTAATGTACTTTTAAATGAAAAGAGCTTAGTAAAGAACCACAAGCCAACTGTCCCAGCTCATATTCCTCCAAATGGCACAGTTTATGTCTGGGCCCTTTGTGTCTGGGTCTCTCCTCCGTTTTACTTGTCTTTCTCCCCTAGTCCTTCCCCTCTCCTGTGAGTATCCTTGTCCAGTCAGACCCTCCTGATAGAAATGAAAGTATCTGATAAATTAAGTTGCCAGGAGTGATTAGATATGTTTCTGTCAGGGATAAACAAAAACCTGGAGAGTGATGCTCAGCCACGAGGAGTAAAGCTGCTTCTGTGTCTACTATATTCCTGAATCCACCTGTCTATTCTCTACCCTTCCACCCAGCACTATATACACAGTAGAGGCAGTGTGCTATACTAGGAAAAGTTTTAGATTTACAGGGTGGTTCAAATATCTGGGTTCAAATCCCGTTTCTGCCATTTCCTAGCAGTATAACCTTCTCAATTCCCTCATTCGTAAAATGAGGGTGGTATATTAGATGATCCCTAAGGTCCTTTCTATCTCTTAATCCTGTGTTCCTACCCAGCTGACCCCTGAGGAAGTATCCATTATGACCAAAGCAAAAGAAGCTGAATGATGCCTAGAAAACAGAAAATCTCTGTGTCTATATTGGATTGACTTAGGGATTCTCCTCCAGCACACCACTCTCCATCCATCCACCACCCTGCTCCACAAAACACACAGCCAGCTGTCTAAATCTCTCCTGTTTATATTGCTAAGAATCTAAGGGAAAGATAAAGACCTTTGAGACTCCAAACATGAAGCAGCGAAGGAATCTGAATGGCACTTTAGAATAGTCTGATGGGAATAATGGGGCAGCTGGGTGGTACAGTGCTCGGCCCAAAATCAGGAAGACTCTCATCTTCCTGAGTTCAAATCTGGCCTCAGATACTAACTAGCCTTGTGACCCTGGACAGGTCACTTAACCCTGTTTCCCTCACTTCCTCATCTGTAAAATGAGATAGAGAAGAAAATGGCAAACCCACTCTAGCATCTTTACCAAGAAAACCCCAAAAGGGGTCACAAAGAGTCAGACATGACTGAAACAACAACAATTATATTTGGGAGTTATAAACAGAATAGTTTCCATCTTATGGCAAATGTATGTGTGTAATAATATGCATGCATATATATTTAGGAGTGTTTATGTGTACTTGCTTAGAGAAGAGTGTATACATGTATAGATTCAGGCTTATGACTGTAGCTCTGTGTGCATCAGGTACACATATGCATATGTGTGTCTATGTATGCATGTGTGAGTTGAGGGCCAGCCCTGTGACTGTGGTTAGTTACAGCACCATCAAAGTGCCTCTCTCCACCCACTCAGCCTACCTTGTCTGACTAGAGAAGTAAAGCAGGGGAGTTGATGGTGAGTCACCCTTTCCCTGTCCCTGAAAAGCCGTGTCATGAGGCAGTCACTGGCAGAGCACAGTACAGGCAGGCCTCAATTTATGACATAGGGAAGCTCCCAAAAGCACATGGGCAGATTCTGACTTTAGCTAGCAAGGAGTGTCTTAAAAGCCTTGCCCATGAGAGGACCTCAATAAATATGAGCTGAATGACTTGACTAATCAATTAAATGCACAAGAGGCATTTAAAAGAAACCTGCTGCAAAAAAACAAAGAATCCCCTTTTAGAAAATGAAGAATCTTCCCATGTGTCTGTGTTGCAAATCCAAATATGTATCTTCAAAATTTGCTCAATATAACGCATACATAAACATGATTTTTAACAACTAAAGAACCCACCTGGGCCTCAGTGTCTTCATTAGCAAAATAAGTATATTGGCTCGGTGGTCTCTTCCAGCTCTCAATCTATGATCCTAGATCCTCAATATAAGCCTATGAAGGAAGGTAGTACAAGTGCTGTCTTTACTGTACAGATCCAGTGCAGCTAATAGAGGGGACATTAAAACAACCCCCTTTTACTTTCATTTTAACCCTCTCAGTGCCCTTCTCCACAAAGCCTTCCCTTAACCTCACAGGAAGAGAGTAGTGGACTCATTGGTCAAGAGGCCTGGATGTTGTGCCAGTCTTGGCTCTGCCAATGACTGTCAGTGTTGTTGCTGTTCAGTTATGACCAACTCCGTGTGACCCCATGGACTCATCCATGGAGTTTTTTAACAAACACACTGAAGTGGTTTGCCATTTCCTCCTCCAGGGTGGCCCTATTTTACAGATAAGGAACTGAAGCAAATAGAGTTTAAATGACTTGCCCAGGGTCACACAGTTAGTAAGTGACTAAGGCTGGATCTGAAGTCTGATCTTCCTGACTCCAAGCCTGGTGCTCTGTCCACTGTGCCACCTAGCTACCCTCTGACTGACAATGTAACCTTAAGCAAATCACTTCTCCTCTGTGGGCCTTAGTTTATACAAATTCCTTAGATTTGCACTGGTGGGAGGAAGGAGGCTGACCCAAATAACCACTTAATGTCCCATCAAGCTCAAAGATCTGAGATTATCCTGGTCCCTCTAAAGCAGGACCACTCTGTTCCCCTCACATTAAATGCTCTAAACATTGGTGTGTGTGTGTGTGTGTGTGTGTGTGTATGTATGCACGTGTACTGTTGAAAAAAAAGAAGTATGTATCTACTGTGACAGTTAAGTGGGAGGTAGTTGAAGACTGGACATGTAATCAGAAATACCTGGGTTCAAATCTTTGATACTACATGTGTAACTATGGTCCAATCACTCTGAGGATAACAAAACCCAAGGTACCTTCCTCACAGGGTTGATGTGAGATCCAGATGAGATGTTTGTAAAGTGCTTTACCCACAGAGTTTTGCAAACTTGGAGAGAAAGTCATACTGGAAAGAGTGCTGGAACTGGGGTCAGGAAGACCTGGGTGTGAATGCTGCCTCTGACATTCAGTCTATGACCATGGGCAAGTCCCTTAGGTTTAGTGTCTCTAACCCTCATTTTTCTAGTTTCCAAAATGGGGATAATAATCCTATGATATTTACCTATAGAGGCAACTAGATGGCAAAGTGGACAGAGCACTGTGCTTGAAGTCAGAAAGAACCGAATTCAAATCCAGTCTCGGACACTAGCGGTGTGACCTTCAACAAGTCATTTAACCTCTTTGCTCCAGTTTCCTCATCTGTAAAATGGGGACAATAATAGCACCTACCTCCCTGGGTGGTTGTGAGGATCAAATGAAATATTTGCAAAGCGCTTATCACATCCCTGGCACATAGGAGGCACTAGATAAATACTAGCTTTTTTTTTTTGAAGGGAAAGGCAGGGTAACCAGGGTTAAGTGACTTGCCCAAGGTCACACAGCTAGTAAGTGTTCCAAGTGTCTGAGGCTGGATTTGAACTCAGGTCCTTCTGACTCCAGGGCCAGTGCCCTACTCACTGTGCCACCTAGCTGCCCCAATACTCTCTTTTATTAATAGTATTGCCTCAGGGTTGTTGTAAGTCTCAAATGATCTGGTATACTCTAAAGAAATTTAAACTTCTTAAAGTGTTACATGATAGCGACAGCTAGGTGGTGCAATGAGTAGGGCACCAGCCCTGGAGTCAGGAGGACCTGAGTTCAAATCCAGCCTCAGACACTTGACACGCTAGCTGTATGACCTTGGGCAAGTCACTTAACCCCAATTGCCCTGCCTTCCTCCCTGCAAAAAAGAAGTATTATATGATAATAATAGCTAGCATTTATATAGTGCTTTAAAATTTGCCAAGTGCTTTACAAGTATCATCTCACTTTTTCTTCACAACAACCCTGGGAGGTAAAGTGCTATTTTTTACAGATGAAGAAACTGAGGCAGGCAGATGGTAAGTGACTCACCCAAGGTCATGCAGCTAGTAAGAATCTGAGGTAGAATTTTAATTAAGGTCTTCCTGACTCCAGGTATAGCACTCCATCTATCTTACCACTGCTGCCTATATAAAGTCAATCCTGTTATTAAAATAATAATTATCCTATTTCCTTGCCTCTTTGCTTAGCAGGGAAAACATCTCTCCCCTCCCCATTGATCTGTGTCCTTATCTTGTGCCACCTCCCCACTCATCTCAGTTTATAGGAGGTGCATGAAGTATTGTAGCTCAGTGCACAGAGCCCTGGACTTGGAGTTAGGCGCTCCGGGTTCTGGTCCTAGCTCTGCCACGAACTTGCTGCCTGATCTTAGAGAAAGTCTTTTCACCTTCACCTTCCTCGTATGAATAGGGCAAAAATCGTAGCCCTGCCTGCTTTCCAGTTATGTTGTAAAGATTCAATAAGATGATCTTTTTATACACGTAATGGAGTGTTATTAGAATAAAATAGACCTGAAGAACTCAGAGTAACCTCAGTGATCATAAGATTATAGACAGAGCTGGGAGGGGCCTTCAAAGTTATCTAAACCAGATCTTTTCATGGGATAGAGAGGAAAAATAAGGGCCAGAGAAGTTGTGACTTGCTGAGTGAAGGACCCAAGTAGCAAGGGACAGAGCTAGGATTTGAAAACATGCATTCTAAATCCAAAACCTGTTCTCTTCCCATTGATACCTCCTCTCCATTATTCAGTATAATTCCCTCATTTTATAGAAGAGGAAACAAAATCTGATAGAAGGTACATGATTTATCCAGGGTTTCACAGAAAACTAAGGTCTAAAACTACAACCCTGGTCTCCTGACCACCAATCTAGGGCTCTTTCAACTTCAAATAGAGTTTCTTTTTATTTCTTCTAATTATGTCACAATTTTAAAGACTCTGATGAAACTTTTTATTTTGGACATTTTTATTGTCATTCAGTTATGTCTGACTCTTCATGTCCCCATTTTGGGTTTCTTTGGCAAAAATGCTGGAATAGTTTGCCATTTTCTTCTCCAGGAAAACTGAGACAACAAGGATTCAGTGACCAGTCAATGTCTGAGTCCAGATTTGAACTCAGGAACAAGAGTCCCGCTGACTCCAGAACCAGCACGCTCTCCACTGCGCCCCCTAGCTGCCCCAAGGAAAGCCCTAATGAAATTCTGTTGGTTGACCACAATTCTAGCCAAAGGCCAGTAGATGGCGTACTCCTACAAGGACGTGGCTCTGGATCGCTGGGTTTTTGGTAGATGAAAAAAAAAATAATAATGTTTTACACTCCCACCTCCCCCAAGACAACGATGAAGTGTTTCATGGAAAAGCCCATAAACTAGATTGTCCTCCGTTCCCTCCGTCCTCGGGCACTCTCGGTCCCATCCGTTGCCGCTGTGCCTCAGCTCAGACTTGGTTCTCGGGAAGGAGGGGACCTCACCCCCAAAGGTGAAGAGAAAGAAGAGGAGAGCCCGGACCAGCCCGCTGCTCCCTTCATCTTCGCACTTCCATTTCTGCTCCGCGGAGGCCCCCGCCCCAACACGCACACACACTTTTCCAGCTCTTGTTCCCCGAACCCACAGAGAAGCACCCCTAACCCTTCACCGGGTGAGGTCACTGGCTGCCCTAGGTGAGAAGAGCTTGTAGAAGAATCTCTCCACCATCACCAGCCTCCCGCACATCCCAGGGCAGTCCCATCACCCACCCACCCACCCCCCCCCAACCTCCCGTAGCAGACCCCATCCTCCCGCCCCGCGCTCCATGCTAGTCCCTGTCCCTGCACCCCACTCTTGCCCCTGACCACCCAGGATCTAGTGCTGCTGCTGTTGCCTCCCTGATGCCGTTTACAGAGGAGGAGAGGAGCTTGGCGGGGATTTATAAGTCCACAGCCTCGGGACAGCCCCGGGCAGCAGCCATTGGCAGCAGTGTCTGCTCAGAGTGCTACACCAACCAGACCTTTGTCTTCGATGATGGCCACGGTCGGGGCAGGTGCACCCCCAGGTAGGTTGTGTGAGTGTGTGTGTGTCCCTCCATCCTCTAGTCACATGCCTGACCATCTTCACCCCCCAAACCCTCTATGATGGACCTTGTCTCTGAGATTATCTTGGAGGATATCAAGTCCCAAGCATTGAATGGTATTTCTTTCTCTATGTAGTTTAGGGGTCCTCATTCAGTCCAAGAAGCCTTCACCTTCTCCAAACCAGCAAGAGATTTGTTGCCCCTCCTACCCCTCTAGGGTGCCTGGCAACATCTGCTCTGAGAATCCAGAATTAGGGGGATGGACTAAGGCCCTCTGGCAGGATCTAAAATGACAAGCAAGTTTTGGGGAGAGAGAATAGTAGGGGTAGAGGGGAGTGATCACTTGGGCTAAACATTTAATTGAATTTGATACCAAACTATTAAAAGTCTCATGATTCAGAGTGCCTAGACCAGCACAGCATTAACCTTTTCCTCCCTTGGGAGAGAAGAGGGTGCCATAGGATCATGGATTTAGAGATGGGAGTCCTACATGCCTGTTTGACAGATGAAGGAACTGAGATAGGGTTAGCCTAAATGACTTACTCAGGGTCACACAACTAATGTGTCAGAAATAGAATGGGGGAGAAAGGTGACAGAGGAATAGAGAAAGCAAGATCCAGGTATTCCTGACATTACTATAGTTTTGAATGTCAGACTTAGTGGCTAGGAGTAATTGTTTGAAATTTTCAAATCAGTACCAGCTCCTTTATAAGGCTGGCTGGCTGGGATGAGGGAAGAAGGACTCAGTCTGGTTTCAGCAGTACTTAGCAGGTGGCAATGTTTCACATGTTGAATGACCCATAGTATATCTCACTCATACAGTGATCAGCCCTAGTGTAATAGCTGTATATTTTTTTCACAAGTAATCCTGAGGACAAGGACACTGTGTGCTAAATATCTTTGTACTAATTGCATCTCTGTTCATACTTTATTTACTTTGATGGAATCATGAATTCATCAGTGCAGTTCCTCCCTCTTCTACTGCAGATTGAAACCTTTCTCATCTTTGCAGTTCTCCTATTTTCACATAAGCCCTCAACAGTGAAATCTACCCCACGTACTGGGGCAGAGTAGTACGGGGACAGGAAGGGTGGTCTGCTTTTTTCTATCATTTTTTCTGTCACTTGGATTCTCTATTGCCTTCCTTTCCCACTGTCACCAATCATTAATGTATTCTATGAGACTTCTCTTGAGCAAGTTGTGATAATCTGTAATATATCTATAAATTTGGAATGTGATATCCCTATATGAATAAATTTGGATGAAAAAGAAATGATTAACCTTTTACTATGTGCCAGGCACTGTACTAAGGTCTGGGAATACAAAAGAAGAAGGGACAAGAGACAGACAGAGAGACAGAGACAGAGAGAGAAACTGTTTCGCCAAGAAGTTTACATCCTGTCAATGAGATGGGCAGTTGATTCTCGTGACCTTGCCAGAAGCAGTGGTACTAATCATTTGATTATCGTGCCCAGAACAAGAAGTGGAATATGTATATATTAGGAGGGGATGGAATGAGGTATACATACACTGTGGCAGGGCATGTGGATAATTGAAAGGGATGAGAAGCGTGGTCTTGCCTATCCTACCTAGGTGAGTTTGCACTCACTTATTTGCCAGCCAAAATAGCTCAATCCCAGAGCAGTAGTTCCTAAAATTAGTGGATTGATTCCCCTAGGAACTGGAAGAAAGGTTTCTGGAGGTCCACAATAAATGATGATGTTCCAGGCATGAAGAAGCAATATCACATAAAAACAGAGGGCAAGATGGCTCAAGTGATTAGCTAGTTAGGATGTGAAGATATATCAATAGCTATTAATATCTATATGCAGACTTGATATTGATCAACATAAAATATAAAAGAAAGTAAAATAAACTTTAAAACATAGAATGTTCAAGCTGGAAAAAACCTTAGAGACCTCTTCATTTTACAGATGAGGAACCATGGACCCAGAGAAGAAATTAATTTGGCCCACATTATATAGGGAGTTAAGGGCAGAGCCCTTAACTTCTACAAGCTCTTCTCAGGAGCCCAGATTTCTCTGATTCTTTTCAGTCTTTGCTGCCTCTTACCTATCTACATACACAAGGAGAAAACAATACCTCTCATTTTGGGGAATTGACTGGACCAGATAATGTCTAAAGAAAGAACTTGCCTTTAAGTGCCCATATGTGGGTAGTGGCAGAATTTAGGAGTCTAGGAAGTTGCTATGAGTGGTTTATGAAGACTGTTATGCTATACTGTCCAGGGAATCTCCACAGGTTTATTTGCTTTAGAGAGCAAAGAAAAGTATATAAATGATCAAATTTGCAGGTACAAGTGAATGATCATCTTCCTAGTCCTAGGCAGTGAGCCTAGCCTCTTGGTGCAGCCTGAGATGCACAATGAGTTGAGAATCTCCATGATAGGTATTAATTCATGTGAGCAGTTTCACTTTCCTTAGTTATCTCCCTACCAAAGAACCTCCAACTTGGGACTTAAAAGACTTTTAGACATGCTACTGGAGATTTTCTTGGACCTAGCTGGGAGACATGGATTCTAGTCCCAGCTTTTCCCAAAGTTTTCCATGTGTTAGTTGTTGTTGATGGTAGCAGCATAGCATAGCGGGTAGAAGGCCAGTCCTAGAGTCAAGAAGACATAAATAGAGATCTAGCCTCAGACACATTTTCTGTATCCGTGAGTAAGACGCTTAAACACTCATTGCCTTGGAGAACTCAGAGACTGTCAACAGACAAATCACCAATCTGCCTACGTTCATAAAGGATATGCCCCACACTGGTAAAATCACAATCTTGGCCAAAAAAAATCTAATTAACTTGACTATCATCATCATCATCATCATCATCATCAGGTTAACAGCATTAAGATAGTGTCTAAGGGTTATAAGCTTTATAATCCTATGAGATATTATTTCAAATATTATTATTCCTATTTTACTTGTAAAAAAAACTGAGCCCCAGAGAAGGAAATGACTTACCTAAGGACACACAACTAATAAATGTCAAAGCTGGGACTCAAACATGAAAGGGATGCAAGGGACCAGAAGAACCCATTCAGCTTCACATGTCTGCTGTGAAGTCGCTTTTCTTTTATCCTTAAACTCTCCACCCTCACATATTCCCCAATACACATAAACTCCTACTGTCTCTCTTCAGCAAATGGACCAACTGTAGCATCCCTCAGATTTATTGCCAGTTCTGTTCAACTACCTTTTCCAATCTATTCAAATTTGCATAAAAGTGGTCATAAATATGATATATATATACATATGGTTTGTTGCTGTCTTTATTGTTCCTCAGCTGATAACTCCTATGATTCCTGGCACAGTAACCACCTCTGCCCCCATCCCTAATCATGATCCCAGAGACAGATACTCTTTGCTGGAAAGGTGAAAGAGAAAGACATATGATGATTATATTCTTTACCTTTTCAAAATAACCTTAAGGTATTCAGTCCAACCTCTCCATTTTACAGATGAAAAAATGGAAAGTGACTTGCTCAGGTTTATACAAGTAGTAAGTGGATGAACTGGGAATCAAACCCAGGTCTTCTGACTCCAATTCAACATTCTTTACACTTTACCATGTTGCCTCTTCAGGTTTTGAACCACAAAGGCTCCACTCAAGTACAAAGTAGGAGTGAAGTTTATTGTTTGGATCTTATCTATTTCACTTTTGCGTTCTACTTCTCCTCTTACCTCAAAACTCTGTTTGAAGGATTCTATCGCTGTTCTGTGGAAAAAAATCCCATAGGATTTTTTCTGCTGCATCCTGAATCTTGTGAGACTTCCTTGTCCAATATTTCCTTCCCATAGAGAGGGGAAGAAGTTTCCCAAGGTGAATACTTAAGAGATAATTATGTTTGCATAACCTTACTTTACAGAGTTGCTCTGAGACTCAAATGAGATAATATGTGGAAAGAACTTTATTATAAAGCACTCTAATGGATCTGTGATCTCATCAATGTAGGTACCCTTTGCATCAATGCAAGTTACAGCCTATCTATGCTGGACCATTCTGTGCAACTTTTTGTCCATTTCCTCCCATAAATCAACTAGAAGTTATACCCGATGTTTCAGGGGCCTTTTTTCACTTCCTTGATACCATAGAGATGTTGTGCCTCCTAAATGAACCTACTAAATAAGATCTATAAGCACTCAAAAGTATTCAGCTTAATTATCCACAGGGAAAAAAGGCCAAGGAGATGAAGAATGTTGTCCAGATTAAAATATTCAGTTAAATGGAAAACCCATAGAGCTCATCCATCAGTGCATATACCTTGAATATATACTATAAATGGAAAGTGTATAGAATTAACAGGAAGAAGAAGCCAGGCTGGGTTGCCTTTGATAAATTAGGGAATTTTTCTAACAGCCCCCAAGCTTCTCCCTGAAATGAAGGACCATCTTTCAAATCCTAATATTCCTCTGATAATGTAATATGGCTAAGAATCAAAGGATTGAAGTTGGAGGTCATGCAAAGGGCAATGGAAAGATATTGAGTGGGCAAGAGCAGACTATAAGGTATTAGAAATGTAGCATAGGAATAGCCACCAACCCAATCACATAGGTAGTAGTCACTGGGTGTGGTTTCTAACATGGTGGCCAAGCCCCAATAGGTCTCCTTGGGCTAACTCATTCACCCCAACCTGCCCTCATACAGTCAGGTTTAGGGAAATTTTTCATGAGGGTTTCTGGCCACAGCTCAGGATTCTAGAAGTAGACTTGATGCAGGGGTATATGTATACATACATATACATACATACATATATACACACACACATATATGTGTGTGTATATATATACACATATGCTTGACTTTAGCCCCTGAGCTCCCACCTATGTGCTTCCCATTTTAACAAGTCAACCATTAATGACATTTCAATTGTTAAACATGAAACGTTTTCTTTAAAAAGAAGGCAAAGATAAAAATAATCATAATTCAATAAAAATCAAAAGCAGGAATAATCAAAATATAATCATCTACCCATAATAGTGGATTATACTCTCTCACCAACATGCACAGTATCCAATGAGGCCAATGGACAGACATAGAAATCTTTCAGTGAAGAATATGAGTAGGGAAACCCATGAACCCATAGCAACTCATAACTCTGGACTACAGGCCTGGATGTCGGTAGTGTCTTTTAGAGAAAATAGTATGCACCAGATATCACCTTCCCTTCTGAGTTTAAGCTATTTCGAGAACAAAGCAACTTTTTTAAGCAAGGGACTGCAAAATTCTTCAGCTCTATTTTCTAGAGCTCTAAGGAACTTCTTGATCCAGAGAGAGGGGTGCAGGGCAATATAGTAAAACCCACTAAGGGTTTTATCTATCTCAGTTTGTATGTAGATGGTGCTAAAAATTGATAATTCTAGACAGCTTTTTATACCAGAAGTACTGTATTTAACTTTCCCCCAATTGTCTCCAAAAGTATCCACAGAGCTTTTCGGTCCTATCTGCTTTCAAACTCTAGATGGTGATAAAGAGAAACAGCCCATATAATTTTCACAGCAGGCATGGTATTCTTCTTCCAATAAGCAGCCAGAAGTTTTAGGGTGGGCTGGGTTGTAATAGGTCCTCTCAGCCAACTCAACTGAAGAAGTCACTCTAATCTGATTCTTCTCTGCTACACTTCTTTCAAACAGCAGGGGGCAGTCTCTGCTACCAGCTTCTCTCTTTAGATAGCTGGCATGTCTTCTCAATCTCCTGATTTTGCCTTCTCTCATTTCATCTCTTTGCTTATGGCTTCTGATGTTTTAAATCAGGGTCTCTTCCTCAGTAGAGACCTCTCTAACTCAGGTTGAAAAACCCAAAGCCCATGATTCTAGCATGGATAATGCAAAGAAATAATCAACAATTTTTCCCTATCCCTAACAATTCTTTGATTGAGAGTTTCACAGCCATACCCTTCAAAATCCTGAAAACAATAATGTGTAATTAGATAATAGAGAACAACGCACTGGAGCTATCCCCACCTTCAGTCAGTACCTTTGCCTCACAGCTACTTTCAAACACGTCTTCCTAAACTACATTTACCTGAAGAGTAGTTTTTTTTCTCATGTTCTCAGAACTATCTCAAGCTGCTGTTCTCACATTAATGTCCTTTTTTCCTCTCCTTTCAGTAAATATAAAAATCTAAAAATAGCAGTACTTTTCACAAACAAGGAATTATTCAGGAGTCGCAATGTAAATAAAGGATATTAATCAGAGAAATGGACATCTGGGATGGGGGGGTGGTAAGAGGGAACAGACCCCTTACATAGAGATAGTAAAGGATAATCATGCTTTCTATCATTATCCATCTATCATTATAGTATCAACTATTGTAATAATAACAGTTGACATTATTAGTGGGTAAGAATTTACATTTACTAGCAATATAATTCATTGTATTATACTAAATTCAATATTCTAACCTATAAAGATCTTTTTTGGATTCTAACTGTGTCATCTTATATATTAACTATCTTAATTTTGTGTAATCTGCAAATTTGATAAATACAACAACTATACCTTTGTCTAAGACCATTGATCAAAATGTTAAACAATGCAGGGGCAAGTGCAAATCCCTAGTGTGTTCCACTTAACACTTCTTTCTAAGATGACTTCTAATATTGATGATTATCTTCAGATCCAACCATTCAACCAGTTCTAAGTCAACCTAACTTTGCCATATTATTGTCTAGTCCTTTCACAATGATAGGATGAGAGGCTCTGTCAAATACTTTGCTGAAATCTAGGTAAATTCTTCCAACAGCATTTCCCTAACGTACTGATATAGCAATCCAATCAAAAAAGGGGAAATTGTTAGTCTAGAATAGTCAGTTCTTGATAAAGTCATATTGGCTCTTTGTGATCACTGCTTTCTTTTCTAGATATTCACCGACCTTTGATAATGTATTCTACATCGAAGTCAGGCTCATTGGACTATAATTTGAAAATTCCATTCTCTTCTTTTTGAAAAAAAAATCTTGTTAACATTTGCTTTTCTCCAATTTCATAGTACCTCTCCAAATCTCCCTGTTTTTTTATTTTCAGAAATCACTCAGCAGTCCCATCCACCAACTCTTTCAGTACCCAAGCGCCTAGTTCATCTGGGCCTTTAAATCAAAAGGCTCAACAAGGTCAGCTCTGTATTTTCTTAAGATAATTCTACTTACATGAGTGCCAGCTCCCTGATAGCCATTATTTCTATATCCCTTCTAGTCATAATATCATTCCCTTTGGCAAAGGAAACAGAAGTAAAATAAGGATCAAGCAATTCTGCTTCCTGTTGTCAATTACCATTATCCCATTGACCCAGGGTAATGGTCTTCTCTCTATTTTGTTTTTTCTCTTTTTCTCCCTTTAACTTGAAAAAAAGCTCTTTTATTGTCCTTAGCCTTTTTTGCCACCCTCAGTTCATTTTAAGCTTTTTAAGCAGTTCTAATACTCTTCTTATAGGGCGTCACACTTTTGAAATAATATTCCATTATACGTCTTTATTCTTTTTTATATTCTTTCAAAATCTAAATTAGTTGACAGTTTTTTTGCAGGGTGGAAGGCAGGGCAATTGGGGTTAAGTGACTTGCCCAAGGTCACACAGCTAGTAAGTGTGTCAAGTGTTTGAGGCTGGATTTGAACTCAGGTCCTCCTGACCCCAGAGCCAGTGCTCTACTCCCTGCACCACCTAGCTGCCCCCAAGTTGATAATTTCCAAGTACATCCATATCATTAGAATTTATTTCTGAGAGCTTTATATCCCTCCTAGACAACTTTTCCTGAAAATTTTAGTTCGTGGGATCCTACCTAACTTTTCAGTGAACCCTTTGGAATTTGCTATCCAAAAGTCAAAGATGCATGTTTGTTCTCTGTCGTCCCCTCTATCACAAATTTTAAGATTATATTGTTATCTCCCCACAAGGATCCCATAAATTCTACTCCAACCAACCTCCTCTCCCCCTCAAACTGATCATCTCCTGGCTTCACCGTTTCTCTCTATAGTATCACTGTTTACCTTGTCTCTTCTCTTCAAAATCTAAAGATTAGCTTTCACTTTTCTCTCTCCCTTACCTCTCATATCTATTCAATTACCAAGTCCTTTTGATTCACCTGCAAAATACTTCTCACGATCATCTCCTCCTCTCCATTCTTGTTACCATCACCCTAATAGATACTATCTCCCAGGGCTATCGTAATAGCCTCTAAACCAGTCTCACTGCCTCCACTCGTGCAACTTCCAGAGTAATATGTCTTATGCATAAACATAACTGTCACTCTTCTGCTATACAGTCTACATTGACTTCCTTAGTAAAAGACTCTAGACTCCTTTATGTGGAATTCAAGGCAATTCATAAACCAGTGGCACCCTGTATTTCTAGGCTTATCTCATATTACTCCCCTCCAGTTCAGCCAAACTGAATGGCTGGCTTCTATCCCCTAAACAGGCCCTGTGCTTTCTCACTTCCTTGCTTTGGCTCACAATGCCACCTGCATCTGGAATGGGGAAAGTACTGGATTTGATGTCATGAAGACCCGAGTTCAAATCTCACCTCTGACCCTTACTAGCTTTATGATAACAGACAAACCATCTAAACTTTTCTGAGACTCAGCTGCCTTGTATGTAAAAATGAAGGGCTTAACTAAATAGCTTCTAAGGTCACTTCACGTTCCAAATCTGTAATTCTATGGCCCTGTGAGTTTTATGAAGAAGCCCTCATCTGGTGAATTAGTAGCCATCCTCTAAAGCCCAACTGAAATGCCACTTTCTCCATAAAAGCTTCTTTAATCTCTCCATCAATGACAACTTTGCCCCTTGGACCTCACACGGCATTTTATTTGAGGCCTCTCAAATGCACACATGATGTTAGATATTATAGATACCTCTGTTGGTATCTTCTTTCCCTACCATCCTGTAAACTCCATGAAGGGAGAGACTGTGCCTGCTGTCTTTTACAATATTTAGCCCATTACTTTACACATAGGAGATGCTTCCTTAATATTTGTTGAATGAACCCACAAGTCTAAATCCCTGGGAAAGGAAGTGTATTACTCTCTTCTTCCTAGTCCTTGAATGTAAAACTTCTAAATCCTCCCTCTAACCCAGAAGCCTGTAGAGGCCCCCGCTATGTTCCTCCCACACTTGCTTTGCTTTCTAAGCAGCTCCCCAAGACAGGAGCATCTTGTTTGGGGTAGCATTGAAACCACAGCTAGAAAGTTTGAATCCAGTAAAAGCTGTAAACAGTTTCATCTCCAGCCCCAACAAACACTATTGCTGATGTGAGGACTTGTCTCCTCTCCTCCTTCACTCCACCAGATCCTTGGTTCTAGAGTCAATCAACCATAATTTATGGATGCCAGCTGTATGCCCGGCCAAGTGTGTCTTGACATGAGAGCAAGAGAAGGCTCAACCCTTGCCTTTGAGAGACTAAGTCTAGCCATGAGGTAGGTTTAGTCTACCATAACCCTTATTTAAGGAAGATTTTGGTGGGAGGGGCAGGTGGTAGACACAGTATCTATAAGTGGATGCCCACACAAAAATAAGGGCAACTAGGTAGCACAGCGGACAGAGCGCCAGGTCTGGAGTCAGAAAGATTCATCTTTCTGAGTTCAAATCTGGCCTCAGACACTTATTACCCGAGTGACCCTGAGCAAGTCACTTAACCCTGTTTGCCTCAGTTTCCTCATCTGTAAAATGAGCTGGAGAAGGAAATGGCAAATTGCTTCAGTGTCTTTGCCAAGAAAATCCCAAATGGGGTCATGAAGAGCCAGATATGACTGAAACAACTGAACAACAACAAAAATACAAAGTAAATGTTACAACAGTGCTTTGTCCCAGTCAGTGGCTGAGATTAAGGCTTAGTCTGGGGTCAAAGTTTATGCCCCATCTGTATGTGCATGAAGCTCGTATTCCTTTTTGATGGGTCAGATATACAATTTCACTGTTATAGGGAACTCCTAGTGAAGAAGCTCCGTCTAGTAATGCAGATGGGCATCTGCTTCACAGGTTACGTTCTTCCAGATCTGCCTGGAGCCCAGAAAAGTTAAGCAGCCTGCCCAGTGTCACATAACTAGTATGTGATAGAGGCAGGCCAGGGACTCAGATTTTCTAGGCATCTTGGTGGTGCAATGGACAGAGTGTTAGAGTTGGAGCCAGGAAGATCTGAGTTCAAATTCTGCCTTAGACACTTACTAGCAGTGTGACTCCATCTGTCTCAGTTTCCTCATCTGTAAAATGAAGATAATAATAGCACCTGCTTCACAGGGTTGTTGTGAGAATAAAAGGGGATCGCACACGTAAAGTCCTTTGCAAATTTTAAAGAGCTGTGTAAATTCTAGCTATTATTATTGCTATTATTCTGGAATCTGAGGCTAGCTTTCTTTTTTTATTATTTATTTAGTCCCGAATTACATGCAAAAAAAACAATTTTCAATAGTCGTTTTTATAATTTTGAGTTCCAAATTCTCTCTCTCCTTTCCTCCTCCCCTCTTTGAGAAGGCAAGCAATCTGATATAGGTTACACATGTGTAGTTATACAAAACCTATTTCCATATTAGTCATGTTGTAAAAGAAAACATAGACCAAAAAAAACCAAGAAAAATAAAGTTAAAAAATCTATGTGTCAATCTGTATTCAGACTCCATCAGTTCTGTCTCTGGGGATGGATAGCATTTTTCATGATAAGTCCTTCAGAATTATCGTGGATCATTGCATTGCTAAGAATAGCTAAGTCATTCATAGTTGATCATCTTACAATATTGGTGTTATTGTGTACAGTGTTCTCCTGGTTCTACTCATTTCACTTTGCATAAGTTCATGTAAATCTTTGCAGGTTTTTCTGAGAGCATCTTGTTCATCATTTCTTATAGCACAATAGTATTCCATCACAACTTCTTCATCCATTCACCAATTGATGGCATCCCCTCAATTTCCAATTCTTTGCCATCAGAAAAGAACTACTATAAATGTTTTTGTACATATAGGTCCTTTTCCTTTTGGGGGGGGTGGTTTAAGATATAGACCTAAGAAAGGGCATGCATGGTTTTATAGGCCTTCGGTCATAGTTGCAAATTGCTCTACATAATGGTTGTGTCAGTTCGCAACTCCACCAATGATGCATTAGCATTTCAATTTTCCCACATCCCCTCCAACATTTGTCATTTTCCCTTTCCATCCTATTAGCCAAACTAATATGATGTGAAGTAGTGCCTTAGAATTGTTTTATTTGCATTTCTCCATTCAACAGTGACTTAGAGCATTTTTTCATGTAGCTATAGATAGCTTTGATTACTTCATCTAAAAACTGACTGTTCATATCTTTTGATCATTTATAAATTGGGGAATGGCTCTTATTTTTTATAAATTTGACTCATTTCTCTATATATTTGAGAAATGAGGCCTTTACCAGAGAAATTTGCTTCAAAAATCTTTTCAGTTATGATTGCTAACTGTATTTCCTTCCATCTTATTTCCCACATTTATTCTATTCTCTTCTTCCTTTCACCCTGTCCCTCCGTAAGTGTTTTGCTTCTGAATATTACATCCCCCAGTCTGCCCTACCTTCTATCAGCACTCCCTTCTCTTATCCCCTTCCTCTTCTTTCCTGTAGGATAAAATAGATTTGTATACCCAGTTAAGTATGTATGATATTCCCTCTTTGAGCCAATTCAAGTGTTCCCCACCCCCTTCCCCATCTTCCCCTCACCTGTAAAATCTCTTTCATAACTCTTTTATGTGAGATAATTTATCCCATTCTACCTCTCACTTTCCCTTTTCCCCAGTGCATTCCTATTTCTCATCCCTTAATTTTGTTCGTTTAGATATCATCCCATCATATTTAACTCACATCTGTGCCATACACACACACACACACACACACACACACATGCATACATACATATATATATATACACATATACATATATATAATATACATACTCCTTCTTACTGCCCTAATAATGAGAAAGTTCTTATGAATTACATGTATCATCTTCCCGTGTAGGAATGCAAACAGTTTAACTTTATTAAGTCCCTTATGATTTTCCTTTCCTGTTTCCCTTTTTATGCTTCTCTAGAGTCGTGTATCTGAACGTGAAATTTTCTATTCAACTCTGGTCTTTTCATCAGGAATGTTTGAAAGTTGAGGCTAGCTTTCTAGAGGTAATCTAATCTGATCTATGTGGAACTGGATTCTCTAACTTTGATCTCATAAACCACCAAGCCTAATGTTTTCCAACCTTGGTTCATTCTTCCATATACCGAGGAGAGGCAGTGTAATATGACAGAGGGCCTTTGAGTCTTTGAGTCAGAAAGCTATGGCTTCAAGTCTTACTTCTGAAACATACTATCTTATTGATAGTGGACAAGTCACCTAACCTCTCAATAACTGTGGGAAACTCTTTCACACCATAAACTGCAGATAAGTTGCTGATCTACATTAGTAAAAGGAGTTTTTATACCAAGAGTTCACTACATTAATGAACTCCTGGGTCCAGCCCAAAAAATACACCTAAAGCATTTCCAAGGTACCTGGTGATACATCCATTCAGCTATCCAGAACCCCAACTGTATTATACACATGCTTTCACATAGCCCTCTTCTTTCCCTGATAGGGTCACCATGCCCTCCACCTCTGGGATAGAAGTTAGAGAGTGAAGTCAGTCCTTGATCTGACACTCTGATTAATAGGCAGTATACTAACTACTATGCAAATATGCCTAGGCTTGTTTCCAGACAGTAGTATATCTAACCATCTTGGCCTCTTTTCATCTCTTTATTGATGTAAATAATCTCATGTCTCTCGGAAATGGCCAGAGCCTCATATTGGCTCCACTACCTCTAGGGCTCTCTTACCCATTCAGAGGAAGCCCAACATGTAGGAGACTTAGAATCACTTTTACCATCTAGCTGAGCTTTTAGCAGCTCTCTAGTGAGATGGCCCTTGGTTCATCTATGTAGGCTGCAAGAAAATATGTAATATATACATTATATTTATATATATTATGTGACATATACATACACACATATGTGTGAGTATAATGCTAGGTGGTTTTTTAAAGTATACTTTGCATTTTCTGCCTCCAGAGAATTCTAAAATAAGTCATACTTAGACTGAGGTTCTGAGGGAATTCTGTCTCAATGTTTACACAAAGGAGGGGCAAGGCAGCCAAGACCAGGCGGAAAGCTATGTTGCCCATGTTCACCATATAAGGGAGCCCTGACAACTGTGATGAACATGGAGATAGCTCTTTCCCAAGCAGACATGCTTCATCTGCACAAGCAGTATTTTGTCCCCCCACTTCTGTGGTTCCTTGGAAGGGATTGTAAATGGGTCCCACCCTACCTACAAATCCCATAGTATGCCAGAAAGGACAGTGAAAAGGGCATCTGCTCAATCGGTCCTTGAATCAACATGCTCTCAGGTAATTGAAATTTCAGAAGCCGGAAGATAAAGGTGAGAAAGATAAGAAACAGAAGATGTGTGTGTGTGTGTATTTGCATGTCTGCCTGCATTTTTATACGTATAGATTTACACAAGCTTGTGTATCTATGTCTTTATGTGTCTGTACTTACGTGCCTCTATTCATGTACGTTTGATTAACCTACAAAAGTTGTTTTGGGACTATCCCAGCTAAGCAGAAATTGTATTAAAAACAAAGAAACTATTAATGTCCTAACAGGATCTTACAAATGAATTATAAAACCTCCCTTTAGAGTTTCCTGTTCAATCTCCTAAACATATATGTATGTCATAAATGTTACTGTTGACTTTCTTTTCTACTTTGGGACAGGAGGAATTTCATGAGTTCATAGTGAAATCCTGGGCTTTATCTCTGAAACTGAGGAGTTGTGTTCATTAGGTCTCAGCCACATCTGCTGTGTGTGTGTGTGTGTCTGTGTGTGTGTGTGTGTGTGTATTCTCATATATTTATTTGTGTACTTGTCTCTTTGAATGCCTTTGATTAACTGTATTTATATTTTCACTTGTCTGTCACTCCTACTGTATGTGTCTGTAAGAGTCTCTGTGAGTGTCTGTGTCTCTATGCATGTCAGTCTTTGCATAAATGTGGCTTCTGCACCTCTGTATGAATAGATGTGTCTGTGTGATTATTTTCTGTGTACATACCTTTTTGTATGAATATCTGCATTAGTGTCTGCTTGTGGATCTTCTATCTTAATATGTCTGTGTGGTTAGCCTAAAATAGGAGAGGGCCGTGAGAAAACCCAGAAGTTCCCCAGTAGACCAAGGAAAGATAGAATGTTAACCCACTTCAGTGTATGACTCAGGACTGGTTCCTGGGATTTTTAAAGTGAAGCGAATGCTGCTTAGTCAAGTGGCTTCTTAGTTAGAGCCGTGCATTTGCAAGTAGGAGTGCAAAGAGATGCCAGGTATATGTGTTTGGCAGATTGAAACAAGGTTCTTTAGTTAATTTATAAACTCTTTCAATGTAATCTAATGGGCCATTTTTATATACTAAGATGAAATGTCTTCTCCTGCTGTTAGAGCAAGATGTGGGATCTAAGCCATTTTTCCAACAGTACCAAGGAATTTACACTTTTCCACTCTGTCCCTTCATGACCAAAGGCAGTTTTGAGGTGGCTCACATAATTAAACTTTAGTCTAAGGACAAGATGAAAGTACTTAATCTGGTGGGGTAAGAAGAGGGGAATCAAGGCTGAGCTTTGTCTGTGGGCGGGGTGGCTCAATCTGTGGTGGGAGAAGGAGAGGAGTTCATTCCTAGGGAGAAAAGGGAGAGGTCAAGATTCATTTTGTGGTGGGAGAGCAGTCTAGGCCCAGTCTGTGGCAAGGTTAGGGTTAAATAGAAGAAGAGGTCAGTGTCAGGCTTTAGACTGTGCTTGGGAATAAAAGCCTAGGCTGCTGCTGGGGTATTTAGGGAAAGCTTACATGAGTTAGAATATGAAAGATGAGGACTGAAGGATAATGATGATTTAAGCAGAGAGAAAGAAAGGAGAATCACATTCTATACATATATATACATGATATATATACATATATACATGATGTATGATATATACAGTCCATGTGCAGTATGTGTGTTCTGGAAACGATGAAGTAGCCACATCATCCAATTTATATTTTAGAGAACCATGGGTGATAAAGATGGAAAATTAGAGTTAGGTGATATTTTAGAAGACCTTAAATTCTAGATTAGTGGGGCAGCTAGGTGGTATCATGGATAGAGCACTAGGCCTGGCATCAGGAACCCTCAACTTCCTGAGTTCAAATGCAGCCTCACACACTTACTATGTGTGTGACCCTGGGCAAGTCACTTAACCCTGTTTGCCTCAGTGTCCTCATGTATAAAATGAGCTGGAAAAGGAAATGGCAAACCACTCTGGTATCTTTGCCTTTGGAGCCCATGGGGTCCCAAAGAGTCAAATACAACCAAAAAAACTGAGCAACAACAAATTCTAGGTGAAAGGAAAAAATCTAGGTGAAAGCCTTAATCTGGTTGTAATTAGAATAGCTTGAGGTGTTAAGCAGGGGACTTAACAAATCTGAGCTGAATTTTAGAAAGACTTTCTTGGTAGCAGTGTGTAGAATGGAAAAACGATAAGACTGGCCATTAATTCTGTTAGCGTTGATTAAGTTCCAGACACTATACTAAGTACCTGGGATACAAAGAAAAGCAAAAAGCAGTCCTTTATCTCAAGGAACTTAGAATCTAATGAGAAAGACAAAATACAAACAACTGTGTACAGACAAAAGATATAGAGGATAAATTGGAGGTGATCTCAGAAGGAAGGCACTAAGATTAAAGAAGACTGGGAAAGGATTTTTGCAGAAGGTGGGGATTTAGCTGAGACTTAAAAGAAGTCAAGAAAGCCAGGAGGCAGAAATAAGGAATGAGAGTGTTCCCAGCCTGAGGGAGAGCTAGTGAAAATGATCAATCTGGTGATGGCGATGAAATGCCATGGGCCAAAAACAGCAAAAGAGCCCCTGTTACTGGAGAGGAGGAAGGCACAAGAAGATAGGAGAGGCTTAGGTTAGGAAGGGCTTTGAAAGCCTAACAGAGGATTTTATATTTGACCATGGAGGTGTTAGATCAATTTGTCAGAGTGGAAGATGAATTGGAACGGGGAGATCCAGGAAGCATGGAGACAACCAGCAGGATATTACAGTAGTCTAGACTATTTGAACATGGGGCCAAAGGAGGGAAAATCAAAGATTAACAGCAGCTGAGAAGTTAGGAAGATCATTTGGGAGTGCAGGAAGGTGATCTATTCTGTTTTAAATGTTGAATTTGAAGTGCTAGTGGGACCTAGTCTAGGTAGACATTGACAGCAGGAAATTACTTAAGGACTTAAGCTCAGGAATGCAGACCTAGGTTTGGGAGTCTACCAGACAATACTGATACTGCAAATAATGATCGATTATGCAACAATAAGTTATGTAAATTGTACTAACAATAAAAATGAGAGTTGTCATTAATATAGTGCTTTAAAATTTGCAAAGCATTTCCCATATATGATCTTGTTAGAGCTTCATGACAACTTCGTGAGATAGGATTTTAATAATAATTTAATAATATATGTGATATTATTAATATTGTGATAATAATAATGATTTAATAATAGATATTATTAGCCCCATTTTACTGATAAGGAAACATTCTGAGAGAGGTGGAGTAACTTGTTTATATGTAATTAATTTTCTGAGAAAGAATTTGAACTCAGGTGTTCCTGTCAGTCCATGCTTACTACACCACACAGTGTCTCCATCATAAATTCCAAAGGACATGGGAATATACCGTATCTAAATGTTGTGCCGCTTTCGGCACCTAGCATGGTATTATGCAAACAAAAGAACCTCTGATGAATAAATTAATGTAAGTGAATAAATGTACTCATCTTCATAGAGAGTGATAGTTGAAGCCATGAACTTGGATAACTTAACTGAAGGGAATATGGAGATAAAAAGGTGAGTAAGGACAAAGACTTTGGAAATATCAACATTTAGATTAAAAAAAATTGAAGAAGACAAGTAAATAATGGTCAGCAAAGCCAGGAGAGAGGGAGGAGTGTCATAGAAACTAAGAGGAAAAATAATATCAAGAAGGAAGGGGTAGTCAGTAATGTCAAAAGCTGCCAAGAAGCCAAAGATAAAGACTGAAGATAGGCTATTTGGTTTGAAATTGAGATTATAAGTATAGGACCAAGATTCTATGCCTATTAAATTCTAGGCCTGCCACATTGCAGTTCTTCTAGAAGAACATTGGTTCAAAGGGGTGTGAATACCTTAGCTTTTCTAACCCAAAGGGCTCTGTAGAGACATTGTCTCTAGGTAGAACAATGAACCAACTGTGTTTGCCTAGCTATGTAACTTTAATTATCTGTTTTCTATTAATATCTTACTTTGTGGAGAGGTATGTTGCCATTGACCTTGTTAAGCCTCAGTAGTCTGCGCTGAATATCAATTAATTATGTGAATAGCTTTATAGATGTATTTATCTAACCAATTTTAATACTTTGGTTTTTTTTTCCCTTTTTTCTGTTTTCTATTCCCATCTTTGTGATCTTGCTTCCTTAAAGGAATAAGATGTCTTGTTTTGTTCAACCTATTGGAGAGATTCTTGTAATCTAAAACTAGTCTTTGGATTTTGGTGATTTTCTCCCCTGTAGTAATGTAATCAATAAAGGAAATATGCTTTGGCTATACTATAGATATTTCTTCAAAATTGTTGATCTTTGAGGGACCACTTTCAGTTGAGTTGTAGATATCAGACTTAAGGGAATTGGAAAATGAGTAATTTTTAAATGGAGACAACGAAGAATTTGACATATATAAGAGAGAGACAAAATTCAACTGGAGGGTGTAGTAGAATCAAAAGGGAAGGATTATTTTTAGGACCGGAGGGACATAAGTATGTTTGTTGCAGGAAAGGAAGGAATTAGAGGAAACATTAAAGATGCATGAGAGAGAGATTGATGGATAGAATGAGGTCTTGGAGAAAGCAGAAGGGGATAGATAGGATCAAGGGCAAGATGAGAAACTAGCTTTGGAAAGAAGATTACTTCCTCTGAAAACAGGAGGGAAGGAGGAGAGGGAGATATTTGAGGGTTTATATGAAGTGTGATACTGAAATATATCTGAGGACATGTATAAAGGGTAATATTGAAAAGGTAGGTAGAGAAGTTAACCTAGGGGAGTCATCTTGTCTTAGTAAAGTAGTAGGTGAAGTTGTCCACAGAGATTGAAGTGGATAGAGAGGTTTGTGTTTTGAGGAGAGCTTAAAAAAGGTTAGGAATAACTGCTATGTGGAGTTTGCTGAAGAATCAAGGAATGAATTAAAGGATTTCTATGCAGCAGGGAGAGCTCATCTGAGGTAAGACATTATATATTTGTAATGGCTTAGACCCTTTACACTTCCCTCTATGATCTGTGGACTTGAAAGGAATTAATGGGTCTCTACACTGTTGATATTCTGCCAAAGCCTCTTTGTTTATAAATGATGGTCTTGAGGTTAAACTCCTTAGGAGGATGGTCATGAGACCTTTTCCCAACACTCTTCACTGTAGGAATCTGGCCCAATTTCAGAAATAACCCTTGAGTTCTGCATACTCAGAGACATGTTTAAGATTTGTAGAAATAGGTCAGACAGAGGCTCCACTAAGGAGAGAAATGGATTCTGTGCTTTCCGTAAGAACCCTCTCAGGACAGTTTCTTTGAACCAACTTGGTCTCGTAGACTTTCTCTCACATTGAATACACCTCCCTTCACCTCTTCCCCACCCCCACCTCCATCACAAACACACGCTTCTTCCTGTTCAATTTACAAAGGAAAAAAAGGGAAATTTTAAGATGAGAACACCCTATGTAAGCCTAGAAATGCTAAGGCAAATAAGACTGAGGAATGTTAGAGTAACTGTAGGACAGGCTCTCTCATTCCCAGGGGGGTCAGACAGGAGTTCTCTGGGGAGACTAGCTCACCATGAACAGAGAATTGTTGTGTGCAAAAGAGATTTAATTTTTTCTGCTCAGTCCCACATTAGAAGCAGTGGGGGCAAGGGGTAGGGTGTGAAGGTCACATATTTCAACTCAATGGTACAAAAGGCTTTCTAACAATCATAGCAAACCAAAAATGAAATAGATGGCTCTCTTTGGTGAGCTATTTGGTCTCAAAGAACAGCAACACAGCCCCATATTCTTTAAATCTAACTATAGAATATAATGACCTTCTGCAAACCAAACACAGCATACAAAAAAGTATACAAGGATATGCTAGTACTAATCAATTCTGCCAACCATTCAATTTCTCTGCTATCTTTTCTAGTTCCTAAGAAACAAAGCTATGTTCGTGGTAAGTTGGTAGTTTCAAGAAAACCAGGCCTATTCAGAACTAGAGGTGAGATTGAAGTGGGAATAGAGGCCAAGGCATTGCTATTTCATAGTAAGGAGGGCAAAAGCTATAGTGGGAGCCTTTTAACAATGCATTAATCTAAGGTAAGCAGATCCTAAGCACCTTTCAAAATACACCAATTATGAGTAAACTAGATGAAGATGAATACAGGAGTTAGAATTATTTTAGTTTCAGGGAGTTATTCTGACCATTTATGTCAACCAGTATCCCTTCCTTCTCCTGGGAAAAGTAGGGGGTTGCCTATTAATAGAAATCTCAAAGCAGAGTGTAGATGATCTTTTATCAGGGAAGAGAAAGACAGAGAGACAGAGACAGTGATAGGAACAGAGACAGAGAAATACATGCATACATATATATGCATACATACACATAGATTGCGCATAAATGCTTACAATGTTCCAGGCATTGTGCTAAGTGCTGGGAATACAAACACATGTGAGTAAGATACCCTTTGCCCTCAAGATTACATTCCAGTGGAGGAAGGCAACACATAAAGAAAAGCTAGAAAAGGGAAAGTAGCATGCTATGAAGCTGACTGGGATATTGTAAAGAAGAATTTGATTGGGGGAAAGGGAATCTGTTAAAAGTATGAACACTTTTGTGTGATTGAGGTCAATAGGAGTTGAGGAGGTTGAAGAATTGGGAGGTCAGGATGTTCAAAGGGAGCAAGGTTGGGATTGAGAAAATGATTGAGACACATACTAAATGTATTGGGGAAATAGAGAGAATCACCCAGAGTCCCATAAATGACAGCAACAGGGACCTAGACAGAATGGATAGAACTTTAAAAGTGGTTGCTAGGTCATGGTGGCTGAGGGAGGGTCTAAAAAGTAGAATTAAAGAATAGTTTGCCAACTCATTTTCCTAGCTTTATGTGTTACAAAGAGTAAAAGAAGGAACCACCAGTCTTGGATGGGATGTCAAGTGATATGTTGCCTTTAGGAGAAGGCTACGTTTCAACAAGCACAAGAAGATAGGAAGGAATGTTAGAGAAAGCAATCTAAAATCATAGAATTTAGAGTGAAAGAGATGTTAAAGGATATCTAGGCTAACCTTCTAATTTTGTAGATAATAAAATGGAGGAACAGAGAAGAAAAGTGATTCACCAAGGACCACACAGCTAGTAAATGTCAGAGTCAGGATTTGAAACTAAATTCCTCTAACTCTAAATACAGCAGTTTTTGCAATGCTGCTCAATAGAGGAGGAGTCCAGAGGGGCAGTGGAAATAGATGGCAGGGAAGGGTAGAGATTGAGGAGAGGTAGAGCTGAATTTATAATGTGGTTATGAGAAGAGAAGAAGTACATTTTGATCCAAGAAAACTTTTTAGCCATGGGTACTAAGGTCAAGTGACTAGCAGGTTGGGGAGACAGTGCCATCTACACTACTCTGGTAGGAAGATTGCCATGGAGGAAGTGGAGTTGGATAGCCATGAGACCCTAATGGGTCTGGAGACTCAGGGAGGAATTGGGACAGTTGAATGGTTAGTTTGGAGCAGGAAGCACAATCCCCAGGATGTAAGCATATGTTGTTTGGTCATTAACGAATTATACTTTGCTGACACCCAGTAAAGGGTGTAATAAAGGGTAATAAAACCTAGTCATCTCCAAGCATGCTACAATATAATCATGATATAAGTAGATGTTGGGTTTGTTTGTTGTTTTTACTTAGACCACAGAGGTCTAGCCCTTTCACAGGCTATAGAAGTATATACCTCAGTTTTCTTTTTAAAATGAGAATAATGTAACCATAACCTATGATCTGTTATCCAGCATAGAATCCACATTTTTACTTTGGGGTCTTATATGTACAAGTGGAATAAACCTAGAAAGGATCTCTGGGTTAGGCAGGATTTTATTTTTAAGAATCCTAGGGTGACCTATCTCTCCCCTGTCCTCACTTCCCAGCAGTAGTCCAATAGACTTCTGTTTCCAAAAGACCAATGCTGTATTCTTCCCTTGAGAAGCACAACATGCCCATGTTGTCCATAAGTGTGTTGATGTGACACCTTCCCTCTTTAGATATATTCTTTCAGCACCATTCCCAAATAGGCCTGACTCTGAAAAATGACACTGAATTATGGTATTACAAATAGCAGGCCTAATTCAAACTTCTCTTCTGAGGTCTGTCAGCCCTAGTTCCCTCCTCTCTTCATATATACCCTGACTACTTCCTTGATCATACTTCCTAAATCTGAGTAGCTTGGCACAGCTACTGTTAAGAAGTTGTAGCTACCACAGTAACATCTAGAGAGTCCTATTGAATACTTGGTTCATTCTACATCCCCTGCACCTTGGACCATGGCTCTCTGCAGTAGTATCTCCAGGCTCTGAATGAAGCTTCCCTCCCTCCCACTGAGAAGTAGTTATGAATTTAGCATGAATGTCTTCTGTACGCTCAGCTCCACCTACTATTAAATTGACTATTCAGAGTCCAGAAACATTCCAACACTAAAACTAAAAGAGGAAATGGTCTCTATCTTCAAGGTATATGGAATGTCAAAAGTAGCCTGCCCACCCTGATGTCTCTAGTAAGTACTTATGTTTCTCTGTGTCACAAAACTGCCACTCCAACATCGGCTTTGTGGTATGTTCTATCTATTATTAGAAGACTTCCTTTCAGGTAAACAGAGAATCATAGAATTTGACAGTTGTAAGGAACTTCATGGGCTAGGCTAATCCATTCAGTAAAGGATTTCCCATCACAGCATATTCCAGATTTTACTTGAACACCACTAAGAAGGATGAAACCACCCCAGCTCCCACAACCCCAGCCCAGAAGCTGCTCATCCACTTTTAGACAGTTCTAATTGTTAGGAAGTTTCTCCTTCCATTAAGCCTAAATTTTCCTCTTTGCGACTTCTACCCATTGCTCCTAGTTTTGCCCTCTAGATCCAGAGAGAACAAAGCTAATCTTGTCCTCATATGACAGTCTTTCAAATGCTTGAAGAAAGTTATCATGTCCCCCTAAATCTTTTCTTCTCCAGGCTTAACAACCTCATTTTCTTTGACTGCACCCTTATATAACATGAACTCAAGGCCCTTTACCATCCCAGTTGCTTTCTTCTGGACACTCTCCAACTTATCGATATCCATATTA
The DNA here is from genome assembly GCA_028646595.1 of Phalanger gymnotis. Lineage (NCBI taxonomy): Eukaryota > Metazoa > Chordata > Mammalia > Diprotodontia > Phalangeridae > Phalanger > Phalanger gymnotis. The sequence continues at coordinate 130,656,398 of CM053625.1, read as the reverse complement.
AAACTTGGTATTCAGAATTGACCACTATACTCCAAGATGAGGTCTGACAAGGGCAGAATATAGTGGAACTTCTCTAAACTCTGTCACTTCTAAAACAATATAAATAGTAATAAATAAAATTCAGTCTACCAATACTAAAGCGCTTCCACCATACTAGAAGTCATGCATCTCATAATGGAGACTAATAGCTCATTATCTTTTCTTGGCTGCCCCATCATGCTTCTAGTTCACATTGAGCCTGCAGTCCACTCAAAGATCTAGATGTTTTTCAGAATACCTATTGTCTAAAAACATCTCCTCATCTCATACTCGTGAAGTTGATGTTTTGTACCCAAAGATAAAGCTTCAATTCTTTTCTGTTATATTCCATCTTATTAGATCTGGCCCAACCTAGTATCAATGTCAATTTTCCTTTTCTGTCATCTTAGCCTATCTAATTGGTGTGAAGTAGTACCTCAGAGTTGTTTTAATTTGTATTACTCTAATTATTAGTTATTTAGAGCATTTTTCATTTGATTAAAACTTAGATAAAATCAAAATAACATTGATTTCTTTGTGTGAAAATTACCTTTTCATATCCTTTGAACATTTATCAGTTGGAGAATAGTTCCTATTTTTCATAAATTTGACTCAGTTCTTTATATATTTGAGAAATAAGACCATTATCAGAGAAAGTTGCTGCAAATTTTTTCCATATTCCTACTTTTCTTCTAACTTTGGCTGCATTGGTTTGTTTGTGTGAAAACTTCATATTTATGTAATCCAAACAGTCCATTTTACATCCTGTGCGCCTCTCTCTTGCTTGGCCATGAACTCTTCCCCTATCCATAGATCTGAGAGGTAATTTCTTCCATGCTCCCCTAATTTGCTTATATTACCCTTTATGTCTAAATCATTTACCCATTTTGAGCCTAGCTTGGTACACAGTCTGAGAAGTTGGTCTATGCCTAGTTTCTTTCTACCAGACTACTTTCCACTTTTCCTAGCAGTTTTTATCAAAAAGTGAGCTCTTGCCCCAATAGCTGAGGTCTTTTTTTTTATCAAGCATTAGGCTTTGTACTCGTTTGCTTCATATATTGTTAGCTGGTCTGTTCTGTTGATCTGCCACTCTGCTTCTTATCCAGTACGAAGTTCTGTACAAAGGTCATCTGCAAATTTGACGAGCATTCCCTCTGTGCCTTTATCAAAATCACTGATAAAAATGTTCAGTAGCGCAAAGCCAACTACAGAATCTCCTAAGCATAGCCATAATAAGAGACATAATTATGGTGGAACAAGGGCCTCTTCCATTTAGAGGCCTCCAAAGGCATTATCCAAGAAAACAGGAAATCTTTTACATAATCTCTCTAGCCTGTTTCCCACCTCAAGGAGTCCAGAGAATTTGAGTATATTTGATTCATTTTGCTTTTCCCCAAAGAGCCCTCAGTTCTCATGCAAGCACCAAGGCTAACAATATACATTTTGTTATTATCGATGCAACAAAAATACAAAAAGGACTCAGACCTAAGCATGGTGTAGTAGAAAGAATACCAGACAAAGAGTCAGAAACACTTGGATTCCAATTCCCCACTCCATACTTATTAATTGTGCGATCCTGAGAAAGTAACTTAACTTCTCTGGGCCTCAGTTTATCAAGTGTAAAAAGGGCATAATAATAGCACCTACCTAACAAAGTTGTTGTTCATATTGGCACTTTGCAAACTTTAAAGCATTGTATAAGTGTCAGCTGTTTAGCTATTTAATAAAACTTTCTCCCATTCCCCATGGGGAAGGAATTCAAGGATCCCCCTTATTACCCCACCCTACATAAACCCAATGACTCATAGTGCTAGTGAAGAGATAAGTCTGATTATCAATGCCAAAGAAAAATTTGTGTTTGATCCTAGGGAGTTTATTGAGCAAGAGTAACATGGTCATATATGTGTTTACAGATTATCAATTTGTCAGTTATGGGGAAGATGGATTGAAAGGTGAGAAACTAGAAGCAATGAGACTAATTAAGTGGCTATTTCCTCGTCAGGAAGATATCATACCTATATTATAATTTGACCACAAATATAGGTTAAAATTGTGATATGTTAATGCTTGCATCCTATTATAGTAATTCAGAAATGTTCCAGTGTCAATCTATTATTTAATAGATTTAGTATTGTACTTATAAAACTTCTTGATTATAGAAATTTGCTATAAGGGGGAAAAGGGACATAGTTATAACAATGGCATGTATCATAACAGAAGGAAAAACTCCCTTAGCTCGGTTTGATTCCAGGTATGAGTCATATCTGACAGCCAATCGTGCAGTCACAGAATGTTAAAAGCAAGACTCAGGATTAGCCAGGTGGGGAAATTTCCTTTTCAGAAAAGAATTAGCACCATGGGGAAAGAGAGGCAAGAGGATACTACCTTAGGCCATGCCAAGGTTGTCCTCAAAACTTTTCCCAGGCACAGACGTCCACCTTTAGCAGTTCCTAGACACATGCCATTTTCTACTATTGGCTTCATGACAATTCAGACAACCATCCCTGTAATCAAAGCTCAAACAATGGTAAATTGCAGTCCCAGCAGTTTTTACCTTAAATAGGAAAATTTCACTAACCACAACTTAGGGCTTGAATATCTTTGCTGATGTTTCTGTAGCAGTTAATGTTTCATTTATCTTTTACTTATAAATTAAAACTACCCTATTCCAGGGCTTCAGACATGTAACAAATACTTGATAGTTCACTCATTATTAACATGATGAAGCTACATCTTTAAACCACCATATACACTTTTATAATAGCCAAAATTTTCAAATGAAAATTTTCTATAATGGTAAACTTAATGTTATTATTAACATCTGTTTTATGACAAAATATGCCTCATTTAAAATATTTAACGATTTTCAAATATCTGTTTTTATCACATCCTTTTAAAAGCACAATTCATGTGTAACAGCATCCAGCTTAAAAAGTTGTTTTATCTAATAGCATTTCTGTTACAATGTTCTCTCAAATTTCACAATATAAGAGAATTTAGAAATATAATAATAACAAGCAACATCGCGTATTTGAAACATGAAACAGAATGTCAGATGACATCAATTGCATTTCCAAATTATCCCATATAAAAATCATTATTCTTATTACCTTTGGCATTTTAAACACATTTTAAAGTTATCTGATATGGAACAATTACATTCAATTAAAGAAATAATAATAATAACATAGCGTTTAGCATATGTCAGTCATTATGTTAAGCACCTTGCAATCATTATATTATTTTAATCCTCACAACGACCCTGTAAGGTTGGTATCATTATTATTTTTCTCTTTACAGATCAGGAAACTGGGACAGAGATAAGATAACTTGCCTAAGATTACACAGCTAATAAATTTTGGCAACCAAAACATAATACAAGTTTCTCAGTATTTTTGCAGCATTTTTCCAACACCTTTATTTGGTAATCTAATCTGAGATGAGAAGTGTTAACAAAATAAGAAGGATCTCTGACCTGGGGGAGTCACAAGAGATCTCTGGTTTAAACAATGGTTCAAAGAAGGGTTAAAAGAGGTTACTATAAAGTGCGAACTGTTTACCTATTTTTTCTCTCTCTTCACCCTGGGATTACTTCCAAATTAGCTGCCTTCCTTCATTGCCCTAGAACAGTGAAGCTTTCAGTCTTCAAGGGAAAATTTCATCTACTTTTATAAAATTTAATTCTTATTTTTCCTTAAAACAAATTCTTCAGAGTGGTACACCAAAACTAACTACAATATTTCAGAAAGGAGTGAGTTCCTGAAATTACCCAAAATCCAGTTCTCTCCTGAGATCTTAAAATGATTAATCTCCAAATTTCTTAAACTACCAAGATGTTTCCAGCAGTTCTACAGCTTTGATTATCTGACTTTATTTCTGTAATTCCAATACAACCAAAGCTGAAATGACAGGAAAAAAGTGTCCTACAGAGTTTTTTTCTTATAACCTAATCTCCTGCAGAAAGTCTAAAGTGGAAGTTAGTCCTGCTTACTGGGGCAATTGCTTCAAGTATCAAAGTTCATTAATCTTTTCCGGTATCCTAAACTCTTTGGCTATAGCCTTTATAAGTTTTTCTGGCTTGCCGCATTTTAAATTTTTCAAGGTAACAGAATCCAGCACACAACACAAACATGGCACAGACATTTTACAAAGACACAAACACAGGCAAAACAACAAGACAGATACAGACACAGATAGTTTTAACAAAGCATGCAGTTACAATCCTAACTTTACCAGATTCTAACACAGGCACACAGTTACTGAAGTGTGCAGTTTCAACTTTATAGAGGCATGCAGTTTATAAAAACAACATAAGCATGCAAAGGAACCAATTAACTGAGGTGTGCAGTTTAAGAAAGGATATCCTTACCAGAGTGATCAGTGACCAGGTCACTGGAGGGGCCCTGGAGTTTTCCTCACAAAGAATAGTGAGCTCAAACAAGGTGAGAGCTCTGGCATTGGATCAGGGAGAAGGGCATAGGACTCACCAGGTGAGGGGGGTCAGACTCCGAAGAAATAACTCTCTGGTGTCACCTAGTCTGTTCCCACAGGTACCAGAGAGTCCAATGACCCAGTTACATGTCCAATACCACTTCTGACACCAATTAATGCCAATCAGACCAAACCAGCCTCTAACTTGTGGATCGCTGGAACCGAGCAGAACAGGCCAGAGACAGGAGAGTCAGGAATCAAATGTAAGTTTACTTTCAAAGTGAATGAAATAACTTGCAAGCAAGGAGGGAGATTAAGCATATGTGTCACCCCTCCCCACAATGAGGAGACCTGAGGCAATGTGGGGAGATCTCAATATTTATACCAATGGCTACACAGTGACCTATAGCTCTGACAATAAAGAGTAACAGCAACAATGAGACAAGTTTAATTCATAGCAGAGCTTCATGGCTGGAACATGGGTACTTGTCTGAGCTTGTCTGGTGTTTGTCCAAGCTCAAAGAACACCTGGTACTGGTCAAAGCAATACAATAATCATGTGTTCTTGCCAGAGGGCGCGATCATCCAGAGGGTGAGAGCAAAGAATTGTTGTTATGCCAAACTCAGGGCACAGCCTGCTTGCTGGGCCTTAGCTCTGGAAAGTAGGGTGTCTCCTAATATCCTAATACATCCTTTTACAAGTGGAAAAATAACTAAGGCCCAGAGAAGGGGAGTAAGTGATTTACCCAAGATCACATACTGAGGGAACGAATGGCAGAGCCAGGAGGGATACCTAAGTGTCTTGTTTCATATTCAAGTATGTTGCCCAAAGTCCACTAGGCACAGGTGCATTACATTCACTAATGAGTCAGCCAGTTACCTAGGCTGTTCAGTAAATAACTGACATGACTAAAAACTTGGCTCTGAACTGTGGGATTTAGATCCAAGGACTGATTAGCTTTTGTTTCCTGACACTCGAGATCACAGTCAGTGAGGGACGGGGAGGTGGAGTCTTGGCATTTCTACTCTGCAGGCTGCCTCAGGCCTGACATAAGGAGGCTATTTGCATATTTCTGGCCAAGGAGCCCAGCATGGACTGTCATTCTAATCCCCAGGTACAAATCAGTCATTTCTTCCCAGGCTTTGCAGCAGAGACGGGGGAGGCAAGAGAGCCTGGGGTCTGTCTGCCTATGTTTTTTTGTCCTTTGAGAATTATGCTTAAAAGCAGATTCTAGAACACAGTCACTAGGAGGTGTTTTTCAACACTGGGGCCAATTTATTAACCCTGAAAAGACCAGTGGGATTCAGGAAATATAGAGAAAATTATTCACTGACATTCTCACATCGATATACACACACCCATACAGGGAAAGGTGGGAAGGGAAAAAATCATTTATTACATATTTGCTATGTTCCAGGCACTGTACTAAGCATTTCATTATCTTATTTGATTCTTCCAACAACCCTTTGAGGTAAGTGCTATATTATTTTTTACATTTTACAGTTAGAGAAACTGAGGCAAAAAGAGATTTTTTTTTAAAGTGATTTCCCCAAGATCCCAGAGCTAGTAAGCTTCAGCATAATCATAACATCAACATGTGTGATCATATACATGTGTTGATACATACAGAGGTTCGAATCAAGACAGGTTCAGATATATATTCTCACAGGAACATGGGTTAAAATACAGAAATTCACCCACACGTATACTTGCACACAATCTCACATGACATATTATAACTCACTTTCCTATATAACACTTTAAAGTTTGCAAAGTACTTTCCTTATAACAAGTCTGTGAGGTGAGTAGGGCAAGTGTTATTATCACCATTTTATAACTGTAGAAACTGGTGTTCCATGAGGTTAACTATTTACTCAAGGTGACACAGCTGGGAAATGTCAGAATTTGGATTTAAATCTGGGTTTCCTGACACCAAGTCTGGCATTCTCGCCATCATACCAAGCTGTCCCCTTTTTTAAGAGGCAACTCGATGCAGTTTTTTTTTATTTGATCAAAGCACCTGGGCTCCACTGCCAAGGTTGCCATTTATCTTTTAATTGTTAACTGGAAAGGCCCCTTCTCAGTTCTTCTTCCCCTCTCTGCAACATTGACACTGTTGACACAGTGTCTCCTTGTGGATTTTCATGACATTGCTTTCTCTTGGCTTTCCTCCTACCTGTCTGACTGTGCTTTCTTAATCTTCTTTGCTGGATCTCATCTATCCCTTGCCCTCATAACTTGGATATCCTCCAGATCTCTGTCCTGAGTTTTCTCCTGTCTCTAAATCCTCTCTGGATGATCTAGTCCCAGCTTAGTTATTTTCACTAGGCTCATGACTCTCAGATCTATGGATCCCACCTTATTCCTTCTCCTGAGCTTTAGCCCCACATAACTCCAGCTAGATAGCTCTACTGGACTGTCTCATAAACTTCTCAAATTCAACATGTCCAAAATAATAATAGCTGGTGTTTATACCTTCTGGATGCAAGAGGGAACATGGAGATCACAGAGGGAGGAAAGAGCCTGGGCTGCAGAGTGATCTGACAAGAGGCCCAGGCTGCCACACAACTTCTATATGGATCCGTTTATATCAAGATGTTAACATCACAAAAAGAGGCAAGGCAGACAGAGCCTGGACAAGAGTGAGAGGTGCCTACAATTAGGAATTTTATGCACTAAGCTATGATGAGGGCATAGTGCCCTGTGATGTATTTTATACATGTTCCCAGACCTTTGTGGGACATTAGGAAGTCCTGTGACCGTGGGAATAGTAGTGACAGAGAGGAACCTGCAGGGACAGAACCCTGGAAGAGGGAGAGGAAGGTGCAAATTAGATTGAGTGATTGATGCCCAGGAAGGCAGTTTGATATAGGTTTTAACTGATGGCTTCAATGAAGAACCAACCCCTCATCCTTAGCTAAGATTTACCAATCCTGCAATTATGTAAGATCAAACTTTTGGTATGACTGGTCTCCCAGTAGCAGGTCTCGGATTTTTCTATTTCTATTGCCTATTGCCCCTGTCACTAGACCAAAGTGGCCTCAGATGGAGAAGACAGTAAATGGAGCAAATGAACAGTTGGTCTGGAAGAACTAGGGTGTAGACTCATATTGGTTATTTTACAGATGAAGAAACTAAAGCATGGGTAAGTGAAGTGGTTTACCTAGGGTCACAAAGATAGAAGTGACAGAGTTGGGATTTACACCCGTGTCCTCTGATTCCAAGTCCAATCCTTTTTCTGCTAAATCAAAGGTCAGCAAACTGCAGCCCACTGTCTGTTCTTGTGCAGCCCAAGAACTAAGAAAGGTTTTTATATTTTATAATACAACGTAAAAACCATTCTTAGCTTGCCTCCTGACAGGCTCCAGGCCAGATTTCACCTTCAGGCTATATTTTGCTGACCCTTGTTCTAACACATGCAAAATGAACCTGACTAAAATGGCTTTGGAGATCAGAAAATCCTAGGAAAACTGAGACAGCCTGGGTGCGTGTAAAGGATCCAGTACTCAGAAGAGATCCAGGATAACCAGTTCAGACAAAAAGGAGGGTGAACCAGCTCCACAGCTAAAGCTGCCTGTGAAATTGCA